>CAWUFW010000296.1:0-621666 GCA_963921515.1 Calotriton arnoldi | reverse complement strand
GAATAATATTAATAAACATCTACGTGCCACCAGTGTGGAAGGAGCATGGGGAGTTATCAAAAAAACTAACAGAATACATCACCAAATTGGGTGGGCCATATCCAAGCTCACCACTTATAGTGACGGGGGACTTTAACATGTAGCTGCTTGGCCAATCTGTAAGTAACAAAGTCATCGAGGCCCAGGAACGAGAGTGGATTATCCCTAAACAAACTCAAATAAACACAGGGAGAAAGGACCTAAGGGGCCAAACTCTGCTTGGTAAATTAGAGCATCTGGAGCTGCGGGTCCTAAATGGCCGTGCCAATGGGGACATCCCCCCAGCCCTTTTGTATGATTCATCAAATGGAAACGTATTGACTACAAATTGGTATCTCTTGCGCTACTACACTCGGTCCTCTCCTTTAAAATGGGCTTAAGACCTGAAAGTGACCACCTTCCCCTGGAGCTGGAATTCACCATCACACCTATGAAGAACAAGTGCACAGTAGAACCTGCTGGGTCCATCTACTTGATCAATTTAATAAGAATTGAATGGTCCTCCGACACAACAGAGAGTCTGGCACAGGAGGCCGAATACCATCTGCCAACCTATCAAGGGCTATTCCAAAAACAAGCGGCCTTAAACAGGGGTTTGTTTTGACACTGATATTATTTAATCTATTTCTGGCAGACCTCTCCAACTCTGTTCTCTATAAACTCACATGTCCCTAACTTAGGGTCGATACAGCTGTCAAACCTGGTACTACTTAGAACTAGGGTCGGGATGCAGCACCTCCTGGAAGCGACCCAAGCCTACTCCCTGGTGAATGGGCTGAAAATAAACAACAACAAAAACAAAATCATGAGCTTTGCCGGGAGTACCTTAAAGGGAAAGGTCAGTTGGTGCCTGGATGGGAACAAGATTGACGAAAGAGCATGGTACAAGTACCTCGGCCTCTTATTTGAAAACAACGGCTCATTTAAATCGCACAAGGAGGAAACCAAAAGGAAAGGGATTGCCTTGGTGGCAGGGCTCAGGGCCATATTTAAGAACTTGAATGGGCACTCAATTAGCCCGATACTAGAAATTGCCAGGGCAAAAGTGGTCCCAATCATCCTGGCCTACAGAAGTGAGGTCCTCCGGGGTAGAGACACAATAGCCCTAGACACTACAGTATTACGAATATATAGGCTCATCCTTCAGCTCCCCCGACACACCTCACCAGCTCAAACTAGGCTGGAGTTTGAGCTAACAAAGCAGTCCCAAGCCCTACGCGCAGCGTTTTCCATCTTCTGCCATAAGGTCAAAATCGTTGAGGAAAATACAATCAACCATCACATATGGGAGGAGATCACTAAAAAATCATGCTCACCAGCCCAAGATTATCTCGATGAAACGTTCGACCTGCTAGGATTGGAGGAATTATGGCCTGTAACAATGAGCCACAACCTTTTCAAAAGAACTGTTACATAAACCACCAAAATAACTTCTTCACTAGAAGACAAGGAAACCCTAGAAAAACGCTGTCGCGCCTGGTTCATATTAAACAGTTACAAGACCCTGAGACCACAGCAGTACCTGTGTGAAGTTTTAAATTGCAGGATAAAAAGCAAATATTTGAAATATTGCCTCAGGATTTTAACGTCTCAAACGCACAATAGTCCCTGGCTGAGGGCTGAAGGGGACACAACCTACGAACTATGTGAAATTGCAACAGAAAATCTGGTTCACACCATCTGCCTCTGTGATTCATTCTAAACATATACCAACAATGGCTGCGCCTGCTTTGGAACCAGCTTGGGGTGCGCTCCTGCAGGCAAGACATTCTGGCTTGCCTTAACTCTACAGATCAGATAACCATCTTCCGAACTGTAAAGTACCTTCAAGGAGTAGAGAGGACCCTGATGAAGGCAAAAGCCACACAACTGTCACTGAAAATAAATCAACCTATGCCCCCAGTTATGTGATCCTCAGCCCTCCATCAAACGGTCCTCTCTGACAATGAACCTTTTTAAATTGCTGCTCAATGTTTGAAATGCAAAAAGAACAATTGATGGACAGAATGCTGCACAATGTCAAACATTCACCCCAGTACAGAGATCTGGGCCTAAATCCATCGTTTTTTTGCTCCCGGTGCCATTCCAGTTTAAACCCAGCCATATGCAAATCAGTCTTGACCCTGTTCCCCATCGGAACAGTCCAGCCCGAACTGCCAAGCCAGGTCCTCCCTGGACTTGTTTCTGGTCCCAGGATGCTAGTTTCCGGTCCAGGGAGGACCTGGCCTGGCAGTTCGGGCTGGACTATTCCCATGGGGAACAGGGTCAAGATTGATGTGCATATGGCTGGGTTTAAACTGGAATGGCATGGGGAGCAAAAAAAACGATGGATGTAGGCCCAGATCTCTGTACTGGGGTGAATGTTTGACATTGATGAGCATTCTGTCCATCAATTGTTCTTTTTGAATTTGTCACCCCGAGTGAGACGGGTATGCCCAGACGGGGGTCTTGTGCTCTCCATGCCACTGGAGTCCAGCTAGCCTGCCTGCTTGTTTCCAGTCCAGGGAGGACCTGGCCGGGCAGTTTGGACTGGATGGTTCCCATGGGGAACAGGGTCAAGACTGATTTGCATATGGCTGGGTGTAAACTGGAATGGCACGGGGAGAAAAAAACCAATGGATTTAGGCCCAGATCTCTGTACTGGGGTGAATGTTTGACATTGATCAGCATTCTGTCCATCAATTGTTCTTTTTGCATTTGTCACCCCGAGTGGGACTGGTATGCCCAGACGTGGGTCCTGTGCTCTCCATGCCACTGGAGTCCAGCTAGCCTGGCTGATGAGGGGTGATGCCCCGAAACCGGTCCCAGGATGCTTGTTTCCGGTCCAGGGAGGACCTGGCCGGGCAGTTCAGGCTGAGGGTCAAGACTGATTTGTATATGGCTGGGTTTAAACTGGAATGGCATGGGGAACAAAAAAACGATGGATTTAGGCCCAGATCTCTGTACTGGGGTGAATGTTTGACATTGATCAGCATTCTGTTCATCAATTGTTCTTTTTGCAATGTTTGTAATGATCACTTAATTTCAACAAGCTGTGTGATTACAAATGTAAATAGCTTCTTATCATCGCCTCCCTTTGCACTATCACTTTGTCTACCGTTTTCAATTTGTTTTTTTATGATAGCTCCCATTTTTATCTAGCTTTTTGCATATTGTAACAATTTTATTTAATCTAACAATACGGTATGCTTTGATTTGAAACTCGTCGCCAATTTTGTGTAGTACCATGCTACACAAATGGAAGTTAAATAATCTTCTTTACTATGCGACCAAGCACTCTGCATCTTCCAAGCAACTGATTTCTCCAACTGTCATTTCTCACATTCTAACTTCAACATTCCATGTTCTACTGATGTCATCATTACTTCCATTACATCACCTCTACAAGACACTAAATGAAGTTCCTAGGGAGCATGAGATATGGACATGTATCCAACCCACATGTGAACTAAATAGAGCTAGAAGCAGTGGCATACATAGTGGATTGAGTGAGGCTTTATGGCCAAGTTTCAGAGACCAGAATGTCTCCAGGAGCCTGTGAGCATCTGCATATAGGTTTCAATTAATACAGGTTGTAGGTCAGTACTACTTGAAGAATGGTAGTAGGGGAATGGGACTTTGAGAGGGTGCTAGTTGAGTCAGCTATTATATATATTATATAGGGAGACACCACTTGTTTTATTTTGAGAGTATTTGCCTGGTGTAAGATTCCACAAGGCTAAAAAATGATCACGCATCCTCTTTAGTTTTAGGCACTGATACTTTTGATACTGACTTTGGCAATTTCACCATTTGATTTGTTCTCTCTCCACTTACGAGTGGCCCAAATATTCAACTGAGCATACTTGGAACTGACATTTCCCTTCCTTTACAGTCAAGCCAAACTCATCCAGACTTCTCAGTACTTTCATCAACACTACATTACGTTAATCCACTCTGTCACTGTAAACTGTCAATGCCAGCCAGCACAATTAGTTTTTAATTTCTTGCTGAAACCCGCCCAGCTGAGCCAAAAAGAATGGCATAGGTATAAACCTAAATGCTCCTTAAAGTATGAGGAACAAGGTAAGGTGTTTTAAGCCTTCTTCGAGCATCATCTGTTGGTAGGCAGATGACAAAACCATCACACTAAAGATTTGTCTTCTTCCAATACAGCCAAGTCCTCTGAAATATCTATGTTCTACCCAAATATTTTTATTAAGATGACGTAGAGCTGCACATTCAATCAAATGCCTTGCCATCTGCCTTGGCTGTCAGATCTTTTGGCTTCAGCCACCCTGATAACTCTTATCTCCCCAATGACGCCTGGTTTTTTTTAAGAACTCTTTTTTATTTGAGGCACCAAACACAGCAGAGACTGTTGCAGGGGTTCTGCCCAAGAACAGAACTATGCGCAGGATTATAGGACCTTGGTGTATAGGACTGAGTCATCCTACCACCTTAGTACCCATGAGCCCAGGACCGACTAGCTATAGTGTCTCACTTGCTCTCCTACTCACTCACAGAGAAACAAATGATTAGACACCCCAGAACACAACACTCCCAGATCTCTGAGGAACGCGGTAACAAGACACACCCTTTCGCTCGCACTCTTGTACTTGTCCACAATAAGATCTGACAGACACGAAACGGTTTAAAATATTTATTTTAACTAACGTGCCCTAACATGCAGTATACGTGCCACAACAAGCAGGAAAATGCATAGTACAAATACAGTCAGCATAGCAGCGAGTCCATAAATCATGAAGGGAGATGTCATCATGGAAAGACAATAGAGCCTAACCTCACTCCTCTTGCTAAGAAGTAGTATTATTATATATTAGAAGATCTCTGGGCTTTGTCAGCAGACCCCATACCTTAGCCTATAGAGAGTAGATCTACATCATAGATGCTGTCTCGCTCTTCTCCCTGGAAAGGTCCCTCTCCAAGTGTGTCCCCCCTATTTGTGTATCCCAATAAGACCAAAGTACGTTGTCCCAAACAACAGCTGCATCGGTTTGTTTTGTCTAGGTGCTAAGGCCTGGCCAGAAACAAATAACAAGGGGCATTGTTGTTCGACCTTGCTCACAATGTTCAGTCAAAATCCCAGGAACATGCAGAGAGCGAACACAGCGATGTTCTCATGTGAAAACAGCCATTGAAATTATTGCAAAATAAAGTTGTTAGTAACTTGCACAAAGCAGCAGGCAAGCTGCAGCGTGCTCATGCTAACTTAGTGAGGACGACAATGTCCCTATGGGCCACATGACACCCTCCCCTTGGCCAGGTCGTTAGCATTATGTTAAAACAAAAATCAGAGTTAAGCAGAGGCAAAGCGTCTCGGTGGTATCCCACAGAGAATATTTGTTGAACCAAAAAACCCCAACATTTTTTCATTAAAACAGAAACATCCAACTCGGTATCCAAAAATATATCCATTCACAGTGAATCTTCGGAGGCAAAAATGTTGTGGGAAAAGCGAAATGCCATAAACTCCAGTATGTTGTCTGACCCTTCCATGGTAAAAAGATATGCCATCCAATTGAGTAAGTCGAACGCGCACACATGCTCCTCACATCCAGAGGCCGTTAGGGGCATCTTAGGGCAATCTGCGTTAACTTCGATGAAACTCCGATACAAGAGGCGCTGTGCACGGGCACTGGTACTCAAGTCTGCTGTTGGTCCAAGTTGAGGATCGCACACTAGGCACCTACCTACGGAACAGTCCTGGTCATGGGCCATCAACGGACCCATCAACAGTTCATAATCCAGCAGGTTGTGACATATTGGAGAGGCAGACATCCAGAGCCCATTGAAAAGGGCACCGGAGGCAGTGGAACACAGGTTGCACGCAGGTGAAGTAGGCATAACCGAAGGCCAGCCAATAGTCTGTCAAAAGCTCCTAATGGCATTGAACCAAAAAGCTGCTGGCGTATCCGATCACGGTACAGATGCAACTGGACCGGATTTGGCAGCTCCACAGGGCGAGCAGCCATTGCGGAGCAGCAGTAGAAGTACCAGGACGCCGCAAATCAGCAAGAGCACTAGGGGAAAACCTCCAAAGGTGCTGGAAAAAATAGAATGGATAAAAGCTGGTATTACTCCTAAAATAGTCTGAAAAGAGGTGACGAGGCCGGATCCCACGAGTTTAAAAAAGTGGGCAAGGCCCTCAGTATCAGACGCATTAAATATTTGGTGAATTAATTCTCCAAAATGTAGTGGGAGATTGGTGTTTAGCAGTGAGTGAATCTCACTTGCAGTTCTCGCCACCTGTAATTCGAAGGTCTTTCGAGCTAATGTGAGAGCCACTTCTTGTTGAAACAATAGCGCTTTGAGTCTGCTTAGCTTATTGAAATCTGTTTTCAAAGTCGGAATGGAAGGCCAGAGCGAACTATCTACAATCCCATGCAGGGGCGGAAACAGGATATTGCTGCAACATGTAACCCGTTGTGAAACTGTTACTATGTACGGGATGCCTGCCCTTAAGCCACAGCAATTGTGATTATTTAGAAGCAGACAACTGCCGCTAGAAAGCAAAGTTAGCGCCGGAATAATAGCTGGGACTGGGGTCCCTTTTAAAAAACAAGCTAAATTAGGGGCCGAAACGTTGCAGGCACCGTGAAGTTTTATTTGTTTAAAAACCAGGGAGTGTCCTACCGTAGAATAACAATCCTCCCCTGCAATGAAAACCTCAGTATCTGCTCGTTGACACCTAAAGGTAACGACCATAATTCATGAATATAGCTACTCCCGAGGGGCTCATTTCTACCAACCGGATAGTGTTTCATGCAGGCCGTGAACCTAAAGAGTGTGATAGGCAATGAAATAACCCCATGTATTAGCCACACAGCTGAATCAGTTTCTGCCACAGAAATGGTAACTGTTCTAATTGTTCAATATGTAACATTGTGTAGGTTGCGTCTTTCATTGACATCAATTTCTGTTTATCAGTCAAATTAAATGGTAAAAACAGTGCGGAACCATTCAAATAATCCCATGGCACTTTCCCACTTTTGAGTGTTTGCAAGGTCCAACCAAATTGCATTACACAACGTAACTGATTTTGACCATGATACAAAACAGACACTTCATTTTAAACAATGTCAATGACCGATGATACAATATTATCCAAAGTATATATACGAGAAGACAGTGTATTAATGCTGTTATCGACTACTGCAAGGACTTTTTCTAAATTATCTTGGTCAATTTGGCGCAGGCGCACCGCTGCTTCCATCTGTGATAGCTTCCAAAATTCATTTTATGCTGCATAAATAAAACGTTTTGCTCGAGGGGACTTTGGGCCTAAAAGAAAATCAGCAAAATCGATGTCACCTGATAAAAGGGAAAGATGTTGTTTCACAGATGACAATGTGGAATGTTCCAACCATTGCTGACATAGTTTACCAACAGAATACGTCGTGACTGTATGTGAATGGCAGAAATGGGGATCAGGCCTACTCTGTGTGAAACCACTTGTGGTATTTAAAAATCGTGACTGATATGCATTGGAGCTTGTTGGCCACAACAACCAACCTGTAGGGTCAATACTGGAAGAGTTTAGTGTGCCGTTCTGAAACATGGTAGTCAAATTGTCAATTGTGTAGTTTGGATGTGTATCCCAAGAGTCATAAGGAGCCAGTAACGGTATAGAAGGAGCATTTAAATTCCTAGCTGTGTCTAAACCAAAACAAGTAGTTTGCTGTACCGTCTGGTTTAAAAATATGAGCTGAGACGGTATCAGACAGGCACGATGCAATGATTAAGTGCCCTGCACTTGCCTATCTTTAGTACCCAAATAGATTTTAAATCAATCGTGTCCTTCCAGTAACCATAACCCTTCACGGACAAATCTTGAATGAAGGACCAAGAGTAGACCAATTTAGTATGGGTCAGCATACATTTGGTACGGGTTGGCATCTTTAATTTATAAAAATAGGATAAAGGGTCAGTGAGATTGTAACCCGTAAAATACACAAATTTACTCCTTTGGGTCTTTGAGGTTCCTGGTAACGGGGTTGGGCAATGTTCCCATTGGGTATAATTAAAATAGGTTCTCTGACTATTGTTTTTGTGTAAATAATTATGGCCATAATGCTGATAACAGAATAAATCAGCGTAATTTGCAGAATTCAAATACAAATCCTCAGTGTCAATAGCAGTATAATATTTTAAATCTGAAAACAAGGAATAAACAGCATGAACATCCCAGTCGTCCGAGTGTACTCCAGGTAAAACCACATCTCCTAAGGAGACGTGGAACACGTATGGAATGTTCAAAGTCTCGGTCGGGCCATGGATATCGAATGGTACTTTATCCCAAACAATGCCATCAGCAACTGGGAAGGATGAAATGTTAACTAGGGCTTGATCCCTTTTCATTTTATGAGATGAAGTGTGAGGGGCGAGTACTCCGTTAACCAAGTTCACAGCAGAGCATTCAGGTAAATAATCGCCATTAATCAAAAGGAAAAACACAGTCACAAACCCAATGCGCATGAAGAGGAACACCATCGTCGGCACCATCCAGACGTACGTCCAGGGCGGGACTATGTAAGTCTTCTTGAACCAGGAGATGAAAAGACTGGTACGTGTAGGGGGCTCTGCCAAAGATGATGACAACGAAGATGAATCAGAAGAAAAACGATTATGGTCCATATAGTAACCACTGGACCCCAGCTGAAATAACGGGGGCTGTTCTGCATTGGAAGGTGAATGAATTATACTTTCAGGAATGTCGATTATAACTTCTACTGGAGGGGAAGCATATTCAGCATCCACAGTTGTAGATGTAGAAGGCAATACTGGCAACAAATCAATTGAAGATTCCATCTCTCCCCCCAGTTGTTGGGGAGTTGTTGGTGAAAGAGAAGCCATTGGAGTCAGTAAAACATTCCGACGCGGAATGCTTGTAGGCATACTATTCAGTATCGGCCATATGGTGTAGTTTGATATGTTCGATGGAAATGTAACGATTCTCTTTACGACCAGGTAGTGGAGGTAGAATCACAGTACGGGTGCCCTTCAAACCAAGGACTTTGACTGGTGCACGGTATGATGGACCAAATTCTTTTTTGTTCTCCACCTTCTCTCGGACCAGATCTCCAACTTTAGGAAGCCAGCCAGAAACCGGAATCAGCACAGCCGCATCTGTGGAGAGGGCAAATGGGCTTTTGCTTGTGAATCACAAGCCTTTTGTAGATCCTGTAACACAGCACAATGGTTATCTACGTCAAACGTTGCGGCAGCTGCCACAACGTCTAGACCATCAAGGTCTGGCACAAACATTTTAATGCCAAAGAGCATTTCGTATCGGGTCTGCCCACCCAGAGATCTTCTAGGAAGATTATTAAGTGCACGTTGAGCTCCATATAGATGAGTCAACCAGCCCCGACCAGTACCTAATACTCTTGCTATTAAAGATTGCTTTAAGTCAGGGTTCATCCGCTCCACAACAGAATTGCCCTTAGGTCGATATGGAGACGAGAATTGCTTCTGCACCCCGAGGGACTTCATCACATCCCAGTAAGCCTTAGAGGCAAAAACAGGACCTTGGTCAGAATTGAAGGTGCCACAGGCAAATGTCCCTACAAAGACACGCAAATCTTTTATAACAGTTCGAACATCAGCACTGCGTTGCGGCCAAACCCAAAGGAATCTAGTGCACGAATCCACTGCAATTAATATATACTTAAAAGCATTATCTGACGTTAAAGGGCCGCAGTGATCAAGATAAATACAACCAAACGGTTGATTCGAAATGTAGAGTTGAGTGTGGGGTGGACGCGAAACAGTTGAAGGCTTAATCTGTTGACATGTCACAGGAAAGAACATATTTATGTGCCTGTTGGTATAAACCACACCACCAAAAACATTGCTGTAAAAGGGAAATAGTCGCAGTCACTCCGGCATGTGCAGAAGCAACGCCTTCATGTGTGGCTATGATCAAAGAAAGTCTGCGGTCCTCGTTGGGAATCAGCCGATCCCCAATGGATGGAATAGTCACAAATGGAATCTGATCAGACGACAAGTGGTATGTATAACGTGAAGGGAAACCTTGGGGAAACTGTTCCCTCCTTCGTCGCAGCTAGAGCTGTTAGAATATCATCATCAATTTTAGTCATAGACCTAGTGACCGCTGCTACTGAACAATTGGCTACTGCAGATTTGGCTGCCTCATCAGCCAGCAAATTACCAACCGCGTGTGCTCCCACATGTTGATGGCCCAATGTATGGATGACATGTGTGAGTGGCAAACATTCCTTAAGAGCGGCCACCTGGACCCAAACCGTTTTATGCTTAATTGCGCTGCCTTTAGAATCACGAAAATCATTTTGTTTCCAGAAGAACAAGTTGTCATTGAAGGATTGTGCACAGTAAAACGAATCGCACACTACAAGTGTAGGAACATCTGGATCAGCAAATTCAAGAGCCAAAACAAAAGCATGTAGCTCAGCCAATTGAGCTGTGCAATCACCAAGAGACTGTGTGTGCACCAAGAAATATTTGAAATCCCCATCAACAATTGTACCTGCCATAATTGCGCAGGCTGCTGAATAAGCATGCTTAGAACCAATGGCTGGCTGCGCAGATCCATCAGTGTGAATAATACATTTGTACTGATCAAGAGGGAGTAATGATAAAGGTGGAGGTTGAACATGTTCATATTGTAAAAACTCCTGTGTCTGCAAAGAGGGGTCAAAGATAAAGTTGACATCAGCCGACGTCAAAGAACTAGCCCATTGAATCCAACATGGATGCAAGGCTTTGGAATTCGGGACTCTTGCCTTCGTGACTGCCTCTAAAGCAGGCGCCGGCGAAACCATGAAAATGCGTTTACCCTGAGCCAAAGAACGTTCCTTCAGAATCGCCATCTGGACTGCTGTCAAAATCTTTTCAGTAGAAGAGAAATGCATCTCGGCTGGAGTATACCAATACGATTTGTATGCAATGGGGACGGTGTCCCCTTCATTGAAAGTCACGTATGTGAATCCTAAGGTCCCAGGTACAATCCGTATGACCAAATTAGTTGGATTATCTCGCGTTAACAAGAATTGAGTCGCAAGCAGGTCAGGACCTGGGTATTGCTGTATGTTCCGGAAGCCAACTGGAAGATGAAAAAGAGGGTTGATTCAACGCGTATAGCGGTTTGATACGTTGAGCATAAACAGGAATGTAGGTCCTGCCAAAATTTAAAAAACCCAGCAAAGACTGTCATTTTTTAAGGGTAGAGGGAGGCTGCAGTTGTGCACATTTCTCCAACAAATGGGGAGCCAACCCCCTCCCTTCATTATTAAGTTCATAACCAAGAAAAAGCACCACCAGAAAGGCAATGTGTGATTTCGCAAAATTAAATTTGAAGCCTAACTTCACGAAATGTGTGACAATGCGATCCACACATCTAAGATGCGGAGTCATATCATCATCCGTCAAATAAATGTCATCAACATACAAAAAGGCATCCGGGTCAATCTCATGTAAAATTGAAACAATGCGTGCAAACACGCCAGGGCTCTTCTTATACCCCATAGGCAATCTCACATATCGTCGCACATTGCCCAGGGAACTGAATGCAGTCAAATCAGGGCTCTCAGGAGGCAAAGAATGGCTAAAAGCCATTGGAAATATTCAAAGTGGTTTTGTATTTTTTATGAACAATGTTGTTTACCAACGCAGAGCTATGGGTGTTCTGAACCGCAAAGGTACGAACATGAATGTTCAAATGCCTGTAATCTAAAACTACACGATATGAACCATCCAGTTTCAATATCGGAAAAAGAGGATTATTCATCGATGAAACACACGGTTCAATCACACACTGATATTTCAATTGTGTCAAAATGTCACTCATGGACGCTTTTGCGTCACATTTAATGGGGTACTGCGGTTGGGGCTGTGGTGTAGAACGCAAAGGAATCACATGAACTGGGGAATCCTTGTCCCAACCCACCTGATTGCGATATAACTCTGGAGCAAGGGATAATGCCCACTCTGAGGCATAAGCCATTTTATTGACATCAGGCACGTATTGCGAAAAACTGGGTAGAATAACATCTTCCCCTCTGGAGGAAGCTAGGACAAAAGGGGGAGGCCAATCAACCTCCGGCAACAAAATATCATAAGAAGACGTCAGATTTTCCCAAAAGACTGCTTTAACTGGGCGTTTAATATCATCTTCAATTTGGAGGCTTACTTCATAAAGCCTATCAGGAGGAGCAACTCGAGTATCAGCTGTCTCTACGATAATAAAAGTGTCAGTTGCTTTCGCCTCCAGACGCTGATGGAGTGTCTGCCACACTATGGTAGCCTCCTCCGCGATGTGGAGGAGGGTTATGGCCCAACTCCTGTCGAGGAGCTGGGTTCTCACCGGCTTGGCTTTCACGTCAAACTGGCGCAGCGGGTCACATCTTGCTTGCGTAGACTCGCCTTGTCTGCGATCCTGACACCCTCCTCCGCCGAATTGTTGATCCGACGATTCCTGAAAGGAACGAGGATCAGGAACCTGGAACCTGTCGGGTGTCTTAATTTTAGAGCGGTCACGCAAATCATATCTACGTTCAGAAGTGTCAGGTGGTGGCGAACCAGCATGTGAACTAGGCTTCTGTTGTTGCTGCCGCTGGATCTTGTTCCAAGCCTTTTTACGAAAGACTGGACGACCCTCATTATCAGGAGGGGCTTTACTTTGCACCTGTGCAAATGGTCGCACTCCCAAGCTATTGCGACCCAGGGATGTATACATATCCGCATTAATGATCGCCAACTGTCGCTGCCCATCTACGTCCACCACCGCCGCCAGGCGTTGACGTACTTGTAAGCAAACCGCTTCACCTTTTAATGTTGGCCAGAATCATATTGGAGACAATAGGAAACATTCCCACTAACTTCATCCCCAAATCCAGGGCTGGACCAGCCCCGTGTTCATCTTGAACCTTCTTCAGAACGCTCAGTAGAACGCTCCTGGAGGGGGTACCAAAGCACAGTGTATACACCGAAGCAAACACCGTCCCCCAGGTGGTGCAGTCAGCCAAAGAAGAGATTAGACCACTCGGTAAACTCATTGTAAGAATCCTGTGTTTTTCAACAGGAGTAGTATGTGGAAAAACAGCTTTGAGTTACTCAAATTTCTGCGCAAGCCAAAATGGTAAGTCATCTAGATTGTGAGGACATTTGCCCATCACTGAGTTAATCATGATGGGACTAATAACAAGACCACCGACGTGTCTGGGCGGCGGAGGAGCAGCTCCAGCCGGAGCCACATGGAGGGCACGGAACGTAAACTGTATGACACTTCTCTGTATGTGAATCAACTGTGTATGTAGTTGATGTAGCTATGCAAGGATAAGATTAAGGTAATTCGGATGTGGTGTAAAACCAGCCAAAACAGGCCAAGTGGCCCCATCGATGGACAAGGGGCCCATTCGAACAGCAGTAACATGGTGAGGAAGGGCCCCATTAAACCAAATGGTATGCTCCCAGGCCGTCAAGGGAACTTCAAGTAATGCCTAAGGACAATAAGCTGCTGGAGGAGCAGCTCTCGTATATTCATGAAACAAATTATCATTCCCATCCACCGTGGGAAATGTAACTCAAGAATAAAAGACCTCGAAGCAAAAAGCGGCGTCCGCTTCGACAACGAAAATAATGCAAGCCCCTGCATTGGGCACTTTGTGTTGAGTTAAGAAAGCTGTAACCGCTGTGCGGTTATGTGCAGCAATAGAGACCGGATGTGCCATATTAAAAATGGAAAAAGAAACAATGAAAACGGTAGCGCAACTCTGGGTTAAGAAAAACCTTTTAAACTTCAAGCTTGAAACACCTATAAATATACAAATATAGAAGGCTAAACCCCCCCCCCACCACAGACGTCTCCGGCAACCGGTGAGAGGGTATTGTGGACAAGCACAGGTGCTACTCAGGGGTCTCATGAATAAGTACCAGACCAAACGTTGGTGGCGCCATGTTGCAGGGATTCTGCACAAGAACAGAAGTATGCGCAGGATTATAGGACCTTGATGTATAGGGACTGAGTCATCCTACCACCTTAGTACCCAAGAGCCCAGGACCGACTAGCTATGGTGTCTCACTTGCTCTCCTACTCACTCACAGAGAAACAAATGATTAGACACCCCAGCACACAACACTCCCAGATCTCTCAGGAATCGCGGTAACAAGACACACCCTTTTGCTCGCACTCTTGTATTTGTCCACAATAAGATCTGACAGAGACACGAAACGGTTTAAAATATGTATTTTGTGGTGTGGCCAAGATGGCGGAGAGTTAAGACGTGTTTTGCCTTCTCTCCTCCACCCGCCAACTTGCAGCACCGGCCTATGGCCTTGAACGGCACGGGAGACGGCTGAACCGACTTCTTCGGCACCCAGGCACACTTGGCAGCGTACCGGAAGGAGCTCCCCGGGTCTCTGTGGCTGCGTTCCGTGCTTCCGGCCCGGGCTGCGCCCGAGCAGCGGGGCAGAGACGTGCAACGGCAGACAGCGCGGCCGCGACGTTGGGGGCTGGAACTCTGAGCCCCTGACCACGGAGCACCATCGCTTTGCCCAGGACGCCGGCCGGCACCGGAGGCGCTTCCCATCATGACGGATCGGCAAGCGGTAGAGGCGGCGGCCGGCGGCGGAGTGCTGGGCACCATTTTGCAGGAAACAGCGGCCTCTCCTGTTGAGACACGGAGCACAAGGCGACCCCGCACAGGTGCACGGGAGCCGGCAGCGAGCGGAGCGAGCCGCGGAGAGGCGCCCCGGCCTTCGGTCCCGCGGGGTGCATTGAGGAGCCGCTGCGGTGAGTTAACTTACCGCTCTCACCCCCAGCTACGGCTCAGCCCCCACAAGGCCTACCGGAGCCATTTGGGCATTGCCGGGCTGCGACACGGACATACCTGGCCCCTGGGCTTTTAGCTGAGCGCTCAGCCCTCTGCACACGAAGGAGGATCATGCCTGGGCTTGCTCTAGGAGGCCCTGCTGTGCAGTTCCCCAGCTGTTGGACTCTGAAAGCAGCCACCGGTCCAGCGCTGACAGAGTTGCCTTGCTGCCCCCCGGCGCTGGGCCTGGGGGGACTGGAGTCATTCCGCCGAGAGCGCCCTGCATTCAGTGGCTGCCGCTGCGCCCCTGGGCTGGTCTGGCCTGGCCTTCCCTTCCACTCGGTCCCATTGTTTCGCCGGGGGTGGCGGTGCGCTGGCGGCGGGCTGCCGGCCTTGATCCCCTGCTTTCACCTGGAACACGTTGCGCGGTAGCCCGACATACCCTGGGCTTGGATTGTAAGGACGTACGGACGCCCCAGGTGCCCGGTGGAGGGCCTAGCAGACCGTTGGTGGACATTTGGCGATATCCTGCGCCGTGAGCGGCCCGAGGTCAGTGCTCCTGCAGTTGATCCTTGGGGAGAGGTGTGGGACCGTCGAATCGGCCAGCGCCGCGCCGCAGTCACTTTTCACATAGCCCAATTCGTGGCTCTCTACACCTGTGGCGTGGTGTGAGCTGAGCATGACATCCACCCGGGGCAGAAAGGACAAACCAGCTACGAGAGAAAAATCGCTCAAGGACTTGTTTGCCAAAGCGCAGGGTCAGCGGATGCTGGGCGGCCGGGCGCGGTGACGCAGATGGCGGCCTCGGCGGACGCACCGGTGACCAGGGCCTTTTTGGAGTCTCTGTTCACTGCCTTACGGGATGACCTCCAGACTGTGAAGCGAGATCTCACGGCAGAGATCAAAGACATTTGCAAGGATGTGGACGACATAGGGGAGAGGGTGGCATCCTTGGAGGACAGGAGCGATGCCCGGGACACCGAGCTGGCGGCCATGCAGCAGGAGGTAATCCGCATACATGAGCAACAGGTGGACGTTCAATCTCACCTGGAGGACCTTGAAAACCGCTCACGCCGCCATAACATTAGAATCAGAGGGGTGGGTACCAATGAAGAAGCGGGCGACATCTTTAAATATGTGCGAGAGCTTTTTAACCATATCCTGAGCAATCCACTGGACACTGATCTTAAACTAGACCGAGCGCACAGAGTGGGCCCGCCCAGGGCGGCAACGGCGCCGCCGGCAGATATTTTGGTCTGCGTCCAGGACTTCCACACTAAGGAAGAAATTCTGCGCAAAGCTCGATCGCTCACCTTCCGCAATCAGACGCCCATTCTTTACCAAGATCTTGCCGCCATCACACTCCAGAAACGCAAAACCTTCCGGCCCATCACAGAGGTCCTCTGCCACCGCAATATCCCCTACTCTTGGGGTCACCCGTTCCGCCTCGTGTTCCGGCACGATGGCAAGCTGTACCAGCTCCGCCCCCTCTCCAAAGTAAGCAAATTGTTGGGGATCGCCATCCCAGAGGACACAGACGAAGGAGAGTGCTCAGATCAGGGGTCCAGCGAGGGTCGACCCAAATGGAGACAGCAGCGACAACGACGCCGCACCCATCGACCGGATCCATCGGTGATCAAGAAGGAGCAACAAGCCGCCCTTGAGGCCCTGCCGGAGGCCTTGGCCAAGACTTCCACCACGTGACTGTGCCTGGTTATCGTGGTGTATCCTTCCTTTGATGTTTGGGGGGTTGGGGGTACCATTGGCCACACGATAACCCAACTGACTTTTCCTCTGCTCATCCTTGGATGACGGACTAATGGTCAAATCTCAGACTCTCTTTTTTTTTGCGCTTGTTGCGCCCGGCTCTTTCTGTTCTACGTTTTGGGGGTCTTTGCTTTATCCTTCTCTTTTCTTACTCTTTTCTCTTCTCTCTTTTCCCAGGGGAGCCCTCGGTCCATGGGGTGTCACCGCTTCTTTGCTGTCGCGCTGGCATTGAGAGTTGTCCCTCGTAGGCCCTGTTTAGGTCCTTACTCCACCGGTGCTCATGATAGGCGTTAGCCCCCCTCTAGGTTCTAGATGCCACCGTCTTCAGTTAAGATTCTCACTCTTAATGTGAGAGGGCTCAATAATCCCATTAAACGCAGGGCACTTCTTTCCTACCTGGAGAGCACAGGCGCGGATATCTGCCTCCTTCAGGAGACGCACCTGCTCCCTAAGGATTGCCACAGGCTTCGGTCCCGCACCTTCCCGACACAATTCTTTTCCTCCAAACCCTCTAAGACCGCAGGGGTGGCTATCTTGGTCTCCAGGGCTTTTCAAGGGAAGGTGGTGCAGAAGGGGGCTGAGATAAGGGGCAGGCTTCTCACATACCACTTCACTATAGGGGGACACACTTTGATTGTGGGGTCTATCTACGCACCTAATGAGGGTCAGGAGAGATTCCTACACGATGCACTCACTGAAGCGACAGCTACCCAGGAACGTCACATACTGATAGAGGGAGATTTCAACTTGGTGTTCGATAATGATCTGGACAGATCAGCACAGCGCACAAGCCAGGTTGGCGCCCTTTCGCCCGCAGGGCTCGCCAGATTACAAGATCTAGGTCTTACAGACCTGTGGAGACAACAACACCCTCGGTCACGAGAATTCTCATTTTACTCTAATGCACACAAAACATATGCCAGGCTAGACTACTTTTTGGGCTCGAAAGCTTTCCGTGAGGCCACGCTCTCAGCTGACATATTGGTGGCGGCCTTGTCTCATCACGCCCCGGGGATGGTAACACTAGCTCTTCCACAGATCCGACGACCGACCAGACATTGGCGCTTCCGGAACACCCTGTTACATCGGTCAGACACAGTTGCCCAAATACAGCGCGCACTCCATGACTATCTATTACATAATGACAGCCCTGACACAGCTCTTTCTACCCGGTGGGCGGCCCTTAAGGCAGTGATCAGGGGAGAAATTATCGCCATCTCTTCCGCAGAAAATGCGGAGCGTAAACAGAAGAGGGAGGAACTGACACAACAGGTGCGAGAGTTAGAGCAGATGCACCAACGCACTGGGGCCCCGCGCATTTGGCGACAGTTAACCACAGCTCGAGCACAACTAGCCGCCATTGATCGTGACAAGGCGGAATATGCCGCGATGCGCCTGCAACATTCCTTCTATGTTGGTTGCGATAGGTGTGGGCGACTTCTCACGCACAAACTCCGGGAGGTTCGGCAACGCAAGGGGGTCCAGGAAATCAAAGACAACGCGGGAGCGCTTTGTTCGGACGATGCAGCTATTGCCGAGATATTCCGCGATTTTTATGCCCAACTTTACGACGAACAGCCTTTAGAGGGGGCAGACATAGACGCTTATTTAGCCCAGGCCCGTCTGCCTGCTCTAACACTGGTAAAACAGAAAAGTTTCCCCTTGGATCCAAATCCTAACACACTTTAGTAGTTGCTTAAAAGGAAAAACCACTATTGTTGTTCACTTAAAACTCGTACTACTTATCCACTCCTATTCATATCACATAACATCAAATACTGACTCATATAATTCAAATATTAAAAAACATGTTTTAATTAAAATCCTGTTATCACAAAAAATATTAAAAAGATTTTTCAATCACAATAAAAACATCAATATATTTCATACACTTAATAGAATTGATATAAACAGCTATTACAACGTTACATAAAACACAGATGACACTATACCCCCACACACAAGAGAAAAGAATTTATATTAGACACTCAAGTTGGTCATTATTCAATACATATCCTTCACAACCAAATATAGGGACACGGTCTGAATGCCCTTTGCTTTAAGCAATTACAGAATGCCGTTCCTCCAAGGATTATGTAATCAGTTTGCGTCGACGCGTTTCGATGGTTCAAAAATATTTAGTCCATCTTTTTCAAGACACTTATACACTTTTTCTCTTATAATACTCCTTGGTTAGAAAATCCTTATTTATGAATCAGCTATATTCAAATGTAAAAACTCTAAAATCTCGAATGTCACAAGTTTCTGAATAATTTCCTCAATACGATTTCCTGCCAGAGCTTCAACCTCGCTATCCAGAGATTGTTACTGACACCCCGGTCGACAAGGTCTCATTGATTTGGAGTCAATTCAATTTTGAAATTCTGACTCTCGTGGTACCAATCCTCTCACCTTATGGGTCATAACTTGCTCCGCATCGAGGGGCAATCACGTCCGCCTCTTATCCCGGTGTGCTAAAGAATTACAGCCGAGGTATCGCACATCCGTCTTGCTCGTTGTTTTCTATCGACACTGGAACAGGCGGCTCATATAGAGAGGGAGATCAGGCCGGAGGAAGTCATAGCAGCCATTGCCCGTCTGAAGCTGGGTAAGTCGCCGGGCCCGACGGGTACACCGCGGCCTTTTATAAGCAGTTCTGCTCAACACTTACTCCCCTGCTCACTCGGCTTTTTAACTCCTTTGCGACGCCCGGAGCGATTCCCTCCTCTATGCTGGAGGCAGCGATCGCCATTATCTCTAAGCCGGGGAAGGACAAGACGACCTGTGGGTCATACCGACCTATCTCGCTCTTGAACATTGATCTAAAGCTGTATACTGGAATTTTGGCCACACGGCTTGCCCCTTGTATGCCGGGGCTTGTGGACCCCGATCAAGCTGGATTCATCCCGCAGAGGCAAACGAGTGATAACACCGAACAGGTCACACACTTGATAGAAAAGGCCTCCCGCATCCCTGGAGATTATATGCTCCTAACCATAGATGCGGAGAAGGCCTTCGATCGGGTCCACTGGTCCTACCTCGAGCAGGCGCTGATTCGCATCGGCATAGGAGACAAGATGCGGACGCACATTTTTAACTGCTACCGCTCCCCCACAGCTACAGTACGAATTAACGGTCACACGTCCACCCCATTCCCTATTAGTAGGGGTACAAGACAGGGGTGCCCCTTGTCACCCTTGCTCTTTGCCCTCTATATGGAACCTATGGCGCAGAGGGTCAGGGACCACCCTCAGATTACGGGCATTCGCTTCGGAGGGGATACGCATACTATAAGTCTATACGCGGATGACGTCTTGGTCACAGTAACGAACCCTGCAACTGCTTTGGGGACCTTTCTGGAGGAATTGGATTCATTCGCGAGTGCCTCCGGCTTTTAGGTTAATCTGACGAAATCCACGGCGCTAAATCTCTCCTTGTCCCCTCAAGCGAGAGCGGACCTCCAGGCTCGACATCCCCTGCAATGGTCCGATGATGTTGTCCCTTACTTAGGTATACAATTGCCCCGACTTTGCAGGCCATGAGGCATTCGCATTGCGCTGCAGAGATGAAAACACTATCCGATTTCATGGTTGGGGCGCGTCGCGGCCATCAAGATGACGATCATCCCCCAAATTCTGTATCTTTTTCAGACGCTCCCCTTGTTGCCCCCTGTAGGCTGGCTACACAGGGTGCAGTCGGAACTCTCTTTTTATCTGGCAGGGGCGCAAGCCGAGAATGAAACGGTTAGTCAGCTTTCTCCCACCTCACGAAGGGGGTCTTGGAATACCAGACCTCACGCTCTACTACAATGCTGCACAGCTTCGACACTTGGTCGAATGGAGCCGAGCCGAATCCGAGAAACATTGGCTTTTTCAAGATCGTGCAGTTGCTGGCACATCTCTCATGAAAATCCCCTTTCTCCGGAAATCCCAACGTCCGCCCAACTTATACGCCTCGCAGGTGACATGTACAACCCTTAATGTTTGGGACCGGACCAACATGCGTCATGATCTAACGACCTTCCCTTCCCCGCTCACATCACTCTTTGATAATCCGGACTTTAGCCCCGGGATGGGTCCGCAGTCCTATCCGTTGTGGAGAGAAGCTGGCTGCCGAGCCTTGGGCCTTTTATTTAACAAGGGCGATATTATCCCCTTCTCGCAACTCAAATCTGATTACGGCCTTCCCGAATCCAAACGGTTGCGCTACTTACAGGTGCGACACTGGGCTATGCACCCTGGCAACCGAATGCAGGCGACTAGGCTTCTCACCCCTTATGAGCGGTGGCTCATTACACGGTCTTCGGACAAGAAGTTGATTTCGGATTTATATAAGATGCTCCTATCCAGATATACCCACACTTACCACGCGGGGCGCGCGCGTTGGGAGAGGGACCTGGGGCGGAGTCTTAGTCCCAAGGAGTGGGAAGGGGCGTGTTACAGGGCGCGCCACACAGCAACACATGTCGGCCTAACCGAAACATTCACCAAACTTGTCTACTACTGGTATTATACCCCGGAGCCCCTCCACCTTTCTGACGCTACACAGTGCCCTGACTGTTGGAGAGGGTGTGGGAGGAGGGGCACACTGGTCCACCTTCTGTGGGACTGCGATCATCTACGGACCTATTGGACGCAAATACTTGACGATGTCGACAAGCATCTCGACACGGAACTCCCTAGGCTCCCTGCATATGTCTTACTGGGGGTACTAAATCCGCTCACTTACCCTTTGAAGTCCAGGCGAGGGAAGCAGATAGCCATAGCACTAGGTACAGCCATCCAGAACATATTAATACATTGGAGAACCCCCCCAATTCCTACATACACAGGGTGGTATCAACGGTTATGGCATGTGCTGGGCATGGAAAAGATATCACTCACCCTGGCTGGGAAGGGCTCTTCCTTCAGTGACCTCTGGCAGCCATTCCTTGCTTTGCTAGCTCAAGATTTCTGTGTGTTGTCTTGCCCTAGATACTTACGCCTTCTGCGCCTCACCGCACCGGACCCCTCTACATAGATTGACCTAGCTTAATGTATGACACTCGGTTCCACACATGGCTGTATTGACCTAATGGACCGGGGAGGGGGGGGGGTGTTCCTTGTTTTCTTTTCCTATTCTTCCTTCCTTTTCTCTCAGGGTGGTGGGTGGGCATGCATCTGTTATTTGTTGCTCTTTGCAATAACAATGCACTTATTAGTAACAGCAATGGACTTTGTACGGCCCGTTTACTGCACGCTTGTTTCCTGCATTGCTCAATAAAAAGATTTAAACCATAAAATATGTATTTTTACTAACGTGTCCTAACATGCAGTATACGTACCACAACAAGCAGGAAAATGCATAGTACAAATACAGTCAGCATAGCAGCGAGTCCATAAATCAGGAAGGGAGATGTCATCATGGAAAGACAATAGAGCCTAACCTCCCTCCGCTTGCTAAGAAGTAGTACTATTATATATAACCTGAAGCAGGATGTGGCCCAGAGGTGGGGCCAAGCTCAGCTTCCAACTAAAAACATGTGAGGAGAGGGGATGAACAGATGTATTGAGGCAGAAAGGCTGGTGTACAAGGGTCGCGGAAGTCCCAAGAAATTCGATAAGGTCTGGGGAAAATGGCGAATGCATTATGACATCACCAACATCAAGACACCACAGACAAGCCCAGGGGGAAGAGTACACAGGGTGGAGATTAATAGAGGGCAGTTGCAGACCTACCAAACCCTGGTTGTTGAGCAGTGTAAGGGGCCTGGGAATCGCTGATCTAATATTACATGCGTTTCACTGTCTTGTCAAGTGGCCCATAGGGACATTGTCGTCCTCACTAAGTTAGCATGAGCACACTGCAGCTTGCCTGCTGCTTTGCGCACGTTACTACATAACTTTATTTTGCAATAATTTCAATGGCTGTTTTCACATGAGAACTCATCGCTGTGTTCGCTCTCTGCATGTTCCTGGGATTTTGACTGAACATTGTGAGCAAGGTTGAACAACAATGCCCCTTGTTATTTTGTTCTAGCCAGGCCTTAGCACCTAGACCAAACATACCGATGCAGCTTTTGTTTGGGACAACGTACTTTGGTCTTATTGGGATACACCAATAGGTGGGACACATTTGGAGAGGGACCTTTCCAGGGAGAAGAGCGATACAGCACCTATGATGTAGATCTACTCTCTATAGGCTAAGGTATGGGGTCTGATGACAGTTTGTTATCAAAATCAGGGTAGTTCCTTCACTGCCAAGTGGACACAAATAGTAGAGCCAGTTGACTAAGTTATGTGTCGCTGGAAGATCTGAAAATCAGAACTTGGTGCCTTCACACACCTGTTAGTGTGTCATGCTTCATCATTGGGCACTCCTCGTCTGGCCGGCGCTGCAATGCCTGACGGGCCTGTGGGCTTCTTTATCGGAGATCTTTTGATGGTGGACCACACCATACTAGTGACCATTTTTTGCCTAGCAGCTATCCTGGTACCTGAAGACCATAGGATAGCGCCACTGTTTTTACTTAATCCTGGTACCTTGTTTTCATAAAAATGTTCTTAAGGTTACCAGAGCCTATTTTAGTCACTCACAACTCACGTAACTCAATTAAGTCCCTCAGCTGCATTCATCTTTACGGCATCTCCAGATCAAAAGATCTCCGATAAAGAAGCCCACAGGCCCGTCAGGCATTGCAGTGCCGGCCAGACGAGGAGCTCCCAATGATGAAGCATGACACCCTAACAGGTGTGTGAGGGCACCAAGATCTGATTTTCAGATCTTCCAGCGACACATAACTTAGTCAACTGGCTCTACTATTTGTGTCCACTTGGCAGTGAAGGAACTACCCTGATTTTGATAACAAACTGTCAGCAGACCCCATACCTTAGCCTATAGAGAGTAGATCTACATCATAGGTGCTGTATCGCTCTTCTCCCTGGAAAGGTCCCTCTCCAAATGTGTCCCACCTATTGGTGTATCCCAATAAGACCAAAGTACGTTGTCCCAAACAAAAGCTGCATCGGTATGTTTGGTCTAGGTGCTAAGGCCTGGCTAGAACAAAATAACAAGGGGCATTGTTGTTTAACCTTGCTCACAATGTTCAGTCAAAATCCCAGGAACATGCAGAGAGCGAACACAGCGATGAGTTCTCATGTGAAAACAGCCATTGAAATTATTGCAAAATAAAGTTATGTAGTAACGTGCGCAAAGCAGCAGGCAAGCTGCAGCGTGCTCATGCTAACTTAGTGAGGACGACAATGTCCCTATGGGCCACTTGACAAGACAGTGAAACGCATGTAATATTAGATCAGCGATTCCCAGGCCCCTTACACTGCTCAACAACCAGGGTTTGGTAGGTCTGCAACTGCCCTCTATTAATCTCCACCCTGTGTACTCTTCCCCCTGGGCTTGTCTGTGGTGTCTTGATGTTGGTGATGTCATAATGCATTCGCCATTTTCCCCAGACCTTATCGAATTTCTTGGGACTTCCGCGACCCTTGTACACCAGCCTTTCTGCCTCAATACATCTGTTCATCCCCTCTCCTCACATGTTTTTAGTTGGAAGCTGAGCTTGGCCCCACCTCTGGGCCACATCCTACTTCGCCACTATGAATCCCAACATACAAAATAGCGACTCTTTCCGCAGGAGGTCGACATCGTTGGGGATTCCCAGAATAACCAAGTGGGGCACTCTTGGCATGTCCACCCCATCAACGCCTGCAGCTCTCTGATTATCTCTTCCCAGTAGTCCTGCTCTCTAGGGCAGGACCATAGGGTGTGTAACAGAGTGCCATCCTCAGTGATGCACCTCAGGCTGCTAGGGTTAGGTGCCCTTCCCATTCTGAATAATTAGCTTCTATGGAAGTATGCTCGATGGAGATTTGAACTGTATCATCTGCAATCTACTTTAGATGGTCAATGTCCTCCAAGGCCTCCAGATCCGTCTCCCATCTGTCCCAGAGTCTTTTAAGATCATCAGGTGTGTTGTTGATTATTACCTGGTAGGGGTGGGATATTGGTTTGGTGGTTACCGCTCCCATCAGAACCCCACCCTCCAATGGACTACGTTCAGGGTTCTCCCTTCTGGCCACACCCTCTGCTCGAAGTGCATGTGCTAAAGGAACTTTAAGGATGGTTCAAGAGCATACTCCCTCTGTAAATTAGTGAATGATTTGATAGTGTCCCCCTCATGGACTGGGAACAGAAACCGGCCCTCGCAGACTGCTCTGCCGCCCCCCCCCCCTCGGGGTGAGGGGGAGTGCAGCCGAGCAGTTTGCGAGGGCCGGTTTCGGCTGATTTTGTTACAGGGGGCCGATATTGCCGACCCCCGGTAACAAAAACGGCCCCCCAGGGGCCCAAAACCGGCCCCCACCCTAGCGGCCTACTGGGGAAACGCCCGGTGCCCGCTATGGCCAGTCCGGCCCTGGTCCCCCTCCATAACGTCTCCCAATGACTCTATCCCAATCCATTCCCACTGGCGGAAGCCTGCTTATTTCCCTGAAAATCTCCTCTTTCCATAATGGTGTAGCCAGGGTAATTTCCTCTTTCCAGCCCAATGCCTTTAATGTGTCATTCCACACCTTCAAGGTCGCCTTGTTTGGCACAGGCAGATGTTTCCTGTTTTCCCCCGTATTGGTAGTGGAGGTACATAGTTGCTGTCATCTCCATTCGTTCCACGCGAGTTGTCGACTCATTGTAAGGAGTAAACCCGCTTCATTCATTATTTGGAGCAGCACTGCCCAGTAGAATGGCCTCACATTTGGGACTTTCAATCCCCATTATAGAACAAACGGTACAGTGTTTTTAAGTCTATTCTCAGGGTGCCCCCATTCCATAATAGGTCCCTCAATATATTATCTATCCTGTCAAAGTAGGTTTCGGGTACTGTGAAGGGGGTATTTTGTAGTAAATATAGCAACTTGTGAAAGGTAATCATCTTAAAGATAGCAGCCTTGCCCATAAGTTAAAACGGGAGTGTGTGCCATCGCTCTGTATTCTTTCTGAACTCCCTCATCACTCTATCTAGATTTAGTTTCAGAAACCATTCATAATTCGCTGTTATCTCGATATCGAGGTATCTGAAACCCATCCTCGTGGTTTTAACATCCCCTTCTTGCAGTTGTAGGCCCTCCCAATCTCCCATGTGGTAGAGTATGGATTTGTCCCAATTTAATCTGTATCCGCAGTACGATTCAAAGTTGCGGAAGATCAAGTGCACTGCCGGGACTGAAGTCTCTGTGCTGGAGAGATATAATAGTGAGTCATTTGAGTACAGGCAGATATTTTCTGGGTCCCCTGTCACTACTGGGAATATGACTACATCTGTGCTTATTCTTACCCGGCTGGCCAATGGCTCGAGACAGAGCGCGAATAACAGGGGGCCTACTCTTAATTGTACTTCTATTATACTGTGTAGTGTGGCTAATTATACAGATGCAGGTATGGGCGTATCATGTGGTACCCAATATCTTTGAAGACTGGTACATTGCCATTAAATATGCATCAGGTTACAGTTTGTGTCTGCTGTGTCTGTGCATCTTCGACAATGCAATTTGGGGAGCAGTCTGCTTTTTAAAGTTTTAATGGAAGCCAGTGCCAAATGTGTATCGTCTTGAAATACTGTAATTTCAGGGTTGCTTCCCTTTGGTATCTATCATATGACTTGAGAATGGCAGACCACTGTTCTTCAGAGTATCCCGGATGTAGGGATCTTTGCCAGTAAAGGCATAAGTTCTGTTCAACTGGCATTGAATACACATGATTTATCAGTAAGTTGTCTATGCTTGAAATAATTTCCCTAAAGGAACCCCACCTTTCCATACATATATTGTTAAATGGGTGAAACAGGCAATTATATCGGTCAGGGCCTAGGCAACCTCTCAAGCACTGCAGCAGTTGTAAATATTGCCATGTACAGGTCCCCTCATGGCCAAATTCTTCCATAAGGGTTTAAAATGTTTTGTATAATCACTGAAGGGTAACTGTTCCTATAAGGCACGCAATAACCTATTTGGTTGCGTAGATAGAAAAGGAATGAATAGTCGTCTCTATGCATGTGGTGAGAGTCTGATGAAGGTGGGGGAATTTCTCCTTTTGAAAATAGTGCCCTCACACACTCTTGCGAGTGTCATGCTTCATCATCGTGCATTACTCCTCGTGGGGATGGCGCTGCTGTCCTCCATGGGCCCCGCGAGAGGGTTCTTTGTCGGAGATCTTTTAGGAGACGCCGCAGTTGTGCATGTGGTTGTGTGGGCCTAAAAAAAGGTGTGTGCAAGTGAATTAAAATTACCTCACCGGTACCCAGAAGCCTAGTTTTATTTGTGAGTCCGAGAGGTAAGAGTAAAAAATTGCGGGAGATGGAGCACCTCTAATAAACAAATACAAAAGAGGCAGGAGTATTATTCTGCTGCTCTAAGTACCTGTGCGTGTATGTGAAGGTGAGATCTGGTCAACATGTTTCGCGCTTAGCAAAGGTCCCTAATGGATCCTGGTGCGCTTCGTCAGGACCGTGATGTGCAGAATTCGTGAGTAAAAATAGGAATCAGGGACAGAGACACCCTGTATTCCTATGATACCTATATTAAGGTGTGGATGCGTCAAAGTGCTCATGGGAACATCTCAATCGTGTTCCTGTTTTCAACCCCTTTCAAAGAAATGGAGTGCCTCATCGGCAAATCCCCACGGTCACGGAAGGAGATACAAGTCAGCCCCTTCGTCGCAGCCCAATACCTGCCCTGCCGCTGGTCGGACAAATGTTTTGATCATGCCCAGTACAGCGGAGCCACTGATACAAATATCAACGTGTTAGGTTGGTAACTACTCCTATGTGGCAGACGCAACTCCTCTGTGATCTGTGCATATAATTTCTCTATTCCCAATCGTGGCCTTTTTCCCTCCCATATGAATGTCTCAAAGTGGGAGTCCTTCCATTTTAGGAGGTTATTATTGATAGGGAAAAGTAGCAACCTAAATAGGTAATGATAGCGCGGTGCAACAGTAATCTTTTTAACATGGATTCTACCCTACAAGGAAAGCCCCATTTTCTCTCAGTGGACAAATTGTCCTAAGAATGAGTAATTAACGGACTGAGGTTATCTTCCACCATGTCTCTTAGGCCTTTGTTAAGCAAAACTCACAAATATTTCAGACCGCTCAGGATCCATCACATAGGGTACTGGCATAAGCTAGCAGCCTTGTTAATGTGAGTCACGGTAGTGCCTCACATTTGTTTCAGTTGATATTATATCCAGTAAACTGTGTAAAGGAGTGAATCATAATTAAGGCTCCCTGTTTTCCGTTTTTACAGATAAATACAGACAGAAAACAATTTATTTTCCTGTCTGTATTTATTTTTAAATGTGGATAAAAACGGAAATTGGGTTGTTTTTTGAGTGATTGTAAATGCTATCAATCATGACTACCAGGCCAATAGCTCTGTCGATCGAAAGGTAAGGGGGTTAAAAAAATAAAGGAATTTTAGTAAAGAGCCTTAAACAGCAATAGATATGCACAACCTTGATATTAAAATTTGCATGCTTTCTTATAAGAGCATAATTTATCATCTGAGTGTGTTTATATCCCCAGTCATTCAGGCATGAGTGCATATTTATCGGTCAAATAAATGTAGAAATATACTCATTTCAGATTCATTTTTTCACAAAACCCAAAATAAATATGAATAAATACAGATAAAATTAGCAAAAAATAAATATGGATAAATACAGACGGAAATGTAAAAAAAAAAAAATACCATAAAACTAGGAGCCCTAATCATAATCGTTGATAATGATGTCTTAGAATTAATAATAGTCAATATTATAGTGTCTACATAGAGGAATGATTTTATCTATCGTGAGGAAGTGCCTATACCCTGTGTCTCCAAAGATGATCTAATAGCTGCTGATAGTGGCTCAAATGACAAAATTAGAAGACCGTTTGCAGCAATCCTGTTGGGTATCTCATCTCATATTAAACTGCCATGAAAGAAATCCTCTGCAGTTGTGGGATGTTTCTTTATAAAACCATTTGGCATTTGATATAAAATTGTTCCTAAATCCTGCCCTTTTGAGTATCGAAAATAGGTACCCTAATTCAATCCTGTCAAATGCCTTTTTAGCATCTAATGTTGCTTCAATAGGTTTACCCCACATAATGCCGTAGAAGTTGTGTTACTGTCTACATATCAAAGTGATCATCCAGGTCCAAAACCCACATGGAATTCTTGCACCAAGGGTTGGATTACATTTGTTCACCTAGTTGCCAGTGTCTTTGTGAGGATTTTATTATCCACTTTCATTAGTGAGATTGAATGATAACTACTGCAGTCCAAAATATCTTTACCTTCTTTAGGGAGGATTAATATTATTTCCAAATTTGAAATATTGCCAAGAAAGTCCATGTTTTCAGCTTCCTTGTATACTATAATATAGAGGCTCTGCAGACTGATCTTGTTTTGTAGAACTCCCAGAGGAAGCCATCTTCTCCAGGGAATCTTTAGGTATGCAGGTCTACAAATGATTTCACATATTTCCTAAAGGGCGATTTTACCCTCCAATAGAGGCCTCCCTTCTTTATTCATGGATAATAAATTGAGGGGTCATAAAAATTCTTCTTCAACTACAATTATATCCTTAGGTACTGAGCTATATAAACCTTCATAGAATGATGCATATGTTTCAGCTTTCTTGACTGGGTGTCTTAACAGCCAGCCCATTCTATTTCGTATTACAGGTAGGTCTGATTGAGATTCTCTTTTGCAGATTTGAAAGGCTCCCCCACCTTCTCCCCCTTTGCACAGTGTCAGCATTTAGTTTTCATATGTGTCTGTTCTGCTTTCGTAGTGAAGAAGGAGTTAAGGGTAAGTGTTTCTGTTGTTAATCGTTTCGGTAATATTTGAGATGGGCGAAGTGCAAACTCGGATGAAAGATCTTTATTTGATGTTTCCAATCTGATAGTTATAGTTTGACCCCATGACAAGCTATCACTGAGTCCTGCATCATCAAAACTCTGCAAGTGACTTTCCCATCCACCCAGCGAAGTTGTGCAAATAAGGATGAGGGTTCCTTCTCTATGTGAAACCTTCATATATACATGCAGAGTTTCTTCATGTCCGCTGGAACCTTCTATTTGGTCTCCTGCATTCGCCAGAGTGCATGGGGCTCCACTATGCTCCCTTATTCTAGTCCCAATTGAACCAGAGCATAATCTCTGACGTTTCACACCTGCATGGTGCATTTTAGTGTGCCAGAGAGTAGTGAATTATTGATCAGAAAAAAATCTGTATGAGATTCCATACCATGGAAGTTTGAAAGAAATGTATTTTCCTGATCAATAGGATGTAATAGACGCCATATATCAACAAGGCCATGATCAGTAGAAACATCCGGCAGCACTCCTCTGTCATTACCATTTCCTTTGTCTAGGGGCCCTGGTTTGTGCACGAGGGGATCAACAACAATATTCCAGTTACCCACTGTCATGAAATGGGTACACACAAACTCTGTCAGCAGTCTGGAGATTTAGACAAAAGCCTCTCCTGTTTGTGTACCGGCATGTACTGACCCAATGTAAATATATTGTATAGGGTTTTAATCTTAGGAAAAAATATAACGCCTTTAAGTATCTGCCCATGTTTGCAGCCTTTTGCGCTGGAGAAATGTATTAATCAGTATGGATACTCTAAATCAAATCAAATCAAAATAAGCTTTATTCGAAATCACGAAGTGAATCATAAAAGCTACAAAATACATCCATGACAATACTTTAAAATATCCAAAATACAAATTTAAAACAAGGTACAAAATTCTTCTGTATAAAACCAAGAATGTTAAAAGGGTTAAAAAACTGTCATCGCAGCACAATCATATGTTTACTATTTACAACTGCTTCCTGTAGTTAATAACGGCCAGCAAAAAGCGTGACATTACTGTACAGATAAAAATGTTCTGTAGCATTTGCAGATAAATAAACGCCGGGCGACATTGTGTGAAACCCAACTGTAATAACAAGGGTTTAATGAGTTTCTGTCTCAGCCCTGAGAAGTGTTTACAGAAAAGCACGGTATGCATGGTGTTCTGAGGTGCAATTCCCCAGGTCGAGTGACCAGTTGTTAGTGATGGGAAAGCTAATTAAACGGTGGAAGATATCCAACCGGAAGCGGGTAAGCACAAACCTGTGACGAGGGTTATACACGTTGACTAGATAAGGTTGCATACGAAAACTAATCAAGATCATTTGATTCCTCAGCACAGTTGGTTTACAGATTTCAGACGCTAATCTGATTTCCTCCAATAACTAAATGCATTTCAGTTTCAAAGCTTTCCTTTGCACATGGACCAGACTATCGGGGAGATTGAAGTATTCAGGATGGCCGAGGTCTATCAGAAAGTTTTGCACATATTTGAGCCACGGGATGTTAAAAGCATTACAGGATTTTTGGCAATCAGCAATTATGGCTCGATTTAGAGTTTTATATTCAGATGACCATATTTTGTGCCATAATAGCACGGGCTGGATCCTAATCAGGTCTGCTATGTAGGGGGCACCCAGTTCAGAGTGACAGACGTAGGTTGGGCTACTTTTCGGGAGAGCCAGGTGAGACCTAAGAAAAACATTTTCTTCAAGCTGTAATATATCAATCTTTCCATGCCCCCAGAGCTCAGCCCCGTACATGGCAGAGGATCTACACTTAGCATTGTAAATTGTCATCATCTCCTTTGGGTGTTTAAAGCCAAGCTGTCTGGCAAAACCTAACAGGGCCATTGTGCTTTTCATGAAGTGGAGTCGCCTAGATTTGATCGCCCCTTGCCAATACCCTGATTGATTGAAAACAATGCCCAAATATGAAAAAGACTCTCTAAACTGAATGGTGGAACCCTCAATAACGATGTCGCGGCAGCGAGTGGTCTTCTTCCCGATTTTCATGACGAAGGTTTTGGCTATATTGATTTTTAGCCCAAGATTTCGCATGAACTGAGCGAACTCATCCACCAGACGCTGCAGGGCTAAGGGAGTGCGGGCCATTAACACTGTATCTTCGGCATAAAATAATGCTGGTATAGGCCGGTGACCCACCTGAGGTAGATCAGCACATTTGCTTGCAAGTATGTCGCCTATGCTGTTAATACAGCGGTTAAATAAGAAGGGGGCCATTACACATCCCTGGCGTACCCCTCTTCCTATTTTGAATGGCTCAGTACAAGTGCCATTAAGACCATAACGTACTCTACCTCTGCCTGGGGCGTACAAGTCCCTGAGGAAGTTCACAATGGTGCAATCCACGCCCATGTTGGCCATGATTGCCCATAACTTATCATGAACTACCAAATCAAAAGCAGAAGATAAATCTACAAAAACTAAAAACAGATTGCCAGCTTTCATGTGCACATATTTGCCAATTATTAAATCTAAGTTGATGGCCTGCTCTACCGTTCCCAGCCCAGCCCTAAACCCGTACTGTAGGTCCGAGAGGATATTATTTGTTTCGGCCCAATCCTGAAGTCGTCCTAAAAGCATATGACCAGCCACCTTAACCAGGCAGTCCAAAAGAGAAATGGGCCTATATTGCGCTGGGTTGTTGCGGTCGCCCTTCTTGAAGATGGGAACAATAAGTGACTCAGGCCAGGTGGATAAAAATCCCTGGTCTTGGCAGGCTTTAAAAAGCAAAGTGAGGATAGGGCCCCAGAGCTCAATATTAAATTTAAACAGATCAATAGGGATCCCGTCGGGCCCTGGGGCTTTGCCGTGACAACCTCGTTCAAGGAAAACTCTGGATATCTTGGGACCTTTAAAGGGCCAATGAAATTGGACGCATTGACAAGAGGCGTGGGCCCATTATGGGCCAAAGCACTGACGGGGGAATTACAGTGTCTTCCCTAGGGGAATACAGATTAGTAAAATGAGCTATCCAAGCATCCTCTGTGATAGCTATCTCTGTCCGGGGAGAGTCTGTGAGGTTATGGGAAGGAGAATTGATAACACGCCAAAACGTGGTATTGTCATTAGATAAACTAGCCTCAAGTAACTTATTCCATGTATCCTCCTTCAAATTTCTTTTCCGTTGTTTAATGGCTAATTTATATGCTAGTCTGCACTCCCGGACTTTCCTTACAGTTCTAGGTTGTTCCGCTAGGGCTAATTTCAAGTTTCTGTGAGCTTTAGTACATACTGAGTCAAACCAGCCACACACACCCGCCTTTGGTGTTTTCTGTTTTGTAAAAAGGCCCTCACCCACGCCCTTTTTTTATTTGGTTGAATGCTGTAATAAATTTGTGCGTCTCTGTAGTTTCATCTAGGCAAACTTCAAAAGCCTCACTCTCTTTTCGAATCAATTTTGCTAGGAAGTTAGATGGCTCCACTAGGGACCACCCTAACGCATACCCATTACGGCAAGAGATCGCAATTTCCTCTAGAGCAGTAACTTTTGGTGTGCCATGTGACTGTCCAGCAAGGTCAAAATTCAGGGAGACGCTTTGGGGGAAATGATCGCTGAGCGCTATGTCATGAACAGTAAACTCTAAAACCAGTGTTGAGTAAAGCTGGGGGAACAGTAGGAAGTCTATCACACTGTTATCCCCCTTCCATTGTAAGTACACCTCACTATAACCGGTATACAAGTTAATTCATTACAGAACCCCAAGTAGTATTTAAAAATTAAATCGTTTAGAGTATCCCCATACTCCGAATGGAGAAAGTGCGTAGTCTCACAATGGTCAGGGGATGTCATACCACATGCCTTATTAGATATCACGGGGCATGTGCTTATGTTGAAGTCTCCATCCCATAAAACAATTGGATCACTACAGTTAGGGGGAAAAGCTTTCTCTAAATCATGATCTAGTTGGTGGAGAGCTGTAATAATATCCGATGCACACGCGTTGTTGTAAAAATTAACAATGGCTAGAGTAGCATGTGCAGAGATTACAAGAGACACAATTTGGTAAAAAACTCTTGTTACAAACGCTGTAGTTTTTAAAGGAGCCAACATGTTTGAGACATAAATACACAGGCCCCCTTTCGGTCGCCCCTTCTTGGACTCTATCGCTGGGCTGTGAAATGTTTTAAAACCATTTAGATGGATAGGCTCAACTGCCCAAGTCTCCTGTAGACAAAGGATATTAAATTTGGACGTGAAGTCCACCCAGTCATTCATAATGTATTTTTGGCGTAAACCAGCAACATTCTAATAGAGGACATTAAGGGCAGTGGCAGGAGTTTTTACCCCAGTGGCTACTAACAACAAAGGCAGTGGATAGTCCACGAGACCACGCTCGGAAATTTATGAAGGCACCGACGCCTCGTCAATCTCCGTTTGTGGCCCCCTCTCATGCAGAGTGACGGTCACAGGGCCACCCTGGTTCTCCCTGTTTACCTCCACAGGTTTCTTTAGTCAATCCACGCCGTTTAATGTGGAAAGGCAATCAAACCTGTTATGGGTTTCAATTGGATGTTGATACTCTAGCCGAAACCCCTGGTGATTTGGGACTACTGCGAGTGGTAGCTGTTCGATGTGGGCGGGGGGTTGATAAAAAAAAACAAGTGGTAAAACCATAATCTGCTTGGGTGTGAGAGAAGGGAGACTGGCTCTCTCAAAAATAAGTTTCACCAGATTGGGAGAAGTGAATGAGAGCACAACACAGTCACCCTCTAACGTTTTGCTTCCTGTTCCCACCGAACTCACCCTCCTAATCATTTTCAGGTCAGCTAAGAGTGCCCCCCCAAGTCCTACCCTTGCGTTCAACCAATTTAGGGATTTGTTCCTAAGAGATTCCCATGATTCGTTTGCAGAGTTAGTGAGAACCGGGATGTTTCCTAAAATTACTACGTACGGTGTGGCTGCAGGTGGGAGCTCTAAACAACCCATTTTTGTAACCTGGAAAATGCGCCTAGAGTCAGTGGTTATTTGGTCTGAGCAATTTGTATTGTGTAGAGGGTTGTATGGAATAGTGGGGCCACTATTGGGCCCAAGTCGAGAAAATGAGGGTTGGGGAGGGAGAAGGGGGCCACCCTGTGACAGAATGGTGCCTGAATCAGCATTTGTCATGTCCCCTGGCCTGCCACCCACTATACGATAGGGTTGATTTATACCTTGAGTGTTAGGAATGGAATTAATACATGAAGAGGGTTGCGCACAGGCACTATTATCTGCACTTTGCTGTGGGTGCTGATGATTTGCCAGCATTGACTGGTTATTTACCCGCAAGTCTATTTGGGAGAGGATGTTCTTCTCTATCCCTTTTAATTGTTCTGTAAGTGAACTAAATGCGACCCTTACTGACTCGGATAAGGATTGAACTAAAGCAAACAGGGCTACATAATCTGCATGCTGCCGTTCTACCCCTGGTTTCTTTGTTTTTTTGGTCAATGATTGCTTATGGGTGCTCTTAGAACGTTGATCACACCCACCTACTCTTCCTTCTTCGCTACGTGCGGATAGCGGGACTGACGGGACCTGGGACACAGCAGTAGATGGGGTTTTAAATCGTTTACTAGGGGGTTGGCTAGCTAATTGGATATCTGGAAGAGCAATACTAGGCGATTTTTCGGGGCACTTCTTTTCTTCCCTCTGCCCAGCTGCCTGCAGATTAACAACATTGTCAAGACTAACACTAGACGCAGGATTATCAGTGATAGTTGTAACTATGCCAGTAGAGGTTAAGCCCGAAATGTTATTAGTACAAGATGTTAAGGACTCCTCCACACTCATTATTTGTTTTTCCAAAACCCCCATTGCACCTGTGATATAATTCAGAATGGAAGAGGGAGGGTGTGCGGTACTCTGTGATTTGGCAGCCCCGCTTGGATGTTTCCTTTTACCCATGCCCAGGGATGGTAACAGAACCAAATTGGGTAAAATAGCAGCAGTTAGGCTGCAAGAGACCACCACAAATCCCCAATTGTTCCCCCAATGTCAGTATATCAAAGTCAATCACAAATGTCCCAGATATATCGCAAGAAGTTCAGATGGAGTAGAACAACAGGGCGAAACTTACTGTTGGGCGGGACAAGTGCGGTTCGCTTCAAATCCTCATATCATGTCGAGTGCGAAAGCCAAGGGGGGTGGCCCTGCCCTGCCTCTTCCTGTCACTGACGGGCGCGGCCCGCGCGTGTCCCGCGCTGCGGTCTTGTTGGCGCTTATTAAAGCGCTTGGCAGGTGCAGGCTCCTCCCTCCTGGGAGCGTGAGGCGTTCTGGGGCCTGGAGTCCCCACCAAACAATGGCGCTCGGCAGTGGCAAGGAAACGGTGGCAATGAAAACAGCGTCCCCCACTGCGGTCTCGTTGGCGCTTTTTAAAGCGCTTGGCAGGTGCAGGCTCCTCCCTCCTGGGAGCGAGAGGCGTTCTGGGGCCTGGAGTCCCCACCAAACAATGGCGCTCGGCAGTGGCAAGGAAACAGTGGCAATGAAAACAGCGTCCCGCGCTGCGGTCTTGTTGGCGCTTTTTAAAGCGCTTGGCAGGTGCAGGCTCCTCCCTCCTGGGAGCGTGAGGCGTTCTGGGGCCTGGAGTCCCCACCAAACAATGGCACTCGGCAGTGGCAAGGAAACAGTGGCAATGAAAACAGCGTCTCTACATATTTGAGGTGTTACGTTCACCCTGAATCTGTTCAACTGCTCACCACTGAGCCCATCCATTCCCTTTTTAGTTTCTGTGTTTCGGCTTCCGTCAGATGGGTCTCCTGTAGGAAATCAAAATCTGTTGTTTTAGTTTGTAGGTAATATAAGATCTACCTGTGTTTCGTGAACGGCTCTAACCAATTCACATTGAGAAAGGAGATCATTAAAGGTTTTAATCGATGCTGCTTCTGTTTATTATTTGCTTCTTCTAGTTTAACTTTTAAGACTTAATATGGAGAATATGAAATAAAGATTAGGATTTGTTCATGTATATAACCAAGACAATGTATTTGGATTCTATAGCCTGCAAAAAGTGGGGCAATTAATAAGGAGCAGAGATTGCATGAATATACAGCAAATATGGAGAAGTGAGGAAGAGGGGAAAAGGGAGAAATAAAATAATCCAATCTACAGTTCCCTAACAGGATATAACTGAGAGTTGAGGTGTAGTCTGCAAGCTGTGTACCCTGTGACACTGGTGGATGCCTTTCCCTGGTCCTTTAGAGTATGACATTGCCATATTCAAGATGCCCCATCTAGTCACTGTAAGAAATGCTTCATTGCGATATATAAAAGAGGCAAGCTCCAACCTGAGGGGCCAAAAAACCTGGGTCACCCATGGAGTTTATAATCAGGAATAAATTGTTCTATATTCGCTCTGTTCGTAATGAATGAATAATTATCTTGCTTGGAAAATCACAAAGTTCAATTCAAGAAATTGGTTCGCGAAACTGTTCATAAATGTTTAAACCAGGATAACAAGGGACTTGCAGGACTTAGAGCACAAGATGATAAGCAACTAAGGGAGTTCAGGTGAGGGCAATAAAACAAGGGAAGGAGAGCCTTGACACCAAAAATACAGAAGGAGGCCTGGGCTCAGATGGTAACCATTCCTTAAGACAACTCTCTAAGGCTGAAAACCCTCGAAAGACCACGATTAGGGTTCCCAAAGCTAAATTCTTGGCACTAAACTGCCAAGACCTAAATTCTGTCATAAAAAGAAGCTTTATTAAAATGGTTAAATACTAGTAATATAGGCACTGTACTATTACAGAAGACACACCTGTTAACGGTGGATGTCCCTAAGCTGAAATCTAAACGTTATCCCATACAATACCACTCTGCCCAAAACAAAATCATTGGGGGAGTAGCAATAATGATCAGCATGGGAACCAGTTCCCAATGGAAATCCACATATAACAACACAGATGGAAGAATAGTGGGAGTTAGAGTTCATCTTCATGAAAAACCCTGCACAATCTTTTTGAGGTATGGTCCAAATAATGTGAAGGAGTTATTTTATGCTACCTATTTCACACAATAGCTGGGTTTGCAGGTGATGAAGTTATAACAGGGGAGACTTTAATACTGTATTAGAACATTGGAATGTTGGGAGCTCCATTGAAAACAATGGAGTAGCTCCAGGCTTATAATGGCTGGTATAAGCCCGGAGCTCCAACATTCCAATGTTTCTTTGTTCACAGCTGTGGCTGTGAACAAAGGCTTCAGGGAGCCTGAGGGGATTTCAATCCCTCGCGCTCCCTGAAGCCTTTGTTTTATTTTTAGAACATTCTGCCCTCTAGTGGCAGAATGTTCTAATAGCCTTATAGCCCTTCGTAGCTGGGCTATACCGGCTATTAAAGGCCCGCTCCCTTGTTAAAGGCCCTCGCCTTCGGCTCGGGCCTTTAACGATGGAGCGGGCCTTTAATAGCCAGCATAGCCTGCTACGGCGGGCTAAAAGGCTATAATATATCCAACTTTAGGTAGCTCTTCCTCTACATAGCACTACCAAACAGCCCTGCTATCGCTTCACTCAGGACTAACTGACCTGAACCTTTTAGATACATGGCACACAAGAGAAGGACAGATTTCAGCACCCCTTTCCAGACTCAATGTAGTCTATAACATAGCACCCAAATCCTGTCTGATCATGCTCCAAAACGGATGACCAGACCTGGAACAAACAAGGCCATCAACCAGCAGCTTATGAAAAATGAATAAAATTGCATTTTGCAACCCACTTTTGATAGAGTGGATTTGTAAATCCCTTGATAACTATTTGGCTGAGAATGTGATTGAGGGAGTGACAGAAATACTATGTTAAGAGTTATAAAGCAGATAGATTACTGGCCTATATAATCAAGCTAGCCGAAGGCTGTAACTTTATACAATTCTATCCAATATGTGAGGGGCAATCCACACCTCAAATAAAGAAGTACTATATGATTTCCCACTATTCTACCATGACCTCTACCAAGCTGAACCTAGAGGCCCCGCCTTCCAGGACATACACTTAGCTGATTTCAACTTCCATAGAAATCACAGAAGACATAGAGCCTCAACGACCAAATCAAAGAAGATGCAGTCAGCACCACAAGTATAAACCTCTCGAACAACAAAGCTCCTGGATAAGATGGATTCTCAGTCTCTTTTTGCAAAGCTTTTCATGATATACTTCACCATGTGTCCAAAGTTTACACCTCTTTCTATGACACAAAAGCAAAGCAGTAATATACAGTATCCAAGAGTCAACATTGACTTTAATGTTGAAGGTGAAGAAAGATCTACAGCCATGTGACTCCTACCGCCTGATGTTACTGGTAAATGATGACTTCAAGATTTGTACTAAAAATCCTTACCATCAGACTTAGAGGTATCTGGCCTATGCCAGTCTAATCTTATCCGTCAGGTTTTATAAAAGCTAGACAGACTGGTGACAACACACAACTTATCTTCAATATTATTGATAGTGTTATGAACACTGTAACAGTTCCTGTTCAAACTTTTCCATTTCAATCACTTTGTCATTTCAGACTCTACAATTTCTATTACTTGCCTTATTCAGAATTTTCTATTTCTTTGATAGAACTGTGAAGTTTTAAAACACAAGTAGAAATGCTAGAACTGTCTGCACCCTTGGAACCTGCTTTATTATTATGATAATTGAGTTGACACATTTTGTCTCCATGATTGATTTTCTCATTGCTAGTTTAGTGCTTGATAGTTCCATTATTATTTTCAATCTATAAGATAATATCGCTAATCAAATTCTATAAAATCCCAGATATTGGAACATATTTTAGAGAGGGCCTTCACACTGGGGCTATTGAGGGAGTGGTCACATCAGTTTGCAGCATCAACTTTAGACGGAGATGACAATGGGAAGAAGTGACATATAGACATTCACTTTTTATGAAATGAAGTAGCAAGCTTGGTATTTCATAATGAAAGCACAGAGATGCTGTGGAAAGCATCTCTGAAACTTGAAAACATGCTTGCTCTTTATTACTTTTTTTTATATTTGTTTTTATTGACATTTCAAAAAGAAACATAACAAACTGCTAGCCAGTAGACCATTGTTACATAAGCATAAGCAAGACTGCCCCACAAATTCATTGCAGTTGGTATTACATGCGTACCCATCTCACCTACAGCCTCAACAGATGTGTGATGTTCACCACGCAGCAACTCCTGTCTTGAGAGAATCTGTGACGGCATGGTCCAATATCCAGGGCATCTCCCCTTGTGTAGTGCATAAGTGGTCAGCCATCCCGTACTAGACTCAGCAACCCTGCCCCTCCCGTACTACCCCATAGCCCCCACGTCAGATAGCATAGTCTCATCTGTCCCTTGTCTTTCCCTAGCCCACGTGATAAAAGGTTCCCAGATGTCCTTGGGTCTAGAGGTGGGGGGCATTAACTCCCAAAAAGTGGACAGTTGGGAATGTCCAAACGTGAAGTCCCTAATCCATTCCTTAATTGAAGGTGCCCTCTTCCTCCCCCAGTGTACTGCAATTTGGCGTTTGGCAAAAAGAAGAAATAGTGCATACAATTTGCGAACCTTAACTGGTGTATCTTTTACATGGCTCAACAAGCCCAGTAGGGGAGTGGGATCTGCAGGTGTGTCGATCATCTGGTGAATAATTAAAAAGACTGTAGACCAATGCGATGTCAGCCGAGGACAGGTCCATGCCATGTGTAAAAAGGTTGCCGGGGTGAGACTACACCTCCAGCAGCCGTCATCGTCACGTAGTCCCATACGATGTAAACTAACGGGTGTCCTGTAAAATCGGTGAAGGAACTTGAAATGTATTAAGCGAAGTCTATAGTTCGGGGATAAGTCAGTAAGTTGGCGGCAGCAGTCCAACCACTGATCCTCCGTCAACGGAATGGGAAGTTCGTCATTCCACGATTGGAATGCCCGCGGCTGTGTCAGGGGAGCCGAGGATTGCATACGCGGCGTGGCGACCTTTAACAAGTTCTCCAACGCGGGCATGGTGGGCGGGGGATTGAGGAAGGTCTTGTGTAAAGAACGGCAGGCGGCCCTCTGCTTGTAAGAGAGGAATAGGTCAGCAAAAAGAACTGTTTGTCCTTCTTCTGCGACAGGGGGTGGTCGAAATGTGTCCCCGGGGTATAGGTCAGCGAAGGTATGCAATTTCATCTTTTGTGCCACAGACTTACTTATTCCTTCACCTATGATATGTAGCATGGGATTATGCGCCAAAGGTATGGAAGGGGCATACAGTATAGGAGTACCGGATCTCTTCCGCAGTTCATTCCACGCCCACCTCAGTGTCTCCACTGTGTCGATGCCATCTGTGGGACGTCGGTAAGGCTGATATAGAGCCACATGGAGGGGGACCGGAGCTGTCGCATCAGTCTCCACTGCCACATGGGGTTGGAATGGGGTCGGGTGGACCCAGTGGTGTAGAAACTGAGCTTGAGCGCACCAGGCATATAGTGGCATGTACGGGGGCCCCAAACCACCCTGACAAAGTGGAAGCATCAGTAAGTTCCAGGACACCCGAGCTTGTCCACCTGCCCACACCAGCGAGACTAACAGGGACCTGAGGGACTTAAAGAAGGCATTCATAAGGGGGATCGGGATATTTACAAATAAATAAAGAAATTTAGGCAGTACCACCATTTTAGCTAGTGCAATTTTCCCAGCTAAAGAAAGCAGGAGTTTTGCCTACGCAGTGACCTTCTCCGTCAGCCAAGCTATGGCACGGCCATAATTCATGTTCCATATATCTTGCAAATTTCTACCAATCCCTATGCCCAGATATTTTACAGGCTCCTCCGCCCACTTCAGGGGATATTCAGAGATGACGGGGGCGGTGGCATCCGTCAATGGGAAGACGAAGGATTTGGCCCAGTTGATGGATATGCCAGATAGGCCGCCGAATTTTATGAACTCCCGGAGGAGAGGGTCTAGGTTGCTGGCGGGGTCTGTCACATAAAGCGTAACGTCATCGGTGTATAACGATATGAGGAGGCTTCTTGTGCTGAAGTCAATACCCCTGGCTGTGTGATGCTGCCGTATACGCGCCGCCAGTAGTTCCATCGCTATCGCGAAAAGCAGCGGGGACAGGGGGCAGCCCTGCCTCGTGCCCCGCGAGATAGAAAAGGGTGCCAACATGAGACCGTTTACACGGATCCGAGCCGTCGGTTTATTGTAGAGGAGGCGGATTAAGTTTATAAATAACGGGCTGAACCCCATACGACCTAGAATGGCAAATAGATACGGCCACTCTAATGTGTCGAATGCTTTTGTAGCGTCGAGAAAAACCGCCGCCGCCCTTACGTTTGGATGAAGATAATGTAAGACCGAGAACAGAGACGGAGATTGTGGGAGGTGGACCGCCCCGGAATAAAACCCGATTGATCCGGGCGGGCGATTAAAGGGAGTAGAGGCTGTAGCCGGTTGGTGATGAGCTTCGCCAAAATCTTTACATCTACCTTTATTAAGGACAGCGGTCTGTAGGAATCCAATTCATTATCCGGCTTCCCAGGTTTTAGAAGAGTTATGATTATTGCCTCTCGCATGGTTGGCGGTAGAATTCCCGAGGTCTGTGCTTCTTCATATAACGCGATGAGATGCGGCGCAAGTTCTTCAGCATATGTTTTGTAGAAGGCGGTGGTTAGGCCATCCAACCCTGGGGCTTTGTCTAGTGGCAAGCTTTTGATGACTTTGGAGGCATCCTCCACTGTAAATGGGAAATCCATGTAGTCCCTATGTCTTTGACTAAACCAAAGCAGTTCTAACGAGTCAAGGAAAGGCAGTAATCCTTCCGGGCTAGACTCTTGAGTCACGGTGTATAGGTTTGAGTAGAAAGTGGAGAATTCATCTAATATGCCAGTTTGGCCTCTGATAACAGTGCGCTTCCCACTGATCAATTCAGGAATGTAGGCCGAGGAGCGCGGGGCGCGGCTCATGGCAGCCAAAGTCCTCCCTGGCCTATCACTCTCCCTGTACCACTGCGCCTCCGCGTATTTCCCCAAAAACTTGACTTCCCGCTGTGCTTCCTCCTCGAACTCCAGCAGTCTTTCCTTTAACAGGGCCAACGTCTGGGGGTCGTCAGAGGAGTAATACTGTGTTTCCAGACTTCTGATTTGAGCCTCCAAAGAAACTAGCGAGCCCCGGATGGCCTTTAGCACCCCAGCCTGACGGGCAATGTATTTGCCCCGAATTACCGCCTTAAAGGCCTCCCAGAGAGAGGCCTCTGTATCTACCGATCCGGAGTTCAGAGAGAAATAGTCAGCAATATCAGTCCTAATTTCTTCCTTGAAAGCCTCGTCCAGAAGAGCGTGCGGTGGCAGCCGCCATGTGAAAAGACGTGGGGGCGAGTCAGGGGGTGTTAGTTGCAGACGACAAGGGGCGTGATCTGATAGAGACCTAGGGAGGTGCAAGACCTCCTTGGTCCAAGTGGCGACATCTCGCGTCACCAACCAAAAGTCTATCCTAGACCACGCGCCGTGATGTTCGGAAATACAGGTGCCCTCCCTAATTGTGGGATGTCTACATCTCCAGATGTCAACTAGGTTCCCATCTGAAACTATAGCATTCAAAGCAGCGCTAGCTAACGGGTGTAGTGTGCGGGAAGTCCCTTTCCTATCCAGATCATCGTCTAAGATGGCATTAAAGTCCCCACCCCAGATAATAGTGTCACATCCAGTCACCTTGACCCTGGCCCAGATATTTGAAAGAAACTAGGGGAGTCCACGTTGGGGCCATACACAGCCACTACATACACTCGAGGTTCGCCTCAAGAGCTTCCAAACAGTCACAGAGTTAAAGAAGAGGCTGGAGGAATTGAATAAACGATGACAGATTTTGAGGTAACACTTAAAGATACAAAATACCAGAAATTCAAAAAGGATTCTAAGAATTTCTCACACGAGAAAGTATACCCATATACAAGAGAGGATTATCATCTGTCTGGAAGGAACCCAGGGTACAACACCGATACAGAAGGATCGGATACCGGCTCAGATAACTCTGACAATGGCCACGGCCGAAGAAACAACACCAAAAGTCGACGTAACCACAGCGGGAGGATGAGGAACAGAGGAGGACAGAGTTTTGGGTGGCCTACCTATCAAGGCCCCCCACCTTTTCCTCCGGCACCCTTCTTCTACGGACCACCACATTATCAACAACAACCCTATACCTACTGGGAGCCAGCACAACAACCGGAGCAGCCTGGTCAGTCGTTTCCTTTTTTAGGGAGAGGCAAAGGAACCCAGAGAGGAAGAACCAGAAGAGGACAGCAAGTACAATGGTCACACCCCTTGGAAACAACGAAGATGAACACGAGGAGTATGGGCCCACCGAACAACCCAACCACCACCAGCCATCCAGCCTAGTGGTAAATCTGTCTGACATTGCTTTATCATCAACTCAACTGACAGTCCTGGAAAAAGGATTAGCCTTCGTCCCCACACCTAGTTTGGACAAGTTCCGACTCAGCTGCGAGTTGAATGAGTTTATTCGTAAGATCAAACTACAAGTGTTTTTTTAGAACAAACCTATAATGGACACCAACACTGGGGATACAGGCCTACATCGAAAATCTACATTTACCCCTCCATCATCTACCCTACCAGTGGAACTCCTAGCCTTCGAGAAGGCCATACTTAAAGAAGTGGGAGAAATCGATCCCAGGACCATAAGAGTGTTCCACAACACTAGCAAAAAGGAGCAAGAAGCCATTCAACAACTGGCAAACGACACCAGAATTACGATCAAACCAGAGGACAAAGGTGGCGCCATCGTCCTACAAACTACAGAGGCCTACCGGAGAGAATGCATGAGACTTCTGGCGGATGAGAGGAACTACCTACGTATCAGAGAAGACCCAACGGAACGCCTACGGACAGAGATTGCCAGCATGGTGGAAGAAGCAACAGCACATGACTGGATCACCAAAAAGGAAGGGGATTTCTTGAACAACACCCATCCGGTTACCCCGTATTTTTATACTATACCGAAGATCCATTAGTCATTGGAAAACCCACCGGGACGACCTATCGTTTCCGGCATAGGATCCATTTTGGAACCGCTCTCCAAATTCACGGATGCTTTCCTACGCCCCTTGATACAGGGAACACGCACTTACCTGAAGGACACTAAGGCAGTACTCTGCCTCCTCCAAAATCTACATTTTGACCCTATAACCAGTATCCTCATTGGATTGGACGTGGAGAGCCTTTATACCAGCCTACCCCACAAAGAGACCCTTGAAATCATTGAAGAGGTCCTATACGAAGAAGAGTGGACCTATCATACACCAAGGCACTTAGTCCTGGAGTGCTGCAAGTGGGCCCTGACGGAGAATTTCTTCCGTTTTGAAGACATCCTGTTTCGGCAACAGCACGGGACCAGTATGGGCAGCACCTTTGCCCCTAGTGTGGCAGGACTATATGTATACCACCTGGAAAAGCACAAAATCCTGTCCAACACCAACCCACATCGCCAAAATATTCAACTCTGGAAAAGATACATCGACGATGTTCTACTAATTTGGGAAGGTGACGAATCCGAAGCCAACAAGTTCATTGAGTGGCTTAACCACCAGGACCCTTTCCTCAAGTTTACACTTACCATGAGTAGATCACAACTGGTCTTTCTGGACCTCAATATCTATGCTACAGATAGCCTATTGAAAACAACCACACACTTTAAACCCACGGCAAAAAACTGTCTACTACTCTATGACAGCTTTCATCCCAGACACCTGAAGGAGAACCTCCCTTTTGGACAGTTTCTCAGGCTCAGAAGAAATTGTTCTGAGACTAAGGACTTCAGAGCACAAGCCAAAGACCTAGCTGAGAAATTACTCACTAGGAAATACCCAAAGAACTTGATATCAAAAGCTAAGAAGAGAGCCACAAACAACCACAGAGAAGCGCTTTTGGAAACACATCAGAAACAAGACACAGAAAAAGACAGAAGACCAATATGTATCACAACTTTCAACATTGCATCGGACTGTGTCACCAAAATAGTAAAAAAAACATTGGCGTACCCGCAACAGTGGAAAGCTTGACATCCCTAAACCCATGTTCTCACATAGGAAAGGGAGAAACCTAAGGGACATTTTGGTACACACCCGCCCCAAACCCCAAACTAGGAACGATAAAACACAACCATTGCTACTTTTTGTTATGTATTTAACCACTTATTTATTACCAGGCGTCGCGAGTGTGAGTTTCTTACCACGCTGGATGTTTGCACTAATTATTACTTTTAATTACACCCACCCACTATAGAGGAGTACATTGATTAAGTTAAGATGCTGCATGTGTCAAGGACCTACCAGCCTGGCTGGGAGGCGGGCGCGTTTTTAATCCTTTCTTTGCTTTATTTCCTCAGATACTACGTGTCAGTGATTAACTGTATGTATTACGTGTTAGGTGTATACACAGTAGGTGTGCACCTCATTAATTCCTAATTATAGGTTTGCTTAGGAGTGGCACGCACGGGGCTGGTCCTCGTGTGGTCCTGAAGAAGAGCTTTGAGGGGACAGCTCGAAACATGTCGACCCAATACTAGGGACTCTATACTCATTATAGTTAGACTTTCCCTATTATTAACCCCTGATTTTAGTCATACCAACTAGGGGCAGGAATAAAATATTAGCCCACTAATTAGGTATTTTTAACTTTTTGCTTTTCCACTCCACTTTCACTGCACTACACATTTTCCACATCTTAGTGCTCCTACGTAGTTCCGCAAGTCGCAGCACGCCTCAATCCGCAGCGGATTGAGAAGACCCCAATGATGAAGCATGCCACCTAGCGGAAACCCTGGTGGGTGAGGGGACTCTAGAAAAGAATTTTTCTTTCTGGAAAGAGGATTTTCATACCTGTTCAGTGAAAACCCTGTTCTTCCCCACGGTTAGGTTTTTATTCTGGTATGCCAGATTTTGTGAAACATCAATCCATCTGATCCTACTACCAGTCCATTAAAACCTGCTTCCACGTTTGTTCCCATGATGCCACGGGATGCTGTTGATATTTTTCATGATCGCACGGTGGAAGAACTGAAGAAGTTAAATCATAAAACTCAACGGACATTTAGAAAACAAAAATACAGAGAAAAAAAGTATGGTACTCTAATGAAAAAACTACAATCCAACAATGAGGTAGTGATAAATAAATCGGACAAAGGAGGAAACGTAGTCCTGTGGCCCGAAAGTGACTATTTAAAAGAAGCCTACAAACATCTGAATGACACGTTGTGCTATAAGAGGTCTAGCTTGCAACAGATAAAGTCAGTCAAAGATGACCGCAAACAAGATCTGATAAAATGGAAATGTGAGGGACTCATCTCTAAAGATGAGTATCAATTTTTATACAATGAATTCCCTGTGTTGCCTGTCATATATTTCATTCCAAAGATCCATAAAAAAGTTTCTCCGATTCCGGGCAGACCCTTTATATCAGCAAATAATGGTCTCCAGGAAAAAATGTAACAATATGTGGATTTTTTCCTTCAAGAATTCGTTGTGAAGTTACCATCCCACATTAGAGACACTGGTGACTTCCTTAAGAACCTAAACAATGTACCCTGGTCTGAGGATTACATTCTTATAACCTTAGATATTACGTCTTTATATACTAGCATTGACCACAAGGACGGTTTGAAAGCAGTAGAGCATTATCTGCCCAAAAGATCTATCAATATGTACAATCACAATGCTATGTTGTTGGAGATGATCAGTTGGTGCATACATAATAACTATTTCCTATTTGGAAAGGAAGTGTTTCAACAACCAAGGGGTGTGGCAATGGGAGCCTGCTTCTCCCCCAGTTATGCGTGCTTACACGTAGGCTTGTGGGAGGAGCAGGTTCTCCGGGTGACCCACAAAACAGAATGGGAGGCTCATGTTATTAGTTGGATGCGATACATCAATGATGTATTTGTAGTTTGGGAAGGATCAAGGGATAGCGCTATGGCATTTGTGGACTGTATTAATGCTAACAAATTGAATTTGGAATTTACTGCACAAATGAATCAATATGCCATTGATTTTTTTAGATGTACATCTATATGTTGCTGATAACAATTTGGAATCCACCTTGCATCGCAAAAGCACTGCAGGCAACTCCACATTACATGCCTTTAGTTTCCATCCCAAATACCTAATAAAAAGCATCCCATATGGAGAGTTTTTAAGACTGCATAAGATCTGCAGCTCAGAGAATGATTTAACTCGATGCCAACAAGAAACTAAAAAGAGATTTTATGATAGGGGTTATGACATTAAAACCATTGCTCATGCTATAGCTAAAGCTAATGAAATCACTAGAGCTAGTATGCTTTCACGAACTTTGAGTAGTAGTGACCCTATACAAGATATAGCCAATCCAGGGCAGGATGTGGAGCTGGAGGACAGACTCATTACCACATACAGTCGACAAGAGAGGAAAATAAGATCTATCATCAATAATCAATGGCTTATAGTTATGACTGATGCTATATTGGGCCAATGATTACCAAACAAACCTAAATTAACTTTCAGACGGGCTCCATCTATGAAAAGTGCGTTAGTCAAAAGTAGCCCAGAGGTGGACATTAAAAATACCAAAGCCAACTGGCTTTCACTCAAAAACGATTTTTAAAAAGGCAGTTCATGCAGAGCCTGCCGATTTGGGGTCAATACAGTTGACTATATGTCTGCATTTAGTCCCAAATCTATAGAACTGAAGGGCGTTTACAACTGTAGATCGGAGTTTGCAGTATAAGTCCTTGAATCAGCGGCGTCACTATGGGGGTGCGGGGGGTGCGGACCGCACCGGGTGACACCATCACATGAGGTGACACCAACAGGGCCGGTGTGTGCAGTGCAACCTAACTTTTCAGGAGGAGGAGGTACCTGTGCGCAGTGCGCACTGTCTCCTCCTCCGCCGCGTCTGCGCGCCTCTCTAGGCCCGGGTGCAGGCGGCTGATGTCATTCCCGCATGCGCATTGGGCCCTAAAAGTGCGCGTGACTGGCCTGCAGCAGCATCACGAGTGACGAGGAGCAGAGGCACTGTCTTGACCACCGGTTTCTGGGCCGCCATAATTTAATTTTATTCCTAGGCTAGCCACCAACACAGCAGGTGAGTTTCTCCGGCACCAATTGATTCATGATCATGGGTGGTGGTCAAGCGGTTATGCTGCCTGTGCTGTGTTGTTGTGAGTGAGTGACTTGTGACTTCTTGAGCAGGGCGGAGGGCGGAGGCAGTGCGGAGCGAGGTGGCCTGCCTCAGTGCCTCTGATCACTGATGACGTCTTCTACGAGTTGTGGGCCCATGTTTTGAGCTGTCGGGAGGCCTGCGAAGACGACTTTCAGGCACAGCTCTGTGTACATGCTGAGGCCTCTAGTCTCGCCTGCTAGCTCGGCAGTTCTTCTCTTACTGAAAACCGTGACTTCAAGATGGGGTTCTCTTCTCACTCTCTTTCCTCTCCTTTCTTTTATTTGCTCCCCTGTGAAATGGATCCAAAAAAGAAAATCACTTTTGCTGGAAATCAATGTCGTATTTTTCTGACATTTAATTCCAAAGTGCAGCATCGGGAATAAAAGTTTAAAAATATGAAAAATAAATAACTAAATAAAGTAAGACAGAGTGGTAGCAAACTGGCCAGATTGATTTTATTCACACCCAAACACATTAGCGCCACTTTTACAGAGTTTGCCAGTGAAGCGTTATTTTTGTTGTCTTGGCTTTGTTTTCCTGGGCTTGGAACTAGTGCACCAATCCTGGAGGTACTGCAATGTGAGGATTGAAAAACAAAATTTGTACTGCTGCTCTGCATCTAGGGATGTTGTCTTTTTACCATACTGCTTACGTTTTGTAAGGATATAAGCAATGGCCATTGAAATGGGTCCATTCAGGGCCCTGTAGTCATGTCCTTAACTTTTCAGGCAAAAGCACTCACTGATTTCTGAACAGTGAGTGTAAAAGCGTTAAGGTAACCATGTTGTTCCTGCTTACATTTCACATGGTTTGCAAAATTTTGCATTCCCTATGATTGTTTGCTTTTTCCAGGATGCTGTCACTTTTTTTTGTAGGCCACATATTGCTCTTGCCTAGTGCATAATTTAAATTGAGCCGCATCCAGGTGTTTATAGCTGGCAACAATTGGGTTGTAGTTGAAGGCAGTCTGAGTTTTTCTCAGTGGGGCAGTATGGTGTTCAGTGGGGGAGAGGATGTGGCACTATGGCCAGAGCTGCTGAATTTGGAACTGGGGAACCAGGTTCAGCCTTAATAACCAGTCCGCCAGACCACTCTCCTGAGAGAGCACTATCTCATGCTAGACCTTAGAAGGATTCGCAAGACATTAGAAGCCCCGGTGTCGTAGCACCAGCAGGTGGACCCTAGCATGACAAGTGTAGGTTAACCTTCAAGGCTTGTCCACCACTATTCATACTGAAGTTCACCTCCAGTCTTGCGGGCAGGCCTATGAAGCAGCACACCCTAGAACAACAGTGACCCTGTCACTGAGATTACAGGACCCTTGAGAAGGGCCAGCTCTAGGGCGCTGCAACCGGTGTGACCGCACCAGGTGCTGACTTTAGGTGGAGGCATCATTTTTGCAAGTATATTATGGTTTTAAAAGCGCTTGCTGCCTCCTTCCTGGCCTCCAGCAATTTTCGGTAACAATAAAAATGTCATGATGACTCTGGTGATTAATGTTCTTCCTAGAGAGAGATCGGAATTTTGTCTAATGGAAGATTTGACTCATGGAAAGGTAGCTCAGAGGGTTAATGTACCTGCTGCAAAGAACATGTACCATGCAGATCACAAAGTGCACATCTACGGAGGGCCTTCCACTGCACTGGAGCACTGGAGCACTTCTCACACGTTTTTATTAACTTTTGATTTGCTTCACCTAAAGACAGAATTTTATTTTTGCTGAAATCTACAGGGTATGCAGCAGGGCCACATTACAAGAGGCTTGCAATAATGCCATGATTCCCAACTGTGGTTAATAAAGCAGAAATAATCATTCTACTGAATTCTATATTTTCATTTGCAGTGCCTGTCTTTATTATTAAACCGTTGTACTGTATAATTTAACATGTTTGTTAATGATGCTTATAAAGAAAATGCAATAATGAGCATGTTTGCACAGCGGGTGATAGTCAATCCCGGCTTCCGTCTTTTACAGGCTTATTACCATCGATAAAATAGGCGACAAGTATGAAAACAATAAAAATGAACAGCGGCACAGGGCGACTCACAAAACGACCAAGATGAAAACCTCCCAAATCATTTGCACGAACCACTCGTACTAGAGGTGACACTGACATCCTACATTTGACTGGACCCGCCGCTTCATCAGCCCACGCCCACTACACGTGCTTAAAAACACGCTTTGTTTTTGTCGTTGCTGTTGTTGGTGTTTTTAAAGTCGCTGTTTTTTTGATAATAATAGTTCAAGGATATATTATATCAATCATGCCACATGGAATACATACATCAAAGAGGCCAAGTGGATACCAGCAAAGAAATGCAAAAAAGGAAAAAAATGAATCACTCTCAACACTACGTGGATCCATGCTTCAATATGTCAAGAGACCAGATGATGGCCAGGGTAAGGGTTCATCAAAAGACACAGTTCCTCAGCCACCAATTGATAACGCTGATCCTGATACTAGTATGCATTCTGCAGAAGAGGAAGGAGTTGAAATAGAAGAAAATGAAGCAGAAAAACAAGGAAAGGAAATGGGAATTCAAATGGATGAATTTGAAGCAGAAGAGAGTACTAAAAGTGACTCTAACCATGATACTGTAAATGAGATGATGAATGAGGTTAAGGGGAAAATTGGAATATTTTAGATGATGCTTCTTTTTGGAATATACCAGTTCCAGATCATTTGCGGGTTGTAATCATCAAAAGAGGAAGTGCTTCTTTCCAGAACAAAGATGGCCCTTTCAGAATTGCGACAAGGCAAGATCCAAAAGCAAAAGGAGATGTTCGCCAGCTATCAAAGAGTGGTTTTACAAGGTGATGCCAAATGGCGAGAAAGTGTTGCGTTCATGGATGGTTTACTCACTCATCAGTGAGAAATTATATTGTTTTTGCTGCCGACTCTTTGCCGCTAATCATGCTACAGACACGACATCCAAATTTGTGACTGGGTTTCAGATGTGGTGGAAACTGAGCCCGAAAGTGCATAATCATGAGACATCCGAAGAGCACTTACATTGCCTTGAAAAATGGAAAACATTGGCAGCAGGACTTAGACTGCACAAAACAATTGACGCCGAAAGTATTGCTTTGATGGACATAGAGAAGAAAAAGTGGAGAGACATCTTGCACAGGTTGCTCGATATCACATTGTTTCTTGCCAAGCAGAATCTGGCATTCCGGGGCCACAATGAAGATGAATCTTCATTGAATAAAGGAAACTTTCTTGAAATGGTTGAGATGCTTTCTAAATATGACCCAGTGCTGAAAGAGCACCTAATGAGATTAAAGCGAAGCACATGTAAACTCAAAGCATCAGTATCTTATCTTGCACCAAAAACTCAGAATGAGTTTATACATGTCCTAGCAAATCATGTGAAGGAGAAGCTTGTCATGGATATAAAATCTGCCAGGTATTTTGGGATCATGTTCGATAGCACACCTGACACATCACACACTGACCAAATGTCCGAAGTGATCAGATATGTGAAAATCCAAACTAGGAAAGTTGAAGTAAGAGAAGTGTCTTTGGGATTTTTCCCTTTAAAGGGGAAAAAAGCTGTTGACCTCAGTTCTGATATTCTTAAAAATCTGGAAAGTGATGGACTCGACATTATGATGTGCCGCGCTCAAGCTTACGATAATGCTGCCACTATGGCTGGAATCCATGGGGGTGTACAAGCCATTTTGAAAAGAAAGAACAGGAAAGCTATTTTTCGTTTTAGTGGTGCTGGTTTTCCTATTTTTCATAGTATATTATACGAATTGCTCCACATTTGCATTGTGTCCTGATTAACAAGCTCCTCGCCCCACAATTTTTCAATTTCATTCTCCATCTGTCCACCCGCATCTACAAAGGCCCAATACCAAAATGATGTTTCCTTGCTCCACCGACTAGATCTCATTACTTGGTCAAATTTAGGATCTTCCATCTCTGCCCAATCCTGTGTAGTCCACCAGGAACTCAGCTGGTAGTATTTAAACCTTGTCAGCAAACCCTTGGTAAAATTACAAAGTGCTTCCCAACTAATCAAATTTATACCATCCTTAAGGTCCGCCCAACACTGAATGCCCCCATCTCTTAAAGGCTGGCTTAGTTGGTCCCTCATGCACTCAGGGGTACCTGGAGAATCCCAAATAGGCGCCCATGGTGAAAAATATGGGACTCTTAACGCCTCCCGCACATACATCCATGTGTGCAAAGCAGACTTTAGGATCTTAAGCCTAAGTTAAAAAAAAAAATTGGGATCCCCATATTTAAAAAGAAACCCACTTTGACCAAGTGGCACATCCATCAGCAATGCTGCAAATAATACCCCAATTGTTGAGTTGTTAACTTTATTGGCCAACATTCGCACGTTCTTAAACTGAAATGCGTAACAATATGCTAAAATGTCTGGTAACACAAGTCCTCCAATATCCAGTCGCCTAGTTAATTTTTTCCATGAAATCCTGGAACCTTTTGATGACCATATAAAGCTTCCTATCTTTCCTTGAAGTTTTGCTATATCTTTCTTTTGGAAGTTCAACGGGATAGAATTAAACAGAAATGTCACTTTTTGTAAAATAATAATTTTCACGAGATTAACCCTCCCATAGATGTTAAGTGGTAAGTTCGCCCATTTCACGAGTAAACCTGTGACTTCTTGGCTAACTTTCTTCCAGTTTACATTAATATTATCCTCGATTTTCTGCGTTATTTGGATACCCAGGTATCTCATTTGATTTCTCGCTCCATGACTTGCCGACCCCTGATTCCAATCCATGAGCTCGGTCTTACTTGAGTTTACTTTGTACCCAGAAATGTAACCGAAGGCATCTGCCTTCCTCATCAAATTTGGAATTGCTTCTTGCGGGTTACTAGTGTAAAGCAACAAATCATCTGCGTAGAGCCCTAACTTAACTTCAAAAGTATGGAATTTAAAGGGAAGGATAGTTGTATCTAACCTAATCAAGTTAGCAAAGGGTTCGATATATATATTAAAAAGGAGCGGGGAGAGCGGACAACCCTGCCTAGTCCCTCTAAACATATCAAACCAATCTGACAGCCTTCCATTTATCAACACTCTAGCTTTTGGACAATGATATAAAGTCTGGACTGCCTTTACCATATTCTGTGGAAATCCAAAGCCTCGTAAAGCCTCCCATAAATAAGGCCAATGTACCTGGTCAAAGGCTTTAGCTGCATCGACTGCTGCGATAGTCAGAGGTATTTTCCAAGCCTCCGCCAGATCTATAACTCCCAATACCTGGAAGGTCAACTCGTTTAGTTGTCGCCCAGGGATAAAGCCTCTCTGATTAGGGTGTATAATCTCGTGTATTACCTTTGCCACCCTCGCAGCTATAATACCAGAAAAGATCTTATAGTCTGTATTTAATAAAGAAATCGGCCTATACGAGTCTATCTTCCTTGGGTCTTTGTTAGGCTTTATAATCATAGTAATTGTGGCTTCCAGCCAAGATTTAGGAACCCTTTTTCCACCAAGGTATATTTTATTAAATAGGTTTTGTAACACCGGGATTACCGTATCCATGATACAAAGAAAAACTTCCACAGGAAGACAATCTGGTCCAGCTGCCTTGCCTTTAGCCATCTTACTGCACTGAACCCTTATCTCCCCCTCCATAATATCTCCTTCCAAGAATTTCGACTGCTCTGGAGATAGTCTCGGAAGAGTTGTTAGCTCAAGCCACTCCTTTATATCCGTTTGACTTGATGTTATATTTTCTTTATATAGGTCTTCCATAAACCTACATGCCTCCTTGCACATGTCTGAGTTAGTGATCAGTAGGTCCCCTGATTCCCCACTAATTAGCTCTCGGATGTTATTTCTTGCCCTGTCTGTCTTCGCTTTCCAAGCTAGTAATGATCCACAGTTCTCCCCATAGGCGAAATGTTGGAATTTACTCGCCTTCCACTTATCCATAGATCTTTTATCCAACTTTGCCATAAAATCGGCTTGTAACCCCTCTAACTCCTTACTTAGGACCCCTACTCTAGTTGGTTCCTCCATCTCTGCACCACGTGTAGGGTGTATTGGACGCCCGCAAAACTTTCTAAGGTCACAGGTAATACTTATACTTGTCCCAGATGCATGTGTGTTGATGCGGATGATATACACATGTTTATGGTATGCCCAAAAATAACCCCCTTTTGGAATGAGATTAGCGCCTTTTTGGGAGAAACTATTGGGATGCAACCAGAAGGATCATTGAGTCTAATATTTTTTGGATTGAGTTGGGATCAAGAAGAGCAACTGTCTGAGGTTAACTCCAAAATGTTTGTTTTATGTAACTTTATTGGCAAGATGGGACATTTGTAAATTGTGGAAATCTGGAAACCCTCCAATGCTCTTTGAGTGTCTAAGGAGTATTATATATGTGAGTGAATCAGATATGATATGTGATCCGAAAAGTGAAGAGAAAGTTTGGGCTCCGTTGAATAAGTGGAGAGAAAAGGTAACATGAGTCCTATGATTATGCCACTTACTCTGTTGGCCTTATAATCACCAACTCCTTTGGTAGGCCCAGTTAGTATGTGGAGATGGAATAGGAAACGGATGTAAACTTGGGGGCGATCATCTCAGGGTCTCGCAATACGGCTAATGGTTTTGGTCCACTACGATATGGCCTAGAAAGACTCTGAGTGTTACCCTGCAAGAAATCTGGTAAAATGAGGAAAAAAAAAAAAAAAAAGGAAAGCTATTTTTAATGGATGTGTGGACCATTCGCTTAACTTGTGCGGCCAACACTCTTTTGCTGAAAATGCTTCGTGTGTGACTTTTTTTGGAACTCTTGAGACAATGTTTTCCTTCTTTGCTGCTTCCACTCACCGATGGGATGTTTTAATGGACCACACTGGAGTCTCAGTGAAAAGACTATCAACAACACGCTGGAGTGCTCATCATGCTGCAGTAAAGGCAGTGAAAGAAAAATTTGATGAATGTGTGGCGGCAATTGAAGCTCTATGTGATCCAGATGAAAATTTAGACACAAGAGGTACAGCCCGAGGTGTTTTGCCTGCTGTCTGCAATTTCACGTTTCTGTGCTACCTCTACTTTTGGTGTGATGAACTTGAAGAAGTTAATCTTACACAGCTGTACCTTCAGACTAAGGGCTTAACTCTTGACAAGGTGGTGACAAAGCTAGAGACGCTAAGACTTTTTCTGTACGACGAGCAGCGCAATCATCTAGTGGAGCAGGCAATTGAACAGGCGCTTTTAAAATCAGACCAATATGGAATTTCAGTAGAGAGCAGACCCAGGTTCAAGAAGAGGATGACAGGTGAGAAGACAAGAGATGCTGGACTAACTCTGCAAGAAGAAAACAAGAGGGCGATGCTTGAGTGTATTGATTGTTTCCATTCTGAACTCCAGATCAGATCAAGAGCCATCAAGGAAGTAGCAGCCATGTTTGAGGCTGTTCAAGCCAAGAGCTTGATATCTGCCACTGAAGAAGAGTTACTGGTGTCCATTCCACTTTCTATGATGAGTTATCCGAGGGAGAGCTTTTATTAGAAATACCAAGGCTGAGAAGGCACCTGAAGGCAGCAGAGATTGATCTCGAAGAAGCCAAAGACTGGTCAGTATTTGACGTTTTGAAATTCCTAGCTGAATGGGACTTCCTAGAATCTCTCCCATATCTCTCAGTGAGCCTACAATTATTTCTTACGATCTGTGTGTCTGTGGCTTCATGTGAGAGGAGTTTTTCAAAGCTGAAGTTTATAAAGAACTATTTGCGATCTACCATGGGACAGTCAAGGCTTTCTGATCTTGCAATATTATCAATTGAAAGTGATTTGGCGAAAGGAGTTGATTTCGATGAAGTAATTAACAAGTTTGCAGCTTTAAAGGCCAGGAAAGGAAAGTTCTGATTAGTCGAGATTTAATGTGACATTGTAATTTGTACTGTTGCATACTATTCTGGCAGTTGCTGATTGTGCAAACCCAATACAGAACGGTTACAACCTTATCTCCTGTAACAGTAAAATTTAAAGTTTAATGTTAAAATTAAAATAAAAAAGTAACATATTTTCTATGTAGTTCTTAGTTCTTAACTTCTTACAATCTTTTACCTCCGACCTTGTTGAATTCAATTTTTCTTCTATGGCCTTTGTAAATATAGGACCTAAATTTACAAACGTTACTAAGGATTCTGTATGGTACCGTTATTTGCCAACTGTGTCCACTAGCGGACTCGGAGCGGAGGAGGTCCATGCGGTAAGTCGTGAGGGGGTGACACCATGAGTTACCCGCACCGGGTGACACCAACCCTAGTGACGCCACTGCCTTGAATGCACCTGTGGGCTGCGCTATGTGGGTAGCACTAAGCTACAGGTGCATTTGAGTATATTGCAACACCTGAAGGCGATTGTCAACTCTGACCCCACTTATCCGGTGGCGAGGCACTTCAAACTGGAACACAACAATGATCTCAAGTGTTTGAAATATTTTGTAGTAGGAGCTGTGCCGCCTCTTAGAAGAGGTGGCAATAGGGAAAAAATGCTTTGCCGTTTGGAATCAAGGTTCATTTTGGAATTGGATTCTAAAACACCTAATGGTCTTAACAATAGTGAGGACTTACACAACTTTTTATGATTTTTTTATTTAATGTCAATTATATAGAAACATATAGGAGTCACTATTACACCATTTTAGACAACAAATGATGAAACAATGAATTTTAGTCATCAATATGAAATACTGCTTGGTGATAGAGGCTATATCCACCATTATAGGTTTCTGTAAAGCTTATGTATTGGACATAATTAGTAAGAGTTTTCCTCATAGATCTAATATGACTTGACACAGTAATGCACACAGCACTTTGTTTACATTCAGCACTTTACTCGGTTAGCACTTTAATAATGGATACTTGACTTTCGAAGGCCTTAATTATGTATTCATACATTTATTTTTACATCTGTTTTTAGATACAAACTGCAAAAAATTATTTTAAAGTGTTTTATAATCATTCATTATGCGTGCTCTATTTATAAGCTGTTGTTCATGAATCAATAAGTGAACATACTCTGTTATGTACATTAATATTACCATATCAGTGCAATTTTGCTCCTAGTTTAAATTATTTATACTAATGAGTAAACATTCAGCCTTCAGTTGAACGCCACTAAAACGGAGGTACTGTTGGTAGGGAAGGACAGGAACCTCTGGAATGAGCAATGGTGGCCAAATGTGCTTGGAGACACCCCCACCCCTAAGATGGCGGTCAAGAACTTAGGGGTTTGGATGGATTCCACCCTCAGCTTCCAAGAACATACAAAAAAAGTCGCGGGCACTTGTTTTGGCCCCCTTCGGGGTCTCAAGCCGTTGCTGAGGTTTTTCAACCCGCCTACACGCCAGCTGATTGTCCAGTCTGCTATTCTATCCAGACTGGACTACGCTAACTCGCTCCTCTTAGGAGCCAATCAGGCTGAGGTAATGCGATTACAGCGTGTGCAGAATGCGGCTGCCAGTGCCCTCCTAGGGCTCCCACATCACTGTTCCGCCACTGACGCCGTTCGGCGGCTTCACTGGCTTCCGGTGGCCAAACGGATCCAATTCAAGGCACTTTGCCTATCTTTTAAGATCTTGAAACTGGCCTCACCCAGCCTCCTTGCCAACATGTTAACCCCCTACGAATCCACTCGTGAGCTGCGATCCTCGGGGCAGTACTTAGTCACTGTCCCCCGTGTGAAGCGCGTCCGGGCTGGTGGTCGATCGTTCCACTACATGGCCGCTAAGCTATGGAATTCTCTGCCCCCTCAGATTCGCTGCTTAAATCACTTGGCTTTCAGGAAAGCAATCAAAACCTTCCTCTTTCCGCCAGCTTAGGCCGCCTGCTATTTTTTCCTGTTGCTTACCAGTTTCTCCTTTACCTTGCTACTCTCTTTGGCTGGCAGCGCCGGGACGCCTCTTCGCTGGGGCAGCTGTGCGCTATATAAATCTGGTTAACATAACATAACATAACATTCACACTTTTAGTATATTGCCATTTGGTTTTATAACTACTGTGGGTGAACTGAGTAAAATATAATCCTATTTAATGTGTAAAATGAGCTACAATAGGGACAAGTGAACAGTCTTATTTCAAAAAAACACTTATGCGCATTCTGTTTTCATGGCCATTCAAAATGTCAATCATGTGGTGTTTTACTATGTTTATTTATTTAAACTCACGTCGTAGCGCGCGCTTTATGTGATCAAGGCCACATGTGGTGGCCGAAACGCGTCAAATCAACATGTTTTTGGAGTAATAAATCTTTGATAAGCACAATAATTTGGAGTCCCTGCCCGTTTCAATGCAAGGAGCTGCATTTGGGAGTGTTGAACAAAAAAAAAAATATATATATATATATTATCTACTGGCGGTCGCCAGTAGATAGTTATAGTTCGGTTCACGTTTCCATAGGAAAAGCATTTTTGATGTGCTTATAACTTTGGCGTCGTTTGACGAATCTTTACGAAATTTTCCAAAAGTTCCTCTTTTCAGGTCAGCTCCTATCCTGAAAGTTTGGGGGGATTCGTCAAGGGGGCTAAGAAAAGGGGGTCCCAAAACGTGTTTTCTCCATGCAATTTCCATAGGAAACTTTAGACAAGGCTACAGGTCAAACTGCTGAACGGAATTACGCCAAATTTGGCAGGGAGAAAGGTCTTGGTCCAGAAAGCACGCTTTTGTTTAAATGGGGAAAATCCGTTCAGTAGTTTTTGAGAAATAACAAATTTTCCAGATATCGGTATTTGAGAATTCTGACATCTGATTGGCTGAGGCGTTACGAGCACGAGCTTGCTGCTCATTGGCTGCGAACTGTTGAAACTAGGAAGTGCTGTCAGCCATTTTGTGACTCAGTCTGTCAGCTCGCATCTCTCCCTCTAAAAGCCATCGGGTCCGTAGTTCTACCTCTGCGAGGCAATACTGAAAATATCCCGCAGGTCTATCTGTGCGAGATACCTCTTTTACGCTCCCTCTCCCCACATATCCAGCTCGCGGCTATGCCTTTAGAAGCCAGTCCGTCGGCTCGCAGCTCTGTGTCTGCGAGCCGTCGGGCCCACAGCTCTACCTTTGCGAGCCACCTCGTTATCTCTCTGCGAGTCAGCTCGTCGGGTCGCAGCTCGGGCCCGCAGCTGTATCTCTGCGAGCCAGCCTGTTAGCTCATAGCTGTGTGTCTGGTAGCAGGCCCGTCGGCCCGTTACTCTCCCTCTGCGAGTCAGCCCGTCGGGTCGCAGCTCGGCGGGCCCGCAGCTGTATCTCTGCGAGCCAGCCCATTACTGTGTCTCTGCTAGCAGGCGTGTTGGCCCGTTGGTCTCCCTCTGTGAGTCAGACCACAGCTCAGTCCGTCGGCTCGCAGCTCTGCGACTGCGAGCTGTCAGCCATTTTGTGACTCAGTCCGTCAGCTCGCATCTCTCCCTCTAAAAGCCATCGGGTCCGTAGTTCTACCTCTGCGAGGCAATACTGAAAATATCCCGCAGGTCTGTCTGTGCGAGATACCTCTTTTACGCTCCCTCTCCCCACATATCCAGCTTGCGGCTATGCCTTTAGAAGCCAGTCCGTCGGCTCGCAGCTCTGTGTCTGCGAGCCGTCGGGCCTGCAGCTTTACCTCTGCGAGCCACCTCGTTAGCTCGTAGCTGTGTCTGTGCTAGCAGGCCCGTCGGCCCGTTACTCTCCCTCTGCGAGTCAGCCCGTCGGGTCGCAGCTCGGGCCCGCAGCTGTATCTCTGCGAGCCAGCCCGTTAGCTCGTAGCTGTGTCTCTGCTAGCAGGCCTGTTGGCCCGTTGGTCTCCCTCTGCGAGTCAGACCACAGCTCTCCCTCTTCGAGCCAGGTTTTACAGACGTTATAGTTAGAAATTAGCATTTAAAAAACCTTTGAAATTCACTGAAAAAACCATAGGTTTTACAGACGTGAAAAACCTTTGAAATTCACTGCAAAAACCATAGGTTTTACAGACGTTATAGTTAGAAATTAGCATTTAAAAAACCTTTGAAATTCACTGAAAAAACCATAGGTTTCAGGGACGTTATAGTTAGCTGGACATTTCACTCGTACAAAACCATAGAAATTCCACCGTTATAGTTAGTTCAGCTAACTATAACTCGTGCCCCCGCAATGCACTGCTCATGACGTCACATATTACATCATTCATGGCATGGTCAGTGACATCACTGATGACATCTCAAATGACATCACTGATGACATCACTGATGACATCATCCACGTGATAATCTGATGCACCTCCTCACATCCTAATATAACCTTTGATACACCCACTGAAAATACAGACTACCATTTTCGCAACCATTGACACACCAATACCAGTTACTACATACTCACTCACTGATTCCTAGGTCTGCACACACATCCACTCATTCACCCATACAATCACTTATACATGCAGTCACTCATCAATACAACACTATCATATGCACTCATACACCTATTCAGACACTCACACACCGCCACTCATCCATGGAGTTACTCACACACCGAGTCAGTCATGCAAAGAATCAATCACACTCCCATTTACTCACCTATACAGTTATACACACACACCCTCACTAATTCATACAGACAGTAACGCATACTTACTCTCTTATGTAATCACTGAAACAAGTACAGACTCATCCATACATGCCACTCTCACAATCACTCACTCTCACATATAGTTATTTATATACACCATCACTCACATATACTGCCTTTTACATATGTAGTTACTCACACATGTACCACTGAGACATCCATTCACTCACCAACACACCCATACACACACTCACCCACCCATACAGCTGTTTCCACATGCACTCTTGAACACATACACCCAGTGAATCAACCACTCACACATCTATGCACAGAGTCACACACCTCCAACCCACCCACACACACACTCAGTCCCCCATACAAATACTCAAGCAAACAATCAATAACCCATATACACACTCATGTAGCTACTGACCAACCCATGTAGCAGCTTACACAACAACAGACAGACTGATACAGACATTCACACAGTTTAGTCACTAACCCATGCATTCAGTAAGACACGTTTAATCAGTCACTTATACAATCAGTCACACACCTCCTAAATCCTCCATCCAGACACTTATACACCTACTCATTCTTCAATAAACCTTGCCATATATATAAAACATATTTAAACTTTCCAGAAACACACAGTCACTGGATGATGTCATCAGTGATGTCATCAGTGATGTTACTGACCATGCCATGAATGATGTAATATGTGACGTCATGAGCAGTGCATTGCGGGGGCACGAGTTATAGTTAGCTGAACTAACTATAACGGTGGAATTTCTATGGTTTTGTACGAGTGAAATGTCCAGCTAACTATAACGTCCCTGAAACCTATGGTTTTATCAGTGAATTTCAAAGGTTTTTTAAATGCTAATTTCTAACTATAACGTCTGTAAAACCTATGGTTTTTCAGTGAATATATATATATATATATATATATATATATATATATATATATATATATATATATATATATATATATCCACTGGAAAAAACAAAGGTTAAAAGTAAAGTTATGTCATACAACACCTTAACATAAGTTACAAAAAACCTCAGAATACAGTGAAAAAAACACAGTGAAAGTGAAGTTATGGTTAGAAAACAAAACCTAAAAACCACTGACATTTGCCAGATATGGGTAAATAACTTAACCTTAACTCATGCCCCCATCATACGCTGCTTATGACATCACTCATATTATGTTAAATGACATCACTAATGGCATCACCTTTTGGTGGCATTACTCTGCTATTTTACCTTTAAGAAAATATTTTTTTAAGTGGATAATACTTACTGTATTGCTTAAAACACTGTTATAACTAATGATATACTCATTGCAGAAGTTGGCCGCATGGCCCTGTGCAGCGGGAATTTTTGCTGGGCATGGACTTCGGTTAGCTATGCACCCAACACACCAAGGGTGGCCAATTCCCCTGCATATGGCCTTCGGTAGTGCGCTGCGGGAATTTACCACAGAACCTGGCTTTAAGCTGGTTGCACCCCCAAACTATTCCACAGGTCCCCCAAGTTGCCCACAGGCCCTAGCCTGCAGCTTGGCCCTGCACTCAATCCACAGCAGGCAGCCAAACCACAGCTGCTCATGGCCTTTGGTCAGTGCTGGTTCCCACCATTTTAATAGGTGAGAAGCAGGGCAGGGTGTTAGAGAAGAAAGAGGAGGGGGTAGAGCGCTCATAGTGGGAGAAGAAGGATAAGCATGAATATAGTGTAAGGAAGGAAACAAGCATTAAAGGAGACTGGGAGATGATTGAGATGAGGATTTCTAGGTAGAAGGAAAGAGAAATAAGTCAATCTTACACTGTTTCTTCTTTGCTTGGATGTAGAGCCCTTTTAGGTCAATGGTGCAATTGAGTTCCTGGGGAAGAATTGGTTGGTCCTTGAGGGACCCTTATCTTTTGAGCATAGGACACCTATTCCCTCAACCTTATCAACCAGATTTGTCTGAAACAGGTTAACAGGGCGGTGCGACCGCACCGGGTGCTGACTTTAGGGGGCGTCATGTTTGGAAGTTTATTTTGGTTTGAAAACCACCTGCTGCCGTGTTCCTTGCCTTTAGCAATTTCCAGGCAACAATAAAAATGTCAAGATAACTGATGATTAATGTTCTTCTTGGAGATCAGAGTTTTGTCTAGTTGAGGTTTTGACTGATCATAAAATAGCACAGAGGATTAATATGCGTGCTGCAAAGAATGTGTACCATGCAGATCACAAAGTGCATATAATGTAAATAGGTTGGTCAGTGGGTTACTGCTTTTCTAAGAGACATCCTTTTGTTAATTGCAGTTTATAAGGTAAAATCCTAATATAGAACAGTGAATTATTAACTGTCATCAAAGAACTGCATGCACACTGCAAAGTATACATTAGAGCATAAATTAATGTTGCAAAAAGGGTTCATTTGGGTAGAAATTGAGTCTTATTATTAAAGAGAACCCCCAACTATGGTGTTCCGTTTTCAATTCTGAGTTTGTGCTTCTCCAGACCAAGCACTCTTAAACTCTCCTGCCCACCAGTATGGATGACATGTGACTTCTACTCCTTGTAGTCCTCTGCCTTATGTAACAATTCCCACACGCTGATTTACACACGTATGATTGATTGTCTCTGTGTAATGTGTGTGTGATGCAAAGTGCTCTGATCTACCTACACTGGTATGAGTGGCGCTATATAACTTATTAAATGTATCTAAAAGAGAGTGGTTATGGAGACTTGAGGGGCACTATTAAAAGGTGGTGGTGAGAGAATCCGTAGTAGAGGTGGTCACCACCTCCACCATGGATTGGGGGGGTGCCAAAAAACATTGCTGCACTGGGCTCCGCCAGCGCTAAAGCTGGCCCAGTTAGTTAACATGGAGAAAGAAAGATTATTGTTTAGTCAGGAACTTTCACTTTAATGCAGTGGCAAAACGAGTGCTCAGTACTGCACCCCTGTATTCACTGATTGACTGCTCTTCATAATGATGAAAGTCAAAGGCTCCGGGGAGACAATGTTATCCCTACACTGATGAACAGAAACAATTCCGGAGAGGCATTCTACGTATTGTAGCACAGAAAGCAAAAGCGTGAACAGGAAGACCATTCCCCAAACAGTAAATATATATGCTTTGCTTTTCAGCTGCTGTGAATGGTCAGAGACCATTGGTGTAGTCAGGCAGACGCTGGGTGGGGCCGGCCTGTGTCTACAAGCTCTGCCCAATGATGCAGCTTTGAGGAGCGGTGCCCAGCGACAAAGAACAGAACATGAGCAAACTGACAGGATGATCGTTAGCAAGGCTGATGCTATTTTCTACAGCCATCTGTCACACTGGGAAAGAGCATCCAAATCCCCCAGCTATCCTGCTAATATGACCATCTTGATAAATGATATGATAAAAACATTCAATATAGAGCACAGATCACTCCAGAAGGAGTATCGCGGCGCTGTACTGCTTAGAGAGGGGGGAATTTCTAAAATAACCAAGTCTTCAGTCCCTTCTTGAAGGAGGTAAAGTCTGAGCAAGAACAGACGCTGAGGGGAGTTTGTTCTAGTGATAGGGGGCAGTGTAGGAGAACAATCTGCCCCCCTGTTTTTAGGTTGTATGCGAGGGATAGCCAGAAACGACTTATCCGAGGACCTAAGGTATCTGGAGGATAGATAGAGTTTTAATCGGGTAGACAGGTATGCAGGGCGGGATTCATGGAGGGGTCCTAGGAGGTAGTCTTATGGATGGATGCCACTGAGTGTCCCAGAACCGTTGAGGTGAGTTCAGGGAGAACTCACAGATTCAGGAAGAGCACTCATAGACCCTGTGGGCACACGTGGGTCCATGACCTGACCCTGACATCCTAAGACGATCTCCGAGGGGACTCAAATAGACAAAGCCCTGATCCTGCCACAGCTCACTGGACGAGCCTACTCAAAGTGTGTCTCTTGCTCTAGAGGGATGTGCCAAGGAAGGGGGAAGCTACCAGTTCTCAACTTTGGCCACTGCCATCCATCCTCATGCCTCTCTAACAATGCCTCACATATGACCTTGTCCCGATAAGGGATCACTATACGTGTCAATACCAAAATTGGGTTTTGTCGAAATTTGCCATAAACGCATCACCAAATAAAGTGTCTCGATTTGTTTGATCCCATTCAAATCTTTGTTTCCCTCACTTTTCAGAATTAGAAAAAAGAGCTGTATTTCTTGCTTCCTGTGTATTTAGTTTTAAATATTTGTAGAGTTCATTTATAGGTATTTAAATTTTGCTGTGTGTCAGAAGAAAACAACATCCTACAGCCTTTCCTTTTACATCTGCGAGATTTTCACATTGTTCACTTTCAAAAATCCTCACATTTTGCAGTAAGAGAAAGAAAAGTAAGCACTAGTCTCCATGTTACAAGAATAATGTCAGACGACTAGACTGACATTTGACCTCTGTCTTTGAAGCAAAGCAAATGTGACAAGATAAAAACAAACTCATGTCAAGTAATTATTAATGCTCATTCATCTTCTGAACTACATAGCATGGGTATCTTGGGGGTGCTGCAGCACTCCCGCGCCCCATACTTCCAGCACCTGGGCTTGCTCTACTCGGTCAGTCAGGTTTGAGGAAGATATTTACATCCAACCACTTTCAAAGATTACCACTTGCATGTAGAATGTCCAAAATAACTTGTACAATTGCTTTTAAATAACATCCAGTTGGATCCAATAGTACTGGCCCAATGTTTTCTAAAATGCACCAAAGCTTCCACTAAAATCGCCTGGGAAAATCTTGTGAAGTTGCTTGTCAGCCCAGCCAGTTGTGAAATCCTGGCAATGCCCCTGGCAGAGGTGCAACTAGCATTGCTTAAAAAGAAAGAAAACAGAATAAAATTGAAAAAACATGTGTCTAAAGCGCAACATATGTTACTGAGTGGGTTAAACTCAGGTTCTGGTCCAAATCAATAGATTGAAAAACAGGGGAATAGTGGGGCGCTGCACCTCCGTGGAGGAAGGTGGTAAACCCTTGCACGACTTACATTTGTGTACGTTGTACTGGACAGGCAAAGATGCATTGAACAGGTAGAAGACCAGGGCCTGGTCCCATCGCTGCATTGTGACAATAAGAGTGAGCCAAGACACGTACTGTCGTTTTGATTACTTACTACATTGCACATGCTTGCAAGTTATCAGTCGCAAATATAAGCATTTTAGATTGTTCTATGTTATATTAAGACACCAATCAAGTAAAAAGATCACCAGAAATCAATAGTTTGCATTTAAACATGCATGTGGTGGATATCAAGATCTCCTGCTAGTGTTTCTAGTCTACAGTCTTTTGTGTTGCTTTGTTTGCTTGCATTCTTGTAGATTTAGTTTTTGATGACCAGCCAAACAGACATGTTTTGCCAATTTTAAAGCTCCATTTGACTCAAATAAGAAGACTTCCTCTCTTGGATCTGCGTGAAGGGCATTCTTTGTTCCCTCAGTTATTTAACACCCACACGCTGCTCTTTCCATCCCAGCTTCCATAGGATGCCAAGCATTGCTCAGTATGATTCTTTCCTCAAAATATTCTATCCCTACAGGCCAAAAGTATGCCCGGAGAAATCAATGCGTGTTGCTATTATAAAAAAGATCCAGATCTTATCAAAATATCCTTTCACTGCTACTAAATCTTTCCAATAAATTATCCCTGTCACCCGCTATAAGAGCAACAGAATTTAAGGTGACTGTGTTAGATTCTTGAAGAGGCCAGCCCAGTGTGAGCCTGTACCAGTGGTAGCTTCATCTGTAGTGATCTCAGTCATGTTCGACTGCTGTGCTTTTGATGTATACTCAAGAGCACAAGGGGGTCTTAAGTAGAACTCTCTACCCCATGGCTCTGCACAGATAACGTGGCCTTTACAATATCAATTGAAGACACATTTTTTAACATCTGGGGCATACTCGGAATTCTCAAAGTCAGCATCGATCATGAAGCCAAAGGCTGTGTGAGATTGATGTGGGTTGTTACTGTTTTTATGTAATATTATATTATCACTATTTATCTAAGCCATTGTTGTCATTGGTGTGGCTCCACAATGGTCTCTGGGCCTGTTTGTTTGTTTGTAAGGCCTGGCTTTATGTGTGGTTGGCATAGTGCTTGAATGTGGTGTGTTCTTAATGAGAAGAAAAGATGAGGTGCATCTGAGAGGTCTCCTGAACTTGTTGCCATCAATGTGACGCTGAGGGAAAGCATGGTGAAGATGAGAGAAGGGTGAGATTAATAAACATGTGCTTGAGATAGTAGTTGGGCCCCTGTCTGGGTTCATGCAAATTGGTGTTGTTAGATCATGGATGCAGTGATTTCTAGATGAGAAGAACCGAAGTACATGTATTTATGTGGGTTGCTTCAAACTTGTCACTGCAAGCATGAAATCAGAGGTAGAGAGATGGCACAGCAAAGGAAGTGAGTGAGGACACTTGCTTTCCTACTTTCCATTGTTGTACTGGGTGGCTGCCCAGCTCACTAATCAATGACAAGATGTGAGGTTCATACAAGCCTGGGGATAGGAAATGGTTTAATTTATCTGTGAGTTTCCTGGTTCGGACTGGGAGGGTGTTCCAGTACTTGTCTCTTTGAACTAAGGCAGTGGCACTCTCCATTCAGTAGTATGATGACATTTGCATGTCAGATAGCAGTGGCGCCTTTGACATTAGGTTCTTCCTTGTTTAATAGGTTTAGGTCTTTTCTTACAGGAAGAGAGGGACAATACCACTGTTTACCATCGTGACGCTAAGATTGAGAACCAACTGGTTTCAACACCACGCAATGCTTTTAGCGGCTGTAAGGCTGGTGTGATATGGTCCCAAGGTCAGAGGCGAAGGAGCAACCTGGCTACTTAGTTTTGGAACTTCTGTACTCTACAGAGAAAGAAAAAGGCCCCAGGTAGATCTCAGTGTCAAACTATAGCCCAGAAGTAGGTACATGATTGTTCCCTGAAAGCACCTCAGTGTCCTGAGGTTAAGAAATGGAGATTTGATTCTCTGGTTTATCTTTGAGAACAGTAAGTCTGTCCATCTTGACTCAGAGTACCTTGACCTTGCTAGCTGTAAATGGTGAAGCGGCACGTTCCTTCAGCAACAGGGCATATAACAAGTGAGAATTGAAATGTCTTTTTGCGTTGAGTTTGAAGTGGTTGGTGTTCGTCCAGTTGTAGATGGTAGTGGCCAGGGGCCAAGAACAAAGTGGCCTAAGGTGTTTTATGTAACCTCTGGATATCCGCAGTGTCGTAAGCATAGTTGTAAAAGGAGAGACCTAAAGTCTTGATGGACGGGAAGAAGACGATCTGGAGTTGTCCTCAGAATAAGAAGAAACCCAGTGTAAGGCTGAACCTTGAATTCCAAGTTCCTTTGGGCTGCATAGCAGAGTTTGGGCAATGTGGTCTGTCAAAAGTAGCTGAGACTGAGCAGTAAAAGTACTGCCAATCCACAGCAGTTCTCTTTTGACTTAGGATCATCTCAGATGGTGATCTGTGAACAACCGCTGCAATACTCATGGCAAAATGCATTTCTGTAGAAGCTTTGATCACTAACAGACCTCTGAACACCGGTGACTGACTCAAAGGTGCGAAGATTTTACTCCTTATATGTGTGGATGATTTGAATATATATTATTATTTGCATATTTGAAGAACTTTTAGTGAAGATACAAGACCTTTTTTGCATGATGTTAGACCCGTCAACTTTGAGGAGGGTTTCACCCCTCCTCAACCAGTAACCCAATTTCTTACACATGATGTGGAATATTCTGTCAGAATGTGGAAGTAGAGTGCCCTTTAGTGTATCCAGATACAGAAAGATATGGAACAATGCTTTTCCCGCTGCCCAGTCAACATTTCAAGACTCCAACCCACAAAGTTCAAGATGATATACAAGAAAATACAGCCATATCAAACAAAATTGGATGGTTTGTGTTGTTACAGGTTTAAACAGTAAAGCCAAACATCTTTAGAAAGGATAAGAGGTAAAATGCACCAAGAATACATTAATGAGGAGATCCTTTCAGTGGGGTAGTACCAGTCGATAGGTAATCCATTGTTAGGTAACCATACATTTTAGATCATATTCTGTGCTTACGTTGATTACATAGCATTTTTACAACTCAGTTTTCAATCAATAAAATACCAAAACCTAAACCACGTAGATCCATTTACATGTTAATTATGCTACTCTTTCTTGAGTGATCTTTTTCTCTTTACTAATAGTTCCTGCAGCGCAGTGCAGCAAGGCAAGTTGCTGTGCGCGTTGCGTGACAGGAGAGAGCTGAACAGCGCCATATTTACTAAGTTATGGTGCTGTTCAGCTCCCTCTAAGCGCTGGCGCACTTTTGGCTGCCTAGCACTAATGAAGGCACCCTTGTGCCAGAGTGAAAGGGTGCCTGTGTTAAGGGCAGGATAGTTTTATGCAGGAAGTAGTACCTCCCTGACAAAAACAAACCATGGAGGCATATTCCTCTTCCTATCAAGTCAAGTCAATAAATCTTTATTTGGCTTAAATAGCCATAAAAGAGTACAATAATAATACAAGTACTGATAAAACCAGCCACAAAGGAATACAATAAAAAAAAACATTCAGTGTATCAAGAACAGCAGCATCCATTTCCAGCCTAGGACAGATGGGCGTACAGTAACGTTACATACTTCATTAAAATTCAATCGATAGGTCAGACGAGGTAGCATCATGTGCCAACATACAATAGCTGAACACACACTTAAGAGTATCACAAAAGAGAACTATGAACCATGTCAATTCCTAAATTAAGGTGCTTTTCTAGTGACCTTTATAGCAGCTAAGCAAACCTCCAGGGTTTCCAAGTTGATTAAAAATCTATAACTTTCAAAGTGCAAGTTATTAAAACTAAGTAAGAATAACCTAATATCAATTCAAGGCACCATTAAAATTTACAATAAGATTATCACATCATATAGACAATTCTTTTTTATAACTGTTTTTATTTTATTTTGAACCATCAGCCGGAGTCTCAACACGTGAGTCATATATGCAGCATATATTACATCGTTACAGCAACTTGTAAATTTCAAACATACAGAGAGTACATTTAGGGATTTCAATCTCCGGTGTTCCTTCCCCTTTTCACTTGACTCATTAAAAGTGACCCATTTAGATTGCTCCCCCCTAGGCAGCAAGGTTGTCCATTTCTGACTCATTGTTCCTGCGTGTTGGTATGTATAATATCCAATCCACTTCCCTCCATCTCTAAATTATAATATCGTATCCATGGGCGCCAGATCTTCTCGAATTTGTTGGGACACCCTCTGGCCTTGTATGTTGTTTTTTCTGCCCCCATATATAGATCCATACTGGCCCGCCACTCCGCCAGAGTGGGAGGTCTTCTCTTCCCCAGTATCTGGCAATGTCACGTTTGGCAACCATGAGCCCCAGATTGCACAATAAAAGCTTATATCTAGGAATATATACATCCATAGGGATGTTCAGAATAATATATTTGGGGTCCAGAGGTATCTGTATTTCTAATATCTTGCTTAGCTCCTGCACTATTTGCGACCAGTATCTTTGTACTTGCTGGCATTCCCACAGTGTGTGAATGTAGGTGCCTTGGCTGGTTTTACAGCGCAGGCAATTGGGTGTCTCTGCCCTACCCATCGCATGGAGTCGCGCTCAGTCATAATACACCCTGTGTAAGACTTTGAATTGTATTAGCCGCAGAAGGAGCTTATTGCGACCTCTCTCGGGTGCATCAATGCTGCCTCCCAATCTATTTCTTCTAGGGGGCCGGTGGTTTCCTCCCATTTGTTTCTGAGAGATATTAATATGCCGGGAATGTTATTTATCAGGGTTTTGTAGGTCTAGGAGACTGCTTTGGAGGGTAGTAGTCTCCCTTCTAGTGGTGCATATTCAGGAATATCAGTGAGGTCAGGCTTTTGTGCTCTCCAGGCATGTTGTAATTGTAGATATTTATACCGCTGTGTATGAGAGAGTTGATATTCTGCTTAGAGGTCTGCAAAAGACTTTATGCCCCCCCCCTTGATTATGTTACCTAGCGTTGTGATCCCGACTGTGTCCCATCCCCCAAAACCCTGCAGTTTCCCCATTTTTGGTAGCTGTCTGCCCTCCCATAGAGGTGTGGCTCTCGTTAGTCTTTTCCCCCATTTCATTTGCCGTTCTGCCCCTTTCCACGCCTCAATTATCCGTCTCGTGGCCGGCAATAACTCCCGTGCCCCCGCTCCGCCATACAAATAGTGGAGGAAAGTATGTTTCTGAAATTGGAGCCTCTCTAGTGCGTATGTAGGGTGGTCTCCCGGCGCATGGCACCATTCATTAATTACCACCAGATGAGCGGCCCGATAGTAGGCTTGGATGTCCAGCAGGGCGATTCCCCATTATATTGGTTTCTTTGTAGTGTTTGTAGCGCCACCCTGGGGTGGCCCCTGTCCCATACTAGTTTCCGAAGCTCATCATTGATGGCCCCAAAAATGGTGTCAGGTACCGCGCAATATGTATTTTGGAGTGTATAGAGTAGCTTGGGGAGCGTTATCATTTCATACATTGCCGCCCTAACCAGCAATGTCAAGGGAAGTCGGCGCCATCTGGTCACATCTTCTCGAAATTCTGTCAGGATACGTTTAATATTATGGGTGAGGCAATCGGCCTCCTTTGTTGAGATATACATTCCCAGATATTTGAAACCTTTGTAGGTGATCTGAAGTTGCTCTGGCAATAGCTGCATATCTATGGTGCCTCCCATCGGGTAGAGTCTCGACTTCCCCAATTGATGTTATATCCTGCTTGTTTGCAATATTCCTTCACCAGTTGCAAGATCGTAGGGAGTGTATTATTAGGGTTAGTAACATACAGTAGGATATCGTCAGCGAGATCCGTTCAGTGGTGAGACAACCCCCACTGTCCTGGAAACCTCCAAGCTCCGGGTGAGCTCTTATCTGACAGGCTAGCGGCTCCAAGACTAGCGCGAAGAGTAAGGGGGAGAGGGGACAGCCCTGTCTGGTTCCTCTTTGTATAGGAAAGTCAGCCGACTTTATTCCATTGACCCTAACACTGGCTCTAGGGTCCGTGTATAACAGCTCCACCCAGGTCATAAATTCTCGTCTGAATCCAAATTTCCCCAGAGTTTGCCTCATGAAGGGCCAATGGACAGTGTCAAAGGCCTTCTCCGCGTCCAGGGAGAGGAGCATCTGTGAGGAAGGCCTATTTTTCACCGTATCTAGCCAGTTGGCGAGTTGGTGGAGATTATAGTGCGTGGCTCGACCTGGCATGAAGCCAGACTGGTGTCTGTGAATCAGCAGTGTGATCACTGTTATAAGCCACGCCGCTAGTATAGAAGCCAGGATTTTGGTTTCAATATTCAGAAATGATATTGGGTGGAAGGATTCGCACTTCTCTGGTGGTTTTCCCTGCTTAGGTATGACCACCGCCGTAGCACTGCGGAGATCTAGCGGCAGCGATCTCTTGTCTTGAGCCGCTTGGAACCTGCTGAGGAGATGGGGGCTAACAAGCTCGCGTTTTGCTTAAAAATCTCAGCGGGCAGCCCATTTGGGCCAGGGGTTTTCCCCGACTTCTGCCTAGCTATAGCCTCTAGGACCTCAGTTAGGGTAATTTCTTCCTCCAGGGCTTCTCTACTCTCTTGTTATAAGGCAGGGGTGTCAATATTGCTAAGGTATTTTGCCATCTGCCTTTCGTTTGCTAAAGGATGAGCCTCGTATAGTTCTGTGTAATATCAGGCAAATGCCCCCGCTATGTCTTGTGCGGTCCCGTGTCTTGTCTCTCGCTCCTGAATCTGCAAGACCCAATTCGCTTCTCTTTCCCTTCTGCCCAGCCAGGCTAGGAGTTTTCCTGCTCTGTCTCCCACCTCGTAAAGCCTGTGGTGGGAAGCTTGAATTTCAGACTTGACTTCTTGTTCTGCCTGGGTCGTGGAGTTCCCTACTTGTAATTCCCAACTGTCGTAATGCAGTATGCTCATTGTTTGGAGTGATGCTCCCCTCTATTTCCAACAGTTTGTTCTCGAAGGTTTCGATTTGGCGAGTTTCCTCCCTATGTTTTTGCGCTATTGCGTCTTGCACTGTACCTCAAATTACCGCCTTGTATGCCTCCCATAAGGTGGCATCAGCCGTTACTGAGCCCTTATTCTCATGAAAGAATAACTCGGACTCTGTGTGGATCCCTCCCATTAATGTTGTATCTCAGAGTTCCCAGGCGTTTAGTCTCCAGTCCGCTCGCTGTCTGTCCTCTCCACCTCCCACCGTCAGCCACAGTGTTGAGTGGTCTGAGACCCCCCTTGCAAGGTATTCCACTTTATCCACCTCTTGTATTTCCCCCGCTGGTGCAAGGAAATAGTCAAGTCTCAAAAAGACTCTATGTGCCCCAGAGAAGTAGGAGAAGGTGCGATATGTAGGGTGTTGCCGCCGCCAAAGGTCCATCAGCCCCATTGATTTTGCAAAGTCTGCTAGTGGCGTGGGTACGCGAGCCCCCACAGCCACCCGCGTTTGATCGAGGTGCGGGTCCATCACATCATTGAATCCCCTCCGATGATGTGTGTGGATGAGTCTGATTCCAGCAAGATCCTGGCGAGTGCATCTAGGGTTTGGGGTTGCAGTCTTGGCGGGGTATAAGCACTAATTAATGTGAGCTCTCGTCTCCCCTAGGTCCACTGTATTGCGACAAAGGTCCAATTGGGATCCGTCTAAGTTTTTGATATGTGGAATGGAGGGGTTTTCCTGATGAGTATGGCCACCCCTCGCGCCCCTTGGGAAAATCCAGTGTGAGCTAGTGTTGTGTACATCCTTCTCCCTATGAAGGCGCAATGTGTACCTCTTAAATGAGTTTCCTGTAGGAAAACAATGTCCGTTTTTAATCTCTTAATGTGCTTTGCAACTATATCCCTCTTAATCTTGCTTCCCAGCCCATTGACGTTCCATGTCAGCACTGTGTATGTTGTATCTCTATTTGCGTGCATGCATTCCCGTTTATCTATGTGGACCTGGGTAGGGCCATCTGCGTGGCTCCCTCTTTGTGCCTCTCTCTGTTGAACTCTACCCCTCCATATCTGGCTGAATAAGAAACATGTTTAAAACATAAACTGTAAAGTCCTCGGCCCTTTACCCCTTCCCCCTTCCCCCCACCCCACACACTCCCACTCCCTACGCCTGTCTCCCCAACAGTCAACATGACAACTTGGCATAAGTTCAGCTTGAGAGGTCTGTAGTCCCACCCCTTCCCTAGGCCTTCCCAACGATAATCAGTTCAACAAAGGATATAACCTTGTAATAAGCCGTTCTGCTCAGCGATACTGAGCCTGGTGTTTACTGTGCGGGAGGAGGGGGGGTTGTCGCAGTTCCGCCGTCCGGCTGCCCCCGCCTTAGCCCATATTTTGCCCTTCCTCGCCATTCTCATTTTGCTGCCGGAGTGTGTGCTCTGATTGTCTTGTCTCAAAATCTTGATTTTCCTTGTTGTTAATGTTCCTCAGCAGCGGGTGGTCACTGTCTGTGTCCGCTTGGTACTCTTTGTCCGAGGGTTCCGTGCTGGCTCCGTCTTGTTCCTTAAGAGGTGTTTTCCTAGTTTGGGCCGCCTCATCGTCAGAGTCTGATTCCATCTGTTGCTTCGGCCCCGTTGAGGTTCTTCTCAATGGAGTCTCTGTCCTCAGTTTACCTCTTTGTGAGTGCAGGAGCCTTTTCTTTAGTCTGCGGTTTTGGGTCTGTTCTTGGCAGTGGGTCTCTGAGTTGAGAGCCGCTGGCCCTCGTTGTTCATCGCGGCATGGGGCGTTCCTCTATCCAGGCCCATGTTTCTTCTGGAGTTTGAAAGAACTGGGAGGTGCCCTGGAAGATGATCTTCAACTTGGCGGGAAAAAGGATCATGTATTGGATCTGCATGGCTCTCAGCTTCACCTTCACTGAGTCAAATGTCCGCCTCATCTTCTGGACCTCTCTCGAATAGTCAGGGAAGATCATTATCTTGCTGTTTGCATGTTTAAGTTCCCCAATTCGTTGCGAGTCTCTAAGGATTATATCTCGGTCTTGATAATTTAGAAACCTCGTGATTAGTGGTCGCTGGGGGGTCCCAGGAGGTGGCCATACATTGGGCATCCTGTGGGCTCGTTCAATGATAAAGCAGGGCAAGAACTTCGCTGTAGGGAGAGAGTCGCGCAGCCATGACATCAGGAAGGCCACCGATCTGCGCCCTCCAGAAATCCAATAAAGAGCAGGTTGTTCCTTCAGGCCCTGTTTTCCGCATCATCTACCCACCAGGCCACCTCACGCATAGTCGCCTGCAGGGTGCTGACATCAGACTGCAACTTGTGTGTTGTGTCTTCCACTTCAGAGATGCGGGTCTCTGCCTGAGTCACCCTCTCTGCCATATTGCGCATGTCTTGACGCAGTAGGGATACCTCTGACCCTATTTCCGCCATTTTGCCCTCTATTGCTTCTCTAGAGGCCTGGATCGCCTGAAGGATGGTCGTATTGTCTGGTGACCCCGGGGACCTCCTCCCACCTCCGATGATTGGGGGGGCACTGTTGTGTATTTGTCCATCATGCCCTGTTTTTGGCTCTTCTGTTCCTTATCTTTGGCCATTGTCCCCTTCTGGAGTATTATACTTCCTGAGGGAGTGTGAAACCCCGAGTATTCTCAATTCTGGTTTAATAATATTTAAAGGGGGTGTCTCTTGCGTCTGGGTAATTCTTCCTTAGGTCGCCTTATCTGGAGGCGATGTGGGGCACACCGGACAGTGTCTTTATTGCTGACTGTTGTTTATTTGATCTCCGCTCTACTCACTTACTGTTTCTGGCCGTATTGTTGCTCATTAGGCCTTCCCTGGGTCACCTCAGCTGTGTTGGTGGAGGGCACGAGGCCCCATGGGCCCACGGTCTCTCCTTATTTTCTCAGCGCAGTGTTATGTGTTCCTGGGTCCTGGAGGTCTCGCCGCCTCTTTTTGGACCTGGCAGTTCTAATCTCTTTGTCTATGTGTCCCTATTTCTTGTTGTCCTTCTCTTAGTAAGGGCCAGTGGTCTCTTCTGGACCTGATTACCCACACAGGCCTGTAGCATTTGCCGGCTCCCAAAGCTGTCGACCTTTGTTTCTCTAGCGTGCCTTTCGCCCTCTTTCAGCCCCTGTATGTATTCCCTGAATAAAGCTCGAGGAGCTCCCCTGTCTCTATTTGTGTCACGGGGCCCAATCGCACTCGGCAGGTTATGAGGTTGTGGAGGTCTCCAGACTGTGGCCGCCTCTTGGGTTCTTTTTGCCTCTAACTCCTATTTCCTTAGCTCCCAGGTGTACAGCAGAATCCAGGAGCGGGGGCTCCGTGCACCACGACTCACCAGGCCAGGTCTCCTTCGTTGGATGGTAGGGGTCACCCGCTGCTGGCTTTGGCCCTACGTCCCCGTGAGCTCCTGATCCAAGGTTTCACAGGTTGCCATCTTGAGCTGCGCCTGCAGGCATGTTTCTGGTCTTGGGGCTCTACTCCGGGACTATCCCTGTGTCCTCTGGGGGGGTGCGGTGTTAAGGGGTCCCCCTTCAGATGAGGAAGTCTCGGCCCTCTCTGGTCCTTTGGTCGGGGTGGCTGTGTAATCCAAGCAGCGCGGCCCAGTCCCCACGCCGCCCCTCTCTCTCGCATCCTCCAAAGAGCTCTGCTCTCCTCTCGCTGCTGGGGGCGGCACTGCAACCCGGCCGCGGCTGTTCGCCTAGCCACGGATCCCCGCCCCAGCCTCTACGCGGTTCACACCTCCAGGCCCGGGGAAAACATATGCTGGGAGCAGACGCGGCAGCCTCCCCCGTTTCTGTACTCCCTCAAGCAGTCCCTCTTACCTGCTCTCAGGTCGGAACCTCAACTCTCTTTCCCCCTTGCCTGGGATGCGGATCCACGGCCTCTCCCTCAGATTGTTGTCGGGTCCAGCCTCAGAAATCCCAGGGCCCAAGCAGTGCAGCGGAGGTCAGCCGTCCCGGGGCCGCGCTCCCTGTTCAGCGGGCACCATCTGCCATCTTAGTTAGTCAGCCCTCACCTCCATCTCCTCGCCTTTCTTTGCCACGGTATGCCCCGTACCTCGATGCGAGTCTCGATCAGGACAAGCTCCGGTTACCAGCGTTCACTGACGTCTCCGATTTTACATCAGTGGCGTTTGGAAGGGCAGAATTCTTCCCAGGATAATATTCAGGCTGTCGGAGCTCCGGCAGACGGAGCTAGCCGGCCATGTTGCTGGCTACGTCCCTCATCATATAGACAATTCTGAACAATATGTTAAAAACAATTCATAAGATTCCAGGGACATGTGATTCTTTACATACAGTAATTAACTTAAAACAGCACAGGGAGCTCTTACTCGTAGCGTTTTCTGATGAAACTTTTATATAAATGGCTACCGCAATGAAAATAGCAGGGGTAGCCAGTGTGTGCAAGAATTTAAAACCATCAACATATGTACAGGGGCGAATTTTCTTTAACAGTGGGACTAAAACTTTACTTCTTGCCGTTTTATATAAGGTGCAGAATAAGATAAAGTGCAAAGTGCTTTGGCTTGTGAGATTGTCACACGGACTAGGTAAGAGTTCATCCGCCCATCCTCTCTGGCGTGGAAATGCCAACAGAAAATGCACAGTACATAATTGAAATCTAGTTAAATAAAATCTAGTCTGCGTATTAGTAGTAAATGTTAAATAATATTGCAATGGGGCAGGGGACATCTGCAGAGGGCCTTCTCAGCTTGTTCAGGATAACGCATATTTCCCCTGGAATAAAACGCCTCTTTGATAATGGCTTTGGCATTCAATGGGATGCTTTCAGGGTTATCATAAAAGTGCCCTAATCCTATTTCATGGTATTTGTCTTTCAAAAAATGAAGCCATGGTATTTTTAGGGAGTTGGCCAAATTTTGACAATATGTAATTATTTCTCGTGAGAACATTAGTTCTTTAGATAGCCAGATTTTAGCCCATAGGAATAGGGGGGTGCAAGATATGCGATCCTCTATATACTCTAATCCCAGTTCCTTATGACTAGGGCTCCCGGTTTTATGGTATTTATATTTTTGTCATTTCCGTCTGTATTTATCCATATTTATTTTTTGCTAATTTCACCTGTATTTATCCATATTTATTTTAGGTTTTGTGAAAAAATGAAGCTGAAATGTGTATATTTCTGCATTTATTTAATCAGTTTTTTTTTGTTTTGTTTTTATTTATTAGCATTTTTCCAAGACTTACAACGTCCAGAACAATTGGACAACATACAGATTGCAGTACAACCCCAACCATCATCCAGTATATTACAAATAAACAATGTCACCTTTTAAATAACATATTCCGTTTTACAGGTCAATGCACAGTTAAGCAGCTTGATTCATTTGCAGATATTCAACCAGGTACTTCCAATAGTCTTTTGGCTTGGAACCAGTGGGTAGTTCCTCCTCATATGTTTTTAGGGTATCTTTACAATAGGCCATATCTTTAAGCCATTGCTTGGTTTTTGGGGACTCTCTACTGCCCCAGCACAGTGAGACTCTGCGTTTGGCTAGGAGTAGGGCTATTGTACAGAATTTACGCTTAGTAGCTTGCACATTATGGATGAGACCCAGCAAACATGTACGTATCGTGCATTCAATAGCAATACCCACCATTTCACCCAGCATCTTTACAACTTTTACCCAATATACATTTATTGATTCACAATACCAGGCAAGGTGTATGAAATTGGCCTCCTCTGCACCACATCGTTGACATCGAGCTTCCGAACGAAGCCCATATTTACAAAGTCTGGCAGGAGTGTTGTATGTTTGATGGAGGTATTTATAATGTAAAATACGCAGGTTACCATTCGGTGTGAGCATGCCAGTCAGGGTGCAGCAGATTTTCCATTCATCCTCCGTGAGGTGGTTGTCAAGTATATTATTCCATCTCGTTAAAGCCTTGTGCGTAGTGTCATCTATGTCCTCCTGCAGTTTAATGTATAGTTTTGACACTATATGTGTGTTACGAGGTTCAGTGATAAGCAGCTGTAGCATGGCTAATTGTGGCGGTTCATCAGGGTAAGAGGGATAGAGTTTCTTGATGGCTCCCTGTAACCTATAATACGTGAATCTAAAGAGTAATGTCGGGTTACTAATATATGTTAGTTCTTTAGGTTCTATAAAGGAGCCATTTTGGAACAGATCTCCCATTTTATCGATACCCACATGCTTTAGTAGACCTATTCCTACGTCTTCTTGAGTGACTGATAGTTCCGGGTGATGATGTAGCGGCATCGCCGGGGCATAGAGTGGCAGCTTGCGTGCCAATTTACCCATCCTGCGCCATGCCGCACTAGTGGCGTCAATGGTATTAATGTCTCGGGAGTGGAGCGGGGCTCGTTGATGAGATAGGATAGCATTCAGCGGAGTTGGATATGCATCACCTTCTTCTATTGCCACGTGCGTTAGGTAGGGGACACAGTGATACCAGTAATGCGCATATTGCGCTTGTGCGCATAGATAATAGAGAAGAAAATCTGGAACCTTGAACCCTCCTCTGGAATAGGGCAAAACAAGGGAACGCATCTCAATTCGTGCCTGCTTACCCGCCCATATCAGTCGCGTTACCATCGCATTTAGTCTTTTAAACACAACTGCTGGAGGTGTGATAGGGATGTTACTAAAGAGGTATAAAAACTTAGGTAGTATGACCATCTTAACTATGGCCAGTCGATCCGCCAAGGTTAGTGGAAGCTGTATCCAGCGCTCTATTTTGTCCTCCATTGCGCTGATCACTCTCCCATAGTTTGTACGAATCACTATTTCTGGATCACGGTGGTACCAGACGCCGAGGTATTTGACGGGGTCCGTCTGCCAGTCAAGTGGAAACTCTGTGGGGTGTGGCTTTGTGGTGTCTGTTAAGGGTATAATGAGAGATTTAGTCCAGTTAATTTTGAGCCCAGAGTGATGGCCAAAATTTAATATATTCTCTCAGCATTGGAGCCAAGTGCGTATCGGGGTCCCGTACATATAGTACCATATCGTCCGCGTATAAGGAGATATGTAATGGCCTTTGAGGGAATTGAAGCACAGAATAGTGATGTCCTTGCCGTATTTTGCATGCCAATGGTTCAAGGGCTATTGCAAAGAGCAATGGGGATAATGGGCATCCTTGCCTTGTGCCCCTGGCAATTGGTATGGCATCGGATATATACTTATTGACTTTGACTTTTGCTGTAGGTGCTGTGTAAAGTATTTGGACCCATTGTAAGAAGATTGGCGGAAAACCCATTTTTTGTAATACCGTGTGTAGATAAGGCCATTCAATTGAGTCAAATGCTTTTGCTGCGTCCAATAGGACTGCAGCAGCCTTCGTGTCCGGGGTCAGGTAGTGTGATAATGCGAAGAGTGTTCTGGTGTTGTGGGCTGTTGATCTACTGGGTATAAATCCCGACTGATCAGGGAGTACAAGATTAGTCATTAGTGGCTGTAGACGTTTTGCAAGAAGTTTGGCTAGTATTTTAGTATCGGCATTAATTAAGGACAGCGGTCTATAAGAGTCACATTGTTCTGGGTCTTTATTAGGTTTTAAGAGGGCGATGAGTATGGCTTCTCTCAATGTTGGAGATAGTATCTGTTTGTCATGAGCATCTCCGTACATTTTTACAAGGTGAGGTGCCAGCTGGTCAACAAATGCCTTATAAAATTCGCAGGTGAAGCCATCTGGGCCTGGCGCTTTACCATTTGGGAGTGATTTAATGACCTCAGTCACCTCCTCCACTGTTACCGGCAGGGAAGATATTCTCTCTGTGTGTCTGATAGCCATGCTATCGCCACATCTTCCAGATATGCCAGAATTTCAGAGGGTGCAGCAGTGTTTTGTGAGGCATATAGTTCACCAAACGTTCCGATAAACTCGCTTAGTATATTCTGTGTATCGTATTGGAGCTCGCCTTTATTATCCTTTACTGCCAGGACTGTTTGGGGCGTGTAGCCAGAGCAGATTTTGTTCGCTAAGACACGACCTGGTCTGCCCCCCTCACCATAGGAGCGTGCAGCTTGGCGTTTCGTTAAATATTTAAGTTCATCATCTGCAAATGTCTGATATTCCGTCATGACGTTTCTAATCTCTCCTAGTGTCTTTGCGCTGTGCGTTCGTTCATATTCATGTTCTAGTGCACCTAATGTGGCCTCCCGCTTGCTAAGTTGGCTGCGTATATCTTTTAATATTCCCGCGTTGGTGCTAATACATATACCCCTTAAGGTGGCTTTAAAGGCTTCCCATAGTAAGCTAGGGTTTTCAGTAGTTGGCTGGTTTAATGAGAAGTAGTCCGTGATGGCCTGACTGATAGTTTCAGTGTATACAGAGTCTAGTAGTGCCTTTGCATTAAATCTCCAAGCATATGGTGGGGGTGTGTAATGAGGAAGGTCTATAGTCAGTAGCACCGGGTTATGATCAGAAAGGGTTTTGGGCAGGTGGCGTATATTTCGTGTCCAAGATGCTATTTCCTCCGTTCCCAGCCAGTAGTCGATACGAGACCAACTATTATGGATCACCGAGGTATGGGTGGCCTCCATAATCTCAGGATATCGGGCTCTCCAAATGTCTATCAAGTGAGTTTCAGACATAATATCTCGTAGTACTCCCACCGCTCGTTTGTGTGGCTCCTTTGTGACGCCTGATCTGTCCAAGTCGTCATTTAGTGCAAGGTTTAAGTCCCCTCCCCAAAGCAGAGCCATTTTAGGTAGCTCATTAATTTTACGCCATATTAATTTATAAAAATCGGGGTCATCCACATTCGGGCCATACGTATTTATCAAAGCCAGTCTCCCCTGATGCGTCCCGTTATAATGACATAGCGACCCAAGTCATCTGTGATAGTGCTATCTACATGAAACTGCGTCCCTTTTCTCACCAGGATTAGTACGCCCCTAGAGTATGTGGAGTATGAGGAGCTGTGTGCCGTCTCCGCCCATTTGTTCCCAATAGTACTTTTATGCGTGGGGGTTAGATGAGTTTCTTGGAGGAGGGCGATATCAATATGAAGCCTGTCGAAATAAGCAAATATTTGTCGTATCTTTTTCGGGTTATTAAACCCTCTAACATTCCACGTTACCAAATTTAGTTGCGTTGGCTGTATTCTATCTATAGTTGAGGGCATAGGCTATCTTATAATGTATAGCTGATCATCGTTCACAGTGTGTGCATCTGTTGTTGTTATTAGCAATATGGTGACAATAAACATATTAGTATCAATCTGGATATCCGCACTGTTTCTCAAATACCCCAATCTGCATAACATTCCCCGAACCCAACCCACCCATTCCCCTCCCACTTTGGCATCCCAACTATGCCAAAGACATACCCTTAACCGTAATGTCAACATAACAAAACCTTCGATGGGGAACACCCGCCTGGGGGGATCCGACAAGTGCACACATCTCCATCCACCATAGTGGATGTGGTCGGGCGTTACGTTAGTAGCGCAGATATAGAGACTACCCTAAGGATGTTATCTATTGTAGGATGCACAGTTATCATTTAGTCTTGGTTGTCACATAGGGTAATTTACTATGTAGAACCTACAGCCTTTGCGAATCATCCCTTTAGTTGCAAATATTAGGGAACCAAGAGTTGTGGTATATTAATCCGCAAGTGGTGTTACCAGTTATATCAACTATGCAACATATCTTAAGCCGTAACAGAGTTATTTCTTTACATTTCTACCCTTGTCTAGTGTCTTAATAGATGTAACATTATGTTCTAGCATAGAATTGTCCAACACAGCCATATGGCAGTAGTCATATTGCCCATACAAGGCTGGTTGCATGCTTAGCGTCCATGTCTTCTGCCTGGAATATGTTAATATATGCACAGTCCATACATTACCACCAGTAGAGATCAGCGCAGTTTGTCTTTTCAACAGCTAGGTCGCGTTGCTCATGCTATCCGATATCAGGATATGATGTATAGGAGTTTCACCTATATCCCCGAGTCATCAACACTATCACATAATCCTCCGAATGCTGCGTCCTTTTTGTTTCACATAGTACGTGAGGTCAGTCTACACATGGTAAATGCCAGCTCCTTTGAATGACTTTGGACTCTCCAGCCATCCATGGCGGATTTAAACCGAGGAAAAGATCAAAGCTGTTAGTTGGTTATTCAGAGTCTCGACCCTGTTCAATGCGTTTCTGCTCCCTACGCTTATTGAGTACTTTTTTTAGAAAGTCCTGTGCCGCTTTTGGTGTCTGAAGAACCGTGGCATGTCCATCATGTGTCACCCTTAGTCTAGCTGGGTATAGCATTGCATATTCGATACCTAGTTCACGAAGTTTCTTTTTTGCAGGATTGAAGTCCTTACGTGCTGACTGTACCAACATCGTGAAATCTGGGTAAAAGGCTATGTTGCTACCTTGGTAGGTGATGCATTGCTTTTCCCTGGCCATCCGCAGTATTGCGTCCCGATCGCTGTAGTTGAGGACCGGGCAATAATGGGCCGTGGTGAAGCACCCGGTGGTGGTTTCGGGGCTAGGGATCTGTGCGCACGTTCTATAATTAGTACTGTCGAGAAGTTGTTGGCACCAAAGATGTCGCGCAGCATGTCTTCCACATATGTTTCCATCTTCCCCGTGTTCGTAGTTTCAGGGACACCCGCTATTCTAACGTTATTGCGACGTGATCTCGCTTCTAAATCCTCAGCCTTGTTTTTTAAGACCTCCAGGATCTTCTCCATGTCCGTGCATTTGCGGGCCGTATTGTGTGCTTCATCCTCCACTGCAATTATGCGATCTTCAACCGCGTCCAGCCGTGCACCTTGCTTATCCAGTTTCGCAGACATGTTATCTACCCTTTGGGTGAGCGAGTCTAATTTTCCGTTTATGTCTTGTAGGCTTTGTTGTATGGCCTGGAGGACGTTTTCCATGGCCGTGTTCGTTCTGCACTCCGTTTCCAGTTCTGTATCTGAGTGCGCAGTGGCGCCTTTAGTGCTGCGTTTAGTTGCAAATGTTAGTTTCGACTGTTGTCTATCTGGCTTACCCATTTCGGCCAAGAATCAGAATATTAGGCGGTGGCGGATATATATCTCCTCAGCTGGGGCCCTGTGGTAATCTCGAGCAGGCGTGCCGCATTTAACGTCAGCCGTAGGGGTCGTACTTAGTCTACACAGCAGCCGTCTGTCAAGATGAGACAACGCGGCGGGACGTCCCACAAACAGCCACAGTCGACGTAATCATGGGTCTACCAGCGGGACGTCACCTCCAGGCAGCGAGAGCTCCGTTGCTATAGTAGACAGTGGGTATTTCACTTTGGTGTGGTGAAGATCCCTCCAAGCTGAATGCAAGGCGTCACTCCTTCGCAGTACCGCGGGCACTAATTTCGGGGAGTACTCAGCAGTGTCAGTGATGTGCCCATATATTGTACCATTTCAAATGTCCGATGTATGGATGGAAGGGGTGCTGTGCTTGGCAGTATCCAGTGACGCCGTTCGTTGGTGGCAGCAGTATCTACAGACGGCATACACTTCGAAACTCACGCAGTAGTGCCAGTCGTGCTTCACTGCTCCGCATCCCATGGACAGTTGGCCACAGCATCTACATGCGATAGATCTGCCTTGAACTATACACCATGGGCAGTCAGTTTGCTTGGGGCATAGCTGCGCTGTGCGATGTTGTATGGGCAGTCGTTACCTCACGCCACAGTCAGTATAGGCAGTAATAGGGAAACATTGCAGCAGACCAGCAGATCACAAGTCACCATGTGGGGAGTTCTGCCAGTACGTGTATTCCTCTGCCTCTCCTTCCCTTTTTACAGGACTACTGCCCACCTGGTTTATACGTGTAGAACTTCGATCGCACCGCCGCTGTTTCGGTCCGCCATTTTGTGCCTTCCTGCAGCACGTCCCTTAAAATGCGGGGAATATAGCCTGTTACGTGGTTTATAGCTGTCAAATTGCGCTAGCGGTACACTCATCCAGTAATACTCAGCTCCAGCCGTGACAGTTATTACAGTTTTTGGTAGCCACACTAATAGGTCTCATCGCACGTCCCATCCGCTCCGAACGACTATCGTATAGGGCGCCGCCATTTTAGGAGCATCATGTCGTCTCCTCGCGCCTGTATTTCACTCACGGTTTTCTTGAGTGCCAGGCGTCTTTCAATGCTTGCAAGCCATTCTTTCCGCTGCCGGGTGGTTCCGACGCCTTGAGGAGTGGTTTGCTGTTATTTTGGCATCTGCATCACGGTCTTTTTGTCGGATAAAAATCCCGACCGGCGGAGCTGTCTTAGGAGGCAGCCATTCCGCAGTGCGCCCTCTAGCGCCCCCCATTTATTTAATCAGTTAATGTACACTTGTGCCATAACGCCTGACAGGTTTCAATGATATATGCACACTCAAATGATAAACTACGCACTCATAAGAAAACTTGCACATTTTAGTATCAAGGTTGTGCAAATCTACTTCTGTTTAAGGCTCTTTACTAAAGTTTCTTTATTTGTTTAATCCCTTGCCTGTCAATCCGCACAGCTTTTGGCCTGGCAGTCATGATTGACAGCATTCAGAATCATTAAAAAACAACCCAATTTCCGTTTTTATCCACATATAAATATAAATACAGACAGAAAAATAAATGGTTTTCTGTCTGTATTTACCTGTAAAAATCTGTAAAAACGGAAATCAGGGAGCCTTACTTATGACATAGGTGGGTGGGGGCACTATTAGGTGTCATCAAAAGCCTTTTGGTAAATTTATTTTCCACTGTTTGTAACTGACGGTTTTTATGATGTCCCCACACCCCTGCCCCATATGTTGCAATAGAAAGGCATTTAGCTTTGTAAAGGGTAATTAGTTCCCTCACGGGCTTATGACTTAATTAGCAAGCAAAGAGAAATAGCCCGTCCACAGCCCTAGTTCTATGGTGGGCTCTTGCTGTAACAAGTTGGTCCCAACTCAGCTTATTGTTAAATAAATTCCCCAAGTACGTAAAATTCTCAACCTTTTCTATTCTCTTGTCCCGTGCGACGAAGTTCTTGGTTTCTGTGCTCTTTGGGCCGCATACCATAATGTATGATTTAATAAAATTTACTTTTAGGTCGAGTGAAGACATAAAATCAATAAAAGTATCAAGGGAATTCTGAAGGCCATTAGCTGTTGTGGCCATTAACATGGTATCGTCAGCATAAGATAGTAAAGGAACACATTTAATGCCAATTTTAGGAAAATCAAGTTTCCTACTTAATAAAGATGCCTCCAAACCGTTTGAATATATTAAAAACAGAAAAGGGGCTGAAATGCACCCTTGACGGACACCCTCTGTTGAAGCTATCGGATCAGTTTTTTCCCCTTGAGTGTCGTATCTTATGGTGACTGAAGTACTAAAATGTAGCCGACGGATGAGTGACACCAGTGTTTCTTCCACACCCAAAATTTCCAGCATATGCCACAATTTTTCCCGGTTAACCATGTCAAAGGCACTGGACAAATCCATGAAGGCCAGGTGGATCGAGCCCTTCCTGGCCTTCACGTATTTGTTAATAATTAAGGACAAATTAAGGCATTGCTCAGTCGTGCCTAGCCCCCTCCTGCAGCAATATTGCGTTTTAGATATCACTCCTGTAGTGGTCGCCAGGTCTCCAAATGGGCAAGGAGGACTCTACCTAACACCTTAGCTGTGGCATCGATAAGCGAGATTGGCCTATAACAAGCCGGGTCACTTCTATTGCCCTTTTTAAAAACGGGGACTACTATTGCCTCCTTTCAGGATGCAGGCATTGGACCAATGATTACTGCCTTAAATACATTTGTCAACAGGGGTGCCCACAAATTAGGGTTGTTTTTAAAAAGGTCAAGGGGCACCCCATCAGGACCTGGGACTTTCAGGCAAGTCCCCTGAGCTAACGTCTCCTCAACCTCGGCTACTGTAATAGATAGACTGAGTTGAGTGGCTGCAAGTAAATCTATGGGCAAATCCCTTGCATACTCCTCCACCCTTTTATGTTGGGGGTTAAAAATGCCAGTAAAGTGAGCTACCCAAGCATCCCCCAGGAACAGTGAATCCGTCTGCCTAAGTTCTTCAGTAAATAATGCAGCACACATGGAAAGAGAAAGTATTAAAGAGAAAAGAAGATATTTCTCCTTATTAAGCCGCTGTTGGGTAGATGCACCAATTTTGTGCAAGCCCAGGTTTACAAGTCTGTGTGAATCTCGGTTTGCATCCGAATACATGGGTAGAGGAACAGAAACATCCATGCTCCACCCACGTAATGCTTATCCTGTGCGAAGTAATGCAATGCTATGCTCTGCCTTGCATTACTTTGCATTTGCTAAATCACGCAAAGCCTCACAAATCAACTTTGCATGGCTTAGTAAGTGCCAAAATGCCTTTTGCGTCGGGGCTGCGCCACAAAAGTGACACAACCCCAACGGACGATCTTAGTGAATCTGGGCCCTAATTCATTGTGTTTAGAGCCAAGAAATGGACAACTTCACAGCAGATAGACGTGCACACACTCAGGAACATTACAGAATCTTTTCACTAACCGAGACTCGTTAAAATGGCTGACTTCTTCCAAAATGCTACACTGCAGAAAAAGAATTCGGCCACGCAGTTAAACATCATGCATGCACTGCAAAATAATGTACACAAGTCAACCTGCTCTGTTCGAGAAATTCAGCGGGAAATAATGTGTAATTTCTATCATCATTTTTTGTAGCTGTCTTGACTGCCCCCAGAGAAAGTTACATGACCCTCTTTTCTCTCTTTCTCCTAACATTCCTTACAATCTGGGGTATTATGACGTATTTACATCTTTGTGGTGGGCACCTTGATGGCCAAAAGACTATGGTACTTATTTACAAGCTCCTTGCGCCGCCGGTATGTCACTTTTTCCCATATAATGTAGGGGCTTGTAAATAAGCCCCTACATTTATAAATATTTACATTACTCTTGTTCAGGATCCTCACTTTCTGTGGGCCCAAAGCACCTATACCCATACTGCTTCCTTTTTGTCTGCTTCACAATAGACATTAGAAGCTTGCAGGATGCCTTAAAGCACTGATTAGGGGTTGACTGTGACATGGTGTACAGATGACATCCATCAAGTTGCTTTGAAGAGAATACTTCACATGAATCCAGGCCCCAGCTTGGCTTGTCGTCAGCAGATTCTTAGTAGCTGGCGCTAGTTCTGGCAGGTGCTCAGTCTGGTTGAATGACTGAGGACTGGAGAAAAACTTGCTTCGACCCCTGAGTCATGCTGGGTTGTTAAGCTAAAGAATTGGGGGGGGGGGGCTTATTTTCAAGCCCCTTGCGCGGCCGGTACGTCACTTTATACCATATTAAAAGTGACGCACCGGATCGCAAGGGGCTTGTAAATAAGCCCCATGGTAGTTAGTGCTGCAGTACCCACATACGCAGCTTGTAGGACTAGGGCAGCTACTAGCTTTGTGCTCTTCCTGGGTAACACTTGTGCACATCTCCTGGACTGAACAGCCATTGTTAGTTTCCAGGTCTGGATTATTGTTTTCAGGTTGTGTTAAAAACTAAAACCAATGGCATACATGTATTTTGCCTGGGAGTCCCTGTGTAATGTGTCGCCGATCTGCCCTTTTTGTTTTGCAAAGCAGGCCAAGGCTAGCATGGCTTGGCAGCCAATGGGGCCACGCATCGCAATTTGCCAAGCAGTGCTTCAGATAATATATTTGATTTAGTCCTGTTTGCAGAATCTTTATTCAAGTAATTTCATTATTTAGGTCTGGCTTGACAATGCAGTTGTCTGCCAGAGCCAGAGCTCATGTTATCACCAAAATAAGCTTTATGGGGTACTGAGAGAAATTCTTTGCCTCCGCACACATGTTGGTCTTTTCTCCAAGCTTTTGAATGGTAAGAAGTTGCATTCTGCCATTGTTCAATACTAATAGAGACACCATCTCGCATATCTTAAGTCAAATACAGCACAAAGGACCTTGTATGGTGTAATCCTGTGACACATCCAGTGCTTAATTTGTAAAAGAATGAGTGCTGGTGTCCAAAGCTCTGCTCAGAAGCTCGAAGTTCGTGCTATTTAATGTTGGTGCGCCGAACTCCAAGGCTGCTTAATCTGGAATTCTCTAATGCCTCTTTAATCCACTACCAGACACTTCCTGCCCGTTTATCCCACCTTTGCAGGTTCCTGCTTTCTCCCTCTGTGACTGTTTTTCCGTTTTTCTCTTCCTCCTCCTCCGTCTTTAAACTTCATGTGCTTTTCCTTTCTCTTGCTTGCTGTAAATGTCTGATACAGAAAAAAAAGGGCTGTCTCTAAAAATGATTGTCGGTGGCTCCCACCTGCACCCACCGGCTCAAATTAAGAGCTTCATAGAGCAGGAAGAGAATTTACACAAACACAGTAGGACGAGGTTTTACGTAGTGAATTCTCTCACAGATGCAATATGAAGCGGTTTTAAATTGTGAATTCTCCAACAAATCCATTGGGAAGGGGCCATGCACTGCAAACTCTTTGACAAATCCAATAGGAAGGGGTATTTTATAGATCACTTAAAAAAAAAAATACCATAGTGAGGAGCTTTACACTGTTGGACACTGAGAGACCTTCTTACGTTAATTTCTAGTTCATGAGGGCTACAGGTCTGGAGTTCTTAGCGTACAGTCCTAATTCTATGTTTAGTATATAATTCTGCGTAATTTAAAGTACATGTTCTAGTTAAAAGTAAAAACACCATCAGGACATTTAGTTGATTAAGTGCTATTGTGTGGTTTGTGGAGTTCTGAGGGGCATATGTACTAGAACATTTTGGATGGTGAGGCAAAGCCAAATTTAGCAGTGCTGCGCTCCGACATTTTCAAAACTCAGGGATGCACCGTATTTACTACAATACGGCGCACCCCAGCGTTTTCCTTAGTGCTGGGCCTGACATTAGCTGCCTAGCGCCAACGCAGGCACCCTTGCACCATAGTGCAAAGGTGTCTGCATTGCAGAGAATAATTGATTATGTGCAGGAAGGTGTCCCTTTTGCATATAAACACCCATAATGGCTATTTGTTACTTCTATGTGTGCTGCATTCTGTAACACACATAGAAGTAGCAAATTGTCATTATTTAATGATTGTAGGGATACCTTCCTGCACACAAACAATCATTAATGACTTTTTGCTTTTTCTATGTGTTCTGCAGAATGCAGCACACATAGAAAAAGCAAAAACGAGGAGAAATAAAAGCATTTCTCCTCGTGCTCCATTCTAACGCCTGTTCTAGCATGGCATTAGTTTTTGGTGCTGCCACAGATTTACACCTCCTTGTAAATCGGGGGCAGCGTCAAAAAGCAATGGGTGTTGCGGTGGAACGCCCACAGCAACACCCATTGCAGCCCCTTTGCTTCAGAGGACTGTGGTAGAAAGGGGCATATTTAAAAGGTGGCGTTAAGCCACTTTAAATGGCTTAGCGCCACCTTGTAAATATTGAAAATTTCAAAAAAAGTGACGCTCCAGTGGCGATAGGGGCTTGTAAATATGCCCCTGAGTTTCTAACCTACACCCCTCCCTGAGTAAGCATTGGACTGCTCTGACTTGCTTTAACTTACCTGGATGTCAAGTGCCAAAAGGGGTGTACTTGTTGCTCGGTTTCATTCCAGTAGTAAGGTGGCCCCAGACCTTTGGCTCTACCTCACTGCTGATCTTTCCACACACACTTTATTGGGCAGCAGTTGTGCTAGCACAGATCATGTGTGAAACACAAACGAATGGGCTTTCCATGGTGTAGTTTGATGATAAACACAGTAGGAAGGAGATTTACTTTATGAAGTCTCTCACAAGTACAATAGTCAAGCGTTTTGCATTGTGATCTGTGTGTAAAAATAAACTGAAGAGGTTTTGCAATGGAACTTTGTGACCAACCCAATAGAAAAGGGCTTCTGATAAATAAAATAAGACAGGGTTTAGAAAGTGAACTCTGTAACAAATACAATAGGAAGGGGCCTTGCATTATGAACTCTCTAACAAATAACATAGGAAGAGGGCCTATATTGTAAACTTCTTGAAAACATCAAGGTTACATTGTTTAAGAGACCTTTCTCACACAGCTTTCCAGTTTTGGGAGGGATATAGGTGTCGGGTTTCCATTGTACATTTGTAATTTGTTATGTAGCAGTAGGTTGTCAGTAAAAAAATTGATTTTTATTTTTTTTAAAGTAAAAGCACTGGATGATCATTGATTTATTAAGTGTTTTTGGTGTGCTTTGCCCAGTTTTTAGTTTTTAGCTCACATCACCTCTCTGAGTAAGCTTTGGACTATATTTCCTTGCTAACATGAGAGTGAAATGCTGTAGAGGTGTGCTGTTTGTTCCAGTTTAGGCCCAATACTAAGGTAGATAAAGGAGATTTAGCTCCGCCCCATGTTAATTTTCTTCTTTACATGCATTTGATTGGTTAGCAGTTGTGTTATTCCGCTTCTTAGTCCAATTGCAGTGGACAGTAAAGTGTCCATGTTCTCCAACAGAGTTGTATTGATTTAATATATGTTTCCCCTGACTTCCGTATGAGAAACCACCTGTATCTACAATTACAAATTACTGCTGCTGTCTCAATGAAAACTGCATTTCATGCCATGCGTGCCAGCAGGAGCATGGGAGGCTCTGCGCAGCAAGACCTAAATCCCTGCATTAAAAATGGCCACAGCATTTAAATGTTATGATGTGGCGGAGTCACTGACTTTCTAAGATCATGCCTAATCTACAATGTAGATAGCAAGGGAACCCCATTGTAGGCTGAGGGGAATCCTTCATTTAAGATGGCTGTGACATCAACACGACGCACAGGCAATCTTAATTCAGAAAGTGGCTGCTTGGGTTCAGTGAATCCAGCAATGTTTCAGACATGCGTTGTAATCTGCAGGTGAACATGTCAAGTCCTATGGTGGCCAATGTGGTCAGTTATCCTCCAGATGTCAATATATTCACTGGCATCATATTCTGCAACACAAAATCATCATATAGCTCTATAAAATGGAAAGACTGTGGTTACAAGCTGTATTTTTCTAAGTGTCTTATTACTATTATACACGAAGCCCTGAAACTAGCTTTAATTAGCTGTCTTCGTTGTAACCCCCTTCCCCCAGCTAGTAGTTGCTGTGTTTTTCGAATTGCATCACAAACCCCCTAGTGCATCAAAGTGAGGCAGGCTATCCTTAACAGGCTCATTCATGCTTTCCAAACTTTAAAATATGTTCCCTATGATACTATTTATTGGAAAAACATACATGGCTATGTATTGCCTCAATAAATCCAAACCTATTCGCATTACCAATGTTTGCTATACCCAAAATGTGTCTTACCAGTTGAACAATCGATTAGTTATTCCAGTGGACAAAAGTATGTCATGCAAAAATGTTATTGAGTTTGGTGCTCTAGTGTTGGTTTGGTGTGATTTTGTGAACAAAAGCTTCTATAAAAACATTCAAGAGGCATGGGGCCTCATTTAATTTAGAGGAGAGACGTAACAGATCATCTGAGGAAAGTTGGTAGTGGTCTCTTTATCCGTTCTCTTTTTCATCTTGGGTACAAGGGAATGAGATTTTCACAATGGCAGTAACCACTAGCACCACCATCAAGAAATAAACTGTGGTTGCCCCAACGCTGCCAGAAATTGCATTGGAAGAGTCACCCAGTGTAAGTTAGCATCTACAATGCAGTTTCCACCTGTGTCCTTTCTGTCCAGGTCTGTCAAGTAAAGCAGCAAAGTCAATGGACGTCGATTCATCAAAATGCCAGGGGTAGCGGAAGTGACATCACATGCCATGTGACCCCTGCCTGATGTCACAGGAAGTGACATTACATGAACTTTAACCTGGTGACATCACATGAAGTGACAATACCTGCCTTTTGGCCCACCCCGATGATGTCACAGTAAGTGGCATCGTAAGGCATTTGACCTGATGATATCACCGTATTGCATGCCCTTTGGCTTGGTGCTATCACAGGAAGTGATGCATCTAACTTTTGGTTACTTACATCACACACAGAGGCTGACAAATCTCTACAAATACGAAAGAAGTACCCTCTAAACAGACATTCTTCAAATCCTATTGAAAATGCAGCTACATACATTGTTTCAAGTAGTATCTTCAGATATACAATTAAGATAATGTAGAATTGATTAAGAACCTATCAAATAGTGTACAACAATGAAAAAGTTCAAATCAACCATTATCAATATCAAATAACTTATAAAATGTGAATATTGATGGGCATATAATGTTCAAAACAAGTTCACTGTTATTCATTTTAGAAACTTAGAGTAGCATGTAGTTAAATCTCAGTCTTGGAATGTAGATAACAGTGCTATTTAATACACATCATGTTCTCCCAGCAACCTTCCTTTCCATGACATGGTACACATACTTCTAAACCTGTAGAGCCAATGAACCTTTCCAGGTTTGCTATCACTAAATTCTTCTACAGGAAACATGCACATCACTGGTACAGTACTTGTGTTGATCAATAATATGCTTGCTCTACATTAGCATACCTTACCAGCAATAAACATCTTATCAAACAGCCTGAATGCCTGGAGGCATGAATGCTTGCTTTACAAATGTAGATGTTACAGTCCGCATTTAAGAATGACTCCATTATTCACTGCTCCTAAAGCAAATCTTTCCACATTTTCAAAATCCATCACACACACATACAGAGACAACGAATCATACATGTGTAAATCAGTGTATAGAAAATGTTACATAAGGCAAAGGAGACTACAGGGTGTAGGATTCACATGTCATCCATAGTGGCAGGCACTTTTTAACAGTGCTTGGTCTGGAGAACCTCAAACTCAGGATTCAGAACATAACACAGTGGTTACGGTTGATTTTAATAATAATCATTAATTTCTACCCAAACAAACCTTTCTTAGAAACATCAGGATAGAAAGACTGGGGGAAAAAACATAACTTTCTAACCTGTACCATGCAGCTTGCATGCAGCTCTTAGATGGCAGTTCATAGCTCACTGTGCTATATTAAGACAGTGGTGGCTGTTCCTTAATGGGGGTGCCGGAGGGGGGAAGAGAGGGCGATAGAAAGAAATACACTTACCTGCAGGCCGGCCACCGAGTCCCAGTCCTTTTCGGTCATCGACAGGTAGGAAGCAGGAATCACACAGGCTCCCCTAGCCAATCAGGACACTGCTGTCACCAGTGTGACAGCAGCATCGTGATTGGTCTGAGCGCCATGGTTCGGCGCTCTGATGGGAACTGTGAGCCTGTGCATGTTCTCCACCCAGGCTGTGCAATACAGCCGGTGGAAAACATGCACAGTGCACATGACTGTTTGGCCAGCCCAAGACAGTGGCCAAACTGTCATGTGCACTTAGAGTGTGCTCACCACTCCTCCCTCTGGCCCCTGCTCTGGCCAGCCCAGCCCCGTCCCTCACCTAAGCAGGAACGGAAAAATAAAATGATAATAACATTGTGTTATTATCATTTTATTTTTCCTTTTTAAACTGCTCGCAGAGCAGTGGGGCGACACTCCTCCACCTTAGTGGAGGAGCCACTGCTGGATTACGAATGCAATTTATGAACTGCACAGTAACTACAGAATCTCTGTGACAATAGCAGTAACCCACTGAGCTATCCACATAAAATATTGTTCATTGATATGCATGGTACACGTTCTTTGCAGCAGGCATATTAACCCTCGGCGCCATCTTAGATAAGTGGAAACTGCCACTAGATAAAACTTCCCTCTCTCTCCAGCAGGTACATTAATAAATCACCAGAGTTAACTTTTATTGTTGCCTGAAAACTGCTGAATCTACAAGGAACTTGTGGTATCTTGCTTTCTCTCCACTTTGTCCTTTCTCTGTGTCTTGTTCTCTGCTGCTCAGCCAGTCTCAGTGATGTCATGGAATGTTCCCTCTGTGTATGTTTAAGTGTATCTGTCAGATGCTCTATGTAGGCTGAGCAGCAGGGTTGCTGCTCCCAGTGGGGCTTACTATACTGATTCTACTTATTATGCTGTTTATCCTGTATCTACACCTGCAACTTCTTTCCAAGAATAAACCTTCAACTTGGATACAGCTACAACTGAATTCTCTACTTCTGTTGAATTTCACACTGGCAACGAGCTGAAAAGGACCCATTTGGAACAAAAGGATTTTTCTGAAATTAAAGGAGGAACCATCATTACTATTATGAGAACAAGAGACTGTAAGTGTACTTTTATTTGAACGTATTTGAAGCTTACTTTGAGGAAATGTCCCTGGGTGCCCCACCGGTGTCTGTTGTCATCAGACAGCCTCTGCCCAGGACTTTTATACAAGCATTGTAATCTAACTTTACTCTGAAGCTACTGGTATAGACCCTAATTCTGGAGTCTGGTGATTAATAGTTCACCTTGGTGATTAAAAGTGCAACTTCTATCTTTACATCTTCCTAGTCTACAATGCTCACCCTGTGACTCTCCTGAACTTAACACTGGACTGTATCTGCCAAGTTATTTCAAACCTTCAGTTAACTTTATTTATCCAAGAGCTTCAAGAGCGCCCTGTGCCGAGTATTTTCTCTTCATCTTAAAGTGTGCTAAGGGGAGTATTTTAACTGCTTCAAACAAGCCCTGGACAACTTGCTTCATAAATTATGGCACCTCTACTGAACTTTGGCTAATGGGTGCATTGCCATGTTATTTTGCTGCATGGTGGATTGGCATTGATCGTAAACATGCTGTGTTACTTTGCTTCACTCGTATGCTGCTCGGTGGACCCTGCTGGCATTTCTGTACAAAGTTTAGTTTGCCAAGCAATGTTGTCCGTTTCAGATAAGTGACTTTTGAATATTCTGTGCCACTTAGCGCGTGTACTCTCACCTCTCCAGATTCCGATGGCTCGTGCATCCATTGTGGAGCATCTGAGGTAACATCAGTGACGCTCTTCTTCCCTTTCTGGCTGCTGTGGGACGCTATGCTATTTTGTCGTGCCGCGAGCCACCCGGCTCAGCGTCACGAACGTGCCGCCATCTTGTGGTTGGCAGATGCCAGAAGTTTCCAGTAAATGCTGTACACATTAAGCTCAGTTTCCTGGTATTGGCAAGTCTCCTGCGGCCTCAACAGACGCCGAGATAATTTGGTGTCCACTTTGCCATGTAATGTTAGATGCCATGACAAGAGCAATATGCATATTCGAGGAGTTTCAAACAAAAAAGCATTTACTGTTTGTAGAAAGAAACTTACTGGAACTGGATCTATTTCTACATGCGGCAAGAATTTGCGATATAGAACTATTCGGGTGAGTAATCACTCACCGGCAGATATGACTGTGTCATAATTTCGACTGTAATTGACATGAAAGTTTATCTACTACTTTCCTTTTATTTTGTGCTTAAGTCACTTGTGCTGATGTTCTGTTTATTAGTACTGGGAGTGATGTACATGTTCGAACGGGTGTTTGTGTACTTGAGGTTATTTTCTCCCTGTTGCCTAAATCTTTCTTAGTCAGTATTCTGATGGTGTTGGGTATTTCTTCTCATTTCCATTTGGTGGGCGTGTAGTGCGTCCTTTCTTTGCGAATATTTCTTTCTGGTGGTGAGCAAGTTATTTTGGGGCCATTTTTGTGCTCAATTATTTTTACACTCAAAAGTGCTGGGATTGCTTTGTGCAGAGGATCCTAAACTATTGTGCTGAGCCACCTGTGTGCTCAATTCTGTTCATACTTTCTTGGTGCTGAGCCATTACGGTGCTCAATTCTGTTTACGCATGCTGGTGCTGAGCCATTACGGTGCTCAATTCTGTTTATACTTTCTTGGTGCTGAGCCATTATGGTGCTCAATTCTGTTTACACATGCTGGTGCTGAGCCATTACGGTGCTCAATTCTGTTTACGCTTTCTAGTGCTGAGCCATTAAGGTGCTCAATTCTTTGACTTGGTGGTGGTGAGTAAGTTATTTAGCTCTAACTGTTTTTGACAGTGTTTCTTTTAAATTTGATGTGTTCTTGTGATGGGCCATTAAGGTGCTCAATTCTTTTTATGCTTTCTAGTGCTGGGATTGCGTGGTGCTTGCGTCCTAAACTATTGTGGTGGTAAACCTTTATTTGAAGTGACTTGTTGTGAGCATAATTTTTAAGCTCGATGTGGGGGCACCCTACGTTCCCAAGTTCGTTTGTGTTTTCAGGTTATGGGGTTTGTTGTTGCGCCTATACCTTTTCCGTGTGGTGGTGGGTTTTTCTGTGGGTGTAATTCCCAAACCACTTTTACGGGGCAGCTTCGCTCCACTTTTCCATTTTCCATTTGCTTTTGTCTGGTGGTGGACTCAAACCACGCTAAGTGAAGTTTTTCACTTATTCTTTGTGTTTATTGTTGTTCTGGGTGTTGGGACACTTTCTTGTGCTCAAACTAATTTCCTTTATGTTTAATGTGATGTAACACTCCTCCCTGCTGTTGAAAGGGGGTGTGTGTGTGTTTTGTGTCTTTTGTGTCTTCTCGTTCTTACCTCTCGCCTCCTTATTTTCTATTGTCTCAGGGAGGGAGGTGTGTGGTATCTTGCTTTCTTCTCTACTTTGTCCTTTCTCTGTGTCTTGTTCTCTGCTGCTCAGCCAGTCTCAGTGATGTCATGGAATGTTCCCTCTGTGTATGTTTAAGTGTATCTGTCAGTTGCTGTATGTAGGCTGAGCAGCAGGGTTGCCGCTCCCGGTGGGGCTTACTATACTGATTCTACTTATTATGCTGTTTATCCTGTATCTACACCTGTAACTTCTTTCCAAGAATAAACCTTCAACTTGGATACAGCTACAACTGAATTCTCTACTTCTGTTGAATTTCACAGAACTTTGCAGTGCTTTTAAAACTGCTGCACAGCTACAAAACTGGCCCCACTAACAAAACCTGCTCCCCACCCTTCCAGCCTCCCGGAGAAACGCCCACCCGTCGCCCGATGCCTGGTACAGCTATTCCAGCCTTGATGGTGTTCAAAACAGACAACGTCTTGTTGAACAGTCCATCAGCACTCACTGACCGACGTGCGCATGCTGTGGCTTCACGGATGCAGTGTTCAACATAAAACAATGGCTATTAATGTGTTATTCACATTACCTAAACCATGGTTAGACCTCTAGAACGATTGAACCCGAAATGTGTGCTCTTTAACAATCATTCCTGAAGTTGTGCAGGGCATTTTAAAATCTTGTGTCAACTCCAAAAACAGATAATCTTATCTTACTTTACTTGATGTTTCTGTTAAACGATTGCCCAGGGCCCACAGCATACAGGAGTCACAATGACCGGCACCACCACAAGGGGAGACGGAGAGTTGAGATTCTAGTCAAGTCGATGTGACGACTCAGTCAGTCTCACTCTCACACGACCTGGCTCTCGGCCTGCCTGAGGTCCGACCAACTGACTCAGTCAGAGAGTGACAATTAAGAGAAGCAAGTCACTCACGGCCCGGTCCTGAACTTGCATTGATTTGAGTCAGTCAATCTAGAGTCTTGACACCCAGCACCCATGCAGCAGGCACGAGTCCGACTCGACTTTACTGCCAGGCAGGGGCTGGGCAAATATTTTTGCCAGGGCTTCATCATTGTTAGCGCTTTTGCGCTACCAGATTGACGGCCCTGAGACCCAATCGACAGTCCCAAACACTGTGGTACACATACCGCACCAGGCACCACGTCCTCAGCTACGGTAGGGTGCAGTAGGTGCGCAATGCACTTACACACACATGCTGCTAGCTGCAACATATGTAGTTAGTCACTGTACAATCATGCCCAGCCATTCTGCATGCTCTTTGTGCTCATTCGCTCAGCTTCCTGGCCCTGGCCTGCAGCAGATACATACAATGTATCTAATCAAGGACTGTGCAGGCCGGTCTGGCCTGGGGTCACTATAGCAACAAATGGGGCGAGTTCTTTCGCCCACCCAGGCCCAGCGTGCAGGCCATCATGATGCCTCTGCAGACAGAACTTCAGCACAGCAGTGTAATAAAGCGCTGCTAACACCGTGGCTGATTTTATGCCACCAGAGTGCTTGCCAAGGATGACAAACAGCCATGGGTTACAAGCCAGGTAGCAGGAGTAGCAACTGCTGTTTTAGGGGCTGCAGTTGCGACCCTTAATTGACGTCCATTGGAGAGTCCCAAAACAAAAAGTTCCTAAATGTCGTCCATGCACTGCAAAAAATATGAGCTCATGTGGGACGTTAGTTATACTATCCCTGGAGATAACCCCCAACTTTGGACAATTCTCCTCTGGGATATCATAATTAACAACAAATCCACCATTTCATTAATGCTAAGGAACTAAATTATACATGTTCTCATCTACAACTTGCTTACCACAATTTGTAGTGAAAAGAACTGATGTATTCAAAATGTATAAGTAATGTAACAGTTTTATGCCATTGGCTCTAGAATGGCTGCTAACTTGTTAGTCATCGCTAGTGTGAATAATTTACTGCATATGGTGCAATCATAAATGATGCTATGGATGAGGTACTGCAACATCGTCAGTCATTGTCCTGTGTCAGCTTGCATTGCTTATTTTATTCTCGCAGTTAGGTTTAAGTGGGCCCTTAAATATTTCTTACTTACCCCTCCTTTGTGGGCTTACATGTGTGCCGCAATGCTCGGGTATCATTGAGGGTTACTGTAGGCTTATTTGTGAGGAGTAGGTGGTAAAAGTAAGCAATGACTGACAACAGAAAAAGAGAATGCAACTAAGAATAGTGGGAGAATGATGGAGAGATGGAAGGAGGAAGGGGAGAGAAAAGCAGAGGAAGGGCGGACAGGATGGAGGAAAAAAGAAAGACAGAGAAGGTTAATCCAATCAGATGCCAGTTGTGTCAATGGAGCAAAGTGTGCTACCACAAATATCAAATTTTGATGAACTAATGTGTTTCTGAAATGCAGTGGGAAATTTGCACACTGCCGCGATGGACGACTAAATATTGGTCACAGACGTTATAGTGGATCCCAAAAAGTGTATGAAGCCATTTGCAAGGAAAATACGAAAAAACCTCATCATATAGCAATTCACCTGACCCAAAAATAGCATTTAATAATTTTTCCCTTTACTCTATGCCTATATAATCACTCTCATCTGAAGAGCAATGTTTGCACCAGAATGGCAGGGCCAGTATTTTGTAGCCAGATGGTACTGTTTATGGTCAGTTGAAGATGGTGAAGGCAGGAATGGAGGAGTGGGGGGGGGGGGCGGGCGAAGGAGGAGAGAAGAGATTTCCAGTGGCGTAGGAAGGGGGGTGCGGTGGGTGCGAGCCGCCCTGGGTGTCATCACTGAGGGGGGTGACAAAATGGCAAAAATATGTGTTTTAAACATATTTTCGCCATTTTGTCAAGCCGGGGGTGACAAGTGTCATCACTGAGGGGGGTGACAAAATGGCAAAAATATGTGTTTTAAACACATATTTTTGCCATTTTGTCAAGCCGGGGTGACAAGAAATTTTCCGCACCGGGTACCACCTGACCTTGCTACGCCACTGGAGATTTCTGCGAAGAATTACACTTGCTTGATTACAACGAGGCAGAGGTCTTTCATTGACGTACCCGGTTTCTTAGAAAGATTTCAATTGATGATATAAGAGATTTGAGCGCTCAATACCTGCTTTCAAACATTCAGGTCATAGTTTCATCGCACCTCCTAGTCTCAGGAAAGTAAAGCTTTACTGCAGTCAAGGCAGTAGTCATCTCCAAAGTACTGTGCCATGCTGCTTCCAATGCGTTTTACTGCAGTTTGTACAAAAAGGGGGCACTTCATATAGTCATGGGCAGATTCCCCAGAAATGCTGGTATCTTACATCTTCTGAAACAGTGGTACCCATCACTGTCTTGCAAATACTGTTATTAGGGTTGGATAGATGCCTGTTAAATAAAGTCCTTTCATTACGTCAGGTAGTTAAGCAGATCATCAGGTCTAGCCTAAAGACAGGTTAGCTGTTTCACCGGCCCCATGTTTTCCAAAATACTGAAAATAAAAAAATATATATATATACATACATAGAGGAGCCTTCTGTCAGCTCTCATTTTCTATTAGTCTGTGCAGTTCTCATTCACAGTATACTTCTGCCTACATCAGCACATGCTATAGGATAATTAGTTCAGCCCACTTCATCCATTGGTTGTTTTGCACTGTGAGTGACAGCACTTTGCCTGATCACATATACACTACTGTCTAAGAAAGAGCGTAGTCTCGTGCCAGGGGTGGTATTTCATGGCTACGCCATCATCTGTTAATCTGGAAGGTATAACAAGCGCCAGCATAACACGCTAACTATCATAACAGTCATGTGCCACACTGGTGTCACTTTTCAGATGTCTATAGAAATCAGGGAGTTTGAGGAACTTGAAAGTGAACTCTGATGACTCATCTCATGAGGTGCCACAGATGGCAGGCCCAGGGAGCAGGAAGGAGCAGATAACCTTTTCTCAGTTGACTCCAAAACGCAATTTGTGTCTTAAAAGCTACCAGATCGAAAGCACATGAATGTAAATGTGTTGCATCACACCTACTCAATGATAAAGGCTCTCCATAAAAAAAAAACGTACAAAGTCACCACCTAGTTGAACCAACACAGGTAAAGCAAATCATTTTTATTTTAATGCTCTTTCCAGTGGGCTGCAAAAACGGATCATATTGTTTGCTCAGTCAGCCGATGGAGGGGAGCATGGACCAAGGAATCTTACGAGGTAGGTCAGCGGGGTGGAATATTTCCTTAGAGGGAAAGGTGCTGGGACTGGAGGAGGCTGTTGATCGAAGAGCACATGGAACCTAGGATAAGGGTCACACATCCTGTTTTACATTACTAGTGGGTCCTGATAATGTGTTAGGATAACACTTAATCATTCATTCCTTCCTTCATCTCTCCCCTTTTGTCAGATGATGGCTTATTAATTTATGAGCACACGTTACAAGAAAGAACAGATTACATACCAGGTGTTAGCTGCATCTGAGCTAATAGTTTCACAGTTGTTTCTGTGACAACAACAGAGAAGAAATACAAGTTGTCATCCCCTATTCCCCCCCCGAAATCGAGTGTACATCAGCCTTTCAAATAACTCAGTGTTGGATGTCCTGTAGTGACTATATCATCATCTGGAAAGGTGCACTATGGGAAACGTATGAGGGTCATTGCTCTCCATCTAGTGGGGTGGGGAAGATGGGGAGGGAGGCACATTCGGGTCACTCTGGCCTAAAACTACTAGCAATGGTTTCCACACACCTTCAGGTTTAATGCCATTTGTTTTGCTGGGTAACCATTCTATTGCCAGTTTAGCCCACAAATGATAGTTGTCTTTGTTGCTCCCAGACATTGCAACACCATAGACCACTCCTGCCTGGAGAGGCCTTCACATCCCTCTGGCCTAACCAGAAGGCCATTGTTTTTGGTGTCGCTGGCAGAGTGTACCTCAATACCCTATGTAAAATTCTTGTGACTTCTGCCCAAAAGTGTTTTATCTTGGGCCAGTCCCACCAAATGTGTAGAGAACCCCCCTCTCTTCCACTATGTCTCCAACAGTTCTGACTAACAATGAGGTATACACAGTACAAGCATGATGGAGTATAATACCAGCCATACATAATTTTAGAATGGCTCTTCCTTCTCCTGACCGACGAAGAACAGCTATGTATGTCTTGACTTAAAAGTTCCTATTGTTTCTGGGTGAATAGCTTATTAAGTGCTTTCTACAACATATGATCCAAGTTGGGTTGATCATCTGTGTCTAATAGCACTGAATATAATTTTGAAATAACTACCCTGGTATCTAATATTTTAGAAAACAGTGGGACGTATTTACAAAGAAGTGAAATCAGTCCGGTGCTGCAAGAAATTTAGCAGCGCTGTGCTGTGTCATTTAAAAAATGCAGGGATACGCCGTATTCACAAGTGTACGGCGCACCCCTTGCACCGGCGCTAATGAATCTGCCTAGCGTCAAAGCAGACACCCTTGCGCCATGGTGCAAGTGTGCCTGCATGGCAGGGATGATTGTTTATGTGCAGGAAGGGACATCTTCCTGCACATAAACAATGATTTAAGGTGATTTGCTCCTTATATGTGTGCTGCAGAATGCAGAAATAAAAGTATTTCTCATTGTTGCGCAACTCTAACACCTGCTTTTCAATGGCGTTAGTTTTTGGCAATGCCTCAGATTTACAGATCCTAGAAAAACTGTGACAGCGTCAAAAAGCAATGGGTATTGTGGTGGAACGCCCACAGCAACACCCATTGCACGCCCCTTTCGCGCAAAGTGATGCGTGAAAAGGGGCCGTATTTACAATGCCACAAAAAGCCAAACATGGTGGATTTGGGTAGTCTTGTAACTACGGGCCAGCACACAGCACTACCGGAGCGTCAAAAAACATGATGCTCCGGTGGCGCTAGGGGCTTGTAAATATGCCCCAATGATTCAAATGGGGTTTACTCCCTGGTGGCTGCCTATTTGAATTTAGGATCAAGGACCCAATATTTAATCTGACTGTACCTCAGTCTGTCCTGCTGATCTAGATGGAATTCAGTCTTTTATTGAAAATACAATTTGACTTGGCCTTTATGGAACAGATCCGAGATCATTCTATATACACACTACTGCCATATCCAAAATGGGATTATCATGCTGTGCATGGGAAAATTCAGGATTAAAATGGGTTGGCGTATATATGAAGGGGAAAGTGGTAAGTCCTCTCCTTTAAGCCAATTCAGTCTCACATTTTAAGGGTGGTATTGAGTGGTGTTCTCAACTGCGCATTGTGAGGTCTGTTTTTTGTCAAACCACAGTATGTCCCATAAAAGTCTGTTCACAATTGCATGATGTATGTACACTTATAATTTATCGGAGTCAGACCTTGACCATTCTACCTGTATCCATAGTTAAGCTGCTGCATAACAGAAATATAAATCCTGTAGTGCAAAAGTTCCCTGTGTCCTAGAGTAGTATAAAGTCTTGCCTTGCCCCATATAAAATCTGATAATTTCTGTATCTGGTGCACAAATAATTTTTCAATCGGGTAGGCAGGTCCTGAAACATTTAAACGTGTCACAACCCAAAAAGAGGCCACAATAAGCGTAATTACAACAGTGCACACTAAAATAGATAAAAACATAAAATCAAATTCTCTCCGCATGCAGCGGCTCCTCCATTAGGGCAGAGGAGCATCACCCCGCTGTTGGGAGCGCAGCAAAAGTGAAAAATAAAATGGTAATAACATTAATTTATTACCATTTCATTTTTCATGCTGGCAGCCGAACCGAATCTGAGGGCGGGGCCATTGTTGCGGATTGGCAGCATGGAGGAGTGGTGGCCCTTCAGTTTAAAGTGCGCATGTCACTTGGGCAGGCTGTCTTGAGACAGCCAGCCCGACCTGCACACTTTAAACTTCTCCAAACTGAGCTGTGTTAAACAGCTGGATGGAGAGCAGGCACAGGCCCTCAGTGCCTAAAGGAGCTTTGAGCCAGCACGCTCCAAACAATTCTGGAACTTCTCTCATCCTGATTAATATTATTAACTGCATGAGAGTAGCATTGAGATTGGTATGGGTAGGTTAGGCTGGGAGCCTGCACTTGGAGCCACAGACTCGGACTGCCGGGACAGAGAGGAACACTGAAGCAGTGGTTAAGTACAATTCTTATTTTTTACTTAAAAGTTAATTTTGAATGGGGGCGTGGCTTAGCGCGCATTCAAGATGGCTGCGCTTTTTTGAGCTCCATCAGACCGCCAATGCAGACGCTCAAATAAGTATGCTGTTCGGGTGATTTTTGTTCACCACACAGCAGCAATGGGCAACGGAACAGCTTAGGAGCCCCAGGACCGGCTTTCAGAGGATTCGGTCTGCTTCCTGGTGGTACGGGATTCACGGCGACTTTCTCTTCAAGTCGACCTTCCAAAATGGCGGCTGATACGGAGGTTTCGCCGGTAATCGGACCGAATGCATGACTGAATTGGTCTGTATACCTTGGCTCCATGTGTATTCCCCACTCTACATGAGGTATTGTGTAAGTGTTCTTTATACCTCTTTCTGCAGTGCGATGGTCTATTGAGGGAATGATATTCTAGCGTGTTCTGGCCACAGAAAATGGCGTCCGCTGACTGAACTGTCTGGAATCATACGGACTAATCTGTGGCCTAATATCCAGCTGGCTCTGCCTCAGCGGGGGTGCACTATCTCAGGCACAATTGTTTGGTTGCACAATTTTAAGCCTTTGGAACCTCCTCTGTTACGTTTGGTTGTGCAGAGTCTATTCAACATTGGTTCCTGTGACTAAAGCATATTTGGTATTTACTAGGGTGCCAATTGTATGTTGATGAATTTTTCGCTCATCTACGTATTCTCTGATACTCTGTGTGGTTCCTGTGTTTGGTTCAAATGGCAGAAGGCATGGGTGTCTCTCCCAAGGACAGAGACTCTAAAGGGAATCTGAAGAGGTCTAAACAAAATTCACCTCCTCCTGATCTGCCAGCTAAGGGCAATACAGACTCCGCTTCGACCTTGGACACTATACTACTCAAACTTAATTCAGTTCATGATATAGCACAGAGTACCAAAACGAACACAGATTTACTTCAAATTGAGGTGGCGGCAATTCGGAATGACCTCAAAAATCTCTCATTACGTGTCTCCAATGCAGAAACACAAATAAGCACTGTTGTAGACTTCACGAATAAGCAAGCTAAACATGTTCAAGGTATGGAGCGCTCCTTGGCTTCATTGAGAAGGGACCTGACTGAACAGGAAGACAGAAATCGTAGAAGTAACCTTCGTATTTTTGGTCTACCGGAAGACTGTGAGAAATCTGCTCCTTCAGTGTTGGACTTTTTACTTACCTGGATCCCTTCTGTTCTGAACATTTCATTTCAAAAGGATTTTGAAATAGAACGTGCTCATAGAGTTCCCACCTTTAAGCCTAAAACGTTATCTTCTCCAAGACCGGTGATTTTTAAACCTCTGCGTCATCAACATACTGAGCAAATCCTAGCTCAAATGAGGAAGATTAAAACATTACAATGGGAAGGGCACAGAATATCAATATCACAGGACTTTGCTAGAGACACCGTCATTCGCCGTAAAGGTTTCTTGAATTTACGCAGAAGACTTATAGATATGAATATTCCATTTTCCTTTGCAGGTCCCTCGCGATTCAGAATAACCTTCAGAGGTCGCCCACGGATTTTTTATGAACCTGCAGAGCTTTCCACTTTTTGGGATAATCAGTCTGAATCACAGATGGACTCCGAGTCTCTTCCTGGCACTTCTCATCCTTAATGTCCTTATTGTTCTGATAGGTTGTTCCATGCCACTGTAAATGAGGTTGTTCTATATTGGATATTTTCTTTTAACTGATTTCTCCTTTACAGGTCTTAAGGTCGTTCATATTTCTATGAATGTTATTTGGAGTTTACATCTGATTCATTAGCACTATTTTGGTGCTATCTTGTTAACTATTGGATGTCATTATGTTTCTTCCCTTCTTCTCACTCTCTTTCTTATCATCTGTTTATATTTCTGACCTATTCCAGCTTTGTTTATGTTTGCTCTTCACTTGCTTCTCCTCTTGTGAACCTTTTTCTTAGTTTCTATTGATGAAATCTTTGTCGGTTTGTATGCCTAGATAGTTGGTCTTCTTTTGACTTTTCTCTCTTACTATTTTTATGATACATGATATATATTCTTTCTCCACTTTCCTCATCCTTTCTTTCTCTTTGCTCGGTTTTCCTCTCTTCATGCTCCCTGTACGTTTATTCTCCATTTTGCTTGATTTTTTTCCTCCTCTTTTTCTCTGATTCTATACTGGTGATTAATCTTTTTCTGTGTGGTTATTACTCATCCGTATCTTTGTCTATTATTGTTTTCTTATATTCACCTGCGTTTTGTTTGCACAATTTTTTATATATGAATTTATTTGCTATTTTGATTCGTCCTTCCATTCATTATTTATGTACTTAAGTCATGAACTACATCTTATGTGGAATATGCTATTTACTTCTTAATTCTCCATATATCTTAGTATTGATTCCTAATGACAATATGTTGGTTACTCATCAAATATGATATATTTTATAGACTTGAACTATTTATTGTTATTTGCTACTTACTTCCTTTCCTTCTATATAATCTAGTATTTTTTCATAAATACTATCAATTTTTATAGGGTTTGTTACATTAGTGGTTCGTGACCTATAATGTTTTATATTGGTATTTATAATGCCTCAATTTGCTATTTATTATGCCACTTATGGGTATTTATTATGCTTTAGGCTGTTATTTACATTACCTACTATTGTTATTTAAAATGCCTTAATTTGATATTTATCTGATATTATTGTCTCTCCTTTCTATTTAAGATATGATAATATGTTGGTCAATCTTCAAATATGATATATGTAGTTTTGGAACTTTCATTTTTGATCCTATTGATGGATTATTGATAATATAGTATACATTAACATTTATTGTTCCGTTGCTTAATGAATTATCTATTTTTGTGCGGTCTGCACTGTGGGTGTTGGCCTCTGTGTTTGCTCCTCCACGTTATTTCCCCATGCAAATTGTCTATTACAGACATCCCCTGGTGGGGTTCTTCTTTTTATGCTCCTTTTTCTTTGGAGTACCCTTTCTCTTTCTTTTCTTCTTTCTAGTCTTTTCTTTCCCTCTTTCCATCTTTTTCTTCTCCGGGGACTTCTGCTTCGGTTCATTTTTTACGTTTTTCTTGCTTTTCATTTACCCCTATATCTGATGACCTGTTGGATTGTCTTCCCTTTTTTCTTTATCAGATGTTCTTATTTGTGTTGTCTTATGTCTATCTATGACTGGTCTAAACGTAATCTCACTTAATGTTCGTGGGCTGAATCACCCTGTTAAGAGGGCCAAGATCCTAGATTATTGCAAAAGCTTATCTGGTGATATTGCTCTACTTCAGGAGACTAAGATAGCCTTTAAGGAAGCTTTGCTTTTGCGGAAGGAGTGGGTTCTTGATGTTGCTTGTTCTGAAGCCTCTGGTAAAAAGAACGGGGTTGTGACTTTGATTTCCAAAAACTCTGGTCTATCTATTGTTACTGCTGAGCATGATACTAATGGTAGATGGCTGCTTTCTCACTTGTCCAATGGTTCGGATGATTTATATATCATGAATATATATGCCCCTAACATTGATGATCAACTCTTTTGGCGTTCCATAAATAAAAAGCTCTCTGACATCCCTCAAAATGCTAGAACAATTGTTGGCGGTGATTTTAATTTGCCCTTGGATCCTATTTTAGATAGACGTTCTGCTTTTAAATTTCGCCCCCCTAGGTCACACAAACAATTGCTCAATATGTGTTCTTCTTATCAGCTTGTTGATGCTTGGAGATTGCATAATCCTACGGGTAGTGATTTCACGTTTTTCTCCTCTCCACATTCTAGTTTCTCTCGTATCGACTATCTTCTAGTTGATGCTGCTCTTTTAAAATATACTATAAATGTTATGATTCATCCAATAGTCGTTTCTGATCACGCAGCGGTCTCATTGACTCTCCTTAATCTTGCGGATAAAAACGGACCTCGTACCTGGCGTCTTAATACAGAGATTTTGGATGATAAGGATGAAGTTCAAGAGCTAAATGAGGAGATTGATTACTTCTTCAAAAATAATGAGTCCTCAGTGAATTCCCCAATAGTTTTATGGGATGCATTTAAATGTACTATTCGGGGTCATATTATCAAAAAAATGTCAAAAAGGAATAGTGATATTAGGAAGTCGCTGCAGTCTTTGGGGATGAGATCAAACGTAAAGAGGTGCTATATAGAGGTTCTAATGATAAGTCTCTCCTACAAGATATCAAGAACCTCAAATACTCTTTCAACTCTATAGTTACTAAAAGAGCTTATATTGGTGTACATGCTCAAAAATCTTGACATTTGTTACTACGTAATAGAGCGAGTAAGTTGTTGGCTGCTACCTTAAAATATCAGAATACCAATGCTAAAGCTACCCAGATTTCCTATATTAATGATACAAATGGTTCTAAGAAATTCCATACTCAAGAAATACTTGAAGTCTTTCGTGATTTTTATGAAAAGTTATGTACCCCTAAAGAACAATGCATCATATCTGTTTGTCAGCAGTTTTTGAACTTGATTCCTACGAATACTATTTCGCATGCTGACATGATTGACTTGGGGAAATTGATTGAGATTGATGAGATAATTCAGGCTATTAAGGCCACTAGGTCGGGGAAAGCTCCGGGGCCTGATGGGTTCCCTATTGCTTTTTATAAAACTTTTTCGTCCTCAATAATAAAATACCTTAAGGAGGTTTTTGATAATTTTGTCCTTTCTGGTAAGGTCTCTGGTTCAGCTGCTGAGGCTACTATTGTCGTAATTCCGAAAGAGGGCAAGGATCATTCTGATCCTAAAAATTTTCGTCCAATTTCATTATTAAATATGGAAGCTAAAATGTTTGCCAAAATCTTGGCTAAGAGGTTAGAGCAGCGGTTCCCAAAGTGTGCGCCGCGGCACCCCGGTGCGCCATCAGAACTAGCCGGGGGCGCCACAAACAGATGAGCAAAAATTATATAATTCCATTATATTTTGATCATGTTTTACCATAGCGGCCCATTCTCCCAACAACCACACGGGGGAGCTGGTGACCGCACTATCATCTCCTGACGGTCACATTCTCTCTGATTCCTCCTGCCTTGTTTTATTAAGTTTTCTTTTAAGTTCACCGCTGTAGGTAGGGACCACCCTCCATACCTGCTGTGACATTTCTCACACTGATCCAACCGGCCCGACATTCTTTGAAGTGAAAATAAATTAAACTTAATTGTACCCCGGGACATGGCCTAACAGTGAATGTGTCCCCAGCCCTCCAGCCAAACGTACTTTAAATGATCTACACGGATAGCCTTTTGCAAAAAACTTGGGCAAAGTGGGGCCAACATTGTGACAATTAATATAGTCTGACATTTACCTGTGCCCAAATCGTTTCAAATAACAGAAAGACTGCCATTATCGATTTTCTGTGTGTGTTTGCTCTTTATTCAAATGTATGTTCGGAGGTTTCACTTTGCATTGATCAAGTTATTTTGTGTCCATTCTCAGCTCTCCCTATTTTTTACTTCACAATTGCTGAAAAAAATCTAAATATTTCCGTTCTAATGATGTCACTACTTTGCAAAAGATGTTATATGACACACAGATTCCGCAGGTGCGTTCCTTACTTTTTACCATCCTTGTTACCGGGGCTGTGGAGGGACACCAAAGCAGAGCGAGGAAGGAATCAGGCGACCGGCTGGGCGCTGAAATCAAGAGACTCCTCTTTTTGTTACATCGCTCTCAGCTCATGTCATGACGTTATGAGGCTTGTGATAAAATCGGGAGTTACAGGGATCAGCTTTTGTTTGTATGCTTGTTACTTTACTTTTACCTCTTGTCTGGCCTAAAAACAAGTATTGGGGACTTTAAAGGGACATGAGAGGAGAGGGGGGGCACTGTCACATCCAAGAGGGAGCATGAAGCACCTAGCACTTCCACACCCTGTTAGAAGCTTCTGTGAATTGCTGTGTGCAACTTTATTGTAATGTGAATCTATACAAAGTGCACCCACCTTCTTTGTTTGGGAACCACTGCCTTAATACTATCCTCACACACCCATATCTCTTCTTAATTGCAACTATTTCCCCATAACTGTGGGGGTGACACTTCACTCTCGATCCACTGCCACCTGTCTGTGGTGCTTCTCCAGACTCCATGCTATCACCAGTGGTGCTTAACCCCTGTATGACTCCTCACACTGTGGTCCTAAACTCCACTGGTTTATGATATCATATGTATGCTGCTGACTCCCAGCCACATCTCAATGTTCATGAGAATCCTGGCCACTCACTGAAAGTTTCACACTGTCCATCCCAGGTTAGTCGTTGGGGCAGAGAGAGTGGTTATGCCTGAGTAGTGAGAAACCACAAGTCCTGCTCTTGGGGTTGGTATCTCTGACCTACAGATCAGTCTTCTGGCCTGAGTCCATAACCACCCCCTCCACACAGCCAGTGATAGAAGTCTGCAATTTGTGTACAATGTTCGATGGCGAATCTCTCCTTTGTATCTGAAATCAAAGCGGTCTCCATTAGCATCTACTAAAAGGTGTACTTTGATTCTGACACCTCTCCCTGAGTATTTTAATCACCCTCACAGTGGTGATCTCCTAGAAGCACCAACATACGTGAATGCGCACACTGCTGGCACTGTGGGGCCTGCAGGCAATAGGGAAGCCGTATGTTTATATTACCTTCATTGGCTTCATCCCAGTCATTTTCAGGGAGAAAAATTGAAGTACTCCATAGGCCAAGCTTACATCCCCCACCTGCTGAAAAAAAGTAACATAATGGGGAGCCACGGCCAATGGCCAATAGGTCAAGGGAGCCGTGGGTCGAAAAAGTTTGGGAACCACTGGGTTAGAGGGTCATATCCATTCTCTTATTCATGACTCTCAGACTGGTTTTGTGAAGGGGAGGCTTGCTAGAGATAACATCCGAACTTTTTGTCATATTTTGGAGAAAGCTAAACTCTCTACTTTACCTTCGGCGGCGATTGCCCTTGACGCCGAAAAGGCTTTTGACAAAGTCTCTTGGCCTTTTTTACAAGCAGTGCTTCAATCACATAATTTAGAGGACTCTTTTATCAATATGGTGATGTCTCTATATGCGCAACCTAAAGCTAACATCAGAGTCAATGGGGCCACATCTTCTTTTTTTAATCTCTGTCAGGGCACTAGACAAGGGTGCCTGTTGTCACCCCTTCTTTTTCTACTGTCTATAGATCCACTTCTCCGTTTACTCAACTTGAATCAGGATATTAAAGACTTTCAATTCGGTTCACATACGCTTAAAACTGCTGCATATGCGGATGACGTTCTTATTTTTTCAGATGATATTGTTGCTGCACTTCCTGCTATCTCCAATACCTTTAAAGAGTTTTCGCTTGTCTCAGGTTATACTCTGAATAAAGACAAGACGGAAATGTTCCCTCTTAATTCGTTGTGTTTCCTTTCTCACATGGGCGATTCGGGATTTAAATGGCAATCGACTCGTATTAAATACTTAGGAATTTGGTTTTGTAAAGACCTTTGCGATACTATTTCTTATAATGAAACTCACATCATAGCTAAAGTTAAAGATCTTTTGGTCTCCTGGTCTCCGAAATATATCTCCTGGTGGGGAAGATTTCAAACTGTTAAGATGATGATAACCCCGATTATTAATTTTTATCCTCCATGCTACCTATCAAGCTTTCTTCGTCCTTTTTCCATGAGATTGATTTACTCACTTCAAAATTTTTGTGTAGTGATAAACGCGCTAGAATTGCGTATAAACACCTAAGAAAACCCTCTGTTTTGGGTGGATGTAATCTTCCAGATTGGAATTTGTATCAAATTGCCTTCTTAGCTTCTCAGGGTGCTCTTTGGTTCTTGCCGGATTCCCATCATACACCCCCGTGGATTTATATTGAACGAGAGTTGTATACTCCTCTTTTCACTCCTTCCTTTCTCACTGCTTCTAAGCTTGTTCTGGTTCATTCCCAGCGTATTATCTCAGACACGGTTAATGCACTAAAATACATTGACAAAAAAGTATTCAAACCCATTCATAAATCGAGATGGTCCTCGTTATGGTATAACCCTAAAATTGTGGCTGATATTGATGCCGATACAGTTTCTTCCTGGGCTCTTAGAGGTCTTACATTAGTTAAAGATCTTTATGACTCTAATCACGACCCTCTTCCCTTTTCTTCTTTGGCTAGAGAATATAACCTTAATAACATGGATTTTTATTCCTTTTTGAAATTGAAGGTTGCTCTTTCCAAAATATCTCTTTCTACAGAGTCGGTTACTGTCTCACTTCTTTCTATGTGGTATCGCTCAGGACATACTGCTTCGAGAATATATAAGTTTCTATCTGCTCCACTTCCTTCACAGTCTACAATTACACAAGATAAATGGTCTCATCATTTTGATAATGATATTTTTAAACACATTTCACAAGAGACCTGGCAGTTGATTGGGAAGTTTTCCTTACGTAATCAAATTGCTCCTTCTCTTATTCAATCTAAATTTTTTGCATTGAATCTCCTACATTGGACCCCTGCTCGCTTACATAAATTGAAGCTCAGCGATAACGATCTTTGTTGGAATTGTAATTTGGTTTCAGGCACCCACCAACATATGTTTTTAGAATGCACGTTGCTGCAAACCTTTTGGGATTTAGTACGGAAACATTTATCATTAATTTTTAATATTTCGTTGGAGCTCTCTCTACCTATGATCTTATTGGGACCATGGGCTACAACAACTCCTTTACCCCTTGATACTACGGATATGCAGTTATTGGATCTACTTATATCTATTGCTGTTAAAGTTATATTAACAGAGTGGAAATCTTTTAATCTTTTGTCTTATCATACTTGGTGGGCATGGGTATCATACCTTCGTTGGGCTCATACTTTTGTTGAAAAGAAGCATTACACTCCTTCCATTTCTAGTAATGTATGAAGGTCACTGGATAATTATATGACTCTATCTTCTCAGGGGTTGGTAGCTCAGTATCCCTTTGATTCTACTTCTCAAGTTGTTTTTCCTCACTGAAGCAGTTGTCCCCATCTCTCTCTCTTTCTTTCTTTCTTCTTTTTCTTTCCTTTCTTTTTCTATCCTTTCTTTTTCTTCTCTACTTTCTTTTCTTATGCCATTTTTACTTATTAACAACATGGCTAGTTTTTTATCTCAATAAATTATAAGAAGTTGATCTTTTTATTCCTTCTACCTGGACTTTGTAATATTATTGGACTCAACTTATTACATATACTATGTTATTTATATTTTTTGTCCTTTTGCTAGTCCATTATCTTTCACATGAATTCTAATCTGTTGATGCTGTCATTCTTCGTTTTTAACTTATCATATTTTTTTATAATGCCATGTTGTATTGCAATATATTATGAATGTATTATCTCTTTTTAAATAATAATAAAGATATTTGAACAAAAAAAGTTAATTTTGAACCTTTGACAGGCACTGTGAGAAACTCGCACTGCCTTCAGCCTCAACTCCAGAGTTTTCAATCAAGGTCCATTTCAAATACTGCTTAAATTGGACCACGATTGTGAGCTTTGATGTTGAGGCTAAGGGCACTGCTGGCATTTATAAGTGCCTGTCAGTGCGTCAAAATATTTGCCCCATCACTTTCATTCGTCAGCAGCTGCCTCTGTCCACATGCATGCCAGGTAGGGTTTTCCTAATCCTCATAACACTATTTACAAAACTTAAAAATATCTGGACAAATAGGTAAGGTATGCAATGATTGTAAATATAAAAGAGAAAGTTTACACTGTTTCAAAATGAATACTTTTAATTTTTTTAAAGTGCTCTAGGTAATTTATAAAAAGTGCAAAAAAAAAAAATGTAAAGTGCTTTGTGCAGATACTCCATCGCATTGACACACTTTGTTTCGCTTGAACCATTGCCCTGGAATAGGATGTGCCACCATAAAATGTACTCTGCCTATTCGAAAACGAGTTAGCATAAAACATTGGTGGTAATTTAGGAAATACATGATATAAAACTGAATACCATCTTGTAAAGGAATTAGAGTGTGAACTGCAACTGAGTTCTTAACCATTTCGCTCTGATCCCTTGCGTGCTTGCCAGCCCTTTCGGTTTAGGCTTAAGGTATAATTTTGCTAAAATCATAGTAATATTGCATTTGGTGGTAACCAGATTTAACCCTAGAGTTTTATGAATCAATCTAATGAACTCTAACCTGACGATTTATTGATAAGCAGAGACACTTTTGCAAGTATATACTGTAAGCAAAATGGCCGCGTAGACGTGTTTCTCTGAGCTCCCTGCGGCTGCCCGAATGATCCAAGCTATCCAGAATAAGCCCAAAATATGACATGAAATAGCAACGGGACCCCCCCAGTGAAAAATCGAAAGAGTTGCCAGCTGCCCTGCGATCAGTGCGACAACAACAGAGAAAAGCAGGCGGCGCCATCTTGGGTGTGGGGAAGGCCGAGAACGAAATACACTGCTCGTAAAGACCAGCGGACCTCCGGGACCCTGCCCGGCGCCCCGGGAAGTGAAAACACAGTCGGTGGACCAGGAGGGCATCGGGTGCCAGCAAAGAGTCCTAAACGCGCGCCAAAGATAGGGGATCGCAGACCCGCCCCTGCCCGTAACAGCAAGACCTGGCCGACCGACCGGCCGGCCCGCGGGGCCTTTACCCGCATTATTGGTGCCCCGGGAAGCGAAGACACAGCCGGCGGACCAGGGAAGCATCGGGTGCCAGAGAGGAGTCCTGAATCCGCACCACAGGTAGGGGATCGTAAGGCCGCCCCTGCATGTGCTAGCGGAGACCGCCCGGCCCTCGGGGCCTTCCCCGCTTCACTAGTGACTATCAACGGACCTCCGAGTCCCCACCCGGCGCCCTGGGAGGCATAGTCGAGGCCGGAGGACCTGGGGGCGCCGAGAGCTGCAGAAGAGCCTTGCTGTATGCCTTGAAGGTAGGGGAAGCAAGCCAGCCCCTGCCTGTAACAATAGAGATCAGCAGGCCCCAGAGACCTTTATTTATCTAGCTCGGCCGTACGGCCTCGCTGGGCCGGACCAAGTCGCGGCGTAATTGAAGAGGAAAGGATGGACTCCGTGTGGCAGGAACGGGGCCCAGACACACACGCAGAGGGGGAGGCCCCTGTTAGGGGTGGCCATCGAGTGTACAGTAGAGGCCAGGCACACACGGGGCGAAAAGAAAAAAAACTACAAACAAAGCATTTAAAAAGTACTAAGGGTAGAAGAGACCCTACTAGCCCAATTACTGGGGCACCAAACTGGCACAGTTAAATTACAAGGCACGGAGCTGCGCAAGAGAGTTACACTCCTAACTTAAAAGTCACCACAACGAAAAGCTGCAAACGGATCACGGCCGGGAGGCTGGAAAGGAAAGTTGAAGAAGTTAAGGGGACTGAGCGCCTGGCCCAGGGCCCAAACACAGAGAAGCCCAAGAAATAAGACAATGTATACCAGGGGCCACAGAGAAAGGACCTTCCTGGACAGTTAGACGCAGGAAAGGAAATCTACAGCAATCATGGTGAAAGTGAAAGCACCCAAAGCACAAACGAATAAAATATCAAACTATGCTCAGCCTATACCGCAAGGTTCAGAGAACAGAGAAGAAGACTCTGATGGAGGGGAAGGCCCTCACGAACGAAGCAATGAGGTTCCCCCCACGCTGGCGGATGTGATCCAAGCAATCCAGTCGACAAAAGACAACATGGTCAACAGAATTGACGCGGTAGCCATAGATGTAAATCTTCTGCGATGTGACCTGCGGAAAGTCTCGAATAGGGTGACCACCACTAAAAATAATGTGGATACATTACAGAAAGAAATGCGCAACCTTAGTGCCACGGTGGTTGAACTCAAAAAGAAAGTAATACAGCTGGACGAGAGAGCGGAGGATTCTAAAGGCCCATCGAGGCGGAACAACCTAAGATTTGTTGGTTTTCCAGAAAAAGCAGAGGGCCTCTCAACTGAATTATTCTTAGAAGCCTGGATCACCAAGGAAATAGCCCCCAAGAGACTTTCAAAGTTTTTTTAATGTTGAAAGGACACACAGGGCGCTGGTCCCCACGCCTAGACCGGGAGCGCCTCCCCAAGCCATCATCGCTAGATTCTTTAATTATAGGGACCATGATGTCATCCTGCAAGCTACCCGTAACAGAGGTCAGATCCTCTATGAGGGTCATCCCATCTTCATATACCCGGACTATACACAAAGAGTGCAGGAGCAGAGGAAAACTTTCATCATGGTTAAACGGAGACTTAGAGACATGAATCTAAAATACAGCCTCATGTTTCCTGAAAAGCTACGAGTGGAAAATGAGGGTCGCACTCTGTTTTTTTTCTCGGCCAGCAAGGCGAGTGACTGGTTAGACTCCAGGGGAGCTGGAGGGAGGTGTCTGGCTCCATCCAGCAACTGGAGAAAGGACACAGGAATGCAGGAAATCCCAGAGACAACAACAAATGGAGAAAACTGGAGGCCGAGGGCCGATTAAAGTTCTCCTCGACGGCTCATTACAAGCTTCGGACACCGAGACTGTACCTGAATCAGAGGTGGTACCTCAGGACCTAGAGGCAGATCCTGGAGACCAGGGGAGCGGACATGAATGAACAGAGGCAGTAGAGCAAAAAGGGACAAGAGCAGATAATTGACAAACATGCATACACTGGGGTGGGGTTTAAATATGCGAGAAGGGGGATTTAAGGGCAAAATATATGTAAGAACAATCTCACAATGGAGCTGGGCAGCCGAGGGGTAGCTCTGCTCCTAACAGAGTCTGGACTTCACCTGGGGAGCTTGAGAGTAATCTCACACCTCAGCGGAAACCAGTTCACTAGCACAGCACCCAAATACAGACACTCAGACAAGGAACTAACGTTAGATTATCGCAAAGGGACCTGACCACGAAAATCCATGTTATGGACCTAAATAATGCATAATGGTCGGGAGGGGGGTAATGGGGCGGTATGTGCTGAATTTTGTTTTGGTTTTAACACTGGAAGCGAAAGTCACACGACTGCCCAAGGGGAGGAGAGGGGTAAGGGAAAGTTCAGTTGTTCATGTTGTAACAGTTTTGGGGAAGTTCACTTTGTCGTGTCCAAAATTCGATATTCCAACCTGGAGAATCTGGTTGGAGGAAATAGGCATCCTGAAGGAGAACGTGGGTGCAGGGAGATGGAAGGAAGATGGAAATAGCTGCACAAGCTCTGAAAGTAATTAGCTGGAATATCCGGGGTATAGCGGGCTTAGAAAAACGACGCTGAACACACACATTCCTGAAACGATAAAAAATGGCAATAGCCTGCCTGCATGAGACCCATATATGGGGGGGCACAATCTCTAGTCTGCGCAAGAGATGGAGGGGACAGCTCTATGCTACCTCATACTCGGGTTTCGCACGTGGGGCACTCATATAGGTGGCACCCGGGATCCCCTTCCAGCACTTACATCATGTTCTGGACTCTGAGGGGAGATACGTTATCTTACACAGAAAATGGGAGGGAAGAGAACTATGTATTATGAATGTCTATGCCCCAAATTCAAATTGTCCCGATTTCTTCCAGTCACTTATGAAAGCGGCAACACTATATGTGGGCGCGGAGATCATCCTCACAGGGGACTTCAACTGTGTCCTTGATGCAGTACTGGATAGAGAGCCTCCTAGGGACAACACAAAACCCCGTATGATAGCATCACTGACAACAATAATGCAGGGTATGCAGCTAAGGGACGAATGGAGAGCCAGGAACCCGCTTAAAAGAATATTCTCATGTTATACCCCAGAAGCTAATACATGTAGTCGCATAGATTACTGCTGCGTCACACCCGAGGTGTCAGCAGCAACGGAAGGAGTGTCTTATATACCCCGATACCTATCTGATCACGCGCTACTATTACTCACATTGAAGAGCGAGGAGGGCCGACTGGCCATTCCGCTCTGGCGGCTCAGAGCTGAAGCGCTCACAGATCCACCTTACGCGTCGCGGTATCAGATGCCTTAGACCACTACTTTGAAGAAAATTGGGGTTGACAGCCAATAGATCGACGGAGTGGGAAGCCATGAAGGTGGTCATTAGGGGGGTATGTATAAGGACTACATATGGAGTGAGGCAATTAGAAAAGGATATAAAAACACAAGAAAAACAGCTGAAGAAGCTATAGGAAAACATACACACATCTCCACCACACATGACTGAATGGATCCGGGTTCGAGGGGAATTACTTGAATCATGGTCCAGAATAGAAAAATTCACATACACAGCATACAGACAACAACTAAATATGGAGGGGGATAGGACTGGGGCACTGCTTGTGAGACTAATCAGAACAGATAGAGAGACCACACCTATACTGCAAGTCCAAAATAACAAGCATTTGCAATGCAATAGGTCTCGCATTTACGCGAGTTTGAGCTGTTGACATTGTAAATGACACTGCCTTTTATTTATGTTTTGGGTTTTAAAACATAAATAAAAAACATTGTCATTTAGAATACTAATAGCTTAAACTCTCGCAAATGCGAGACCTATTGCATTGCAAATGCTTCTCCCAATGTGTTTGCAGCTATGTTCTAATTTTTCATCAACACCAGCATTACTTGTTTCCTATTTTCTCAGCCTTGAAATAATTTCTTTAGAAGTTTCACGACCCACATCAGATTAAAAAATGCATCTTTTTTCCCTTTTGGGGTTGGAGTTTTTAAAAAGTGTCAATTTGCTGCAAACAGCGGCGATGAAGTGATACCTTTGCTCCTTTCTTTGCTCGGAGTTTGCACCCCCTTTCAGCTGGTGTTGGCAGATGCCGTCTTCAGCAAGGACAAGTTTTAAAGAGCAGAGGAGCCTGGCCATGCAGGTCAGACTGCAGAGTGAGAGGTGACGTCACAGGGAGCGAGTCCGAACATGTGTGTGAGGGAAAGAGGCAGATGGGGAAAACCTGAGAGCTGCAGCATGCCATGCACAGCTGACGACAGTCAAAGTCTGCACAAACAGGGATATATGCTGCCACACAGGAGGAAATCAACTACATTACTATTGTGTAATCCAAAGTTCTTCACATAAAACATATTTATTCAACATTTCTATTTTAAAATTCACGTTTAAAAACGATCACTTTTATTAAATACCTCTCAATGTGGGGGATATAATCGGATGTACTTAAGTTAAGCGCTTCCGATGTGTGAAAATACATTTGTTTGAATTCTGAAGAGACTTTTATATTTTTGTACGATTTACATGCCAAGTGTGGAAAGGCTCGGTTTGTGGCTCGGCTCTCGCTGTTAATTTGTTGCCACGTTCACCAATAGTCTCCACCAGTACTCTCTGCTGCTGTGACGGAGTCAACCGAACACACACTCACTCCCACTGGCTTCGGAGCACTATGAAGCAGCTACAAGACAACAAGTTGGGCCTTACCAGTCGATCGCATCTCAGACCGACACAAATTACCTAAAGAACGCAGGTAAATAGAACGTGTGAAATTGAAAGTATTTCTATTACTGGAAGGTTTACTTATGTGCAAAACACTTGCTGCTATTGGATACTACTTAAAGGGTGTGGTAGCGAGCCGAACAAAATACACGTACAGAGCACGCACTATACAGAAGTCTGCTGGCCTCTGCCCACTCCAACAACTCAATAACTAGAGCCAAATTCTGCCAACATCTGCGGCAGATGCCCAGATTCGCCCCGGTCTGACCCGGAGGCGAGCACTGCACACCCAGCTCCACGGCTGTGCACCCCAATTCACAAGACATGGAGGCTCGGTCCGAGAGCGGGAAAAGCAATCCCGCTTCAGCACAATGCGTTTCACCCTTCATGCGTTATTCCAGAGGAAAAGCACATTGCACCACCTAGGCGGATGTGCTTCATCTGAGCCTGGGGCAGCCCCCAAACCCCTCCAAACTTCATTGCCTGCGCACGGTGTGTAGTCAGAATCCCAACTGGACGAGACAAGGCAGGGAGGAGGCTGCGGCAAACCATAGGTGATCCTCTAAACTCTAAAGACCTGTTGCACGCATAAAAAAAACTAAATAAATAAATAAAAAATTGGGGGAAATCCAAAAGGAATGCTTTTTGCCACTTCGAACGCCCTGGCCTGAAGGGAGGTAAATTAATGGGCAATACGTCTGCTGTACAGACGTCGAGAGGCCGATTCGAAGTGGCGCAGGGTAAACAATGCCTTTCATCCGTCTAGGGTTGAATACGGGAGTAACTTGGGGTGGGTTAATAATAACACTATAATTAGATGTTTCGTTGCACGGAAAACAATGTATATTATGTGACAAAGTTTTTAGGACTGTCAAAGTTTTGAAATTTATCAAGTGGCGTTAGGCAAATTATTATGTGTCGTCTGAAACGGGATATAACGCGGAAAGAGTGAGTACATGCCTGCGTGTGGGGGGGGCATAGTATGTGGCGCATGCTGAATACGTTCAAACATTCTCAAACCTAGCAGTGCTGGGGACGAGGCCCAGCGGCACTGCTTGTCCTTGTGGACGCAGAGTACAGGCCTGAACAATGGGGCCCTTTCTGTCTCCTGGGAGAAGCTGGGCTTTCATTCACACTTCTTGACATTTTACACGCAATGAACTCCCCCCTGCCCTTGGGCCCCCGTCCTTTAGGGTTACAATGGCAGCATCTCGATTCACAAGCACCTCTCACAAAAAGATATCTGCAATGCAATAGTTATGCCGCTATTGTCCGCGCATGGCACGCTCAATGTAAGTAGAGCACGCGGTGCCTACAGGAGAAACTCATTAAAGTAAATAGTGCTCAGAGACTAAAGAAGGTGGACCGTGTAACATCCGAAGTAAAAGGGCCAGTCGCCATGGGAGGTTACAGACGAAGACAAGGCGGTACTAAGGAGGGACTAACAAGCCTCTTTACGAATCAGACGCCAGCATTTACGTAGGACACTGACACAAGCCAATGACAAATATGTGCAGAGAGTGGGCGGGGCTTCTATCACAATACTCAACCACAAAAAGTCTCCCAGAGCAGCGCATGCGCGCTGACTCTAGGCTCGACTAAAAACGGGGACATTATTTGCACACAGAGGGCGATCCTGAAAGAATTCGCACTACAGTTAGAGTCAACATGCACAAATAACCTCCATATATCCCAGCGGGCACTGCGGGACTTCCTGGGTGAAAAAGAGCTGTCTACACTAGAGAGAGCAGACGCTGTGGCCCTCGGGTGCAGATTTCAAAAGAAGAAATACTCACAGCCATTAAAAAACTGAAACAGGAGGGGCGTGGCTTGGCGCGTCAAGATGGCGGTCGCACTCTAAGAGTGCTCTGGACCCCTCCGTCATCCGCGCCACGATCCAACGCCATCAGCTCGCCACTTACCCTCCCATCTACTGCTGTGGCCTCTGCCTCGACCCGCGCTGCCCGGCGCTGTGCCTGATGTCATCCTACCCTCCTGCAAAGTCGGCTTTCCCGTCCTAGGCGCGGACGAACCTTTACCACAAAATGGCGGTGTCGGTCCTCTGAGGTTTCTCTGTACCCTGGTGCCCGGCATTGCGGCCTACCTGGCAGGACTTGTGGGTCTTGGTGATCCGCCCGGGTCCCCCCTGCATACTTCCCGCTGCTGGTGTAGCAGATTACCGGCCTCTCCGCTGTGGTCCTCTGGTGCAGACCCTCCTCCCCGACCGGGCCTGCTGATGCCGCCGGCCCGCCCCACGGGGCCGGCGGAGTGCCCCTGGAGGCGCGGGCGGTTGAGCGGCACATCGGCCACTGGATCGGGTGGCGGAGTCTGGATGCCCCAGCTTCCCCTGTGATTGGCCCGTCCCCTGTGCCCTGGGATTCATCTAGCCGCCGCCGAGGGTCTTGGATGCCTCTGACACTTCCGGGCCGCTGTGCCTGACCTCTGAGGCCTACCTGGAGGCCTGTTCCCCCGTGACTGCTGCCCCGGCCGGCCTTGCGCCTAACTGCTGTCCGGGCTGCCCCTGCGGCTTCATCGGCCGGACCCCTGCCCTTCTCTCTCCCTTCTGAAGACGAACAGCAGATTTGGCCCCCTGTGGCTGCTCCGGTCCACTGCCGGACCCTGCGACACCCCTTGGGGGTTCTGGGCCTGCTGGTGCTCCGGGGCCTGACGGCTGGCCCGCCTGGACTGTGGGGGCGCCCCCCCCCCCCTCTGCTGGGGCCCGCGGAGAGCCCTGTTGTGCCTGCTGGGGCCGCTGCACCTCCGGTGCCCTTCCATCGGTGCCGGTGGTGTGCGGTTGATCTCGCCTGCAGGACTCGGCCCAGGCCTGAGTTGAGGGCGGTGGACTGCTCTCCTCGTGCCTGGCCGGCATCACGGATCTGCAACTCCACGCTGAGGTGGGTGCCTATCCGCTCCTGCGACTGAGGGCGCGGGGGGCTCTTGGTGCTATCCTTGTGTCCGTGGGCCCCCCCGTTCCACACTGTGACCTTCGAGGGCTGGGGGTCCGGCCTGCAGCTTCGCTCTCCCCCTAAGCCGGGGGCGCCTCCCCTCCCCGGCCCCTGCTCCAGCTCTGCGCCCACGGGAGGTGACTGTCGGGCGGCTTGGGGTCCCGGTGGTGGGCCTCCTCAGCGACTCTCGACCTGGTGCCCTGGCCCTGGAGCGCCCCGCGGACTTGTACTCACCAACCACTGTCGGCCGCATCCATCGAGCGGCGTGGGGTCCCCGGTGCTGGTCCTTCCCTCCTCCGTGAACTGGCCGCCTTCCTACCCCATCTACAAAGCCCAGCCTGACCCTGCTGACCGGTCGCCTGGTTTCGCCTGTCTTTGACCCGAGGGATCTACCTCGCAGGCCACCTCCATCTCGCGAGCGACCCAGAGGGCGAAGCGGAGCCGGCCGCACTCATCGAGCGGTGGAGAGGCCCCCACCTACCTCTGGCCCAGCATCGTCCTCGCCTGGGTTGGGGAGGCGGTGCTCCCCCTGATTCGGCTGTCGTTTCGGGCGGCGGGGTACGGGGTCCCCGGGTCGACTGGACTGGTCCCTCGGGGCTGGGGGGCTGGTGCGGGGGTGGACTCGGTGCCCGGGCCTGAGCATTGACGGCGTGGGTATTGGGTCCCCCCCGCTGGACACCATCGGCCTGAGATCCCCCCCCACCCACCGGGACGCTTGGGTCCCGAGCTCACAGCGGAGATGGGTCGCGATCGCGTCTCGAAGACACCCACCCCACAGACCCAAACAAAAATGGACCAATACACCACCGCTGACCGGAACCCGACGGAGGGAGCCACTGGTGGTTCCCCCCTCGCCGGAGGAGACCTCTCGACCATCCTTCAGGCTATTAGCACCTCTCAGGCCTCGGTAGAGGGCAAGATTGGCGAGGTGCGGGTAGACGTGGCCCTTATCCGACAGGACCTGCGCAATGCCACAGCGAGAATCTCGGAGGCTGAATCACGCCTCTCCACGGCTGAGGACGAGCTGGGACAGTTAAAAACCCAGGTGGCCCGCCTGCAGACTCAAACCTCGGAGCTACACCGACGGGCTGAAGATGCCGAAAACCGCTCCCGGCGGAACAACTTGCGCCTCATGGCCGGCTAGTCGAGTTTCTGTGTAGCTCCTGCCCCACCGAATGAAATCCTGCGGTTATCCTGGCGGAATTGTGATCCATCCACATTATCCGGCATCGGGGCACCCCCTGCCCCCGAGAATCCTGGTTGGGCTGTGAGAGGGCGGCCTGCGGCCAGAGAAATCGACTTTGGACCCCCGGAGACATCGGGGACGCCGTCTCACCAAGATGGCGACCCCGGCATGCCCGTTGAAATAGACAGCCGCGGGGAGCTGCTCTGGACCGCCGGGGCGGCGGGGACCTGTACCCGGGACCTCTCGGGCGCTAAGACCTTTGCTGTTGGGGCCGGGAGTGACTGAGCCGATCCCGGGGGTGGGAGGGCCGTCGTGGATCACCGGGCCGAGAGGACACCTGTGGCCCGGCTGCGTAGTCTGCGCGAGCCCGGGGCTGAGTGGGTGTCGTGCCCGGCCCTCCCTGGCTCCTGATACGCACGCACCCGACCGCGGCCCTGAAGACGACGCGGTGCCCGGCGGTCACTGGCTGGCTGGAGTGACTCTCGGAGGCGGATGCAACACAACTAGGAGACGCAAAGGGACAACCACAGTGGAGCGGCCTCGGTCCCGATGCGGGGCTAATTATCAAGATGGCGTCCCCGGCCTGGCCCGGATGGTGACGGGTCGCCGACGGCGCCTCTGGATTGTGGGTTCTTGAGCTCACCATATCTCCTTATTGGCGCGGGCGAGGATCGGCGGCGGAGGAGCCGGTGGTGCGCCCGCCTGGTCTCAGCGCTGAAAGACATCGCGGTGTCTGCACTGCCTGGCGATATTGAAACACTACGACTGGGCCGTCGGTTCTGGAGGTGAGTCCGCCCATCCTTTGAGAGGACATTAAACCTGCCCCCCCCACGAGTGTGGGGACATTGGCTCTGACAGCGGGCCGACCGCCCTGCCGAGGTGGGCGACGGCTGGAACAATCGCTTTAGGGGGGGGCGGAAGCATTGGCCGACCGTGGACCCGAAGAACCGGTCTGAAGATCTGGTGTGGGGCCCGGGACGCGGGGAGGCCCGGGAGAGCAGCCGGTGGCCCCTTGTGATGGAGGGTCCCGATCCGGGGACGGCACAGGACGAGGGTGCGAATATCCAGGGGGTGAACATCGTGCCGCCTCTGGAATCCCTGGCAAGCGAGGGAGAAGACCCTAGTGATAACCCTACAGCCTTCACACCGGCTATGGGGAGAGACAGACCCCTTAGAGGTGCCCAGTCCAACAAAATCATGCAGTACACAGTACCGGGCCCGACCTCCGCTGACCGCATTAGACCTGACCAGGAGCAGACGCCTCATCACGGCTCGGCGGCCCGCGACACATCTGACATTCTGGCGGCCATAAGGGAATCACGAACGGCGCTGGAGTCAAAAATGGACGGGATGGCCATGGACATAAACCATCTGCGCCTGGATTTAAGGAAAGTGGCAGACAGAGTTACCACTACAGAGGGGGACTTGAGCACGCTGCAGACCGAGGTCCAACAAATTGCGTGCAACAGTTTCTGCGCTCCAGGAGCACACAGCACGGCTGGAAGACAGGGCAGACGACGCGGATGGGCGATCGAGGAGGAACAACCTCCGCTTTCTGGGCTTTCCAGAAAAATCGGAGGGGCCGGCGGCGGACCTGTTTCTGGAGGAATGGATTTGCTCTGCGCTCCCAACCCTCAGGCTCTCTAAGATGTTCGCGATAGAACGGGCCCACCGCACCCTCGGACCCCCGCCTAAACCAGGAGCCCCGCCTAGGGCGATGATCGCACGTGTGTTTAATTTCAGAGACCGGGACACGATCCTCCAATTTATCCGCACTAATGGTCCACCCAAGTTTGAAAATCAGGCCATTCACATCTACCCTGACTATACCAAAAAGGTACAGGACCTTCGAAATGACTTCCTAGGCGTCAAGCGACGACTACAGGACCTCCATATCAAATACAGCCTAATGTTCCCGGCCCGACTCCGCGTACAATATGAGGACAGGGTCCACTTCTTTGGTACTCCGCAATAGGTGGCAGACTGGATGGACTCGTTGGGCCTGGCTGGGCAGGGCCACAACCACGGCTGGCAGGAACAGAGACGGAGGAGTGGACGGCAACGGAACCAGCAGCGTTCTACTGGAGAACAGCGACTCAGACGCCGGGACCTACCGGACGGAGGTCGCATCATGGTAGGGCCGGACGGCACCCTACAAACGGAGAGGGAGGCGATCCCGACACAGAATCAGTTCTCTCCACTGTGTCTGGTGCAGGAGACGCAGTCGGAGCAGGGGGGTGCCGCCAGCCCAGCAGACGAGGAGCCCTGAGACCTTTGCAGGCCAGTCAACAAACTGAATTCTGGGGGTAACTGGTCACCGAAACTGTAAGTACGAGACTTGGCCCGGATGGGTCTGCACTTGGCCAGGGTGCTCCTACTTGAGGGGCCCCGAGCCCCAGGGACAATAGACTGAGGTGGAGGAGTTCTGGGAGGGATGGACACCATTCCACCACTCTACAGTCTTAGACACTCCGACTGTGGTGCGCTGAGGCGGCCTCGCTAGACCGTTGGTCGGGTGGGGACGCACGGTGCCAGACAGTTTGGCTATATATCTGCGAGTGGGAGGGTTACTTTTCTTGTGCAAGTTTTCTTTCCTTTATTGGAACGTGATAGTTGATCTGGGTTGGGGGGGTGAGGTAAGGGGAGGGTGGCAGCAATGGGGCGGAGTCCTGAGTCCTCAGACCACGGTTGGGTTGTGAGAATGCAGTGCTACTGCCTGAGTGAGGGGGGTGAAGGGGTTGGGAGTTTACATTGTTCTGTTTCACAGTTTCATGCCGGGACTATGCTCTGTCATATCACTGCTTGGTTTATGGGGTTCCAACGCACAGGGTCACACTATATCGCAGACGGGATCCTCCCCACAAAGACGTGGGCCACCGTACCACCAGATACCACACTCATGGCAGGTGATAATCAAAAATATAAATTCATAACGTGGAATGTAAGGGGGCTTAATAACGTGGTCAAACGGGTGAGGGTGGCGACCTATCTAAGAAGATACGGGATAAGTATAGCCTTTCTTCAGGAGACACACCTGTGGGGAGACTGCCTTAAATATGTCCAACGTAGATGGAGGGGCCAATTTTTTGCAACTTCCTATTCGGGGTTCGCTAGAGGAGCACTTATATGGATAGCGCCTGGAGTCCCTTTCAAGACTGTGACCACTAGACTAGATCCTGATGGGAGGTTCGTGGTGCTGACGGGGATACTAGATGGACGACACGTAAGCTTGGTAAATATATATGCCCCAAATAGTGATGATGGGGAGTTTCTGGGACGGGTCCTGGGTCAGTTAGATCTAGACCCAGAGGTAGAGCTGATTATCGCAGGAGACTTTAATTGTGCCCTGGACGGAGAGCTGGACAGACACCCCCCCAGACCAGATACTAAACCAAAAACGAGGGAGGCCATACGCCAGATGCTTCACAGTTACTGCTTATTAGATGTCTGGCGCCACCGCAACCCACAAGGGCGAGTGTACTCGTGCCACACACCTGCTGCCAACACGTACAGTAGACTTGATTACTTTTTTCTCCAGGTCCAATCGGCTCCCCGGGTGGAGGAGACGCGATATCTGGCCCGCTATCTGTCCGACCACTCCCCCCTGATGATATCGTACACTATAGGCCGGCCGCGATCTAAAGTACCGCTGTGGAGACTGAACACTGAAGCCTTGACAGACCCGACGTACAAAGATGCGATAACGAAGGGGTTAGACGACTATTTCGATCTGAATTGGGGTACGACTGCCACCAGGGCGCTTGAATGGGATGCGATGAAGGTGGTGTTGCGGGGGGTGTGTATGTCCACGGAGGTGGGGGTCAAGAGAGTGCTGGAACGGGATCTGCGCCGACAAGAGGAGAGCTTGGCGGTTCTAGAAAGAGAGCTTCCCACTGCTGAGGGGGGGCCGGCCAGGTGGGCGGATCTGCGCCGGAAGATTGGGGACATCTGAGACTCTCTGGGCAAATACAATAGAACCACGAGTAGACGTCGCTGGTACACAGAGGGGGACAAAGCGGGACGCCTGTTGGCGCGCCTGATTAGAATGGAGACGCAGCCTCTCCCGATTTTATCGATCAAAACGGAGCAGGGCCAATTAGTCTATACACAGCACGAGATCAACAGAGCATTCGCCACCCATCTACAAAAGATATACTCGGAGCCCAGGCCCCCACAGCGCCCCAGGTGGTGGAGACCTACCTTGTCGAGCTAGAACTACCATGTCTGGACCCAGAGATTCAGGAATCTCTGGGGGACCCCTTTAGAGATGAGGAGATCAGGGCGGCAATCGCCCACTTGAAGACCGTGAAGTCCCCTGGGATGGACGGCCTGGCGGCTGAGCTCTATAAGGAGTATGGAGGGGTCTTTATCCCTAAACTCCTGGAAATTACGGTGGAAGCAGGCGAGATTGGCTTGCTCCCAGATTCCATGCGCGAAGCACTGATCGTTATGATCCCCAAACCAGGGAAGGACCCCATGCTCCCCAGTTCATATCGGCCAATCTCAATGTTGAACGTGGATCTTAAAATTCTTAGCCACGTGCTGGCGGGCAGGCTCCTCCCGTATCTTAGGCAGCGCGGTTCATGATGACCAGTCCGGTTTTATACCTGGCAGGATTGCTTTGAGAAATATCCGTCGTCTCGCTCACGTTATGCAATCAATGGAGGGTGTGGCCCATCAGAATACCCTTGTATTCCTTGATATCGAACAAGCATTCGACTCGATCTGTTGGGAATACTTGTGGCAGGTGCTTCTAAAGATGGGGTTGGGGGAGGGCTTCGTGAATTGGGTAAAATTACTATATGCTCATCCGCTGGCGAGGGTCCGTACGGGTAGATACGTGTCAGATATAATCACAATAGAAAGGGGGACAAGGCAGGGGTGCCCGCTCTCCCCCTTGTTGTTTGCCCTGGCAATGGAGCCACTGGCTTGTCACCTCCGTGGGGTACTCCGGGGGCAGGGCATCCGAGTGGGGGGAGCGGAACATATTGTGTCATTGTACGCTGATGACGCTCTGGTGTACCTGCGCCGACCGCCCCAGTCTATGCCAATGCTATTTGCGGTTTTGGAGCAATTTGCGGGGGCCTCCGGACTCCACATTAATAAATTGAAATCACAACTATACGCGATCGGGCCGCCAGACGAAGGGGAAGACGCCCAGCCCCCTGAGATGGGGCTCCCTGGGTGCCGGATACACTTTGATACCTCGGGATATGGATAACCAGGGACAGAGACGTCTTCTATCACCATAACATGGGGCGGATTATTAGGGGTCTTCGGGGAAGTATTACCTTCTGGAACACACTCAAGCTTTCACTGATGGGGAAGATTGCCTTGATAAAAATGGTGGTTCTGCCTAGATGCCTCTTTACGATGCAGGGATCCTTCTTTGAACTCCCCCATCGGGTATTCAAGGACATAGACGCACTGCTTATTCGGCTGCTATGGAACGGGAAACGGTGCCGGGTCAGTCTGGAGGTCATGAAACGCCAATGGGGCAAAGGAGGTCTAGAAATTCCAGACTTAGAACTTTACTACTTTGCATCGCAATTGCAACACGCTATAGCATGGCTGGACACTGACCCTTCCTGGGAGAGGGCCCTGCTAGCGGACACGTATGGAGGACGACAGCTGGGGGCACTCCTTTGGCAGACAGGCGGATCTCGGGAGCCGTGTCCTCCATTAGTCCGACTATTAACGACGATCTGGAATCGTGTGATTGAGACTTGTCCGTGAGTGGCCGTTCGCCCCAGAGGCCGATCTCTGGCTTCTGCCGCCCTTCGCTCAAATTGAACGGGTTATGTCGACTGACAAATGGAAGGACGGGGGCTGCCTAATGTTATCCGACCTATACCCGGAAAACAGGTTCATTACCTATCAGGAGGCGGTGGCTGCCTTTGACTTGGGACCCGGGCAATTTCTGCAATACGCCAAGATCGCGGCCACAGCACAGCAGCTATGGCCCTCATTCCCCGAGGTCCCGGAACCCACCCATGTCCTGGTTACGATGATAGCAATGGCAGGAGGGCGGAAATTCGTCACCCATCTATATAGGGCACTGAGGGAGGATAAAAAGCTTGAACCCTTAAAAGTAGAAGAAAAATGGCAGCAGGTGGGTCCGCAGGAACTAACGCCCCAGGACTGGGAGAAAATCCATGAGAGCGTACGCAAGGTATTGGTCTCTAACAGATTCAAACAAATACAGTATAATATAGTACATATGGCCTACCTCTCACCTAGGCGGCTCCATGTCATCGATATCTCTAGGGACCAGGCGTGCCCCAGGTGTCGCCAGGTTCGGGCAGACTTTCCACATATGGTATGGACCTGCCCACTAATTCAGACGTACTGGACGGAGGTCCTAGAGGACCTACGTAGAATAACTGGCTGGGAAATTGCCATGGAGGCGAGCTCATGTCTCCTCGGATTAATTCCCCGGGACCCTAAACAAAAGACAAGTAGACGGTTCCTGGTGCTGGGACTCATAATAGCTAGGCGGCGGATAGCAATACACTGGCTGGCGCAACAGCGGCCACAGATAGCAAGCTGGAGAGCGGATCTGCGAGAGTGGGCACTGGCGGAGGAGGGGCATATACGCGCCACCAGACGAGATGGCAAACTGCTGGAGGTATTGCTGGCATGGGGGTGATGGTACAGGAGATAGAGGGCAGGCCCCGCAATCCACACAGGTATCGCATGAGGAGACACACCCCACTGGGACGGAGGCCCACAGTCAGGAGGGAACTAGATGGAGATCCCAGACGGAGCTTAAGTTAACTGGACCTGAGGTGCATAGTACCGGCACGAGGGAGGGGGTGTTGAGGGTGACAGGGGAGGGGGAGTTCGGGGGGTTTCTTAGTTAAAGTATATTTATCGCGCACCAAATCCTTGTTTAGAGTGGTACACAACTCTCGAGGAGCATACACGGATATAATCCTGAGTTCACAATTGGAATGCTCCTGATATCAGTTGTTATGTGGGCGAAATGTATTGTATATGAACATGGTCTGTACATTCTGAAGAATAAAATCAATAAAGAAATTTAAAAAAAAAAAAAAAAAAAACTTGCGCCTCATAGGTTTCCTTGAAGGAGTTGAACTGGGGCGGGCGAACACCTTTGTGGAGACTTGGGTGAAGTCATGGATACCCAAGGAGGCTCTCTCTGCATGGTTCGCAATAGAACTCGCCACCGTTCCCTGGCGCCCCTCATCATCAGGATCCTTAATTTCCGGGACAGGGATGCGATCCTTCGGGAGGCGCGGGCCCACGGCCCCCTGAAATACCAAAACAACACCATAATGGTTTTCCCGGACTACACAAGAGAAGTACAGGCCCAACGTCGTACCTACTCGGACGTCAAACAAAAGCTCCGCAACTTGGGACTGCGCTATGGTCTTCTCTTTCCGGCCCGTCTCCGAGTCGTCTTCCAAGGCAAATCAATCTTCTTCGATACCCTGCAGGCGGCCTGGACCTGGCTCACAGAGGAGCGTCCACTGCGGACCCGACCCCCTTCCCCCCGCCTCATCGACATCTCCAGGGCCACACCCATCTCCTCCCAAACTGCAGCGGAGGCACAATCGGTCCCGCAGGCGGGGAGACCGGAGGGGGGGTAACTCACGTTCGCCGGGCGCTGGGTCCCAACTGCTGGTTTCCTCTGAGGTTCCTCCGGCTCTCGATGACCATAGCCGCGCCAATTCTCGGATTGACTTAAGTCGTGGCCCCCGACCCGTCGGGGACACTCCGCCCCGTCTTATCGGACTCCGACCTATCTAGAAGCCCTGCACTCCGTGGATCCGGCGACGATTCGGGGACCTGACTACTGGAGGACCACGAGACTGGATTTGAGGCAGAACTCTTTGGTTATTCTTGCTAATCATTAGCTGATGACACTATGACATCCGTCTACATGGAGGAGTCCATCATTGCCACGAACTGCCCTGCTAAACGTTTTAGCTTAGCTCTTTGTTCCTGTTTTGTTAACTTTTCCTTTACAGGGCGACAGATGCTTCAATTTCGGAAGTATAGGGTGGGGGGTGTTGGGTGGGGTTGGGGGGAAGGGGGGGCCGTTGCCCTCTGGACTCTTTCTGTTTCGGCTCTGTTTGAGTCGTTGTTTTTCATTCCTAACGACAGCTCACCACATGCACACGCCAACAACATTGACAGGAGACACATCACCCTGTACAATCCACACCTTCCCGTTCTAGCTGCAAGGTGCCACCTCGCCTGGGACCCCGGTCCCCCCAGTCCCTCATATCCCCATGCCAGCTGCTCCTCAGATGCCCACTCGCAGTAGATCCCTCCACGTCCTGTCGTGCAATGTAAATGGCTTGCTGGACCGTATCAAGCGCGCAGCGGTCCTCAGGAGCGCCCACGCCAAGCGCCCGATGTGCTCCTCCTTCAAGAGACACACCTCCTGGGAACCCACTGCTCCTTTCTCGCCAGATATGGGTTTGACAGGGTCTGGCACTCCGGTTTCACACGAGGCTCTCGGGGGGTGGCTATACTGACCCGGAAAGGTCTCCCCTTCACCCCACTACACGTGACGACCGACAATCAAGGCCGCTATGTGGCCCTGTCCGGTAGGCTTGAAGGACAGGTCCTCAACCTGCTATCAGCATTCATCCCTCCAGCCACGCTTCCCTCCACTCTCCACCATTTTACAGAGGTAATCTCCGCCCTGCCCCAGGGTCTGATGGTAATTGGGGGAGACTTCAACGCGGTTATGCAGCCGTCACTTGATACGACGGGTGACCCCTCCTCATCGCGCCTAGCCTGTTCTAAAAGGCTGTCGAACTGGTCAACTGCTCTTGGTTTGTGTGATGCCTGGAGGATCTGGAATCCCCGTAGGAAACAATACACTCACACTTCCGCGGCCCACCACACCCATTCCCGCATTGACTTGATCCTCCTCCCGACCACCGACTGCCAGCAGGTCTCTGGTGTCTCTATTCTTCCCCGTGGAATCTCTGATCACTCTGCCATTTCTCTCCGCTTGGGAAGTCCCACTGATGGGGTGCGTACGGTTTGGCGGTTGAACGCGTGGTTCCTGCAAGACACGGAGATCAAAGACGCACTCGCAGTAGAATTGAAGCATTACTTTCTTGACAACAAAGGATCGGTCCCTTCTCCAGGTGCACTGTGGGAGGCCGGTAAGGCTACCTTACGTGGTGTGGCCAGAGGTCTGGTTCACACAAAACAGGCGGCGCAGACAGCTCACCTGACCCAGCTTGAAGCTCAGGCCACACGGCTAGAGTTAACCCTTGGAGACACGGATGACGCCCATCCCGCTAGACAACTCGCGCTGCTCCGGGACGAGATTCGTCAGATCTCCCTAGACTCCGCTAAGATGCTATGGCGCTCCTCTGTGGCCCGTGTCTACAGGTGGGGTGACAAAAACGGAAAGCTGCTTCATAATTTGGTCTCCTAACCCAAGGCCAACAGAATTATCTCTGAAATCTGTGACGCCGCGGGTAATCACCACTGTTCTTCGCGGGCTATTGCCCAAGCCTTCGCGGGCTAATATGCCCAGCTTTACTCAGCTCGGCCCCCTGGGGCCTCCTTGGGTGACTTGCTGGAACGAGCGGTGGCCCAGCTCCCCTGCCTTGCTCAGGCCGAATCGACAGACCTCGACCTTCCCATTACCCCTGAGGAGATACATGGAGCGATCTCCCTACTGCACTCTGGGAAGACACCAGGGCCAGACGGCTTCCCGCCGGAATACTACGAGACCTACCGAGACTTACTGGTCCCCCACTTGGTTGACCTCTTCCAGCATGTGGTCGAGGCGGGCTCCTTCCCCTCGGAGACTGACGTGGCTACTATCGTGGTCATTCCAAAGACCCAGCCACCTTCTCTCTCTTGTGCAGACTACCGCCCGATTTCTCTCATTAATACCGAAATGAAGATCTATGCCACTGTCCTGGCTCAACGTCTTCGTCCCTTGTTACACCAACTCATCCACCCGGATCAGTGTGGCTTCATGCCTGCCCGCAGCACTGGGCACTGTATACGGCGCCTCCACCTTGCCTTAGCCCATCGCCATCTACTCACCCCGTACCTGGCCCTGATGCTCATCGATTTTGAGAAGGCCTTCGATACGGTTGACTGGAGTTACTTGGAGGACGTTCTCCTCACGATGGGGTTCGGCTCCCATTTTAGACGCCTCCTCCATGTCCTGTACTCCAACCCCACGGCAAGAGTCCTGACTAACGGTGCTTTCTCAGAGGCGTTTCCCATCCGAAGAGGCACCCGTCATGTGGAAAATTAATTTGTATCGATAAACATTGTCTGCGCCATCTTGCCCTTTTTCCCAATGCCACACTTTCGTCGTCCGCGGCGGCCATTTTAGCTACCTTGATCAGACCCACTCTCTGCACACCGCTAATCCCCAGCGCGGCTCCACATCCTCGCAAGCCCCCCCGCACTGGTCACCTCTCTCTCTCTCTCTCATGCACGGGCCATTAACCCCCTCCAACTGCGCTGCACTTCCCTGGGAATCTCACCCGGGCCTGCCCGACACCTCCCTTTCCTCCTATACACTATCACACCCTCTGACACCCCTCTTCCTCCGTATCCGATTGTCCAGGCCGGTCCCAGGCTATCACCTAGCCCTGCGGATACAGTTTATGGCCCCGACTGTAAGGAATCGCCCCTCTTCAAAGGAGTTACAGTAGATCAAGGCCCCCACCCCATGAGATCCGTCACACCACATGCATTCCGGGAACCGGCGGAATGCCCTGCTGATCCTGCCGTCTGATGACGATTCTGTATGGTGAATGGGGAGGGATTCTCACTGTAAGGGTGCGTGGGAACGGGTCTGAAGCAGAAGATCCCAGGGATGTCTTTCATACTTCAAAGTATCTTTACTGTAATAAAGAATGTCTTCCTGCCATAAATGCGTGTATAAGAGGCCAGGCCTCAGAGATGCAGGAGAGCACCTTGTGAAGATTCCCTGTTGGTCTGATCTGACGTGTTCTCCTCCGGAGAGAATAAACCTTTGTTTCCTGCCTTCCAGTCTCCAGCGCCTGCCTCTTCATTGATTCATATTTTGGGGAATAGAGGCGACATCGCCGGGCAATACTTAAGGTTATTCCATTCGTCGATTGCCTTCCTGTTTTACAATTGGCGTCCCAAGCGTGGGGCCCATCAGCGACACGTGGATCCAGTGGGAGAGGTCCTGACGACAGAGTGAACGACTGCAACGATCGGGAGAGCTCCTGTCCGATAGACCCTCGTCTGACAGCCGATCATCCGAACTTCACTGGTTCCGAACAGACCTCTCTCGAGTGATCTACGGTCCTGACTGGGAACCATCAGGAGTGCCGCGATAGAAGATAGAGGACGATCGGGCGCTGGATTCGGAGGACAGGAAACAGCCCATGCGGTCCGGGTAAGGTCGTACAAAACGACAAATTGTGAAAGCGATAACGGTTCTTTGAGACATTTGCTGCTTACAAACGAGGAAGAGTACAAATACTCTATCTTCCTTTGTGAACAGTGAAGGGTGGGTAACGCGGACTTTTGTCCCCCTTTGTAATCTGTCGTACCTATCTTTTCTCCCCACTGATTGTTTGTTTGATTGATTGTCAAGGGTAGCTCCCTTTTTCTTTGAGTATCAGAGTAGCTCCTTTTGAGGCATTCCCTGTCTACAAACGGCGAGGGATAGGAATATTCTCTCTCCCTTTACAGATAGTGAAGGATGGGTAACGCGGACCTTTGTCCCCCTTTGTAATCTGTCGTGCCTATCTTCTCCCCACTGATTATTTATTTGGATCTAGTTCTCTTGAAACATTTATTGTCTGCAAACAACCTGGAATAGCAATATTCTGCCTAGTCTTTTGCAGGTAGTGAAGGAGTAGGTAACGCGGACTTTTGTCCCCCTTTGTAATCTGTCATGCCTATCTTCTCCCCACTGAGTGGTAGCTGGTTCAGCCCGGACCGCTTGTTAGAGGTGGATCATCCAGTCCCACTGGAAGGCACCCCTAACAAAGACATGTTCACAAAGCATGGACTAGTCGCTATAGCATATTGCAAATTATGGCACAGGTATACGAAGAAGGAACCCCAGAGTCAGTGGCCACTGATAGGATCCTTTGAAGAAAGCAAACTAGATGCACTAGATGAAGCCCTAAAAACTCGTAGAACGACACCGACCATGCTAGACAGCGTTGGCCTGTGGCGCAAAGAAACTGTACAGCGAAAGAAGAAAGAGGAAGCTAGGTTAGACAAAGAGCTACGTAAAGCAGCCCACCTAGCTGCAAAGAAACTAGAGGAAGAAATAAAGAAGAGAGAGGAGGCTAGCGAAAACAAGAGATCGAAACACCGAGCCAGTGTCCTGTTAGAACACCCTCTGCGCTCTACCCTGAATTACCTTCGAAACAGCGAACCAACGATGATCTCTTATTAGGTCCTCCGATCATCTACATGCCCCCTCCATATGCCCCTTCCCAACCTTCAGCGCAACACTCGCGACCCCCAAGCACAGACGAGAGTAGCGCCAGGGCCTCGGCCCCCAAGGCCTCCGCACCGGCGGAATCCCTCGCACCAGATACAAAACAAGCAGCAATATTAGATGACCATGAGGCCCGAAACACAGAACCCACAAGGACGAACAGGTTGGGCAAAAGCGAGCAAGAGAGGATTGACAAGGTAGTCAGGACACTAGTAGAACGAAAGGAGAAGGAGGAACACGTTATGGATATATTCAACTCATATGCGGGAAGCCACAGACGACACTTTGTCGTACGATTATGTTATCATGTCCTAAACGCTTATGAGGACCGATATCGAGATAGAGGTCCCGAGAGCCTAACGACTCTGTATAGAAAAATTGATATCGGGGATGAGGGCGAGTGTGACGTGACGGACCTCCTTGCGAGTACACTTAGGGTTTTCTGCCACCTCACTGAATCAGAAGTGGAAGCTAAACCTACGACATCCGTAGCGGCCGAACCACGAATAGAGCAACCTAGCACCATGATGCCGATAAGAGAGGCCGCCCCTATTGGGTCCCCCACGAGGTCAGGGAACACACGATGATGTTAACCATACGGATGCAAAAGGGAGGATAGTGTACAACTGGGTCTACCAACCATGGGATCGACAGGATATTCTGACGTTCGAAAATCTCTGCCCGATTTACGAAAAAACCCCACCGCCTTCTACACTGAACTAGGTACAGCCTTAGGTTCCACTATCATGACCCTAACGGACCTCGATTTGTTCTTCGGGTTATGTCTGCCAGCTGATGTGTGGAAGCAGATCCGCAAGGTCGACCACCTTGAGCTGTTCGGACATACCTGGAAACAACTCGATGAGTTCGACAAGCAACGAGGAGCCGGGCAGAAACCCGTAACGGCCATCCTTGAACTCCCGGACAAGATCGTCCAGAAACTCAAGACCCTGATTCCCGAGAAGAAAATAGACTGGTCAATAGTGACGGCCTGTAGACAGAAACCACAAGAAGACGCTTGGAATACTTCTCTAGGTTCGAAACGGTGTTCTCCGACTACAGCGGCCAAGATATGGCCACTGCAACCGGACACCACTTGTTCGTTCAGAATTTCGTGAAAGGCCTGGTGCAAGAAGTTTCTCAAAAATTGCAGGCGGCGAAAGCAGTTGGGCAGCCTCTAAACCCACGGCTATCCTCCAGATGGCCCAATACTATGAACATCAGAAGAATGAGAATGATAGGGCATCCGAACGTAAAAGAAGGAGTTGAAAGAGCGGGTCATGATAGCTCAACTGCAGGGGGTGACGATAGGTAGGGAACCCTCCAAGGGGAACTACCAGCCGACAGCCCCTAAAAATACACCCTCCAGAGAACGAATGCCCGTACCCTATACAAGCCGAAGGGACTTAGATGAAAACCAATGCGCGTTTTGTAAAGGATACGGTCACTGGAAGTCGCAGTGCCCGGTCCTTCATGAAGCAAACAAGAACCGAGAGGCTAGGGATGGGACAAACGGACAAAGAACAGGGACCAGGGACGGGGACACACCAATGATGCTAACTATGACAGACCAAGCCGACCTAACACATTTGACCGCCCACGACAGAATCAGTATCAGCAGTCCGATTGCGAGAACGTCCGCGATTTCGCATAGGACAGCCAGGGACAAGGGAGGGATCCAGTCGAGCTTTGTGTTGACCAGCAAGGTCCTTATGTCACTGCTAAGGTCCTGGAGTGCGAAGTCCCCATTTTTGGTGGACACTGGGGCAACACGTAGTGCATTATCCAAACGACTGATTCCAAGGGCACCCTTGTCTGGCTCACACGTGACAACAATAGGCTTTGATGGAACGCCCTCTACTAATCCCTTATCTACACCGATTCCCTTTGACTTAGAGAACAACATCACGGACACGACCTTCCTGCTATCTTCCAACACCCCCGACGCCATTATGGGTCTTGACCTCCTGAAGCACTTTCGAGCCACCATTCGATGTTCCCCAGACGGAGTACGAGTCATACTGTACGATAACCAGAATCCGTTCAGACCTTGTCCCACCCGACGCATGTTTTCCATCACTGACGCTGACTTGTCCTTACTAGACACTTTACCCCCGTACCTTTGGGCCAAGACCGACTCAGGCGTGGGACGCATGATGATAGACCCTGTGCACATCACTGTACGGTCAGACGCTATGCTCCCAAAGCTCCCACAGTATCGGATATCGCCCGAGGCGAGAAGGCATTGGTAGGAATCATTCAGTCCTTAGTCGATGCAGGAGTGGTAGAGGAAGTAGTCAGTAATATCTGTAACAGCCCTATCCTACCCATTGTCAAGAAGCAAGGCGAGGGAGATGAGAAGGCTTATCGCTTCATCATTGACCTCCGCGAAGTAAACAAAGTAGTCGTACCTCAGTACCCAGTAGTCTCTGACATCACCACCATCTTGACCCTGATCCCCTCCACTGCCACTGTTTTCACCGTCATAGATCTCAAAAATGCTTTCTTTTCTATCCCCATCCATCCAGACAGCCGATACCTCTTCGGCTTCACCCTAAAAGCCCGTTCATATAGATTCTGTAGAGCACCCCAGGGCTACACTGAGAGCCCCAGCATCTACAGCCAGGCTCTCAAGAGACAGCTGGACGCAGTCCAGCTCCCGGACGGAGTGGTGTTAATCCAGTATGTCGACGACATTCTCCTGGCTGCCGACACTACGCCACTTGCCACCACAGCCACCATCCAACTCCTGCACTTCCTCGCGGAGAATGGTCATAAGGTCTCCAAGAAGAAGCTGCAGTTCTGCCAACCACAGGTGACATACTTAGGCCACCTCCTGTCCAGGGACGGGAGAAAGCTCACACCCGATCGGATCCGGACCATCCTAGAGACCCCCGTTCCCAAGACTCAAAAGCAGGTTCGCTCCTTAGTAGGCCTCACGTCCTTCTGTCGGCAGTGGTTGCCAAACCTTAGTCTCATAGTCAGACCTCTACTCTCTCTGTTAGCAAAAGACGTTCCCTTCCCACTCCCTTGGACCCCTGAATGCCAATCCTCCTTTCAAGAACTACGAGATGCCCTCTGCTCAGCCCCTGTTCTAGGGACCCCTGACTACACCAAGCCCTTCTCCCTCTTCACCCACGAGAGGGAGGGGTGCGCTTTGTCTGTCCTAACGCAACCCATAGGTCCCAAACAACGCCCTTGTGCCTACTTCTCTGCCACTCTTGACCCTGTAGCCAGAGCTCTGCCCGCCTGCCTTCGAGCGGTAGCTGCCGCTGCCGTCTCTATCCGACAAAGTGAGGGGATCGTACTTTCGAATTCCCTCAATGTGCTGGTCCCCCATGCTGTCGACACACTCCTGAACCAGACCAAGACTCAGCACCTGACTAGCGCACGACTGACTGGTTACGAGTTAACTCTGCTTACACCCCACATCACGTTGAAACGATGTACCACTCTGAACCCTGCCACTCTGTTGCCCCTCCCCGATGACGACCCCAATGTGTCCCCTATGCATGACTGTGTGACCCTCACGGACGAGCAAACTAGAAGTAGAGCTGACCTCCGTGACACTGCCATCCCAGACCCTGATGGAGAGCTATGGGTAGACGGCTCGTGCATTAAACTCCCCAACGGCACGACCTCAGCTGCCTATGCAGTCACCACAGCCCGGACAGTAGTTGAGACGGCCCGCATCACCCAACGGTCCGCACAAGCGGCAGAACTAATTGCCCTCACACGTGCATGCGTCCTAGCAACAGGCAAAGTCGCAAACATCTACACCGACAGCCAGTATGCCTTCGGGGTGGTTCATCATTTTGGGCTCTTATGGAAGGAAAGGGGATTCCTGACTTCGCATGGTACACCCATCCTTCACGGAGATCTAGTCTCTACCTTGACCGAAGCAGTCCTCCTCCCCGAACGACTTGCAGTCATCAAATGCCAGGCACACAAGAAAGTGACAGACATCATTGGACAAGGAAATGCACTAGCCGACATCACTGCTCGAACCACAGCTGAGAATAGGACGACGACACGCATGTACGTGACTAGGTCACAGACGGAAAAATGGAAGGACGCTAGAGAGCACATTAGAGACATACAAATGGCCTGCTCCCCCAAGAACTGACTGAATGGGCACGGGTGGGACTGAAAGATGATGAAGGCTGCTGGTTGACAAAAGACACGAACAAATGGCTGCTACCCAATTCCTACTTGATCCCCATACTGACTATGGCACACTCCCCAGCACACATAGGATCTGCCCCCATGATTGAACTCATCACCCGAGTCTGGCACAACGACAAGATTCCCGACTCCGCTAGACGCCTAGTTCAACAATGCTTAATCTGCTTGCAACACAACCCAGGGAAAGGAACTGTTGTCCCTCGGGGTGGGTTCGGGGTCCCCGACCATCCCTTTGAAGTCCTACAGATGGATTACATTCAGCTAGACCGTTGCCTGGGTTTGAAGTACGTCCTTGTTGTCGTGTGCGCCTTCAGCAAATGGGTGGAGGCCTATCCCACACGCGACAACACTGCCATGACCACTGCCAAAGTCCTGTTAAAGAGTTTTTCCCCGATATGGCCTTTGTCGGATTTTATGGAGTGACAACGGCCCCCACTTCATAGCTGAAGTCATCCAACTTATCTTAAAGGGATTGGGTGTAAAACAGAAATTTCACGCAGTCTTCCACCCCCAATCTGCAGGCCTGGTCGAGCGACACAACGCCACACTCAAGCTAAAAATCTCTAAGATTGTTGCCTCCACCGGACTGAAGTGGCCTGATGCCCTCCCATTGGCATTGCTATCAATGCGCTCCACCCCCACTAAGCACCACTTGACCCCTTACGAAGTAGTATTCGGGTGGCCAATGAATATTTGGGCCGCGCCTAGGCCAACTTCGATCCATGACGTCCCAGACGTCCTAATGTCTGACTATCTGTGCACCCTCACTAAAACCTTAACTGTCATCCATCAACAGGTGCTACAAGCCATCCCAGACGCTTCCAGGGGCCCAGGACACGACATTCACCCAGGGGATCACGTCTTGATCCGCAACTTCCAGCGTGCCAAAAGCTTGGAACCTCGGTGGACGGGCCCCTGGCAAGTCCTGATCACTACACGGACGGCCCTTCGAGTGGAAGGCAAGCGTCACTGGGTGCATGCGCACCATTGTAAACGCGCCCCCAACTCTGACGACGGAAGAAGACATCGCGACTCAGGAAGAGCTCCTGACAAAAGACAAACCATCGTTGAGCTGTCACACCGACACAGAAACGCTCGAACTGGCAGAGTTTCCCGATCCCACCGTACCGTCCAGGGAAGGGTACAACCTACGTAAAGGGAGGAGCTTCGGCAAAGCAGACCACTGACTGGGTAAAATCTCAGAACGGTAGCCTAACACACTCAAGGTTGCCCGAAGAGAAGTCAGAGAAAGTCGGTGGTTCTGCCCGCTACCGAGCACTCTGAAGATGATGGAAGCGCCCGACTCCCCAATGATGGAAGCAACTGGATATCCGAAGAGGACCTACCGAAACCCAAAGACTAACAAACTGCACAGCTCAAAGACTATAGCCGTTTTCATTACCCTTCTCTTTTGCCTCCTCCTCATGACAACCTTCTGGATCATCGAAGAAAGCACACCCGCTCACAAAACATTGCTCCCCACTGAACTGCCGATAACTACCAAGGAACACTTCCTGATTGCCCTTTCTCCACCGCTCCGAGAGAGACGCAGGGAGTTCTGGAATAACTCTTTTGTGCAACTGCTGCACCAACACAACCTTGCCGCTAATGCCACTAATTGCTGGATCTGCGGGCTGCTGCCCCATGCAGCCGGACACTCCATCCCGTTCATTCCTTCGCCCTTTTCCATCCACGGCTCCTGTCTTGCCTGGCTGATTCTTCTGCAAGAAAGCTTTAAAAACAATGCCACATCAGAAAGAACTGTTTCGCATTTCTACCACGAGGCATGGCTGAATAAGACTGGGCGAACCGCTACTCCTTTTACCCTCTGACCTCTGGTACCTCTATTCACATGGACATCCCTGCCAAAGAACGAGTGGAAATGCAAGTTTTCCATAACCCAGCCAGACCCACTTTCTCCTACCTCCGGAAACGAACAGCCACCACTCTGACAGTGGCCTTGTCTGTTGTCAACGTCTCGGGCCTTGTGTGCATCGAAGGCCTGGGGACGCAACTGGTGGGCCGCAGCGCCTGCGTCATCACCAGAACACTGGATTCATCCGACCCTCCCTCCTTTGTTGCTTCTCCAAATATGTACTTTGTTTGTGGCACCAAAGCATACACCTGGCTCCCCAAAGGTTGGGGGGCACATGCTACATTGCCTTCATCCTCCCACCTACGTATGTGGCCCCAGCAAGCCATCACCGGCAAAAGCGTGCAAGGGACATCGACCAGGCCGACTCGACAGGAGCACAGTTCTTGGATGCCGCGAAAGGACTTGTGCCATTCTGGGGTCCGATGACGAACAGCCGCGCCATCCGACACTTGACCCAGGCAGTTGAAACCACCATGAACATCACAGCTGGCATCTTGACCAATAACACCGCAGAGCTTCAGGCAGTCCGCCTGGTGGCTCTGCAGAACCGCTTGTTCTAGACGTGGTTCTGGCAGACCGAGGAGGAGCATGCCGCATCATTGGGTCCAGCTGTTGCACCTACGTGCCAGACAATTCACCTTCTGTTTACAAAGCCATCGAACACCTCCATAGACTGTCCTCTGAAGTACACCGGGAGCAAGAAGGATGGTCGCTTGGGAGCTGGTTCTGGGACTTACTGAAAGCCTGGGGGTGGAGGTTGTTCACATTCATTCTGATTCCGATTGTGGTGCTATGCGGGTGTTGCTTAAGTATCCAATGTCTGCCTCCTCTGTGTTCATTATTTTCAAATTGCATTTGCCCAAAGACTTTGGACTTACAGGCTGAACACATGAAAACTTTGTATGAGACAGAAATACGTGGCATTATGGGGATCGACCCGAATTAACAAGTTGGCGAGAAATGTTAAAAGGGGGACTGTGGAAAATTAATTTGTATCGATAAACATTGTCTGCGCCATCTTGCCCTTTTTCCCAATGCCACACTTTCGTCGTCCGCGGCGGCCATTTTAGCTACCTTGATCAGACCCACTCTCTGCACACCGCTAATCCCCAGCGCGGCTCCACATCCTCGCAAGCCCCCGCACTGGTCACCTCTCTCTCTCTCTCTCATGCACGGGCCATTAACCCCCTCCAACTGCGCTGCACTTCCCTGGGAATCTCACCCGGGCCTGCCCGACACCTCCCTTTCCTCCTATACACTATCACACCCTCTGACACCCCTCTTCCTCCGTATCCGATTGTCCAGGCCGGTCCCAGGCTATCACCTAGCCCTGCGGATACAGTTTATGGCCCGACTGTAAGGAATCGCCCCTCTTCAAAGGAGTTACAGTAGATCAAGGCCCCCACCCCATGAGATCCGTCACACCACATGCATTCCGGGAACCGGCGGAATGCCCTGCTGATCCTGCCGTCTGATGACGATTCTGTATGGTGAATGGGGAGGGGATTCTCACTGTAAGGGTGCGTGGGAACGGGTCTGAAGCAGAAGATCCCAGGGATGTCTTTCATACTTCAAAGTATCTTTACTGTAATAAAGAATGTCTTCCTGCCATAAATGCGTGTATAAGAGGCCAGGCCTCAGAGATGCAGGAGAGCACCTCGTGAAGATTCCCTGTTGGTCTGATCTGACGTGTTCTCCTCCAGAGAGAATAAACCTTTGTTTCCTGCCTTCCAGTCTCCAGCGCCTGCCTCTTCATTGATTCAAATTTTGGGGAATAGAGGCGACATCGCCGGGCAATACTTAAGGTTATTCCATTCGTCGATTGCCTTCCTGTTTTACAGTCAGGGGTGCCCTCTCTCACCGCTCTTATTCGCGCTGGCGATGGAGCCCCTGGCCTGCCTCATACGTAACGACCCCCAAATCCGAGGGTGGTCCTGGGACTCACACCAGGTCGACAAAATTGCCCTATACGCGGATGACGTCCTCCTTTTCTTGGCCGACCCGGAGAACTCCAGCCCACGTTGCCTGGAGGTCCTTCAGGCCTTTGAGAATGTCTCGGGCCTGCGGCTCAATCCGGCGAAGTCCACTCTGATCCCCCTCCATCCCTCGAGAGCCTGCTTCGACTGGCAATCCAACATCCCCCTACGGAGGCAATTGTTTAAATACCTTGGGATCTGGGTGGCCCTTCTTCCAGAGCTGGAGTGGGCTCTCAACCTGACACCCCTGGTCACGAATGCCAAAGCCGACCTTAAGCGTTGGCAATCCCTCCCACTCAACCCCCTTGGAAGAGGGGCACTTTTTAAAATGATGATCCTTCCCCGTTTTTCATATATCCTTCAATACGTCACCTTTCACCTCCCGGGTAGTTGGTTCCGTGAGTTCGATGGGGTACTTACTAGGTTCTTATGGGGGGGCGGAAGGCCGCGCATGGCGTTGACCCGCTGCCGGATACATCCCTTTGACGGTGGCATGGGTGTGACCAACCTTCACCTCTACTACTTGGCCACTAGACTCATTGTCGTCCACGACTGGTTCGCTGGAGGCTGGTCCGACCCGGCTTATCGAACCGAACTTAGAACCATGGAATTCCCACAAATCCAAGCCTACTTGTATGGTGCACCCATTCCGCAAACTATTCCACTTATCACTAGGGCGGTCCTAACGGCTTGGCGCTCTGCTCTGCGCTATATGAGATGGGACAAGAGGCTTACCCAACATACGCCTCTGTGGTACGGCACATGGCTGCGTGAGACATCGGCCCTTCAGGGCTTTCGGCAATGGGACCGGGTCGGGATTTCACTCCTTGGGGACATTTGGGTGGGAGACCATGTCAGGACCTTCTTCGACCTGCAGCAACGCCACTCCCTCCACGCCACCCAATTCTACAAGTACCTGCAGCTCCGTCACACCCTCTCTACGCATATTCCATCAGGCACCTCACTCCCTGAGTTTAGTCCGCTGGAGGCCCAAGTCATGATGGGAAACCTGGGTAGAGGGAGGGGTGTCGCAGATTTACCGCTCCCTGGTGAACAATGGCCCTGCTACCTTAGACTCGCTGCGAATCCGTTGGGAGGGATGGCTGGGCCCCCTAGAGGAAGCAGACTGGCGTGACGCCCTTATGGCTCCCAAAACCCCGACGACCTCTTCTAAGCTACGTCTCATCCAACTTTATTACCTTCACACGGCATATCTCACCCCCGCTCGCTTACATAGGGCAGGATTACGCCCCTCCCCAGATTGTACACAATGTGGCCACGCCCCGGCCGATTTTTACCACATGGTCTGGCTGTGCCCTGGACTCGCTCCATTCTGGTCAGGTGTGGAATCAGAACTCACGCAGACTCTGGGGTGGCAGGTCCCTCACGATCCTTTACGCCTTCTCCTGGGAGTATTTGATGACTTGGACGGCTCTAGAGCCGATAAACGCTTCTTGGGCACTGCGTTGGCGGTGGCCAAATGAGATATTGCAGCAGCTTGGGCACGGGCCAAACCCCCTGCCATACGTAAGTGGCGCCGGGGAGTGGACTGGTGCGCGGCCCAGGAGGAACCCCTCTTCGAGACCCGGGGATGTCCTGAAAAATTTGAGAAGGTTTGGGGCAAGTGGCTCAATCTATTGTTTTGAGTTTTATACTTATTTTTCTCCCATATTGTTATATTGTTTTTGCACAAGATGGTTTGTCCGAGGGCCTTACATTTAGGCCAGGTCTCCTGCTGTCTGTCGTTGATGGGCTTGATATAATGTGCACTTTTATGCTGTCTTTGTTTGTTTTGTTATCTCAAATGCGAATAAATTTGATTATCAAAAAAAAAACCTGAAACAGAGAGATGCCCTGGAAGCAACGGACTACCGGCGGAGTTCTATCAGCGGTTTGCCCCGCTGATGGCCGACCGCTTATTGGAAGTATTTAACAAGGCCCTAGCCAAAAGAGTATTACCAAAAACTATGCAGGAGGCGGTGGTGACAATTATCCTTAAACCAGATTAAAAAAAACCCTACTGCCGAACTCCTATAGACCGATATCCCTGTTAACACGTCGGGAAAATCAAGAGAGAAGATGCGGTGGCCGGCTTATCCTTGCTGGGGGATTCCCCGAGAGGGACGGTATGAAGTAAAGACTACGGCAATATTCTTTGTATTTACGAAATACAACATAGCAACTCACCTATGGAGTGGACATCGTTTAGGAACTCACGTATGAGTACTGAATTTAAGTGTATGGAGCATTTACTGAGAATACATACGATTGACAATGGAGAAGTAATTAGTGCACAGCAGTTGAAACCCATCAGTAGTGGCCTCTTTCAATTCCCAGGTGTATGAATACACTCACTGTACCCCTTGTTTGGTTGTCAGTCTATTTGGCATGGTCCTTAGGAAGGTGGTCTGTCATCTGTTTCTAACCCACCGAAACGCGCGTCGACCTTCTGAACAAACCCTGTCGTGTCAAGTGTATACGATAGGGCTGTGGAGACCAATTAGTTCTAAGTCTCCCCATGATCCAGATATGAAGAGTGGTTGTTATTGGGTGATGTATGAATGTGTTTGGTTGTGATTGAGTGAGTTTGTGAATTGATGTAAAGAAATTGGTTGTTGATTATATATTTTCTTAGGGGTCTGGAGCTATATATTATATTTGTTCCTCATGTGTTATGAGTGTGTAACTATGTATAAAAAATATTGCATGTAAATGAATATTTTTATGGTTCTATATTTATAAAAAAATGAATACAAAAAATTACATGTGTTTTTGAATAATAAAACGATGACAAATAAATCATATTGTCAAAGTGTTGAATTGTATAAATTACAAGTGTAGCCCACATTTGATGTTGTTCTTATAAGTTAAAGAAATAGAGGTCGTGAGGGAGTCTGCTATATATTTTTTAGTTGTGTTCCCCTCTTCTCCCTGACCTTAGCTTCATTTAGAGGGGGTCCCCCTTACTAGTTATACGATATCCCTGTTAAACCTAGATGCCAAGATACTAAGTGGGATTCTGACATCCCGATCACTGCCCTATATGCCTCAGCTTTTCCACCAAGACCAAGCTGAGTTTATTCCTAAGCGGAATACCACACACAACCTACGTAGATGAGCACATGTGTGGCATGCTCCAAGTATAAAGGATGAGAACTGTGCATTGGCACTATTGGATATCGAACAGGCATTCGACTCAGTTGAATGGGAATATGTCTGGGCTATCCTTGAAAAATTGTGGCTGGGACAAGGATATATACAATGGATAAAAATACTATACACCAACCCAACGGCCAGAGTGAGATTACACGGCCAGGTATCAGAACAATTTACGTTACTGAAAGGCACTCGACAGGGATGCCCCTTATCCCCACTTATATTTGCCATCGCGATGGAACCCCTGGCTGTTACCCTGAGGGAAAAGCTGGGACCATGGGGAATCCAATTGGGAGACTCTAACCATGTGGTCTCAATGTACGCAGACGATACGCTGGTGTACATACGCCAACCAGACATAGGGGTACCAGTCCTTCTTTTAGAACTCGAGAAGTTTGGACAGTTATCCGGCCTTCGTCTTAGCCCAGGGAAATCAAAACTGTTCCCTATGGGGAGATTGGCCGGGAAGTCAGACAATGCTTTACCCTACGTAGGGATGAAGTGGGTGTCGGAAGGAGTTAGATATCTGGGGATTAGATTAACAAATACGCACACTGCCTATCTAGACTATAATATAGGGAGAACAGTGGAAGGTGTTGGCGGCTCTTGCTTTCTGGAAGGAGCTTCCGCTTTCCCTGATGGGTAGAATTGCACTAATAAAAATGGTCATATTACCACAGTGCTTATATACCCTTCAGAACTCCTTGTACAGAATCCCACATCGATACTTTGCACAATTAGAACGTCTCCTGGTAGAACTGGTGTGGGGGAACAAGAGGAAACGAATAAAACTAGATACCCTACAACAAAAATGGGAGATGGGGGAATGGAGGTTCCACACCTGGATTTATATTACATGGCCACACAGCTCCAACATGCAGCGCACTGGATGGACGAACACATTAATTGGGAGAAACAACTGTTGGCAGGTACATACGGAAGGGCTATTCTTCCGGAGCTCCTTATGATGGGGACTGGAGTACCCGATTCCTACCCACACATCATACAGCATGTAGCGGTGGTTTGGGAAACAGCAGTACAGACAGTAGTTAGGCACGCACCCTATGCTCCTGATGCACCCCTATGGGTTGTGAAACCCTTCAAAAAGATAGCAGAAACAATGTCCATTAAAAAATGGGTGGAAGAAGGCTGCCAAATAATGGGAGATCTATACAATAACGAACAATTCTTAACGAGGTAAGAGGCCGAGAATATATTTGAGCTGGGGAAAAGGCAATATCTGCAATACGTGAAAATATTTGCAGTGGCCCGGGAGATATGGCCTGCATTCCCGCAGGAACCGCCCACCACATCGGTTTTTCAGGCGATAATTAGCCTTGCGGGAGGCCGTAGATTGGTTTCACATATATACAAAGCACTAAGAGATGATCTTCCCAAAAAACTCCTTCCAGTCCAGGCAAGATGGGACGGAAAGATAGATGGATCTTTAACAGAGAAAAAGTGGGAGAAAATACACGAGGGAGTTAAATGGGTAAGCTCAAATGCGAAGTTTAAACTTATACAATATAACGTTATACACCAGGCATATCGTGGGTACTACATAGAATATATATCCAGATTTTACAAACCAGTGCCCTAGATGCAGACAAACAGATGCACATTTCATTCATAAGATATGGGACTGCCCCACACTGACACAATATTGGGGGAAGGTAATATAGTGTATACAAACTGCCACAGGGTGGAAAATACCAACCACTATAAAAGTTGTAATACTGGGACTGCTCCCCACACCAAAATCCAAAAAGCTCAGCAGAAAGTTTCTTCTACTAGGGCTAGTGTTGGCAAAGAGGAGAATAGCGATCAGATGGCTTAGCCCGGATCCCCCCACAATTGAGGGATGGTTAAAAGACCTGAACGAATGGGCAACTGCAGAACTAGTTCGAATGAAAAAAGTCAGAAGGGATGATAAGATAGAAGAGGATGCGCAGGCCTGGACCCTCATGATATGCAAAAAAAATCTACACTAGATGAGGAGCTGATTGGGGAAGGACTGGAGGAGACAGGCATGGAGGGAATGGCCGGATGATCTGTAAACAGAGAATGCAAGATGTATGTATACCAAACTATGGAAAGCAGGATATGTCTCTCCTATTTCCTGCGAAATGACACGACGAAGGGGAGGGTGGGGGGAATGTTTGGTTTTTCTTTCTTTTTTTGTTGTTGTTAAGATGGCATCAACAGCATGTGTTTTATATGTTTCATAAAGGAAGCTCAAAAGTACATAAGGTTGCGCTATAGAAATAAAGATGTCTCGGAAGTTCGGAGACGAAGTATGTGAAAGCTGATATGACAAATGAAAATGTCTTGATACCATATGAAAATGCCAATAATTTTTTAAAAAGCATCTCCTTAATAGGCATTGACCCCAATTTTGAAGTGAACTGGAAGACTGACATTGGCGGTTTTTTTTTAACTGTTGGATCTTAAGGAAAATTTGGGGTGCCCAATTTCTAGACCTATCGACCAGGACCCCCAGATAACAGAATGTAGAAACTCTAGGGAACTGTGTTTTTTAATAGCAAACTGCTTAGTCTTAGGGACCCCCTTTCCGCAAATCATTATGAAGGCTTTTTTTAAGGTTAGCGTTTAAATTCAGCCCTTACATAAATATCGGAAATTAATTACGTAGCAATTGTAAATCATTCGCGGTATGCGCCATGAGAACTGCATCCTCTGCATACAGTAAAGTAAGGATCGGTCAATTGGCAATCTTTGGTAAATCTGTGGTAGAGTGCTGAAGAGCTTGTTGGAGGCCATTTATGTACAATGTGAACAAGAAAGGGGCCAAAACACACCCCTGTTGAAGCGTTTACATTTTTGGGTAATTTTCAAGAGCACTAATGTGTCCTTGCAGATTCATCACCTGAGGGGGCAGCCTCCCTAAAGGAAACTGTCTGGTAGTTGTAGCAGAAAAAGGTTAGGCAGATTTCACGGCAAAGAAATGTGCTTGGTGAAGGATTAGACACATGGCCGAGGAGGGGGCATCCTTTGATGTATCATAGCCTCCCTAAGAGATATTGTCTGGTAGTTTGTTTGCAGGATTATATAGCGCAGCTTATCACCCGGGAGGGTATCCAGGCGCTGTCCATGATTTGCCCACAATCACAGGATGTTGCGCCGACGCCAAGACTCGAACCCGGATCCCCAGCTTCCGGTCTGCAGCTCTGGCCGCTGTGCCACATCCTCTCCTATTTGTGGAGGGGGTCAGGTTGATAAGCTGTGGGGCCCCCACGTGTTGTGGCCTAACCACAGGGGGGACACAAAAGAAACGCACACACACTTGGTGTCGGGTATGGGCCGGAAGACCATGAGCGGTCTCTGCCCGTTTATTATATAGCCTCTGGCTATGCCTGGCAAGAGGATGTACATGGTGCATTGCCGGGGTAAAACCATTACCGCGGGGGAGGGGTTATGCATCTATTACATCCCTTCCCAACTTGGAGGTGAATTCAGCATGCAAAGTCTCTGAGCTTCTGGCGCGGTGGCGGGTTAGCCGGCGGTGATACCGTTGTTGCTGGGAATGTCCTCTCGCTTCCTCTGGCCCTTGGCCATTTTGGGGGTGGACTGCAGTATCTGCTCCAGTACAGGCTTGGCTGGAAGTCCAGTCACTGGGGCCAGCTTCTTCTTCTTCATGACTGTCAGGTCCAGTAGGGCTCTCCCACATTGTTTCGTCTTCCCTTCCAGAAGATCACTATCCGGAACCATGATATGTTCCTAGTAACCAGTGCATTACATTTGCAGGCAGTGATCATGGTCCTGTTCACTTGAGTGAAAGTCCACACCTCGCTCATAAGGTGTTCGGAATTTCCATCCTGGTCTGCAGTCCTTGAGCAGCATCTTGTCCCCCAGCGAGATCGCTCATGATGTGGCTCGCCTCTTAACACTTGCGGGCACGTTCGTCTGGACTCACCGGGCCTGGGTGTTCATTGGGTCATAAGGTGGTGGAGGCCATTTGGGATGGATTTGAATCGTGTCTAGGGCAGAGCTCGCAGAGTTTCACTCTGCGGAATTCCGCAGAGTTACCAAAAATCTCACTGGAATTCTGCGGAGTTCTGCGTGCAGGCAGAATTAATCAAACTTTTGTGTTATGTGCGTGCAGGGTAACTGTGTGACCCGACCTGACCACGGAGAAGGTTTGGCTTAGGCAGAGGACCAGATGTTTTGTTTGCAATGCAGTTTTCTTTTTGTCTGGCCAGCCCATCTCGCAGCCGGCTCTATGATGGGGGTGACCCTGGGGCTGCTGCAAGGTAATGCCACCTGAGGCTCACCGCAGCCAGTAGGCACAACTCAACAAGTGGTGACTAGGGGACAGGTTCTGCCTGGGGACACTGTATTTGTCTGTACAGTCTCCCTCTGGGGCAGTCTCACCCACCCATCACCCACCTTCCCTTCCCAGGCCAGAATCAGAAAGTGCCGTACCTCACCTCCGCAGTCCGCACACAGACAGACAGCTCCAAGTCAGCGGCTAGGAAGCGAGTGCTGAACACACAGCCATGGTCCAACAAAGTGCAGGAGAGCCTTCACACCAGCTGTGGAGGGCACGAGCCCCCTCCTGTGGACTCTGTGCTCCTTTTCAGGCTCGATACCCCCACCTACAAGAGGAGGTTCAGCGCGAACAGCTTTTGGTGTGCAAACCACGCTGGGAGACGGAGCCTGTCTTCCCCCGCTTCGAACCGTTCAGCGTGCTCCCCGCAGCGGTTTCAAGGTACCTGGAGCTTGCTGCACCCGGAAACAAAAGTATTGCGATTTCCGGGTGTCGATGGAGGAATTCCAACTTGTTGTACCCTGCAAATCCTCAAAAATGAGGCATTACTGTATCACAAGCATCTTTTTCCTGCCTTCTTGGAGTCTGTGCCAGGGAATAGTGTCTCCAACTCCGAGCTCCTGCAGTGAGTGACACATGTGGAGCTAAGAGGGAGGAAAGTGCTTGCCTGGCTTTCAATAACTGCACCTCCCTCCATGCTGGTGATTCAGCAATTGAACACTGCGCCTCATTACTGAAGCCGTCTCCTTGCAGGAGCCTCTGGGGGACATGTCTCGTCAACAGCCAGAGGAGGTGAGCATGGCAAGAAATGTGCAGAGAGAGAAACACTTAAAATCAACCCCAGGGAAAGACTGCACTTCTAAAAGTATAACGCACATGATGTTGCATTAATTTAAAAATACACTAGGACCGCACCCATCCCCCACACCACCCCACGAGGATGGGACGTGACGATTAGAATGGGCAGTTGAGAATGATGTTCTCACTTGACTGATAGCGAGGGTATTATCAAGATAAGGTCTTCAACTCGTGTTCAAGACATTCATGCTGGTAGTTGTACCCTGTGACAACAACTAAGATTTATAAAAGCCACTAAGGCCCTTTTGGGACAGGCTCTCCCCTCATAACCCAAACAAAATGTATGTGCCAGTGAGACAGGTCCTCAGCAACCCAAATTAAATGTTTTCACAGACACGCACGCATTATTGAACCGTATGGAGCATGCCTTGTGTAGGATGGCACAGGTATACCACTAAGGTGGTAAAGTCCGCTTTAATGAGACAGGTGTGCATCACAACCCAAAAGAATCCTGCTTAATGTCTTACAGTGTACCAGAAACTTCACTACATGCCTAAGAATCCCACAACATTCAATCCTCCCATTAACCTTTTCCATGAAAGCAAACAATTCGGCATCCTAGTCCCTTTAACTTTCCAAACAGAAGGTGACCAGTGATGGGTATAAGAGGTGGAAAAGGCCTTCACCCTCTTTACCCTTCCTTATAATAAGGGTGAGCGCGGTGCCTGTGCCGTTAAACTCCATTCCGCCGGTGGGCAGCGGATCCCTCCCGAACTCCATGCTCCAAGAGGAGCGCGGAGTTCCAAAAACTTTGCAAACTCCACCGGTGAAGCGGAGCCTGCCACCCACCCCTAATCATGTCTCGTCAATGACCACTGAGCATCAGAGACCAAGGAGAGCATTGAGTGGTGCAATATGGCGCCCCTCAGTATTCCCTCAAGAATTTCTGAAGGCTGACTTCAGGATTGGTTCCCTCAGCCACAGCAGTTCTGAAGGTTTTGGTCAGGGTTTGCATGAATCGCTTTGCCTCTCCATTCGCTTGCGGCCACTGGGGCATGATTCAGCAGTGGCGTATCCCTAGACGTTTCAGTAAGTCTTGGAACTCAGCACCTTGGAAAGGCGGTCCGTTGTCCGTCTTTATTTCTTCCAGCAAGCCAAGAAGTGAGAATGATCTTTCTAGTGCTGGGGACATATTGTGGAAAGCTGTGGAGTCTACGATTTCAACGAGAGGGTATTTTGAATAACTGTCAACTATGATCACAGTCGTTCTCCTGTCGGGGAAGCTCCCTAAGTTGAGACTCACTTTGGACTATGGCGTGGTGCATGGATCTTCTGTAGTGACAGGTGAAGGTGCTTCTTGAGAGCTGGTAAGCTGTTATAAGGTCATTGCCTTACCATTTTGTGGACCATGGCTTTGAGGCCCGGGAACCAGACCTTCTCCCTCATGCAGGACTTCATTTTTGCTGTTCCCTGGTGTCTGCCGTGGGCTAGTTCTGTCACTCTGTGTTGCAGCCCCTCCAGGATTACCAGACACTGCCCTCTTAAAACCAGTCCATCTTTTGTAGCCCTCAGCTTGGTGCGCACTTGCCACATCTTTGTGAGCCTTTCTTTTTTTGGACTTTGCCACCCTCTGGCGTCCCGTAGGAACTTGCACCATGAGCTGTTTTGTAGAGTGTTTCTTACTTTTTCCAGCACTGGTTCTGTTGTGATGACGTCTTTGATATCTTGGAGGCTTAGCACTTGAGGGCAAGCTACCTGGGATACCAGGTTGACATACGCTTCTGTGGCATCTGTGTTGTCATTGGTCTCGCCAGCCAGTGGTGGGGGGTGCTGTGAAAGGAAGTCTGCTGGGTTCTTGGACCCCTGTCGGTAGGTGACCTCGATATGGCAGTGCTGCAATTGGATAGCCCAGCCCAGGAAGAGGGTGTGGGGCAGAGCCACAAAAAAGAAGGATGAGATGCTGATGGTCAGTGACTACTTTGAATGGCCTCCCACAGAGGTACAGGTGAAAGTGTCCACAGGACCACTTAATGGCCAACACCTCCCTCTCGATTTGGGAGTAACGTATTTCCGTCGGCGTCAGTGCTTTGCTGGTGAAGGCTAACAGGGCCCACCTTCTGGGCTCCACTTCTTGGGTGAATACAGCCCCTAAACTAACAGAGCTAGCATCCACCAGCAGTACGGTATTCTTCTTTGGATCGAAGTAGGCCATGGTGGCTTTGCTTAGTAGGGCTGCTTTCACCATCTGGAAGGCACTTTCTTCGGTGGCTCTCCATCTCCAGGGGCCAACGGTTTTAGTGAGGGCTCTTAGGGTCCGGCGATGGTAGCCAGATTAGGAATAAACCTGCCATAAAAGGTGGTCATCCCCAGGAAGCTAAGGACCTCTGAGACAGTTATTGGGGCTGGGTCCTGCTGTATAGCCTGCGACTTCCGGGAGACTAGTACCCCATCTTGATTGAATACTTAGCCAAAAATCTCAATGGAGTTCTGGAAGAAGGAACATTTTTCCCGGTGAAGAGCGATGCAGTGCTCCCACAGGCGTTTCAGTGTAGCTCACAAGTGTCTGTGGTGCTCCTCAGTGGTCTCAGAATATATTAAGATGTCATAACTCACGCTCATGATGCCTTGGAGGCCGGACAGAGTCTCTCTAATGGCATCCTGGAAAACCTTTGCTGCGAAAAAAATGCCAAAGTTTAGCCATTTGTACCAGCGTAACCCTAAGTGTGTTGAAAACGTAGTAATGTATCTGCTTTCTTCGGAGAGGAGCAGTTGGTGATATCCTGTGTTGAGGTCTAGTTTGGAGAACCATCTCGACCCGTTAATGTCGGGTATAATGTTATCCATTGTGGGTGTTATATGTATCTCCCGCTTGAAGGCCTGATTGGGGAGGCGATGTTGATGCAAACTGTATTTTTCCAGGCTGTTTTGTTTTTTCTGCGATGACCAAAGGGGACACCCACGGTATTGCCCAGACACTTTTTTGATGACACCTTAGCTCTCAAGCTTGTCTAGCTCTTTTACAACCAGTGGCTGGAGGTGAAAATGTACTCATCTGTGTCAAAAGGCAACTGGTTTAACCGACTTGTCAATGTGTAGTTTGCTCGGAGTGGTTTCAGACACCGTAGTCCTTTGAAGAGTTCAGGGAGTTGGTCTAAGAGCTTGTCGACTTGGCAGGATGTGACATTTTTTGCAAAATATAAGAGGCCTAGATCTTCTGCTTTGTGGCTTCCGATGAGGGTATCAGCCTCCTTGTCAACCACGTGGAACGCAGTTGTGATTTCTTGATCTTCTGACTTTACTTGGACTGTCATCTGGCCTTTCAAGGGCAGTGGGGACTGGCTGCCGTAGGTGAAGATCTTGGTCTTCGTCGGGAAGAAGGGTGGACTTGTTTGGAGGCAACGGTATTGTTGGATGCCCATCACGTTCACTGAGGCGCGGGTGTCGATGAGGGCCTTGACGGCAGATCCAGCAATTTGGACCATGCATGTGGGTTGTGGCCTTCTATGCCGTTTCAGGTCATTGGTGAATGAGAAGAGGAGAGCTTCCTCGTTGTCATCATCAGTTGACGAATCTTCCAGTCGATGTCGTTGTGGTGACTTGGTGGTGCTCTGTGATTTAGAGTCGTCCAGCATCAGTTGACGTATTGCTTTGATAGGGGCTTGCCCCTCTCCTACATATGGTTGCAAAGTGGTTTAATTTACCACAGTTTGAGCACTTGCGGCCCTGTGCTGGGTATTCTTCCAGGGGGGTGCTCATCACGCCCACAGTGCCCGCAACGGCCTCCTTGCTGGGGGTTGGATTGCACCCTTGGTTTGTTCATCCTACCTTTCATGTGGAGAGCCTCTGCCAGCTCTGCCTTCACTGTGGGGGTCTTTTCAGGCTGCTGCATGATGGTGACGTCCATCTCAGCTGCAAGTGCTGCAAAGAGATCATGAGATCGGGCCATAATGAGGATGTAATCAAGGCTGATGTTTGGCTGCCTCAAGGTAAGTGCTCTGAGAGTCTTATTCCTACAGCCTTGAATAATTTGTGCCTGCATCTCTTTGGGTTGACCATCAGAGGTGCATATGCTAGCAAGTGCATGTAGACACGCATAGCATGCGTCTATGGACTCCCCTTCTTGCTGCCGGGCTTGGCAAAGTTTGAATTGTTCAAAGTCTGGATTCAACTTTGGATCGAAAGTGCGCATTGAGCGCACGCACCCCAGTGTCATAGTCGTTGGCTGCACCTGTGTTTGGTAGGTGTTCGAATAGTTTATAGATTTCTTCGCCTGCATAGTGAACCACGAGGGAGCGTTTGATGGCCCCATCAATTTCGCCGGTTGCAACTAAGTAATTTTCCAGCCTTCCAGTCCATGTCTTCCAGAGCGGTGATGCAGTGGCTTGATCGGCAAGCTCACTGAAGGGTTGCAGTATACCTATAAGTGTGGGCTGTGGGGTAGACTGCCCCTGTTGTGGGCCCTGCTGGGCTGCGGCATTAGCATCATCCACCATTGCCAGCTGGGTTTTGTGTGCTTGGTTCAGTCTCTGTGCAGGGCGTGTGCTGTTGGGGTGGCAGATGTAGGGGGTGTGTCTTTATTAGTGTGGCTAGTGCAATGTCCTGAGGTGCCTTGTAGTCCTTTGTCTCTTTTCACTTATTCTAGTCTTGTAGCGGTTTACTATTAGTCCACATAAAGTGTTCCCCAACACCACGTTCTCCTCCTCTCGCTGTTGTTTTTTTTTTTTGTTACTTCTTTTTTGTTTTATTTCTGCAAGTACAACAATTTCAGTCACTCACTCTGATGCAGCAATCTTAAGTAGTAGAAGTACTGTTGAGTGGTCAAAAGAACAGCTGTGGGCCTCATTGGGCTACTCACCTGGCTGTGTCAACAAGAGCGTGTCTGCCAGGGCATGCAGGAAGGCGAGGGAGGACTACCGGGCCCAGGTACGGCATGCACCGAAAGCAGGCCTTGTGAAGAGCTGGTTGAAATGGGAATGCAGGCAAGCGGCGGTGAGCCCAAGCACAACAGGCCGAAGCGTTGGGAGGTGAGACCTAGTACGCTGGTGCAGGTGGGCTGCGATGTCCGTCTGTATATATACAGCCTAGAACCTTTCAAAGAACACATCTGCATGTGGCTGCCATGCAGATGTAATTTATGGCTACATTAACTATGAAGGCTAGAGTGGCTCCCTTCTTTCTAGATGATTGTGCTCGGTTTTGTTTTTTATCCAGCGTCACCTTCAATAATCAGTAGCATGTCTGGACTATCCATCCTGCAATGGTTCTGTTTGTGACTGACAAACCTATTTACTGCTGCAAATGAAATGAAGAATTGATTCCCTTTAATACATTATTGTGCCTCCTGCAGCTAATAGATTACTGTTCTCCTGACATCTAATATGTGCAGGGCTTTCTCTGCCTGTATTTTTGGTTGTTGGGGAAAAAAACTGGTAATTGGACTTCTTGATTAAAGTTGGAATATCACAGTTGGTAGAAAATATGGATGTGACCTTGTAATTCACTGACTCTGCGTGAGTGATGGCAATCAGGAATGCTGTCTTCATTGTAAAGAATCTGAGTCTCTCTTTTTGCATTAGTTCGGTCTTTGTTACTCATATTAGTACCAGGATAAGATTTCACATTGGTGTGGGGCTTTACTTGGTGGTGCAATTCTCCTTACCTTCTCTAGGAGCCTCTTAACGACTGGTGTGATAAGGAAACTGCTTCATATACTGCCTCTGCTATATGGAACAACGGCTGAAAGATGTACCTTGATGGATGAATGCAATAGATTCACATCAAGGAGGTACATTAAATATCTAATTATGCTTTTGTCGCACGTTAGGTTAGTTTCTGCACCATTGGATGAATATTTTCCATTTGGCCGTAAGGCATTTGCATGTTGTTGGTCTCCTAACCTCAGTCAGTACTTCAGTGCATCTTGGAGACACACCCCAGTGGCAAAATTCAAAGTCCTCTGGAGCCCTGCTGCTAGGCTGACCCTGGCTGGCTTCGGATGACATACTTGTACCCCTTGTATTGTCAGCAATTTCTGTAAGACAGGTATCTTTATTATTGTTGTTTTGTGCCATCTCCACCAGATTAGAAAACCATGTTTGTCTAGAATACCATGGGACTATCAGTATCGTTGTCTGTTTGCATGGACCCATCAATAAAGGTGCCAATGAAATTGATAGAAAGGCGTAAGCAAATGTTCTTGACTAAGCTATCGAGAGTGCATTACCCTGGGGTAGGAAGTATGGCTACCTGGATCTCAAGTTTTGGCATTTTGCATTTGCTTGTGTTGTAAACAGGTCTGTCTGTGATGTGCTGAACTTTTGGAATAATTTGTGTTCTAATCTTGCTTGAGTTCTCACTCGAATGAGATGTCCTCTTGTCTGCTTCTACATTTTGGATGCCTGGTATGTGAATGGCTATTAGTATTCTATGTCAGGAGGTTCGGATTATGCTGTACTTTATTTTCTCACAGCAGCCATTTTAAAGATATAAACAGACCACATTTCCCAGAAACCACAGGGAAATTGGCAAAACAAAGAACAGACAATCAAGTCCAGTCCAGCCAATCCACCAATCAGGAGGCAGTATTTCCCATATAGTTCCTTGTTCCTGTCTCCTCTACACTCCTCTTTCTTCGCTGCTCGCAGCAAAGCTAAGTGCCATTTTTTCCGTTTCTCTTCTTATGCTTTCATGTTTTATGTTGTACTCGTTTTGAGTGACTGCTTGCTGTGTCGTGGGATCGCAGTGCGCTCTTAAGCGACAGTCTTAGTTTTTCTCTGGTGGCAGAGTGTGCTGTAGTAGCGCAAGTTCTTTATGGTGCCGACGTGCGATTTTGGAATTCCTCTCTGGTGCCTCTGCCCTTAGGAACATGCTCCCAGGTGGTTTTGCCCTTACAAGATATTTTTCTTTTTGCCAGGGAGGGCAGTGTTCCCGGGGCTTGGACCCCTCCTGACTGGCAACGCTGCCCCATATTGACTCGCTGGTCCCCAGCATTCAAAGCATTACAGCGCATTTCCCCTTATTGACTTGCTGGGCTCCAGCCTGAAGGTTATCGTAGACTGACTTGAGGGAGCTGTTTCTTACACTGCACGAGTGCTTCCAGGTGCATCTGTAAAGGTGCTGCCTGATTCCCCCCCTTAGCACTGTTAACATGTCAGACCAAGGGAATGTGCAATGGGAGGATGATCCCTTGGCCCAGTTGTCCTGGGAGGATGAGTTTTAAGACACAGTAGACACGTCCAAATACAGGGCTGTGGAAGAGGCGATGGCTCATATGGAGCAGCGCTTGCCACAGCAAATTGCGCAGGAATGTGCTAAGTGGGCTCAGGCTCCACCGGTCCCAGCGCCCAAAAACCCAGCTGCGGCACAACCACGAGATCACCAATCTGCTCCAGCCAAACACCCACGGGAAGATGTGGTGGACCACAACGCCTTTGAGCATCTGGGTGAGTCGTTTTTGGTGCAAATCCAGTCACTTACGGTATCCCCTAGCACCGCTCCCTTGCCCTCTCTAGAAAGCAATGTGGCGCAAACCCCGGAGTTGGACCCCAAGAGGGCCACCTTTTTAGCCAAGTTTATTAGAAATCCGAAGAAGGGAATAGATAGGTAGATAGATACTGGAGGGCGTGCCAGGACAAACTTCTGGACAACCCCTGGGCCCATTACCATGATCCTGGACATGGCAGAAGATTCCAACGCCTCAGGCGCGCTCATTTCCCCTGAGACTCTCTCTAGCTGGACTCAGCGAGCAGTGGTTTTCCTGGGGAATGCCAACTGTGCACTCTCCACGAACCATAGATGCTCGTTTTTGATTAAGGTGGACCCCAAGTTAGGTGATTTAGCGGACTCTGAAGCTGGGGCAGTGGATAAAGGGATCCTTTTATTAAGGAGCTCAGGTATTTTTTAAATACGTTCACTTCCTTAGATATATCCCACTCCTCTATGAAAAGGGTGTTTTCATCCCGGTTTTCCGTAGGGGCCAGTCAAATTACGGGCCACTCGGCCGCCTAGTCCTTCCAAAATTCCAGAGAGCAAGGCTTCAGGTGCTGGCAGTTCCAGGATCAAACCTGCTATGGAAACTTCTACCCAACCAGCAGCAGAAGATTGCGAGGCCGAGGTTTTAGAGTGGCTGATGCTGCGTCAAATTCCTGCGTCTCTTCTTCTTCCCTCTCAAGAGTGGGGGCCAATTGGCACAGTTTGTACATGTTTGAAGGTCGCTCACGAGTGATGCTTGGGCCTTACAGGTAGTGCAAGGGTTTCACATAGAGTTCTGCGGGCAACCATATCACGAAACGCCCCAGACCTATTCAGTTTCCCAGAGACGAGGCAGATTGAGTTGAGACAGAGGTTTTCTCACTCCTGGAGAAAGAAGCTATCTCTCTTCATCTGCAGGGCTTTGTAGTATATGTTCTTAGTTGACAAAGCAGACGGGGACAGCGACTGGTCCTAAATCTGCGCGAATTCAACGAGTGGCTGGTGTACCGCCATTTCAAAATGGAGGGGATGCACCTCCTTTGGTATGTCTTGCGCCAAGCGGACTGGATGGTTCGATTGGATTTGAAAGATGCGTATTGTGAGAGGCTGGCCTAGTATATGATGTACACTTATGTAAGTGAACACCCTGCACCAGTCCAGGCAACCCTTATGGTGATTTAGGAGGTCTTAGACAACCATAGAAAGCTCTCTAAGTGGTAGCTGTGGAGAGCAGCCTTCAGGCTTAGTCCAGAAGGAGTGTAAAGCAGCTCGTTTTACCAGAACACAATCTTATATGTATAGATTATGTGAAAAAGTACCACACAAGGTATTTATAAAAATATGTATTTATTATATAATACTCTCTAACACATACAAATATCTCTTACCCAGAGATATGCACAATGCACGCAATACTTTGCATAGAAATCAAGTAAATAGCACGTAATACACAGTGGACCCCAGGGGGGGGACCAAACCATATACTAAGAAAGTGGTATAAGAACCAAGATTCGGGTCAAGACAATGTGGAGAGGACGTAGAAGTCAATCTGTAAGTTTTGGTTGGAGTTTTAAAGATTAAGGACCCTCCCTAGTGGACCCTGAAGAAACCCTGTGGAAGACAGAAGGTTGGAGAGCCACCCCACCCGTGGATACCCTAGTACCCACATTACCTACACCAGGGATGCCGGGTGCATAGGTGTGAAGTAGTGTCGGAAACCGCAGTCAAACGCAATGGAGGACTTCAGGAAAGTGCCGCTGCTGAAGAAGGAGAAAGTGTCCGGTGGAATCCGAAGGTGGATTCTAGTTGAGAGGTACCTGCAAGCAGAGGGGACAGTCTATGTCACTCAGGGGTGACCCGGAAATCTGGAAGACTAATGCCCACTGATGTCGGGAGTTGCAGGAGAGTTAACGAGGACCTTGACTCTGCAGCTGTGAGGACCAGGCGATGCCGAGGAAGACCAGGAGCTGTAGACGAGCTGTCCCAAGTCGGATGTCGAGTGCTGAGGGGTCTGTGTTCAGCGGGAGCACCAACAAGCCTTGGCACATGCAACCCACGCAGAAGTCAAAGAAGGTGCAATGTCGGGAGCAGCAAGATCCAGGGGACTCACCACAAGCAGGGGAGTCAGGGCAGGCCCCGAGCAATCAGGGGAGCCCAAAAGAAGCAAAGGTGACCCTCAAATGGACCCACAGGCCGGAGGCACTGGAGTCGCAATAGGACCTCAAGCAGCTCACCAAAAGATGCAGGCCACGATGCACACAATGCGGTGTGGCCAAAGATTCTGGTCTCTGGAGATGCTCAAGGTTGGTGCAACTTGGAGCCCAAAGATCTTCTTGGAAGGAAGCCTTTGCAACAGCAAGTTGACGCGGTGCACAGGGGTTCGGTTCCTGCGGCTCCCACGAGGGATAATGGCCTCAAACTTGGTGAGAGGGCAGGTCAGGCCTCGAGAGCTGTGGAGATTCACCACCTGTGTTGTTGAACATTTTGGAGTCCATAGGAGCTCAGGATCAACAGACCGGTCATCTTAGTTGCAGTGCCTGCAGATGCAGAGAAGTGGCTCCTTCAATTCAAGGGAGATTCTTTCAGGTGACTTTGATGCCCACAGGCCTTGGAAGGTTCCTGTATGGTGCACAGGCACAGACAATGCAGCAGACTGAAAGGAGGACGAAGTCGAGCCCAAACGAAGTCCAGCTAAGTCCAGAGTGCCCAGACGGTAGAAGTTGAAATGGTGTCTGAATTGAATCGTGTCCCACGACGAATCTAGAGACCCACCCACAGGTAAGTTCTTAAGTTCCCTCAGGAAAGGGTTGGGACGATTCAAGGTTCCCTCCCAGGGGAAAGAGTGGACAGCGGGGAGGATACTCCTAGTCCTTTGTCCCGTTTCGCGCCAGAGCGGGAGCCAACGGCTCCCAGAGCTGGTTTGAACTGGACTATGCAAGGAGGCACCAAATGTGCCCCTCATGCAGACTTGGTGGCGCTGGCAAGCGCACCAATCCGGCCCCAATACACTAAATCCTGTCTGGGAGGTGGTCACACCTCCCTGTGACAGGATGCCTATTGTCTGTCTTCCCCTGCTAGAGCTTGGCTCAGCAGCAGGAGGGCAGAATCGCATCTCTGGTCGGCAGCAACCATGTTGTGCTGTCCGGGTCTAGAAGGCTGGCACAGGGAACACTGAGAGCCTAATGGAGGGCTCTTCCAGTGCTTGGAATCATACCTCCCACACCGTTTACGTGTGGGGGGTATGATTCCAACATGTTTGATACCAAACATGATGGGATTCATTGCAGCCAGTTTCGAGATGGTCATCGCGTAATTACGCGGTGCCCCTCTATATGGTATATGGCTGCTTCACTTACAACCCGAGAGAATGGACTCCATAGGCTGTAGGTGTGTCCTGCTCATGCAGGGACACCCTCACACTTAGAACCAAGCACCCTGCCTTCAGGATTGCAAAGGCCTGCTATAGGGGTGACTTATAGGTTTTAAGTGCAGTGACCTTAGATATAGTAAACCTATATCTTTAGTAAGAGGTGCTAGCACCATCTTACACAGGCTGCAATGGCAGGCCTGTAGTTCCATTTTGAATGGTCTCCCATGGGTGGCATAATGCATGCTTCAGCCCATGGTGGACCTCTGGGGTACCTATGCCCTAGGTACCTTAGTACCATATACTAGGGACTGATAAGGGTACCCCAGGATCCAATCTGGGATGTACCCAGGTACTGAACATAACAATTTAAGGGAGAAAGCAGAGAGACTGGGGCCCTGACTAGCAGGATCCCAGTCATACTAGTCAAAAACAGCTTAGCACCAGGCAAAAAGTGGAGGTAACCATAAAAGCAGATCCTACCTTCCTACACGTATCTTGCCATTCCAACTTTTCCTCCCCACAGAAGGTTCCTACAGTTTCTCTGGCGTCAGCAAATGTTTCATTTCAACACTCTTCCTTTCGGTCTATCTTCTGCGCCGTGGCGCTTCATGAAGGTGCTTCGGCCCGTCGTGGAGTTCTTGGGGGCGCAAGGTGTTCGCCTTATCGTGTATCTAGACTATATTATTCTTTTGCATCAAGATCCCCAGCAATTAAAGGGCAATTGCAACAGGCGATCGACTTGTTGGAAAGCTTGGGTTTTGTGATGAATGTGAAGAAATCCCTTCTGATACCTTCTCAAAGGGCAACCTTTTTAGGGTTCGTCATAGATTCTACGAGGCCTCCCTCAGCCTTTCCTCTTGGAAGATATCCAAGATCAGGCACGAATTGCGCAGGATCTTGACCAAGCAGAGGGTGTCCTTAAGACAGATCGCACGAGTGGTAGGTCTGTTGTCAGCCTCCATCCACGCCATCTTCCCGGGCCAATTGCACAACCGGGAACTGAGGAGACTGAAGGCAGTGCACTTGAGGAGAGGTCTTTCGTATGCTCACTCCGTGGTTCTATCCGCTGAAGCGCGGGAGGAAATCTACTGGTGGCTCTCCCACATGAAGGCATGGAATGGCAGAGAAATTTTCCGCTCGATTCCCAACCTGGCTATAGAATCCGATGCCAGCAGAGCAGGCTGGGGCGCTTACTATGGAGATTTTTCTACTAGTGGGTTGTGGTCTCCACAAGAGCAGAGATTGCACATCAACTGCTTGGAGCTTCTGGCAGGGTCCTTTGCGGTCCGGTGTTGGACGCAGGACAGAATTCAATCATGTGTCCAGTTAAACATGGACAATGTTTCGGCCGTCAGGTATATAAATCACCTGGGCGGGTCCCAGCCCAAGGTTCTCTCCTATTTGGCGACAAGCTTGTGGCAGTTCTGCCTGGACCATCAGATATCCCTCATGGCGGAATATCTGCCGGGTCGGGAGAACCAAGTGGCGGATTGGCACTTGCGTCATTTTCGAGATTCCTGCCAATAGAAGCTGCATCTGGAGGTTTTTGTCAAGCTTCAAGCCCGCTGTGGTCCTTTCTCAGTTGATCTTTTTGCCTCAAGACTGGAGCACCAGCTACCCCGCTTCTTCAGTTGGAAGCATTGCCCTCTGGCAGTGGCGACGGGCTAATTTTTTGCAGGATTGGGGGAAGGAGCAAGCATATGCATTCCCGCTATTTGCAATGATCACAAGAGCTTCGGCTCAGATAAGAAGGCAACAGGCAGAGTTGGCAATCATCACTCTGATTTGGAAGTCCAATCCCTCTCCCCCACTTTCCAGTGATTCTTCTCAATCCGGATCAGAATCCATATCAGATGGTCCTAGACGGCTAATGGCTTGGAGGATTACAGGAGTAGATGGTCGATCCTGGGACTTTCGTCGCACGCTGACGGGTTCTTATCCAAGGCTTCAGCTGACAGCACGGTCAAACGATACAGGTCCTCTTGGACGAGATGGAATTGTTGGTGTCTGCGAAGGGGTTGTGATCCCGTGGGCGCTGAGGGGGTCCACATTCTAAATTTTCTGGTGAGTCTGGCCCAAGGTTTGGCATATTGCTCCTTTAACACCTTCCGTTCAGCAATCTCGGCAGGACATTTACCAGTGGATGGATCCCTGGTAAAGGAGCATCCGTTTGTATGCCGATTGCTTCGGGGTATCAGGTTATCTCTGCCTCCAGAACAGAGGTATTTAGAGCTTTGGGATGTGAACAAGGTGCTTAATCTTTTCTTGTCCTGGCAACCGAATAGGTTTCTGTCACGAAAGGAGCTTTCAGCTAAGTTGGCAATGCTCCTTTGTTTGATCTCTTGCAGAAGGGTCTCTGATGTTCGAGCCCTGGATATTACGGGACGAGTTTTTTCCCCTATGGGGGTGGCTTTTGCGATTAACAGGCATACCAAGTCTCATACCAGGGTTGTTGAGTACCCAGCATTTCCTGAGTCGCCTAAACCTTGTGTGGTGCTGTGTCTGAAGGCCTACGAAGAGATGTCAGCAGACTTTAGGCCTCCAAAGGGAGAAACAACTCCTTATTGCTCTGCGGAAACCTCACAGGGCAGTGTCATCACCCACTATTGCTCGATTGGTGCGTTGAGTCATGCAAGAGGCTGGCATTGACCGGAAAAGGTTTGGGGCTCGTTCTGCTAGGGAGGCGATGGCCTCTAAGGCTTTCAGTCTAGTTGTGCGACTAGAGGATATTATGAATGCCGCTGATTGGTCTGCAGAATCTACCTTTAAGAGAGTCTATTTTAAGCCTACCGTAGATATGGCTCATTTGGTGGCAAGTAAGCTTTAAACTGGCATAATCTGCGCCTCCGGTCCGGACATAAAATGAAAAATTTCCTAGCAAACGTAACGGAAGGTTTCAATTCTATTAAGGACTTGGAGGCGAAGATACCAGATCCGGAATACCCTTCTGTAGCTAGTAAGTAATACATTTGTGTTGATTTACTATGCCACTAGTGGCTAAATGTTGTTGACAAGAATTTTCTGTAGATATGGATGTTCATGCATCTTTCATTGTGGTTATTGCCTTCATTCTATTTCCTGTTTTGATGGCATTCTTTTGGTTCCTGGCGGAGACTCTGGAAAGTAGGATGTGTAGTAAAATGATGGTGGCGTGATTCGCGCGAAGAAAGAGGTGTGCATAGACAGGAACAAGGGACTATATGTGAGATACTGCCTCCTGATTGGTGGATGGAGTGGACTGGACTTTGATTATCTGTTCTTTGTTTTGCCAATTTCCCTGTGGTTTCTGGGAAATGTGGTCTGTTTATATCTTTAAAATGGCCGCTGTGAGAAAATAAAGTGAAGAAAGTACAGCATAATCCTCACCTCCGAGTCCTTAACCCCTTCCATGCTCATGACGGAATGGTTCCGTCATGAGCACAAGTTCTAGTGTGCTCATGACGGAACCATTCCATCATGAGCACATGCTCAGGAAATCCCTCTGCTGCAGACAGCAGAGGAATTTCCCATTTTTTTTTTTGCCTGGGGAGGTGGGGAAGAGCTTCCCCAACCTCCCCAGGCATATTTTTGCATTTCGTTGTAATGACGATCTCGCGCATGGCACGCGATCGTCATTACAACGAAATTTTCAGTTTCTCAGTTTCGGTGCTTGTGGGGCTATCTCAGCCCCCCAAGCACCGAAAAAGATGGGAGAGGTATCGTTGGAAAGGGGAGAATCTCCCCTTTCCAATGGTACTCTTCCCTAGTGGATCCCTGCTTGGGGATCACCCCAGGAGGGCGATCCCCAAGCAGGGATCCACCCACTAGCACCAGGGAGGGGGGAGCGGGCCCTTGGGCAAGGGCCTTTGCTCCCCCCATTTTCTTTTGGGCACAACAGTCTTTCTGCCCCCCCACCTGGGGGGCAGATGGGGGCAGTAGCCCCCAATCTGCCCCCCCCAGGGGGGCAGAAAGCCCACTAGACACCAGGGATTTTTTTTTATTGACGTTGGGGGTGGGGGCTGCCCAAAAAGGGCTTGGCAATGCCCCCACCCCCTCTACAGTAATGTCAGTCTTTCTGCCCCCCCTGGGGGGCAGATGGGGCAGTAGCCCCCAATCTGCCCCGGGGGGCAGAAAGCCCACTAAAAACCAGGGATTTTTTTTATTATTGACGTTGGGGTGGGGGCTGCCTAAAAAGGGCATGCCAATGCCCCACCCAGAGAAATGTCAGTCTTTCTGCCCCCCCCCAGGGGTCAGACAGGGGTGCCAGCCCCCAATCTGCCCCCCGGGGGGCAGAAAGCCCACTAGACACCAGGGATTTTTTTTTTATTGAAGTTGGGGTGGGGGCTGCCCAAAAAGGGCATGGCAATGCCCCCACCCCCCCACAGAAATGTCAGTCTTCCCCCCCCCCTGGGTGGCAGATGGGGGCAGTAGCCCCCAATCTGCCCCCCCCCGGGGGTGAGGGGCAGAAAGCCCACTAAAAACCAGGGATTTTTTTTTATTGATGGGGTGGGAGCTACCCAAAAAGGGCATGCCAATGCCCCCCACCAGAGAAATGTCAGTCTTTCTGCACCGCTAGGGGGCAGTAGCCTCCAATCTGCCCCCCGGGGGGGGGGTAGAAAGCCCACTAGACACCAGGGATTTTTTTTTATTGACGTTGGGGTGGGGGCTGCCCAAAAGGGCTTGGCAATGCCCCCCTACAGAAATGTCAGTCTTTCTGCCCCCGGGTGGGGCAGAAAGCCCACTAAAAACCAGGGATTTTTTTTTAATTGACGTTGGGGTGGGGGCTGCCCAAAAAGGCATGCCAATGCATCCACCCCCCAGAGAAATGTCAGTCTTTCTGCCCCCCCAGGGGTCAGACGGGGGCAGTAGCCCCAATCTGCCCCCGGGAGTGGCAGAAAGCCCACTAGACACCAGGGATTTTTTTAATTGACGTTGGGTTGGGGGCTGCCCAAAAAGGGCATGGCAATGCCCCCCACCAGAGAAATGTCAGTCTTTCTGCCCCCCCATGGGGCATACGGGGACAGTAGCCTCCAATCTGCCCCCGGGGGGGGCAGAAAGCCCACTAGACACCAGGGATTTTTTTTTTATTGAAGTTGGGGTGGGGGCTGCCCAAAAAGGGCATGGCAATGCCCCCCCCCACAGAAATGTCAGTCTTTCTTCCCCCTGGGTGGCAGATGGGGGCAGTAGCCCCAATCTGCCCCCGAGGGGGCAGAAAGCCCACTAAAAACCAGGGATTTTTTTATTGATGTTGGGGTGGGGCTGCCCAAAGGGCATGCCAATGCCCCCACCAAAGAAATGTCAGTCTTTCTGCCCCCTAGGGGGCAGACGAGGCAGTAGTCTCCAAAATGCCCCGGGGCAGAAAGCCCATTAGACACCAGGGATTTTTTTTTATTGACGTTGGGGTGGGGGCTGCCCAAAAAGGGCTTGGCAATGCCCCCCCTACAGAAATGTCAGTCTTTCTTCCCCCTGGGTGGCAGATGGGGGCAGTAGCCCCCAATCTGCCCCCCGGGGGGGGGGGCAGAAAGCCCACTAAAAACCAGGGATTTTTTTTATTGATGTTGGGGTGGGGGCTGCCCAAAAAGGACATGCCAATGCCCCCCACCAAAGAAATGTCAGTCTGTCTGCCCCCCTAGGGGCAGAAACCCCACTAGAAACCAGGGATTTTTTTTAATAATGTAGGGGTGGGGGCTGCCCAGAATGGGCATGATAATGCCCCCACCCCAAAAACAATTACCAGAGTCTTTCTGCCCCTCCCGGGAGGCATATTGGGGCAATAGCCCTTATCTGCCCCGGGGGCAGCAAGCCCACTAGGCCTGAGGATTTTTTTTTAATTCAGGGGTGAGGTCAGCCCAGAATGGGCATGCCAATGCCCACATCTCCCCCAAAAAATGCCACAGTCTTTCTGCCCCCCCCGGGTGTGGATGGGGGCAGTGGCCCCTGATCTGCCCCCGGGGGGGCAGAAAGCCCAATAGGTGCCAGCGATTACACTGGCTTTTTTTTATGCGTGGGGGCTGCCCAGACTGGGCATACCAATGCCCCCACCACCCAAAAAATAGCCACAGTCTTTCTGCCCCCCTTGGGGGCATATCGGGGCAACCCTTCCCCCCCCCCAGAGAAATGTCAGTCTTTCTGCCCCCCCAGGGGGCATACGGGGGCAGTAGCCTCCAATGGGCAGAAAGCCCACTAGACACCTCCCTGGAATCCCCCGGGTGTCTAGTTTTCAGAAATGTGTGGGTTTGGTAGGTTTCCCTAGCTGGCCGCCAAGCACGGGGCCAAAAACCCAGGTGATCCCTTTTGCAAAACCAGGTCGTTTTGTGATAGGCAATTTTGATGTCGCCTCAATATGTTTTGGGCCCTTGCCTGTCACGGGTACTTGGGCCTCCCACATGAGTGAGGCATCATTTTTATCGGGAGACCTGGGGGAACGCTGGGTGGTAGGAAATTTGTGTCAGCCCAGTGATGCCACAACTTTCCCACACAAAAATGTGTGGAAAAAGTGATTTTTTTTCAGCTAAATTTGAAGTTTGCAGGGGATTCTGGGTAAGAAAACGTTGGGGGATCCACACAAACCATACCTCCCTGGAATCCCCCGGGTGTCTAGTTTTCAGAAATGTGTGGGTTTGGTAAGTTTTCCTAGCTGGCCGGCGAGCACGGGGCCAAAAACCCAGGTGACCGCCCTTGCAAAACCAGGTCGTTTTGTGATAGGCAATTTTGATGTCGCCTCAATACGTTTTGGGCCCTTGCCTGTCGCGGGTACTTGGGCCTCCCACACGAGTGAGGCGCCATTTTTATCGGGAGATCTTGGGAAACGCTGGGTGGTAGGAAATTTGTGTCAGCCTGGTGATGCCACAACTTTCCCACACAAAAATGTGTGGTAAAAATGATTTTTTTCAGCTAAATTTGAGGTTTGTAGGGGATTCTGGGTAAGAAAACGTTAGGGGATCCACGCAAGCCATACCTCCCTGGAATCCCCCGGGTGTCTAGTTTTCAAAAATGTATAGGTTTGCTAGGTTTCCCTAGGTGCCGGCAGAGCTAGGGTTCAACATCTACAGCTAGGCACTGCAAAAAAAAGGGTCAGTTTTCACTGTGAAAATGTGGTGTGTCCACGTTGCGTTTTGGGCAGTTTCCTTTGGGGGGCACTAGGCCTAACCACACAAGTGTGGTACCATTTCTCTCGGAAGACTTTGGGGAACGCGGGGTGGGTGGAATTTTGTGGATCCACGCAGATTCAAGAAATTTCCACCACAGAAATGTGAGGAAAATGTGTTTTGTTTGACAAATTTTGAGGTTTGCAAGGAATTCTGGGTAACAGAACCTGGTGAGAGCCAGTCAAGTCACCCCATCCTAGATTACCCTGGGTGTCTAGTTTTCAAAAATGTATAGGTATGCTAGGTTTCCCTAGGTGTCGGCAGAGCTAGAGTTCAAAATCTACAGCTAGGCACTTTGCAAAAAAAGGGTCATTTTTCACTGTGAAAATGTGGTGTGTCCACGTTGCGTTTTGGGCCGTTTCCTGTCGCGGGCACAAGGCCTCCCCACACAAGTGAGGTACCATTTTTCTCGGAAGACTTTGGGGGAACGCGGGGTGGGTGGAATTTTGTGGATCCACGCAGATTCCAGAACTTTCCACCACAAAAATGTGAGGAAAATTTGTTTTTTTGGACAAATTTTCAGGTTTGCAAGGGATTCTGGGTAACAGAACCTGGTGAGAGCCAGTAAAGTCACCCCATCCTGGATTCCCCTGGGTGTCTAGTTTTCAAAAATGTATAGGTTTGCTAGGTTTCCCTAGATGCCGGCAGAGCTAGGGTTCAAAAACCACAGCTAGGCACTTTGCAAAAAAAGGGTCATTTTTCACTGTGAAAATGTGGTGTGTCCATGTTGCGTTTTGGGCCATTTCCTGTCGCGGGCACTAGGCCTCCCCACACAAGTGAGGTACCATTTTTCTCGGAAGACTTTGGGGAACGCGGGGTGGGTGGAATTTTGTGAATGCACGCAGATTCAAGAACTTTCCACCACAAAAATGTGAGGAAAATGTGTTTTTTTGGACAAATATTAAGGTTTGCAAGGGATTCTGGGTAACAGAACCTGGTGAGAGCCAGTCAAGTCACCCCATCCTGGATTCCCCTGGGTGTCTAGTCTTCAAAAATGTATAGGTTTGCTAGGTTTCCCTAGGTGCCGGCAGAGCTAGGGTTAAAAAACTACAGCTAGGCACTTTGCAAAAAAAGGGTCATTTTTCATTGTGAAAATGAGGTGTGCCCACGTTGCGTTTTGAGCTGTTTCCTGTCGTGGGCACTAGGCCTACCCACACAAGTGAGGTACCATTTTTATCGGGAGACTTAGGGTAACACAGAACTGTAGAGCAACTGTTATTACCTATTGACTTTCGATGCATTTCTGCCTTCCAAATGAAAGACAATGTGTAAAAAAGAAGTCATTTTGAAAAATGACCTATAATTCTCATGCTAGTATGGGTACTCCCAATTTCGTAAATGTGCAAATATCTACTGTTTCTAAACTCTATATTTTGTTCCCATTTCAGAAATACATAGGTGTCTTTCATACCTATTTTTCCATGTATACATTTTGCCAAAATAATTGCTATATACCCGGTACATAATAAAAAACCATTGCAAGACGCTGCTCAGTAATTGGCTCTGGGTTCGTCGGGTTCTTGGTGAACCTACAAGTCCTATATATCCCCACAACCAGAAAGGTCCAGCGGATGTAACGATATATTGCTTTCAAACAGCTGTCATAATTAGAAGAAGTTACAGGTGAAAACGTTGACACAAATGGCTGTTTTTTTCAACTAATTTTCAATTTTTCCTATATTTAACTGTTAGTTTCTATAAAGAAACCTTGAAGGATCTACACAAATGACCCCTTGCTGAATTCAGAATTTTATCTACTTTTCTAAAATGTATAGCTTTCCAAGATCCATTATTGCTTTCATACCCATTTCTACCATTAACTGGAAGGAGGTTGAAAGCACAAAAAATAGCAAAAATAGGCTATGTCCCAGAAAAATGCCAAAACTGTGTAAAAAATGTTGGTTTTCTGACAAAAGTCTGCTTGTCCCTGAAAGCTGGGAAGATGGTGATTTCAGCACCACAACCCCTTTTTTGATACCATTTGCAGGGAAAAAAAACAGACGCTTTCATCTGTAGCCCTTTTTTCCATTTAAAAAAAAAAAAAAAAGATTTAGCTGTATTTTGGCTAATTTCTGGGTCCCCTCCAGGGGAATCCACAAACCCTGGGTACCTTTAGAATCCCCATGATGTTGGAAAAAAAGGACGCAAATTTGGCGTGGATACCTTATGTGGTCAAAAGGTTACAGGGGCCTAAGCGCGAACTACCCCAAATAGCCAAAAAAAGGCTTAGCACAGCGGGGGAAAAGGCCTAGCAGCGAAGGGGTTAACAAAATTGAAACTTTCCGTTATGTTTGCTAGGAAATTTCTCATTATACTTCTTTGTATTCATCCTCTCCATAATTGTTGTGCTAGTTTGGATGTGACACAGAATCTCGTCCAACTTTTTTGTTTAGGTACAACATTGTTGTCGTTTTGACTGTATGGATCTGTATTTTCCTCCCTTTGAAGTGTAGGTAGAACGCTTTAAGTGTCAGAAAGACAGTCTTGAGTTCTAGCACATCTATATGCCTAAATGCTTCCTAACCTGAGGGTTCCGCTGCCCTCTCATGTTTAGTTTCCCCATGTGTGCACACCAACCTGTGTGGGATGCATCCCTTGTAACGATCAAAGAACAGGATGGTTGTTTGAAAGGCCTACCAATTGTGATGTTTTCTACCTTCCACCATTGTAACTCCTTCTGTGCCTTCTTTAGGATAACCACTAGATATTTCCAGTCCCACGTTGATTGTGAGCCTTGGCTCTGGAACCATTCCGGTACTGGTTACATACAGAATCTGGCAAACTTAATTATTGGGATGCATGAGCCCATCATACCCACCCATTTCATCACTCTTCTCTCAGTCAGAGACGGTCCCTTTTAGTCAAGGCGATTTTGCTGCATCAATGTTGGCTTTTACCAAGTTCAAGGTTTCCCTAAGAATACCTACTCCCTTGTGGGAACTGGAGATGATTTCTCTAAATTAAGGAAGAACCATAGTTTGTGTAACATTTGTATACTGGTCTGTATGCTTTTTGTTTTCTTTTGGCATTGTGTCAGCGAGTTCACCTTTACCAGCCAGTATTCTATGAATGGGTATACATGCATCCTCTACCTTCTCAAGTGAGCTGCCAACACTGCAAGACAATTATTATTATCCTTGGTGCTCATTTTATCACAAACAGAAGCACTTTGAATTGATAATGTGCAGTGTTTAACACAAACCTGCGGTATTTACTGTGCTTGCCATTCACCAGGATATGGAAATTGGTGTTCTTGAGGTCTATGGTCACCATGTAGTCCCTTTCTTTAAAAGTGGGATGATTTCTTAAACATTGTGGTCATCTTGAATTTCTGTGTCTGATGCTAAAATGACTATATTTAAGTGTATGTGCTGGAGTGTATCCAGCCTTAACTCATCCAACAAAAGAGTTAGTACCGGAGGAGGAGATTAAAATGTATAGCCTGCATCTGCTATCTTTAGAGGCCCATCTTGCTTATGAAGATTGTTATTTACATAAACAACTGGGCTATAACACCATAATACCTCTCAGCCTGTCTCCATACGGGGGGGGGGCGGTTGCTGGGTACTGACTGAAAACGGCTACTGATCTGAGGGGGAGAAGGGCGATCGCACAGCTTGTAATATACGATCAAAAATGTGTTGTCTACGCGATTTAAGAGCTGAACACGGATGATCCTTGGATGTTTGATAAGCTCTGCCTTGACTTGCTGAACTGGTCCGGGGAGATGCTATTAATGGATGATTTTAATTGTGTGATGGATTATAGCATTGACTGTTCCAATCATCACGCTTCGCCTCACACGGCTAGAATTAGGGCATCTACCCAGGAACTTGCCCGATTGCATGGGTTGACAAGTATTTGGAAGGCATTACATCCTGCTACCCTGGGTTATACTTTTTTTTCTCATCCCCACATAAGCATCATTCGAGGATTGACATGGTATTTGCTAAAGGGCATCTGGTACAACATGCTGAAATGGAAGTTTGTCCTAAAGCTACCTCTAATCACAACCCCATATTATTATCAATTAAAATTTCTGCAGTAAGGAAGGAACGGGGTCAGTTTTCGTTTCCTTGACACTTTCTTACTAACCCTGATTACAGTAAACTCATTACAGAGCAGTTCTTCCTCTTTTATCAAGAATTGTATAGCCAATCTCAAACACTGTGTATGCCTGGGCTCAAAGCGTATATTCAGAACAGCTGGCTTACATGCTTAGGGGAATCTCAAATGCTGACCCCTCAGAAAGATATCACTGCTGGGGAAATAGAGGCTGCTTTGCCGTTGGGTAAGGCTGTAGGGGAGGACTCTATCCCTTTGGAATTCTATAAGGTTTTTAAAGATATTATACTCCCCCCAGCCCCACATCCTTAGTGTGATACAGAGTATCGATAAGGGTGGGGAAGTGGCCAGCACTTGGAATATAACCAACATTACTATATTCTTGAGGAAGGATAAACCATTTGAAGATATGGGATCATACCAACCCACCTCTTTGATTATCGCTGACGCTAAGCATTTTTGCTAAAATCCTAGCGATTCGGCTTGCTATCCTCCTCCAAGGTTTAGTCTCACAACAATAACGCGGTTTCATTCCTGGCAGGGACACCACCAGCCACATTAACACAGCAATTGCTTCTTTTGATGTGGCAGAAAGATCAGGGAAAAAGCTGGCTATGATATTATTGGACACTGAGAAGGACACCATGTGGTTTGGGGTGTCTGTGGGTTACGATGGGGGCATTTGGGGTTGGTGACTAGTTTTGTAGATGGGTGCAGTCTTTATATAGGACCCCATGTGCCAAGCTTGTCTGGTCTGGGATTTCCTCACTACCTTTTAAGATTCAGTAGGGCACCCGGCACGGGAACCTGCTTCCCCTCTTTTGTTCGCTCTTTTCCTCCAACCTTATTTGCAATCATTGCTGACAAATGATGGAATTTGGCATATGGTCTCTGGAGACTGCGAACTCAAAGTCAGTGCTTATGCGGACGATGTCGCTATATATTCGACCAATCCTTCTGATGCCATGAAAATGCGTGATTGAAGAGACCGGTTTGGTACATACTCTGGCTATAAATTAAATGTAGCCAAAATTCAGATGTTGAATTTCAGGCCAGCTGTCCCAATTACTGGGGTAGTTTCCTTGGCTACTTACCTGAGTATTAAACTGAGTGAAGCAAACACAAGGAGATGATGGATGGAGCGCTGAAACATTTCACTCACCCCAGTCACAGATCTGGGTTGAATCCATCATCGTTCTTTAGCTCACTTCGCCACCCCAGTTCAGACCCAGCCATATGCAAATCAGCCTTGACCCTGTTCCTCATGGGAACCGTCCAGCCCGAACTGCCAAGCCAGGTCTTCCCTGGACCGGTAACGAGCATCCTGGGACTGGTCAAGACGGATTTGCATATGGCAGGGTCTGAACTGGGGTGGCGAAGTGAGCTAAAGAACGATGATGGATTCAACCCAGATCTGTGACTTGGGGTGAGTGTCTGAAAAGTTCAGCACTCTGTCCATCATATCCATGTGTTTGCTTTGTTCACCCTAGGTTGGCAGGGTATGCCCAGATGTGGGTTTAAGAATCTGAGATTGATGATGGACCTCAGTGTCAAGTCCTGTTTAGGAATCGTGAAGTATCAGCCGGACTAACACCATGAGATAACATACTGGTCCTGATTCACACGAGGGCTGTAATGTCATGCCACTGCTCTTCGTCTACACATCTTCCTATTTCCCTCCCAACCCCAATATATTCATGTTAATTTGTTCTTTCTTTTGTTACAGTATATGATGTATGCTTGTTTTTGCATGATAGGGTCTATGTATTTTGTTTTCTCAGCGATAAGGTGTCTGGATCCAATGCTGTGTTTTGCCCCACTATGTAAAAATAAACACAAATTATTGAAGAAAAGGAATCAAGAAGTATGCACAGTACACACCCTGGTTGTGTTCTTATTTTGGTATCTCCGCCATCACTCCTTTTTTCGTTGGAAGTATTTTTTTCTTCTGTTGCAATAGTAATTCTTTTTGTTTGCCAGCCCTTTTCTTCAGTTTGACATTTGGAGGTATGGCTCCAAATTCTATTCAGTATCCATCCTTTATGATGTTGGAGGCGATTTTTCTCCATCCTGGAAGAAACCTCCTATTCTCTCCTCTAGCAATGTTATATACCGTGGGCCCATTAAGTGAGAGTCATTTTGAGGCTGGGGCCGATCCTCTATGGGTATGTCCTTTCCCTCATCTCAAAAGGGCTCTGTGTTGTGGGATATTGCCACTGCATGACATTGCTCTGCCCACTGATTGATGGAGTAAAAGTGTCTTGTTAGGTTGAAACCCCCCCCCCCCCCACATTGGTTTTCACAGGGGTAGTGCTACTAAAATGAAGTGTGCCCATCACATTAGCTGTCTCATCTTTTTTTTCAACGCTCAAAAAAGGATTTCGCCGCTAAACGGCACATTAATTATAGATGCCTCCATATCCTGTTTAAACTCTGAGATACTTAGTGAGGCGTGCCTTCTAAGGGTGGAACCTGTGCAAATCTGCATGTTAGCCATGTCGCCTGCATCGAAGGCAGATTAAAGACAGGTGTTAGCTATTGTCTTTACTCTTGTATAATAGTTTTTGCTCTTGTATCAATCTGGAAGAATAAGTTACTTACCTGTAATCCTAGTTCTCTTCCAGGGGTATCCTCATCAAAGTCATAAGCACTGAATATTCCCGCCCATGCGTGGGGACCCCGGAAATAATAAAAAAAAAAATATATATATATATATATAGATATTTCCTCACCAACTCCAATAATGCGCAGCACTCTCCCAGGGGTTGTTTTACAAAGCGGTTTATTAAGCCATGAAATTACTCCTTCCTCCACCAACGCGTTTCAACCAGCAGGTCTTGATCACGGTGCAAACATTTGTCCCTCTACACTTTCTATTATTTATACCTATTACCCAGTTAACATATTAGGTGCATTCTGGGACTGGTAGTTTCTAAGTGGAAAAAACCACCCAAACCGTGTAAAAATAAAACAGTTATAAACATTTCTGAATCTTTTGTCATCGTGTGTCTATATTAGGAGTCAAAATTATTTGGAAAACCTTAAATTATATGTCCGCAACATTTCATGGCTTAATAAACCGCTTTTGTAAAACAACCCCCTGGGAGAGTGCTGCGCATTATTGGAGTTGGTGAGGAATTACATTTCGAGGCTAGTCCGGCCTCGCTGCGCGCACCAGCTGTGAAAAGTGCGCCCTTCGTCTGGGACAGTTTTGGTGGACAATTGAAAAAACGAAGGGGCGCCCGACCGCTGCTTTTCGAAAGAGTGCCTGAGAGGGAAGTCAACGCTTGGCCGTATCGGAAGAATGCGATACAGAAATTGACACGCAGTCAACAAAGAACGCATTGAGATTCGGCTGTATCGGACTTTTCACTTCTGTGAAATCTGTGGCAAATGGAAAAGAAAAGCACTCGATGAACCGAGCAGGACTACGGAGGAATTCAATTTACAAATTAGAGACGGCGCTCGCTAACAAGAAACTCAGAAGGTGAGAGCGCGAGTGTCTGCTGTTGTTATTGTAATTTCCTGACCGGGGAAACGAGGGTCGCAGCGAGTGACAAGGGAACCTAGCGATAATACACTAAGTATATGTTGCAGAGTTCGAACAAAAGTGAAGTCACTACCCAGGAGGAGTAGCGAAGAAAAATGTGCCATATGTAAGAAAATATGCTCCTTCACATGTCAGTGTGATTTAAAGTGAACAGCACACGGAATACATATTAACTGTCAGGAAAAGTGTCTATAATAACGTATTAATTGAATTATGGAGGAAAGAGCTAACAAACGCTCTCAACGAGCTGAAAAAATATTTCAAAAAAGTAACCAACTATTGACCAGTCATAAGGAAAACGATAAAGCTACTGATAAGGAGGAGATGAATTTAAAACAACTATTTGTTCAATTGGAGAGAAAACTAAAAAAAGAGATCACGAAAAGTTGGGAAATACTTACCCTTGAAAAGTATATTGAATGTGAAAGAGTACCCAGTGGTCTACGAATATTCACACTCCCTAACCATCCTGATACCCGACCAGAGATGCTGGTAGAGTGGGGGAAAAATAATATGCAGTGCTCGCACAATATGATGCTCATAATAGTTAAATATGCTAAAATGGATGTGGAACAGCTACATAAAGAGATTGCGGAGTTGGAAGCCAGCATTCTGGCAATGAACCAAGAAGATGAGTCAAAAAAATTGAGGAAGGAGATGGAACAAAATCTTGATAAACATGAAAATCAAGTAAAAGAACGGAAGGAACGGAAATTCCATAGAGATGAGCATGACTATGAGACAGGCACAATTTTAACTTTTGCCAAACGTTTTGAATCAATAAGGCTGCAAATGGGCACTAACAAAAAACAACCGCAAGAATCCCCAAACACGACACAAAGTGAGTCTGATACCGATTTCAGCGAAGGGGAGGGACAATTGACATCTGGGCAACCCACCTCTTTTTTAGACGAAATGAAAATGGTATATTTAGACCAGCAAACTCCAAGAGGAAGAGGGAGAGGACGGAACATAGGACGAGGAAGAGGGTATACTCAAACAAAAGGAAGAAACGAAAAACCAGAAGAAGTAATCGCAAAAACAAAAGCTACCATCTACGCAATCGGGTAGCCAAAACATAGATGAACCAGAAATGAAGGATCCATACTTGATTATTAACTTATCTAAACATGTCTTAACAAAAGCAGAAGTGAGTCTCCTTAATAAAGGATTGACATTTTGTCCGGAAAAGCATCTAGATCCTGTAGAGACAAAAATAGATCTATACAAGTATGTACGTAAATTGAAACTGGCGAAATACTTTAGTAAACAAGACAGAATGCGCAGAGCGTGGAAGAAGAGAATATCACTGAACTTGATGATACATCACAGGTATTTTCCATAGCTGAAATAGAACATCTGAGAACAGCACATGGTCTGGCAAATGAAATAGAAGATGAAGCCATCACTGATTCGCAAGTCCTACAAGAAATGGGTATAAGAACGGATGCACATGTGAGTACTAAATTCAAGGATAAATCTAAGTTCTGTCCCACTCTACATCCAGGCAATCGGCTAGACACATTCTATGAATTAGTGTCGGCGGATATAGAGAAAATTACCAACAACAGATGGGGACATAAGAAAGAAAATCTAAGTCAATCAGAACGGTCAGCAATGGTCTCCCTGATGAAAAATTCATCTATAGTAATAAAACCTGCCGACAAGGGAGGCAACATTGTCATTCTAGATAAATTGGATTATGTCGCAGAAGCTATGCGGCAATTGAATGACAGTAATAACTATGAAAAATTAAAGAAAAATCCGATAAATGACTTAGTAAATGACCTGAATAGTAAGCTTAAACAGTGGCAAGAAAAGGACTTCTTACTGAACAGGAGGTACAATATCTAAGGAATGATTTTCCAACAATACCTACTGTGTACTTTCTTCCAAAAGTACACAAAACCCTGAATAAACCTCCTGGCAGACCCATTATTTCAAGCTGCGATTCTTTATACCAAAATATCTCCATCTATGTGGATCACTTCTTGGCCCCAATTGTCCCTACTCTCACGTCATACATAAAAGACACTGGGGATTTTTTGAGAATATTGATGAACACACAGTGGCAGAAAGATTATCTGCTAGTTACCATCGATGTGGTGTCGCTGTATACGTCAATTAATCATGATATAGGTCTACAAGCAATGACGTACTTTTTGAGACAAAAACCAGTGGAACAGCTACAACACTGCATGATGGTACTTGATATGATCGAACTGTGTTTAAGGAACAACATATTCCTATTCAATAAAGATATGTATTCCCAGAAGTGTGGGACCGCGATGGGAGTTTCCTTTTCTCCAAGCTATGCCAACCTGGTCATGGGTTGGTGGGAGAAGACCATAGCTTGGAGAGAGAAAACGACCCATACGTAGCCAAAGTGGTCCTTTGGCTGCGTTTCATAGATGATCTTTTCCTCCTCTGGAGCGGAACTGAATTGGAATGTCGTGAATTCATGGACATCCTCAACAACAATACCATTGGCTTAAAATTCACATTTAATATCAGCACAAATGAGATTGTATTTCTGGATACCAAGGTATATGTTAAATCAAATAAGATCGAAACAACAGTACATCGAAAGAACACGGCGACAAACAGCGTGTTACACGGAAAAAGTTTCCATCCGGAAAGCCTGAAGAGAAGTATACCTTATGGTGAATTTACAAGGATGAAAAGTAACTGTTCAAACATTAAAGAAATGAATCTCAAGTTCAAAGAAACTGAAAAACGGTTCTTACAAAGAGGATACCAATACAATGATATCAAACGTGGAGAACTGAAAGCTAGAGCAATAACAAGATCAGACATGCTGATTAACAAAAACAAGAAAGCTGAAACTAGAACAAAAGAACCAGTCAGAATGGTAATGACATACAGCAAGGAAGGCTTCAAAATCCAGAAATTCCCTGAATAAATACTGGAACATCTTAAGAAAAGACCCGGACATTGGGAAACAACTAGGAGATTGCCCTCAAATCTCCTACAGGAAGGCTACCGTCATTGTCAGACAAATTAGTTAAGAGCCACTTCGAAAACAAACGACCGGAGACGTGGCTACAGGGACTAAGAAAGGGGTTCAGTAAATGTATCCATTGCAAGGCCTGTAAGATCGGTAAGAACATGAAAATGGTTATAGATCCTCAAGGTAAAATCTTCAACATTAATGATACCATCACATGTAACACTACACATGTGGTGTATTTACTGGAATGTTTTTGTGGAAACGCTATATTGGAAGTACCATCTGTCCCTTGAAAAAACGAATTTTAGAGCATACAAGGGCAATTCAGAATAAAGACACAACATACGCAATGTCCAAACATATGCTAACCCACAATGGAAAATCATGGAAAGACATGACATATTTTGGCCTTGCAACGATACCAGTACATGATAGAGGAGGGAACAGAACCCTTAAACTACGACGACTTGAATCAAGATTAATCATAAGATTCAAGACAAAACATCCTACAGGGCTTAACGGGACGAGGAGATGTATATACATCTGTGATATGACTGGACATTGAAAAGAAGAGAATTGACAATGAACTAATGAGAAATATAGATAAAAATCTTTAATGTAGCAACTCCTCCGAAGCTAAAGAACATAAGAACATGGAGTAAAATGGACAGATCTGTAGTCCGGCAACAGATGGTATATAATGTGGACAGGGTACTAGACCAAGATACATATAAACATATGCATACAACTAATGTGAGACATATTATGAGCTTTGGGCACTGACCCATAAGATAGATATATGCATATGTTCACAGTATGTTTTCATAATATATATCAGATAAACATAGAAATGTTGCAAAAAGTCACTAAGACTGATATATGTGCAAGAACTACAATATAATTTAATGTTGCGGACATATAATTTAAGGTTTTCCAAATAATTTTGACTCCTAATATAGACACACGATGACAAAAGATTCAGAAATGTTTATAACTGTTTTATTTTTACACGGTTTGGGTGTTTTTTTTCACTTGGAAACTACCAGTCCCAGAATGCACCTAATATGTTAACTGGGTAATAGGTATAAATAATAGAAAGTGTAGAGGGACAAATGTTTGCACCGTGATCAAGACCTGCTGGTTGAAACGCGTTGGTGGAGGAAGGAGTAATTTCATGGCTTAATAAACCGCTTTTGTAAAACAACCCCCGGGGAGAGTGCTGCGCATTATTGGAGTTGGTGAGGAATTACATTTCGAGGCTAGTCCGGCCTCGCTGCGCGCACCAGCTGTGAAAAGTGCGCCCTTCGTCTGGGACAGTTTTGGTGGACAATATATATAGATATATATATATATATATATATATATATATACACAGCTCTATTTATATAAACATATATCCTTTTTCCACACATCAATGCAGCCCCTATAAGGAGGCTAAACAATGCAACAATAAATAACTGCTTTTGCATAAACACACTATAGTATATAGACCACAGGAGGGCAAGCTGTACTTGAACTCTTTTTAATGAGTATACTCAAAATAGTCTGCAAAAGAGCAGGCATTGTTAGCCTACAGGCTGCATTGAAAACCAATAGTATAGAAAATGAAAGCAATTGTAACATAAAAACTGGCACCGTGCCTTTAAGGCAGCCATGACCCCTGGCTTCCCATCATGCCTCAGGGGTGACAGTTAGGTCAGTTGTTCTTTGCGGAGACCCGAGGGTCAGGGCACAAAGATATAGTACAGCAGAAGTCTCATTTGCCTGGGGAGGCGGGTGGGTTGCTTATAACTTTGATGAGGATACCCCTGGAAGAGAACTAGGATTACAGGTAAGTAACCTATCCTTCTCTTCCAGGGATCCTCATCAATAGTCATAAGCACTGAATAGAATAGCAAGCCCATCCTCCGCCTGCGGGTAAATGAGAAACAATGAGCACACAAAACAATCAAAGCTTTTATCAGCGTAGGAACAGATTTCTCAAGGAGGCCTGGCCCACTTGAGTGTCCGCTCTGGTATCTGAAACGAGACAATAGTGTCTTGTAAACGTATGGATAGATCTCCAAGTGGCTGCTTTGCAGATCTCAGAAATCGGTACATTGTTAAGGAAAGCCGTTGTAGCTGCTTTTCCTCTGGTGGAATGAGCCCTGGGCCTAGACCAAAGTGGCTTTTGCGCTAACTGATAAGCCAGTTTGATACATGACACTATCCATCTGGAGATGGACCGCTTGGAAGCTGGAAAACCTGTTCGGATTGAACCATAGTTAATGAACAGTTGATCAGATTTCCTAATCGTCTTAGACCTGTCCAAATAGAATTTCAAAAACCTTTTCAGGTCTAAAGAATGTAGGGACCGCTAAGCTGGCGTAGAGGGATTAGGAAAAAAGGTAGGAAGCGAAATGGTTTGGTTGACATGAAAATCCGACACCACCTTCGGAAGGAAGGAGGGGTGGGTTCTCAAAACAACTTAATTGAGATGAAAAACTGTATGGTTCTTTCGAGCAGAGAGCTTGGATCTCGCTCACTCTGCGAGCTGAAGTAATCGCCACAAAAAAGGCTGCCTTCCAATTTAGGTGCTGGAGGGTTGCCTTGTGGATGGCTTCAAATGGGGGGCCCATCAGTTTAGAAAAATCCATATTTAGCTCCCAGGGTGGAGAAGGAGGCCGAATGGGAGGGCAGACTTTCTTTAACCCTTATAAGAAATCTTTCACTACCTGCATCTGAAAGAAAGAAGGCTGAGAAGGGGAGCGCCTGTAGGCCGTGATAGCAGCCAGGTGCACTTTAATTGAAGATAATTTTAGCCCTGCCTTAGCTAGGTGGAGTAGAGACGGTAGAATCGCATCCTCCTGCCCCTTGGTAGGGTGGTAATTAGTTTGCACACACCATATATAAAAACGTTTCCATTTACAAGCCTAAGAGTGTCTTGTGGAAGGTCTTCTTGCTTCTTTCAAGATGGTCATGCAGTCCTGAGTGAGTCCTAAATGACCATATTGGAGGACCTCAGGAGCCATGCTGCCAAGTTTAGTGACGGAAGGTTGGGGTGATGAATGCTCCCGTTCATCTTGGACAGCAGGTCCGGTCTGCACGGCAATCTCTTGTGTGGACGTTCTGACAGGTGCAGCAGATCCGGGTACCACCACTGCCGTGGCCAGTCCAAAGCAATCAGAATCATCCTCGCCTCCGAGTGGGAGAATTTGGTTATCACCTTCGGGATGAGAGGAAGGGGAGGAAAGGCGTGCACAAATCCTCCTGACCTGTTGATCAAAAGGGCATTCCCTCTCGACCCTGGTCGGTAGAATCTTGAGGCGAAGTCGAGGCATTTTTTGTTTGTGTCGTCCGCGAACAGGTCGATGCTTGGGCGACCCCATTCATGGAAGATGTCTTCGACGACTTCGTCGTTTAGAACCCAGTCCTGCTGGTCCTCGAAGTGATGACAGAGCGTCTGCTTTTGAATTCTGCTCTCCCGGTAGGTGTATTGCTGTTATAGTCGGATTCCTCGCCAGGAGCCAATGCCAGAGAGCTTGGGCTTCCAGAGATAGAGATCTCGACCGAGTCCCTCCCTGTTTGTTCAGATAATACATGGTGGTCGTATTGTCTGTCTGTACTAGAATGGAGTTGGTCTGAATCGAAGGAAGGCCTTGAGGGCTAGATGCACCGCTCTCAGCTCCAGCATGTTGATGTGATACAATTGTTTCTTTGATGACCATCGACCTTGAGTCTGGAGGGACCCCATGTGTGCTCCCCAACTCTGGAGGGAAGCATCCGTGATTAATGACTGAGAGGGAGGTGTCTGATGGAATAGAACCCCTACCAACAGATTTTCCTGTCGCATCCACCATGGAATCGATGCTCTGGCTGCCTTCGACAGATGTATCCTGTCGTCCCACCGAGCCGTTCGCTGATCCCACTTGTCCTCCAGATCTTGCTGTAAAGGACGCATACTCAGCTTGGCGTTGGGGACAAGAAAAATGTAGGATGCCATTGACCCTAGGAGAGAGGCAACCTGATGGACGAAAGGTAAACTGCTGCGCAGAATCTGCTTGCATTTCAGAGTGATAGATGACAGTCTCTCCTCCGAAGGAAACACTTTTCCTATTTCGGAGTCTATTGTAGCCCCCAGATAGTGGATTCTCTGTGTGGGATGCTGTGTCGATTTTTCGAAGTTGACGTGGAGACCCAGCCGCTGGCAAAGGTCTAGACATTGCTGGTGAGTGGTTCTTCACGCTCTGGGGGGAAGGACCTTTCTGAAGCCAGTCGTCGAGATAAGGGTAAACAAAGATGCCGTTGCGTCGTAGAGCGGCTGCTACTACTGCCATGCACTTTGTAAACACTCGAGGGGCCGACTTCAACCCGAAGGGTAGGACTTTTGAACTGATAATGGGTCGATCCACCAGAAATCGCAGGAACTTTCTGTGATGTGGACTGGCTGGGACGTGAAAGTACGCATCCTGTAGATCCAGCGAACACATCCAATCCCCTTGCTGCAGATGTGGATATATTTGATGGAGGGCCAACATGCGAAACTTTTCCTTTCTGATGGACTTGTTTAGGGCCCGAAGATCCAGGATAGGTCTGTACTCTGAATTCCGACCTTTTTTCTTCACTAGGAAGTACCTTGAATATACCCCTCGACCTTGCTGTGACATAGGAACTTCCTCGATGGACGATTTTCGCAGGAGGGTGCATACTTCCTATTGTAGTATATGCATCTGGTGGCACGTCGCTTTTACTGGAGGAATTGAGGGGAGGGGGGGGTCGATGCCAAAAACGTAGAGAGTACCCATTCCGCAGCATAGATAACGCCCATTGATCGTTTGTGATGTTGCGCCACTCTTCCATGTGGTTGGCTATACTTTCCCCCACTGGAGTGGGAAACGGCAATGGGGGAAGCGGGCACTCATTGTTTCGAAGGAGTTTTTGCTGACGCAGTCGATTGACGAGGGGCTCCTCTCCCTCTAGGAGCACGTCGTCCCCGATAATGGGATTTCGATTGGCTCTGATGTTGGTGCCTCTGCCACTGAGGGGTTTGAACCCTCTGATGGAAGGGCCGTCGATCGTATGGCCTGTATCGGCGCCTGAACTCCTTTCTTTCCAGCCCTACCGCCTTCAGGGTATCAAGCTCCATCTTCATCCTTGACATCTCCTCATCTGTGTAAGTGCCAAACAAGGAGGACCCTGAGAAAGGGAGGTTGAGTATCCGTGATTGAGCTTCAGGTTTTAAAGCAGTTAGTCTGAGCCAGGATTACCGTCTGGCACAGATACCGTGTGCGTAGGAGTGCGCAGACAGCGTCGCCCCATCAGCTGCTGTGCTGATCACTTGGTTTGCCACCAAGCTACCTTCCTGTACTATATCCTCAAAGTCCCTGCGGTCTTCTTTGGGTAGTTTGTCTGTAAACCTTTGAAGCGAGTCCCACAAGGATCTGTCATAACGCCCTAATAGCGCAGAGGCGCTGGAGACCTTCATCATGGAGGCTGAAGTGCCGCAGACTTTTCTCCCCCCACGAATCCTGTGCTCTGCTCTCATCGGGAGGGACTGTCGATGAAGAGACAACTGCATGTGTCTTTTTTGCAGCTGCGATTATTACAGAGTCAGGAGGCGGGTCAGATCTAAGGAATAATGGATCTTCTTCCGGAGGTTTGTACTTCAAGATTCTCGCTGGCGCGGTCTTGGCGTTGCTGGTGTAAGAAAAGTGTCCATCACAGGTTGGAGAAGCCCCGGCACTAAGGGTAACAATGGTCTGGCAGATGATCTTTGATGTAAAGTCTGAAAATTCACCGAGGATGAACTCTGCTGGGTCGGCATAACAATGTTTAACTTTGTTGCCTTTCTGGCCAGAACATCCTGAAAAGTACTGATGTCATCCACCGGAGAGACCCTCGACGGTGGGCTGTCTGTAAGCGTAGGAGAGAAGTCCCTCTTTGAGGATTGTGTAGAAGAGGGTGAACGTGTCAGTGACCTGAGCCTTCTCCTATGACCTCGAGATGTAGATCTCCTTCTTGAGGAGTACGTGTCTGCTCTCGACCTCTCGATGGAGTAGTAGGCGAGAGATCTATAGCTTGTACCGGCCGGGCCAGAGGAGACCTGTGTAGAGAGCTGGAGTAATCCTGAGTGCCTTGTGTTTGTACTGGTCCAGATTTCTGCAAGTGATGCAGAGACCATGTAGGAGAGAGATGCACAGATGGAGATTTCCACCTCTCTTCTCGTGCAGGAGCCTCAGAGCATGAACGGGCCGTACAGGAGAAGCCGCTGGACTGCTCAAGGTCGAGATAATCACCTCCGGTGATCTTGAAGATGAAGTGCGTCTTGAACCCGTGTGATGGGTCGACACCGACTGGCAAGAGTGTCTCGACGTTGAACGTAGAGACCCTGTGTCCTGAACCAGTGCTGGTGATTTTGCTCTCGACATCGGTAGTGGTGACGGAGAAATGCTCACTGGGCGTGAGGAGGACCTTGCTCGATGTCTCGACGTCGAGCGATGTGTCCTCTGCGTCGACCGTTCTCTAGGATTGGAACTGTGTCCCGACATCGATCGCCGCCTAGTTGACGACGACAAAGGTGGTGTTCATCTTGACGTCGAACTTCCTTGAGTTGACGCCGACGGAGATCCCCGTCATGACGTCGAGCACCCGTGAGGTGGCGCCGGAGTCTTGTGTCTCGACGTCGAGCGCCTTTGGGACGACGCCGACGGAGACTTATGTGTCGACGCTGATCGCCTTTTGTCCGACGCGGACTTGTGCCTTGACGTCGACCTATTCTGCGATGAAGACTTGTGCCTCGATGTCAAGTGTTGGGAGGACACTGACGGAGTTTCATGTCTTGACGTCGACCCTCTGCGATACGAAGCCGATGGAGACTTGCGCCTCGACATCGAACGTCTGAGAGAGGCCACTGATGGAGTCTCGTGCCTCGATGTCGAACGTTGCACCATCCCTGACGGAGACCTACTCCTCGAGGTTGAGCGTCGCCGGGTTGACGCCAACAGAGGGTCCGCTACCTGATGACTCGACGTCGAAAATGCCGTCTTCGATCTTGGTGTCGATGGCTTCGACGACGACATCCGTTTCTTCGCCGCTGGTAAATTCGACGCCGAAGGGGAACAGATCGGAATTTTGCTTCTCAACGTCGATCTGGACCTCTTTTTCTTCTCTCTCACAGGAGACCTACCTCACTCAGAAAGTCCATAGAGGCGAATCCTTTCCCTCTCCTTGAGAGTCCTCCTAGACAATTTCTTGCAATGTTGACAGGTCTCAGGGAAGTGAGAGTGAGGGAGACAGAGAATACACACAGAATGTGTATCAGACCTGGCCTTCTTCTTGCCACAGGAGGGGCAAGGGTCAAAAAGAGATGGCATTATGACAGAAAAACAATCACTTTCTGTCAAAAAAACGGTTTTACCTCACTCAAAACCTTAAAAGACGTTGAGTGAAAGGTATAAAAACCACAATAAAGCAGAGAATTATTTGACAAAAAAGTCAAAAAGTCAGAGCTGTGAATTCCAGGGTCTTGACTGAAGGAGCCGGAAAGAACAACTGACCTAACTGTCACCCCTGAGGCATGATGCCAAGCCACGGGTCATGGCTGCCTTAAAGGCACAGTGCCAGTTTTTATGTTACAATTGCTTTCATTTTCTATACTATTGGTTTTCAATGCAGCCTGTAGGCTAACAATGCCTGCTCTTTTTCAGACTATTTTGAGTATACTCATTAAAAAGAGTTCAAGTACAGCTTGCCCTCCTGTGGTCTATATACTATAGTGTGTTTATGCAAAAGCAGTTATTTATTGTTGCATTGTTTAGCCTCCCTTATAGGGGCTGCATTGATGTGTGGAAAAAATGATATATGTTTATATATATATATATATATATATATATATATATATATATACAACGCAAGGAGCACCAGTAAACTGATCTTTCGCTTAAAGACATTTGCTAATCAACTTCAAACGCGCAAGGCCACCTAGAGGGATTATGGGTTCCGTAGTCCTGCTGGGAGGAGTAGCGATCACCCGGACTCCGGCATTAACGTGGAAACTATACACAGTTTGTGTAATTGGAGCCCCGTGGACTTGTTACAAACTCGACATCTGTTTATTTCAAGTGTCTGCTCCTACGTCCATTTGGGAGCACAGTTTAATTTTTGCTCATCGTGTCGTTTTTCATTGATAAAACCGGGTAGTTCTTTTTCAGGTCAAGTTACGAGGCAATGTGGTTTGGGCAAATGTGCATTAATAATACTTGCAGCATGACATGTATTCTTAGCAGTTTTAACTTTTGAAGTTTCCATTATCTGATTTATTTTCAGAAGGGCAGCATGTTCTGAGAGTATTGGCTCCATAATTTTGGCAAACATTCAGGCACCTCAGCTTGTTATTATGACATGTTATATCTCAGGCAGATGACATACTTTTTTGTGCACATATCAGTTAGCTAATTACGTTTGCTGGTTAAGCATGCTGACTATGCATTATGCTGTTATTTATATATATTAATTTGTTGCACTTTGCACTTTATGTAATGTTATGACAAGCATGTGTTACCAGTGATATTATGTATCGCACAGTCTATTTTCTATGTCTATTTATGCCTGATGGAGGGAGGAGGGCTATATATACCTGAAACTCTATGGCGCCAAACTAGATTGATAAAGCCTGCTGCGCAGGCGAAACGCGTCTCTCTTTCAATGCGGGGTCGTGGGAGACCTGACAATAAATAAATAAGCCCTATTCCTACATACCTGTTGTACGTGCCTCTTCTTCGTTGGAGCAGGATTGTCTTTTCGGATATATATATATATATATATATATATATGTATATATATATATATATATGTCTTCATTATATATTTTTAGGTCTCGCCTGAGCCAGCGCATGCGCTGGTCTGGCGAGACATTTAGTGAGTGGGGGCTTTAGAAATGCGACCACAAGCTTTTGCTTGTGGCCTAAGGCTTGCTGTTACGCGCGCGTGCACGCGCACAGCCGCCATCTGGCTTCCCTCGCGATCAGGCGCCATCTGGCTTTCCTCTCGCTTGCTCTCCAGACCAGCGCATGCCCCTCCCCCACCACAGAGCTCATGTCATCCCGGCTCCTGCTGGACCCCGCTTCTTCTGTTTTTTCCATGGTGGTAAAGAGCAGCCCCGGCTTCTGCTCTGCCCTCGTTGATGCAGCTCATTTCTTTTCAATGACGATTTCCGAGTAGCTCCTTTGACCTGCGTGCGGGGCAGCTCATCTGGTATTCAGCAGTCCTCGATTCTGCTCTGCCCTTCAGAGCTCTACTCCGCACTTCACTGCGGCTTCATTACTACAAGGCCGCTTGAAAACATTCCATGTTAGTACCTGGCGCCAGTGAAAGCAAAAGCGAGGCAGCTACGGGGTCGTCTTCACTGTTTCATTTCTACTTTCTCACTACAGTCAGCGCCACGTATTAATCGGCACATCGAACGTTTCAAACAAGCCTGCATTTTATTCCACAACTACAAAGTACCGTAAATTAATTGTGGAATACTTCGATCTGTACGGTAAACCCCAAGCTTATTAAGCACTGGGACATCTGTCTCATAGTCCCACTCACACCAACACTTTATTTTTTTGCAGTTGTTTATAGCGGGTACTCGGCACGAAGGTATTAGCGCGCTTTACATGAGCACCAGTTACACTATTCAATTACATTACACAAGCCATTCATTTTTGGATTTTTAGGCACGATAATGTGATTTGCCCAGAGTCACAGCATGTTGAGTTGACACCGAGACTCGAAAGCAGTTCCTCAGATCCAAAGGCGGCTGCTCTGGCCGTTACGCCACACCCTCTCCTCTTCTCCAGGGTGCTGCTTTTCGAATCCCCTCCCGCCCAGCATTTCTCCGTGTTGGGGACCCCGTTTCCCCCATCTTTCCACGTTTATCTGAGCAGTTCAGTACCTTTTTTGAGAGCATACGACTCCTGGCAAGCGCCCAGACAAGCATCCTCAGAAATCGAGGCGCTAGAGTATCTTTACATGTCAGCAAATAATTCTGCTGCACTCTGCTTGATAGATCTAATGGCCACGCCTAGGAGGGGGGATTGCTACATAATTTGAATAGTGGTCTGTCCTGCGATTTACATGAAAAATAGCAGCAGTGGAAATACCTCTAGCAATCGCAAAGCTGAGCACAACTTTTGACATCAGAGTAAAGCGCACTTGGAGAGCACTATGAGAATTCCATGGCATGGGTATTTAATCAAAAATTCTGTCCACCGTCAACTTTATCTAGCACTTTCTTGCCTTTTTATGTTGATAAATATGCCATTCGTACTTTCGCCCGTATGAGATGCAAAATATTTTATAACTTGAGGCCGGAAAAATGTCTGGTATGTCATTATCTAATGTGCGCGGGAACCAGACACCAAGAAACAAATATGATTTTTGGCATGAGTTGTTATTGGTGTGCTCATAACGCATGGTGGCCTTTTGTACATAAACAACATGCTTTCTGACTTTGAGGTGCCATATGCTTGTGTCCTCCAGTTACTTACAGCTGATGAGGCCTATTCGTCTCGTCAGAGCCCCTCATCCCCGTGATGAATTACTCTACCGTTAGCTATATAAGTGCGGTCTTAAAGCATGTGGCTGTCTTCCTTGCAGTCATATATTAAGCAACATTTTTTATCTTAAATCATTTATTTGCGGGTGGGGGTACTTTCCCGAGGAAGAGTGAAAACACTGCGTCAAAACTCAGAGCTGTAGGCTGTTTGCGCATGAACTCTAAGTCAGTTCAAACTCACACGCTGCACAAAACTCCATATTGTATTAAATTAGCGTGCCACTCGCTAGCCGTCCTGGTCCAAGTACGCCCCCCACTCCCAACAACAGTAACCCAGCAAACTCCCCCCACGGCCCTCCAATCTGCCAGCGAACTCTTTCTGCTTTGAACCTCACCTATACCACTCACCACTCAGAAACAATTAAATCATCACTCAGGAACACCACAGCATCACTCAGCACCACCACAGCATCACTCAGGAACACCACAGCATCACTCAGGAACACCACAGCATCACTATGTGCCACCACAGCATCACTCAGCGCCACCACAGCATCACTCAGCGCCACCACAGCATCACTCAGCGCCACCACAGCATCACTCAGCGTCACCACAGCATCACTCAGCGCCACCACAGCATCACTCAGCACCACCACAGCATCACTCAGCACCACCACAGCATCACTCGGGGGCACCACCACAGCATCACTCGGGGGCACCACAACATCAATCAGCGCCACAACATCACTCAGCGCAACTACAGCAACACTAAGCACCAACACAGCGTCACTCAAGCCCACAACAATATCGCTCAGGGCCACAACAGCATCACTCAGCGCCACCACAGCATCGCTCTATGCCACCACAGCAACACTCAGCACCACCACAGCAACACAACACTCAGCACCACAGCATCACTCCGCACCACCACAGCATCACTCAGCACCACCACATTATCACTCAGGGCCAACACTGCATCACTCAACAACACCACAGGATCACTCAGCACCACCACAGCATCACTCAGGGACACAACAATATCACTCAGCGCCACCACAGCATCAGTCAACACCACCACAGCATCAGTCAGCACCACCACAGCGTCACTCAGCATCACCACAGCATCACTCCGGGCCAGCACAGCATCGCTCAGCACCACCACAGCATCAGTCTGCACCACCACATCATTACTCAGTACCACCACAGCATCACTCAGGGCCACCACAGCATCACTCACCTTCACCACAACAACACACAGCACAACCACAGCATCACTCAGGAACACCACAACATCACTCAGTACCACCACAGCATCACTCTAAAGCGCAACAGCATCAATCAGCATCAACACAGTATCAGTCAGCACCACCACAGCATCACTCAGGGCCAGCACAGAATCACTCAATGCCACCACAGCATCAGTCAGCACCACCACAGCGTCACTCAACACCACCACAGCGTCACTCAACACCACCACAGCATCACTCAGGGCCACCACAGCATCACTCAGGGCCACCACAGCATCACTCAGCACCACCACAGCATCAGTCAGCACCACCACATCATCACTCAGCACCACCACAGCATCACTCAGGGCCACCATAGCATCACTCACCTTCACCACAGCATCACTCAGCACCACCACAGCATCACTCAGGAACACCACAGCATCACTCAGTACCACAGCATCACTATATGCTACCACAGCATCACTCTGCAGCGCCACAGCATCAATCAGCATCGCCACAGCATCAGTCAGTACCGCCACAGCATCAGTCAGTACCGCCACAGCATCAGTCAGTACCACCACAGCATCACCCAGGACCACCACAGCATCACTCAGGGCCAGTAAAGCATCACTCAATGCCACCACAGCATAACTCAGTGCCAGCACAGCATCACTCAACGACACCACAGCATCACTCAATGCTTCTTACACTTTTTAATTACAACTTCTCATCATGCTGCACAGCAGCCACACTTCTCTACTGCACAGCTTAGAAACATTGGCAAAGTCAATAGGTCTACCTAAACACTTATAAGGCCCCCAATGCATAGCAGATAGGTCTCGCCTTTGGGACATAATAAGTGTTTAGTTATCCAGCACAATATCCTTGATTAAACAACATCGTGTTGCATGGCTAAACACTTATAAGGTCCCAAAAGCAAGACCTATTGGCTATGCCAATGCTTGTTTTTATTATTTCTGGGGTCCCTGCGCATGGGCAGGAATATTCAGTGCTTATGACTATTGATGAGGATCCCCTGGAAGAGAATGTGTTCTATAAGTTCCTTTATTTCCCCACAGTGCTGATGTCCATACATGTTCAACTAGGTACTGAAGTTTGCTCTGTAATTTTGTGGTGGCTGATCTTTCCAGTTTCCTTCTCACCATTTCTATTCTTTTGCTTTCTTTAGCTTGTGGTGGGCCAGAAGATGTAGACTGTGATGACATATGCTGTGTCACTAGTCTTTGTCTATGTAGGGTAATTTGTGGAGTTCCTATACATTTTCTCCATCCTGGGAGTGACAGGCTTAGAGAAGATTGGTTCTCTGAATGCATCCCTTCCCTGTTCTAGCATGCTTCATAACATAGGAAGAAATAGATTCTTTTGTGATGGGAGTAGTCTTTCTAGCAGGAAACATGCTTCTGTTTGTTCCTCCGCAAATTCTACTCCACCTGTGTTACCTGCCCTTTTAATGACAATTATATAAGGATATGTTATCTGGAGGTTTTGTTCTTGAAGGCTAAAAGTCTAGCCTTCCTCTGGCATACCTTGCTCATACTGTTCTTCCTCTTCGTAGAATGATTACTGCTCTTCCTCGTGAGGTTCTGGTGTTCACGGATGCTCTCACTTTTCCTATTCCCCTTCCAGGGTCCTACTCTCGCCTTTTTCTGCTGTGATTCTACACCCCTTAAGAAAGTCGTTAAATTCTTTTTTCTTCTGGATTAAGGGATGCTATTTTGGCTTCAAGTCGATGTTTTTTTCTCTCTCGAATGCCCTTTTTTCAGCATCGTGAGTCAGGAAGTCTTCCTCATCTGGCTCAGACTCTCCTTCTAATTTGACCCCTTATCCTTTCTCTGACCTCGATCCCCTCTCATAACAGAGTCAGAGTTAACTTTGCCCCCAACTGTATTCTTTGTGCTTCAATCTGTGGGGCTCTTTGTATTTTGTTTTCCCTTCGACTACTAAGGTTTCAGCGTCAAAGGTTTTTTGGGTACTTTAAGTCTGAGGATTTTGGCTCATTTTTGCTGTGACCCAGAGGCATTGTGGCATAATTCTTTTGTATCATGGGTCTTCAGTTGCCTTTTTCAGCATGTCTTCCCTCTCAAGGTCGACATAGGTGTTGATATCAGCCCCAGCTCCCTGCAACACTTCAGTCTCTTTGAGCATTTCCTCATTGTTCAACAGTCACAATTCCCAGAGGGAGTGCTGTTTGGCATGAAAGTGCATCATAGTGAAGTGTTTCCACCTCTGTTTCTCCCTAACTATAACAACCCCCTGGGAGGAAACCCTTGCAAGTCTTACAACCTTTGGACTTATGATCCTTGGTCAGGCAGAGCTTACATAGTTGGTGTTTGTCCTTTAGAGCGAGTTTGTGGTGGTACTTAGGGCAAAACCTAAAGGGGTTTTTCCATCACTCTGAAAGCTTCTCATGCCCCAGTCATATAATCTCTGACCCACAAAGTCAAAGTCAAAATGAAAAAACTTGTATTTTAATCTTTCTCTGTGTTTTTCAGTTTCCCTTAGTGCCTGCTGTATATTTCTGAGTTTTCAGCCATTTTCCTCGATGTTCCTCAGCGTCATCTCCACTTCCTCTGTGATCTGACCTGGAACTTTGGACTGTGCAACTGAACTTAATGACAGAGAAAAGAAAACAGAGACCACATGCACTGTGGGCATACATCCGACATCATAGGTGGATGGCTGTACCAACCCACTAGTCGACACACACACAAAAAAAATAATGAAAAAATAAGGGCAATTCCAGACCGAAGCACTAGTGAATAGAACAATGCACATGCATATGAATCAAGAAAAGATTCACACACAAGCTTAGACAATCATCTTTGCTCAAATACGCCATGTCCTGTACTTTGGTTCACTTCCGCCCCCCATTCTTTTGAGGGTTAACAAAAGATAAATAATACACGTTTTATGACAAAGAGTTTATATTGGGTGAATATATCTTACAAATAGATATTTCAAATATTAATAAAGTTTAAAATATATTTTTGTTTCACAGTCACATATCTGTTGTAAAAAGAAAAACTGGTATCCTTGTGGCTTTATTTTGTTAAGTCACTCACAGAAGTGTAATGGAGATGCTGCAGCTGGTTACTAAATCAGTTGTGGATTACGTCCCTTCTTTAGCACTACAACTACTGTTGACAGCATTCTGAAAATAATCCATGATTAAGTTAGCTGATAGTGAGGTGCTAGTGAGCCAAATTTCGAAAGTAGGATACAAAATTAAGAGGTTCGGGCTATTTGACTTTTTGTTTTTTCCGTGCTTGGAACTGTTCAGTTTTATTTTTTACAGATTTTATTAACATCGATAAAGCTGGATCCAGGGTGTTTTTCACAGAGGCTTGCTGCTTCTTTCCTTCTTCTATTACTTTTTTGGGTTTCTTTAGGATCTCTGTATGATTTGCCTGTTCTTGTTCTCTTCGCCGAGCTTTCTCCTCCAAGACTTTCTCCATGGCTTTGGTTTTCTTGAAATTGGGGTCCGATGGATCCACATTAAACAGATGAGAAGTATACATAGCTTGAAACCTGGTATCTCCAGTATTGATCTAATAATGGGAACAACACATATTAGATAATCAATTAAATCAACACTTCTGAAATCAGAAATTTTTTAATTTTTAGATAGTTGAACCTGAATATTTCTGAATATATAATTTTATTTTTTACAGCGTGGAAGGAGGATTTAACCTGAAAGGGTATGTTGATCTTTTGATGATATGCGGAAATGTAGTAAACTATTCGTGTTTCCTTGGGCTCTTATGAATGCCAAGCCAGTACGGACAAACCTATAATTTACAAATGTTTTTTGATTTACATATGTCTTTCATTTTTTATCACAATACTCTCTGAAAGCCATTTTAATATCCAAGGTATTAACAGTCTTCTGGAGTGGTTGCATTTGAGCAAAAACACAACAAAAACAGTATGATTGCTAAGCTAGTCCAATATACCTTTCAGGAAAAAAGAAGAGCGAGTTACTAGTGTCACTTTAATGCAGCAGAATTCTGTTTGCTAGGTCCTTCTGCATACACCATTTGAATCTGACTTGCCCTTTTAGCTGAAGATAAAACTATGAGCCACGCTAGAGGTACAGACCTATGCATGAGTTTAAATGAGCCCACAATTTGTACAAAATTATACAGGCCTACCAAAAAGAAAATGCCTTTCAGGAAATCTTTAATCACTGGTATGGTGAAAGAAACCTGTCTTTTTTATTTTTTATTATACAGATTTACAATAAGATCCACTTTACATGGAATACAGTTAACCCAATCAATATAAATCTAAGAAACATTTTAAAAAAGCTAAATTTTTTAAAACATCATTTTATTTACTGGATTAAATAAAAAATGCATGGCATCTTTTGATGAGCACACTCCATATTTCAAAAACAGTGGTTTCAACAGACATCGACTATTATGGTACAATAAGGGATACCCAAAAAGAACATGCTCTAAAGTTTGACTGGAGACCAAGCAGAGATTACACAATCTAAGTTCCAGGGACATGCCCAACCATGCTCCTCTAATAGTATTTAATGGCAAAATATTCAATCAAAACAATAAAAAATGCTCCAAGTTCCACTTTAAATATGGTTGAGGACGGGCCCCAAAGCATGTAGATACTATTATCTCAATCCTTATTTTTTACCTTCATGAGAGCATATCTTGATCCCTTGAGGTAATCCAGATGATAGGTTTTAAAAAGTTCATAAGTGTAAAACTAGACATTGCCGTAAACTCAACCCTGTTCAGATTAAAGTGCTGTAGTGCTTTGTTAAAATTCTAAAGCAAGGAGTTGGTGGACCTACCTTGGCCGAGTGCTTCTAAGAGAATTCTTTTTGCTAAGCAAAACCCTGTGGCCCCATCGGAGGACAGCAGCCAGCTCCTTAACAGATGCTCGGGAGCCCCATTTCTAAGCATAAGGCTTCAACCAGCGCAATGGTATTTAAATTACAAATTCTACAAAGTACTTTCCCCTTCATTTTATGCAGAAAGTTGCAATATTTCAAATCCATAATTTCAATTGCATAAAGTAAAGTTGAGGGGATTTTTACACTATACACTGAAAGCAAATGGAAAAAAAACTGTGACCAACAGCCCTATAAATTGTAAGGAGTGTGTTGGCATGTGCCATCTCTTTCCCAAATAAGTGCGAAATATGTTCTTTCACGGCGAGATTGCCAGAGAATATTTTGCCCAAATAAGGGTATCATAATACATTCCAATTCCAGGGTTCCTAGCATCCACTTAAAATTTCTCAGTTTTCTACCTCCTTTAACAATTAAGGTCATCACTTTTCTCTTATTGATATTAATCTTTAAATAGTGGCTAACAGAACAGCGTTCTCCATAAATCTGTGAAAAGAAAAAAAACGCCGACACGGCGCGTTATGGCCGGACACTGCCCCAGACGTGTGAATTAAACAGACGAATCTGTGTGCGACCCTAAAAGAAATCGGACTATATTAGCATAAGAACGGATGTGGATCCGGATGATGGTTACTAATTTAAGCGGTGCACTACAGAAGATAGAAGACATGATTACCCAATATCTGTCGTATCAATGAATGAATTTAAGTCAATTACGCCCTGAAGAAGCCTAAATGTTGGGCGAAACGCCTTGGCTGTGCTGAACTGTCTGACTTTTTGGAAGAATTTGAATAAAAGAATTACATCAAACAAGAAAAAGACCCCTCGAATCATCCTTATGTTGTGAATATAATATGGGACTGTGTTAATCGTTTGTTTCATCTGGATGTTGCCTCTCTATTGTTGTGTTTATAAGATGACCATTCATTACTTGAGATTGGACTAATTTTGAACCTAATACTATACCCAGTTGATGTGTTGATTATGTGACAGAACCTTCTAGAATCTTTATTAATGGCAGCTTCCCGTAGATCAATCCAGATCTTATCAACCTGCTGTTTTTTTGTGGTTGCTTTCCATCTTGAGTGCCTTCATTTTAATAATTTTATCACCTTCCATCTACCCCTAGCAAAAAAAAGAAGAATAGTCACCTTTGTAATTTATTAATTAATTTATTAAGACTAAGTTCCTTGTGGGCGACTTGTAGGGGTTTGTTATTTACAGGAAAGGCCCCTTGAGTAAAAGAGTTTTCCACCGCCAAGGCCTGAACATCCTTCTCGAAGGTAGCCACCGAGATTACCTCACTATCAGGGTTAAGTTGGAAGGTATTTTTAATATATCTTTTAGGTTTTCTTTATTTGCCTTATTCCAGTGGACTTTCCCGTTTGCTACGTTAAGGTGCATTGTATCGCCCTTAAGATTCCAAAGCAAGGACTCATCCAGAGCTAACTTGATGGTAAAGAAAAATTATACTGTGATCGCTCCACAAAGAGTCCAATATCTCAAAGTTAGATAGGAAACTGAAATGGGGAAAGAGGTAAGGATATAGTTTATTAGTGAAGTCTTCTTCCCGCTCTTGTACGTAAAGTGATACAAAAGGGGATGATGGACGGAACGTTTGAGCCAATCAAACACTCACCCCCAGTCAACTGATCTGGGTTTAATCCATCATCATTCTTTAGCTCACTCCACCACCCCAGTTCAGACATGGCCATATGCAAATCAGCCTGACCCTGTGCCTCATGGGAACAGTCCAGCCCGAACTGCCAAGCCATGTCTTCCCTGGACCGGAAACAAGCATCCTAGGACCGGTTTCTGGCATTCCAGCCGTCATCAGCCAGGCTTGCTTGAATCCAGTGGCAAAGTGAGCAAGGGACCCACGTCTGGGCATACCCCCGCCAACTTAGGGCGAACAAAGCGATACAAAGGGGATGATGGACGGAACGTTTGAGCCAATCAAACACTCACCCCCAGTCAACTGATCTGGGTTTAATCCATCATCATTCTTTAGCTCACTCCACCACCCCAGTTCAGACATGGCCATATGCAAATCAGTCTGACCCTGTGCCTCATGGGAACAGTCCAGCCCGAACTGCCAAGCCATGTCTTCCCTGGACCGGAAACAAGCATCCTAGGACCGGTTTCTGGCATTCCAGCCGTCATCAGCCAGGCTTGCTTGAATCCAGTGGCAAAGTGAGCAAGGGACCCACGTCTGGGCATACCCCCGCCAACTTAGGGCGAACAAAGCGATACAAAAGGGGATGATGGACGGAACGTTTGAGCCAATCAAACACTCACCCCCAGTCAACTGATCTGGGTTTAATCCATCATCATTCTTTAGCTCACTCCACCACCCCAGTTCAGACATGGCCATATGCAAATCAGTCTGACCCTGTGCCTCATGGGAACAGTCCAGCCCGAACTGCCAAGCCATGTCTTCCCTGGACCGGAAACAAGCATCCTAGGACCGGTTTCTGGCATTCCAGCCGTCATCAGCCAGGCTTGCTTGAATCCAGTGGCAAAGTGAGCAAGGGACGTAAAGTGGGCAGGGATGTCATTGGGCAATCTTCCATTTGCAACTATATAACCATGATACCTACATGCACCTAAGGGAAGCTTACCCTCTCTTATCTACTCTAGAGGAGAGGACTTGGTATGTTTAGAGCATTCTCCCTAACCGTATCAGAGAACATACTGACAGCGTAATTGGACATTTTTGCATTAAATCACCTACTATTATTAAATTAACAATAATCTCTCTATCTACAATTTGAAAAATGAAGTGAAAGAAAGAGCTAATAATGGAATCCAAAGTTGAACCAGGAGGGAGCTAAAGATTAACAAGTAAATACTGAACAAACTTCGGACCCTCCGTGCCCCTGCAACTAAATAGTAAACATTGTAAAAGGTTTGAAGTATGATTAAAGGATTTATATGACCAAATATAGTCTGTGCTAGGGAGAATAGCAATTCCTCCACTAGCATGGCCATTCCTTACTTTTTTAGCAGGACAGCTAATTACAAAATATTTTCACAATCAAAAGGACGCCCACACCACGTCTCTTGAAAACAAATAATATCTGCACATAAAGTTCCTAAAGAACTGAGCTTCTGGGACTTGGTGAATCATCCGGCTAAGTTCCAAGAAAGATCTTTAAAATCCATGCTAAAATAACTTCGACTGGTTCCACTTATTTATACAGTTGTAATTAAGGGCACCAGCTAACCAAATCCACTTAGACAACTCATCTTTAGCATGGACGCTGGAGGGAACACTTCTAGGTCCCTGTAGAGTAACAATTCTACCTTTTTTCCCCCAAACTGTGATATGAGTTAACTTTGCATTATTTAAAAATTCCTCTTTTAGGGTAAAATCATTTTCCTAAAGACCACTATCATAATTACCCTTAGTTATACCAAGTCTAGTCGATATCCTATCTGGGTAGAAGGGGAAAACATCTATGTCCTTACTAAAAAAACAATTACAATTTTCTAAAATCAATTTTACAATAGCCTTGGAATTAAAAGTAACCCTAGATCCCTTCTCATTTACAGAATTCAATAACTGAGCTGATACAATATCATTGCTCCTTATCATCCTTATTTCCGACAGACATTTTAGTAACAAAGAGTGATTCAAATAGGAAATTTCATGGTCGAACAGCACAGCAAAATCAAGGATCAAAGGTGGATGATCCGTTTCCAAAACGGTGTGAGGTGGGTTTAAAGATAATTTACTGCTGTAATGACCACGGGGCATGTTCAAGGTGAAGACATCGACTGGCGCGTTCAAGGCCTTAGTAACCCTTAGACCGGTAGGCGGTTGGATTCCATTGTCCAATGGTGACTTGTGATGAGCAGTCACCGACAGTGAAGGAGATTGAGGGTGATCCGGGGCCTTCATAGACTGTCTTTGTACCTACGCTCGGGCGCCACTGGCCGATGCAAAGGCTTGAAGAGTGGTCACCGTTGGTGGAGGAAATTGAAGTTGACCAATAGGACTAGCAGGAGCTGCAGAACCATCTAGGTGATTTACATCTAAGGGAACTTTAAGATCAAATCTTACTTTCCTCAATTGCTTTTTTACAGATCCTGCGATGTCTCCTCTTAACGCTTTTTTTCTTGTCCTTTATAGTAGAAATAGAATCACGTGGTACCAGTGTTACGGAGAGATTGCTTTTTTTCTGGCTAAAAACAGGAAAGGAAGCTTGAGGGGTGCTTAGGGGGGCACCACTAGACATCCATTGAGTATCATCACAAAGCTTAAATAACTCCTCTAAAGAAAGGGAAACCTTATCACTAGCAGAATTATTTACTTGGTGCTTGAAGGCATTGTTGAGGAAATACAGCTAAAATGTTAAGAGTAATCTGTTGTTTTTTCCAGCAAATTCAAACCGGAGGACAACATTTGTTCCAGACAATGCAATGCTTCAGAATATTGGATATAGTCCCCAGCAAGATGAACAGAAGTATTCAAATTAAGATCTGGAGATCTAGATAAATTAGATACTGATGAGGATAATTTATTCTGCAAAATAAAGACATTGGTATTTTATTAACTGGGGAAACTACAGTAGTTGGAGTTGTAGAAACTGCGGGCTTATGATTGCCCAAAGGGGGTGGGGGAGGGGCAAAGCTGGAGGCATGATATCGGCAGAGTATATTTCAGAACTAGGGGAGCAGATAAATTAGACCAGTCCAATGACTTCCTTGCCGGGTCATCTCCCTTTAATGTTTGCAAATGAGAGAAGTTTAAGATCAGAGGCCCAATGTCACCAGGAGTACCATCTCTTTCAGACTCTTCCTAGTATTAAACCCAGGAGGTTTAAGGAAATAAGCAGTAATAGATGAGAGACCCCCTACCTTGCCCCTATGTGATAAGATTTATTTCTAAGAGGGTTTGATTTAGTTTTGGGGCAAGTTCTGGCGGAGATTAACCTCCCTGATCTCAATTTTTTTGCAGTCATTTTCAAAGAGAGGAAGGAGGCCCAAGATATTTTTTAGTGACACTTGAACCCAAAAAGGGCTTTGGAGACTTCAAGATTCTTCAAGTTCTTGTCAATGGTGCCACCGGGCCATGTAAGGTACTCCTCTCTGATGACGAGGTTAAGGTTGCCCTCCCCTGCTTTCCACTGTCCCCCAAAGGCACCTTACATGCCACCAAACAACTTTGGGGGTACAAGCTGAAGAGATCCACAAAGCTAGGTACACCGTGGGGCAGCGTTTGTCAAAACGCTTCCAGGCAGAGAAAAAGTCTGGTAATGTAGCCCAGCACGAGCGTGCCATTGGCAAAAACAAACAATCTGCTGGCGGCTGTGCAAAAACGCGGGGTGCGGAAGAAACAGGAATAATGATGCTGGTTACGCAAGAAGCCTGAGGCCTATTGCCTACCGCCACGCTGCACTTCAGAAGCCTCCTGGAGCCTATTGTCATCTGTCTGTGTTGGAGGATCAGGACCGCGGGAAGCTCCAGCATATGTCCTCGCTCCACTTCGCTTGCAGCTCTGTTGCCACTTGCTCCTCCTACCGGAGCTCCGGATCCGCAAAACCCTCCTATGGGACACGCTAGTACTCTAATGGGAGAGAAAAACCTGTCCGAAAAACACATTTATGATAGACAGTGACCAAATGTACCTCTATAGTGAAAACGGAGGACCAGATGTAGCCAAGTTCAGAATGTAAGGTAGTAATATTACTTATTTTCATGTTCTCTCCAAATGGTAGATTCCAAAACTCTTCCACATGTGAGTATAGGCAGTCGTGAGGGAGGGCACTTTGCCTCCTTCAGGATGTTCATCAGGTGGGGAACTAGACTGCGATATCTTTAGTGCAGAAACTCAAGAGTCAAGTGATTAAGTTCAGCAATGAAAGCCTATGGTTCAAGATCATGTCTAACATAATGAACAGTTGATCTGACCAGAATGGTCGTCTCCTGTTCAGTTCTTGGGACACAAGGGAGTCTGTCCAAACCAACTAGTATGACCAGTCAAGATCAACAAGAATCACCCACAACGGTTTTGGGGAAGAGAGGAACCACAGGAAAAGCATCAGCATGGTTCCAGTGTATGAGAACAACATCAATAGCCTTGCAGTTGGGGGTCAGTAAGCCTGGATGCAAAGTCTCTTCATCTTGCAATATTTGCAGTGCAAACTAGGTAGAAATCTGGTATTCACCACCCACAGAAGATGCCTTTGAACACTTTGTCATTCAGTACTCATTCATACTCTTCTATGACCTACCTGATTTGTTTGTCTACCTGGGTGTTTTGAAGGGCTGGCAGATGATTGCCAGGACTTGATGACTGAGCGAGAAGCCATTGCCACATCTGTTGAGACTCCTTAAAGCGATTTCTGGATCTAGTTCCTCCCTTTTTTGTTCAAATAACAGATTGTTGTAGCATTGTTATCTGTTCTTTATTTGACTCATTGCCTTGGACTTTCAGCCCGCATATATAAGCAAGAGGGACCGCCCTCAAAAAGTCTTTCATGATTTCCTCTGGTGGGATTCGAAGGTAAGGGAACCACTTTACCATGTTTTCCCTTTGTTGCCATTAAGTTAATGATTATGGAGCAACCACAGATAGAGCTAGCTTGTCATTACAGTCCCTGTTCTCTGGCATTGCTGATACTCTAGAAAATCCTGCTTATGTCAATTGTAGAATCGGACATGCAGGACTAGGAATATACACAATACATTGCAGCACAGAAAGGGGAAATCTGTCTGGCTTTTAGGTTAGATGTTGCTTGAAATCCATGACAATTCTAAAGAAGAATGCATGCCTTTTGAAGCACACACTTTTGTGATCCTTGTGTCAAGAACTACCCCAAGTACTGAATGAGATGAACTGAAGTCGTAGGAAAGTTCTAGTTTATCTAGAGGCTCAGATGGCGAATGATTGTGGATGTTATTGTTTTTGGTTAAGCAGTTGTGGACTCATTTTGGGGTTACATCCCTTTCTTCACCCCTGAATGCATCCTGGCATTGATGGATTGAATTTTGAAGTCAATTTTGACGTTGATCAGTGTTCCATCTTCAATGGTGAATGATGCCTTAATTCACATAAGCACAATAAAGCCCAGGAAAAATATCAGGCCTAACTGATCAGAGGACTATGGTTTCTGTTTTTTAAGGATGAAAGCCCTCCCCCACCCATTTGATCAATCATTACAGGCATATATTAAATGCACACAGTAGGACATTTGCAAAACCATAATTTGCCTTCAGGAGGAGTCACAATTTAAGTGACTTCCTCGTACACACCAGACCTAAATGTACATCATCCAACCACAATCCTATAGAAACATCACAACGGGATCTACCTAGGATCAAGGGACATTACCGATTTGGCACTTGCAGGGCGCATCAATTCACTGAAAAAACAGACAGCCTTGATTTAGGACTCTACACACCATGGAATCCAAACATGTTCACCAACTGCTAAAGTACAGGCATCATCTATCCGATCTATTGCGAATGTAAACTTAACTATATGGGCATGAGGACCTATAAAATCAAGACATATACTTGAACATGAAAGCAACAGCGGGTGAGCAAGATACTCGACCAAACTAACCGGACATTTTCTCAACATGAAACATCACGAGGATAACCTCAAATGGATGGACATTGAAAAACTAATCACACGTGGTAGTCAGGCACAATCCCTCTTTTAGAAGGAACGGTGGATTTTCAGTCTTCAAACCTGAATACATGATTTTAATGACAGCATTCCCTGGATGTCGTTACAACAATGACTAATGGATTCCTATGCCTTTTATTAAGAGTGGCATTAATATGCGCATTCTGCAGCTGCTGGCCTTTTAACACCATATAAAATTAATATTTTTTAGATAAACACATGGGGTCCTTTTCTCCTCTGAATCGCGTCCCAGTGATCCCATCCATATCCACAATAATGAAAGGAAATTAACTTATCACTACCAGATACTAGGCCTTTTTGAGCTGGGGGCATCTACCCTCCGTTCTCTTTCTCGCTACTTATGGATTACGCACTCTTTAACACGCTGTATCCCATTATTGTTGGTAACACAACTTAGATACCTACACTTATTAGTTTACTACCTGAAAATGTCACTCACACCCACCACAAATTAGCAGGCATTAGACCTCCATTATTGGAGTTCAATCAGAATACATTTACTGGCAAACACATGGTTTTCTTATAACATATCTCCTCATGTTATAACTATGATGATGCGTTTCATATGACATCTTCCATAACATACACTATGTTTGCTCATGTTAACGTTTTAGATTACCTCTGTACCATACGAGTGGCATCTGATCCAGACTTTTTGACTCATTTGTTCAAGTCACTTTATGGACAGCTCACTTATTACGCAGATTGGTCAAGATTGCAAATAAATTTCAGTAGTTAACAATGCATGGTTACATACCATTTAGCTTTTCAAGCAATATGGACATACGCAGTGCGTGGGTGAGAAAATATTTTTTTAGCACTCATCTGCTATGTAATCAACATCCTGCCTACAATGCCCAGAATCGCTTTGACGTCCCAGTCAGAGTTGGTACACGATTATAAATATGCCAAACGATCCCTACAGGCCCCACTCAATCATTTGGAAGGGGCACAATTGCCAGAGAGAAGCAGGTATTCTATTCCATACTAAGATATGTATAGACTTTATTTGCCTCTCGCACACAAGTTTCCAGCGACATTTAAAACTGTACCAGACACAAAACGTATACTCTCTGGTTACCCATGTGATACTAGCTCCTACTCATTTATTGCACAGATGTCTTAAGTGGCTGTGAGAAACCCTTTGGAAATGGTGTTCTATTTGTGATCACTTATTGACAGCATACTTGCACCAGTAATTAAATGCCATGGAAATTATATAGGAGTGTTCCCATAACTCAGTTAACCTCCACTACACATCCAGCAAAATGCACGCAATGAGATGCCATAATACCGTCGCTCCTGATTGATACATCATCATGATAAATGTTATGACCCTAGATGTCAGCTCATATGTGCGTTTAACCAGAGCAGTGCTTGCGGCAGTATGAACATCAATTAGAAAGAAGCAAACTCCTCACGCACTTGTCTTTATGACCTATTACAGCTTTTCGAGAATAGCACATCTTCTTTTACTCACATTTTTACTGTTTTCTAGCAACACTCCTACGCACTCTCTGAAAAGGTGCAGCCTAGCTTCGCAGAAATCTGCTTGCAAGTTTTATGACAGCCAAGCTAACAACAATTTTTATTGTACTCTATGAGAGTAATCTTATCCATGTCTGCATTGTTTCAAAGAGTTATGTCTCACAGTGGACAGTCTTGATACATTTCTAGTTGGTCTCCAACCCCTCCTCACATAGGTGAGGGAGACAGTGATACAACAGATGTCATGGTAAGACCAAACGTGATTAAGCTTTTATTGGCATAGAGGGAGGCTAAGGGCGAGTCTGTGCTTGTTTGAGTGCTCACTTTACCATACACGTGTTATTTACATGACACTTATTTTTGTAGGAATAGAAAACAAAATATGTACAATAAGTTGTTTCAAATCTTTTGACATACCTTACGCTGTGTTTTTATTAGGTGCTCCCATGATGTAAAGTGTATTCCTCCTTTGGACTTACAAGCACAGTGGCAGCATCTCGCTATAACTTCCATTGACATTTAATGATCGTCGTGCTAATAATTTATGCACACCAATACCAGACAGGTCTGGTCCTGAAGAAAGAGTTCAGAGCTTATTTAGGGCTATTTTAAGGGCTGCAACATGTCGACCTATTAGGAAGAGGAGAATGCTTACCCTTCCATCCTGTTTTTAATCCTACACACTAGAGACGAATAAAGTCATTAGACCAGTGGTTCCCAATCTGTGCGCCGCGGCTCCTTGGTGCGCCCTCCAGACTAGCCAGGGGCGCCGCGCTCCAAAGGTTTCAGAATTTCGATTTCAAGCCATAAATTGCCGGTAACATCACAAAAATGTGAGTTATTTGGTAAAAGCATGAAACCTCTTTATCCACCAGATGGCAGCAGAGCACTCTTTATTAAGAGCGTATAACTGAATACTTTGACTTTCTCAAAAGCTACATCGTGTTCCTTCACCCAAACGAAAGAAGTTGCCTCAAAGGCTCTACAACAATATTATAGGTAAGCATATTATTTATTAACCGTTATTGTTATTTGTAAGTGGTGCTTACTTATGCTTACTTGTGTTATTGAGAGCGTGTTCTCCTGTTCTTAATTCTGGAGTGTTCTGTTGGGAGGCTGTAGATGGCTGGAACAGACCCACATTGCCATCTAAGTACAGCTGACACCAAAGACGGGATTTCTGCACATTAGGAGCATATAATCCTCAATAGCTTCCTTTAGATTTGTTTAGCACAGATTGCAACACCTCTCATTAGTGGGACCTACAGGAATTAACAAGCTGGAAATTGACTAGCTGCTGCCTCGAGGCAGAAAATTATCATGGTGTACTTGTTTCTGACAAATTTATTTTACATTGTATGGCTTCTTGATTAGTATTAATCTTCGTTTGGAAATAAAATATTCCACGTAATGTGTCAGGTCTCTAGTCTCCGTGCTCCCTATTAGTTGCAATATACTAATATTCCTGTGTGAGGTGGCTTTTGCTACTGGATTCTAGGAGCAAAGTGCCCAGACTAAGTTGCACAAAAATGCAACGGTACACAGTGTATATAGGCGCCCCTTAATTAGAGGGATGGGAGTGATAGGAGGAGTGCTGGGAGGCAGGCTGCTCAAAGGGACATTATACTGAAGACCGTAAGGATTAGTTACTTACCTGTAATCCTAGTTCTCTTCCAGGGGTATACTCATCAAAGTCATAAGCACTGAATTATCCCCGCCCATCTGCGGGATCCCGGAGCATATAGAAATATACATATATATATAAGTATGTTGGGGGATCACAAGTGCATAGCACTTCCGCGACATACATATATACATGTATATAAATACATAAATATGCAGCCTAACAAATTCCAATAAGGCAAAATGCCAAAATTACAAAGGTTTTCCCTGTACAGACAATCTCCTATATACACTCTGTAATAGAGAACATACACTGTAATAGTGTTATGCAAGAAAAACCTTTATTTTCAGAAAAGAAAACATGTAATAGCAGGCAGTTGGCCCATAGGCTGCATAGCTGAATAAATATCACCGTACAGTAAAACACTGGCACCTTGCCTTTAAGGCTTCCAAGAACTTGGACACTTTGCCTTTAAGGCCTCCAGGAGACCCTCTGCTCCCATCATGCACCACAGGTGACAGGTCAGTTCTTTTTTCCGGCTCCTTCTATGAGGATCCTGGAGCTTGAGCTCGACAGTTTTTTCTGACTTTTCTGTCAGGAATTGTTTTCTTTAGTTTTTTGCGATTTTCCTGTGCTGGCAGTGTTTTATTATCATTCTCTGACAAAATTTAACAAACTTTTTCTGTCAGAATGCCAGCTCTTTTTCGAAAATGTCCATCCTGTGGAAAGAAGATGGCCATCTCTGATCCACACTCTGTGTGTATCCCTTGTCTTCCTTCCAGTCACAAGCCTGACACTTGTTACCATTGTAGTAAGTTTTCTACGAGGACTCTTCGCGACAGGGAGAGGATTCGCCTTCAGGCTGTGATCGAGAGAGGAAAAACCCGGCTGGGAAGTGGCCTTGCGTGTCAAGAGCCCTCCTCTCTTCAAGAACATCGACGCCAACATCATTCTGCCTCTTCAACATCGAGGAAACGGCAGATTCCGGACTGTTCACCGTCGACGTCGTTGCCGCCGTCGAAGAAGCGAACGACACAATCTCCGACGTCGAGACGGCGTGAGTCTCCGTCGTCGAGAAAGGTATTGACGTCGAAGCATGCTACCTCGGGCTCGAGGTATAGCCATGGCAAAGACCGATCGACGTCAAAACATCCATCGACGTCGAGACATCCGTCGACGTCAAGGCACTCTCCGTCACCTCCCCGTAGGTCGACGTCGAGAAGTTTGCCGACGGCAAGGGTGCCGCGAGACCAGTCGGCGTCGAAGAGAGTACGTTCGACGTCGAAGTCCCTGAGTAGACGGTCGACGTCGAGGACACCTTTGAGGGAGGTGAGGTCGCCGTCGAGGGCAGCGAAGTCCTTAACTCCTCCTAGACATCATCCCACGTCAAGGGAGAAGTCGACGTCGAGGGAAAACCAAAGGTCGACGTCGAGGCGCTCGACGTCGAGAGCTAAAGAGCCTGCTGTTGCCTCGGATGAGGTTAGAGCTGCATCTCTATCATCAAAATCGGGATCTTCTCCAGGACTGCATATTGTCCAGATCTCCCCGGAAGGCTCTCCGGTGGTTGGTGAAGATGCACGGCGCAGGAAGCCTAGGGCCCTCAGTAGCCCGGGGTCTGATTTTTCCCGTACCTATTCTCCTTCACGCTTGTCCAGGGATTCTCCATCCCCTAAAACGCCTAGAAGATCAAGATCACCGACTGTGTTTTCTTCCAGAAGGAGGACTCCAAGCAGATCACGATCTTCACATGCTCTTCATGCTAGATCAAGGGACAGATCTCGCTCTTATCATTCTTCTCCGAAGAGGAGGCGGCATAGGTCTCCCACCCGGTCTTCTTCCACCAGGTCCTCTATCAGAGACTATTCTCCAACTTTGACAGCTACACCTCCGTCAAGAGTTTCTCCAATCGATGACATCAGCACTTTTAGTGAAGTTCTCTGTAGAGGAGCGAATAAGCTGAACATTTCTATGTATGTCCCGACTGTTACCTCCTCAGTGATTTTTGAGACTCTTCATCATCGCTCCTCGACTCGGCCTTTGCTTCCTCTTGTCCCAGGCCTTCTCGAACCTGCTATGCAAACTTTTTTGACACCGGCAACGGTGGGAGCTGTTCCTTCCCGAATAGCCAAAAAGTACAAGGCTCCGGACCAAGATCCGTTGTTCCTTAGATCGGATCCTCCTCCGGATTCCATCATTGTGGCGGCGGCTAGAAAGACGCACTCAGCTATGTCTTCCTCCTCAGCGCCTCCGGATAAGGATAGTAAACTGATGGATTCTTTAGGTAGAAGGATGTGCAACACTTCAGCTTCTATCATGAAGGTCTCCAGTTCCTCCGCTCTGCTGGGGAGGTATGATAGATCCTTGTGGGATTCACTGGGACGTTTTGCAGACAAACTCCCAAAAGAGGACCAGCAAGACTTTAGAGAAATTCTACAAGAGGGAGGTCTAGTGGCTAATCAGGTGATTAGTGCTTCCGCTGACTCATCTGATCTGGCTGCCCACGGATACTCCCATGGTATCTGTTCGAGGCGTTCTGCTTGGTTACGATTGACTGGCCTCAAACCCGATGTCCAGCGGAAGATAACCAACCTGCCTTTCAACGGGTCTTCTCTCCCCGCCCATCTGCGGGATCCCGGAGCATATAGAAATATACATATATATATAAGTATGTTGGGGGATCACAAGTGCATAGCACTTCCGCGACATACATATATACATGTATATAAATACATAAATATGCAGCCTAACAAATTCCAATAAGGCAAAATGCCAAAATTACAAAGGTTTTCCCTGTACAGACAATCTCCTATATACACTCTGTAATAGAGAACATACACTGTAATAGTGTTATGCAAGAAAAACCTTTATTTTCAGAAAAGAAAACATGTAATAGCAGGCAGTTGGCCCATAGGCTGCATAGCTGAATAAATATCACCGTACAGTAAAACACTGGCACCTTGCCTTTAAGGCTTCCAAGAACTTGGACACTTTGCCTTTAAGGCCTCCAGGAGACCCTCTGCTCCCATCATGCACCACAGGTGACAGTTAGGTCAGTTCTTTTTGCACGGTGTACTAACTTTTAACAATTACTAAAAAATGCTCGTCCGGGGAGGCGGGAGGGTTGCTTATGACTTTGATGAGTATACCCCTGGAAGAGAACTAGGATTACAGGTAAGTAACTAATCCTTCTCTTCCAGGGGATACTCATCAATAGTCATAAGCACTGAATAGAGTAGCAAGCCCATACCCACTACCTCGCGGACGAGCAAATAGTATTAAAAAACAGATCATCTTAACATGACATTAAGCAAATAAATTCCTCAGTGAGGCTTGTCCCACTTGGGCATCCTCCTGAGCATCTGAATCTAAACAGTAATGGCGAGAGAAAGTATGAACAGACCGCCATGTAGCTGCTTTGCAGATTTCTGCTATAGGGACGTTCCTGAGGAGGGCCGTAGTAGAGGCCTTTCCTCTGGTTGAATGCGCTTTAGGCCTTCCCTGAAGAGACTTATTAGCTAATTGATAGGCTAGAGATATGCAGGAGACTATCCATCTTGAAATAGACCTTTTAGAGGTTGCCAATCCTGTATTAATGGGGCCGTAGTTGACAAACAAGCGGTCCGTCTTTCTTATTACCTTGGTCTTATCCAGATAAAACTTCAACACCCTCTTAAGGTCTAACGAGTGTAAGGCCCTTTCAGGAGGTGTAGAAGGATTAGAGAAGAAGGTAGGCAAAGTGATAACCTGATTAATGTGGAAATCTGAAACCACTTTTGGCAGAAAACTTGGATGAGTTCTGAGAACTACCCTATTTGAGTGAAAAACAGTGTAGGGTTCCTTACAACATAATGCTTGTATCTCGCTGACTCTACGAGCCGACGTGATAGCAACCAAAAAAGCCACTTTCCAAGACAAGTGCTGCAAAGAGGACTTGTGTATTGGTTCAAAAGGTGCGCCCATCAGTTTGGTAAGGACCACATTGAGCTCCCAAGGAGGAGAAGGGGCTCGTACTGGTGGGTATACCTTTTTAACCCTTCAAGAAAATCTTTCACCACTGGCATTTTGAAAAAGAAACCTGTGAAGGTGATTTTCTATATGCCGTTATTGCTGCTAAGTGTACCTTGATAGATGTAAACTGCAGGCCCGACTTAGCCAGGTGTAAGAGATACGGCAAAATGACCTGTTCCTGCCCTCTAACTGGGTCATGACCATTATTCAAACACCATAAGTAAAAACGTTTCCACTTGAAAGCGTAGGAAACCCTGGTAGAAGGTCTTTTCGCTTCCTTAAGTATGTTCATACAGTCCGCTGGCAAGTCTAAGTGACCATACTGCAAGACTTCAGGAGCCATGCTGTCAGCCTGAGGGAAGGAAGGTTGGGGTGAAACACTCTCCCCTGGCTCTTGGATAGTAGGTCCGGACGACAAGGCAATCTCTGTTGCGGAACTCGGAAAGTTGTAGAAGATCCGGATACCACCACTGGCGTGGCCACTCCGGAGCGATCAGAATCATCCTGGTGTTGGACTTGTAGAACTTCGTGATCACTGCTGGAATGAGAGGCAGTGGAGGAAAAGCGTAGAGTAAGCTCTGAGACCATTTTATCAACAGAGCATTCCCGCTTGAACCTGGTTGGTGATACCTGGACGCGTAGACGGGGCATTTGGCGTTTGTTGCATCTGCGAACAAGTCTATGTCCGGCACACCCCATCTTTGAAAGATATCCTGAGCCACTTCGGTGTTTAGCACCCAGTCGTGCGCTTCTACGAACTCTCTGCTTAGGAAGTCCGCCTGTACATTTAGGACGCCCGGCACATGGACAGCTGTGATGGTGAGATGCCGTGCCAGAAGCCACTTCCAAATGGCTTGTGCCTCCTGAGACAGAATTCTGGACCTGGTGCCTCCCTGCTTGTTCAGATAAAACATCGTCGTGGTGTTGTCTGTCTGAATCAAGAGGGAGTTGGACTGAAGAGAAGGAAAGAAGGATTTTAGGGCTAGTTGGACAGCCCTCAACTCCAGAAAATTGATATGGTATCCCTTTTCTTTGTCCGACCATAGCCCTTGCACTTGAAGGTGATTCATATGAGAGCCCCAACCTTGCAGGGAGGCGTCTGTCACTATCGTTTGAGTCGGAGTCTCTTAGTATTTTATAACGCAAAGGTGTGTGCTGTTTCGGGATGAGGGTCTGGATTGTGGTTCCTCTTATGTACCATGCAAAAGCTTCTCTGGTTGGTCTGTTTTTTGGAACATCTCCATCTTCAATTTCCTTTCATTTTTACACAAAGGAGGAGGTGGGAATTGCCGCCTTCTCATACAGTTGGTGGAGCTGGTTGTTTTAGAAGGCATATTCAGTTTGGCGTCCCTACCTGTTTAAATGCTTGAATTCAATGTTACCTCATTTGTGTGGCTTCATTTCTTCCAACACCCACACAATGTTTGTGGTGACCTGTGGCGCATATTTGGCTTCCTGAAGTTATAAAGTACATCTTCCTAAAGTAAATTAAGTCATTTTTCTTCTTATAAAAGAATTGACATTTATTGTGTGTGATAAATGTCCCAACTGAACTAGGTGTTCCATCCCATTCTACACTACAGGAGTACCCCATGACTGTTAGGCATGTCATGGGGTACATGACCCAACTTTATCCCAATTATTTTCATGGAGAAAAGTGTAAGTACACCCGAGGCCATCCACCCGCAAAAAAAATTTGCATAATAGGGAGCCACGGCCAATAAGCCAAGGGAGCCATGGGTTGAAAATGTTTGGGAACCACTGCATTAGACTACCAGTAGGTCGATTTAATTTTCCTCCTCTCTCTGTATCACACATATCTCACACCAGGAATCTTGTACATCCTGTCCACATAAAGAGCCCCGCCTATTTTTTGATGGTTGTAGTGCATATTGGTAGAATCCTGCTACCAATGTGTGAGGAGGGGCCCATTGATTAAGTATGCCATCTCTGGGTTGGTGAGGGCTTTCGCCCTTAAAAAGAAACACAAACCACAGTACTCTGATCAGATAGGCTTGAGATTTCTTAACTTAGTTTCCTTCAGAACTATCCCCTAGGAGATCATGTTTATGTTAATTATTATTGGGCAGGGCGTGCCCAGCCTTGTATCCTTCTCTTGCCCTGTAATGATATATAGCATGATGTCTTAATGTCAATGCTTGGCAACATAGCTCAGTTCTAGGGTTGAGGGAGATCTCAAAAGTAATTGAAGACTAACCATCAAACAGGTCACTGGTGAGACTCAATGTCTAAAATTTCATATTCAAAGGGTGCAGGAATGATAGGTTGGTGCAGTTTCTGTAGGAGAACTTTGTGTGTCCGAGGGGATTCTAAAAACAATATCTCTCCTGGCACTTTGGTTTGGTAGGAACTCAGGGCCAAAGTTTTTATACTTTTTCCAGAACTACTAGTTTAGCACTCAGGCTTCCTTCCTCCATATCCTCCTATTTTATGGCAACTCCTGGCACATGCTATAACCCTGGATGGTGTGAGAATCTGGAGGACAAACCATACTAAGGGTGTGCTAGTCCTTCAGAATTTATTCCAACAACATTTAGAGCATGTGCCAAAGACAGATGGTATAGAGATTGAAAAGTAAGCTGGAGAGAGACACCTTTCTATTAAAAAGTGACTAATAATAAAAAAAACAACTCAGGTTTCAGAAGAAGGTAACTGTAGCCCGACACCCTTAGACATCTAAGGAATTCAATAATTTTGCAGTGAAAGATCTGTAAAACAGGCAAAGTAGTGCTCAGCAATCTTTGCTTATAAAAGCAGAAAAATGAAATGCCTCACTGGCAGTGCTATGCATTCTGGAATGTGGGAGCTGAACAAACCTTGAAGGAGCAGTGTCAAAATTTAAACATGCTGAATGTAACTCCACTAGGCACCATTGCCTGTTTTTTTACTTAAAAGGACAAAATACAGAAAATGTCTATTGTAGGCACGTCTGCACTATGAAATAATTTTAATAAATGAACATTTTATCCATTAAAAGGTACTGCGCAATCCCACACGCACTGTAAGTGCATATCAATGTCAAAGAAATTCCAATGATGGGAGAATATTACTATTCAATTTAGGGCTATGATTCGTGATTATAATTAACTTGAGCTGACTTTACGTATACTCGAAGTTCAGAAACTTAAACATTGTGCAGCAACTCCCTATACAAATATTCAGTTACCTTAAAATGGAAGATTATTTTTCTGCATCTACAATTTCCAAATAATTTTTTCAGATGTTTTGAGTACGGCTAGCGCAAAGTCTTACTATCATGCAACTGAATGTAAAAATACAGGCTTTTTATGGGGCAAGTAGATTCGTTTTGAAACAAACAAAGAATGAACTCTACTGATTAAATAGATGAAACTCGCACTGCAACACCAGCTTTTTTAAATATCGGAGGTGCAAGCTCCTGTGATCTCCCATGCTGACACAGCAATGCATGGTCATGTGGTGTTGTGTCTGGTCAAAGGAACAAGAACGTATGACAATATCAACCCTGTCCTCACGAAACTCTACAGACTTCCCCTGATGCCAAAATAAAATAAAAATTGTATGCAAACTTAAAAAAACTCTAAAATGAATTCACCCGTTTCCTTAAACGGGCAGTGCCTTAATTAAAGCACCTCAAGAACTTTATTCTACTTTCCTTTATATACTGTCTGCTATTTATAAAGGTCAGCAATTCCACCAAAATCAACTGTTTATGTATTGTATTGGAGCATTCATGTAGTGCTTACTACTCTTATGTGGGGCAAGGAAGCACTTGCCTACATGGGTCATACGCAACACTGTGTAGGGTGTGTGGTTGGAAAGATGTAGTCTTTATTTTGATCCTACGCAGGAAGTGTTCCATATCATTCGTGATGACCACGAGGTGCGGTTATTGTGTTATGGGACGCAGTGCATAGCAGTGTGGTTTCAGCTGTGACATGTTTTTTCTGTAACTAACAGATCTCTTGATCAGTGGAGGGCTCTGCTCGTAGGGAATTCTAGCTCAACACCAAGCCGAGTACTTATCAAATGTGTGGGTGTCTACATCAAAGGGTGGGCAAAAAAGAACCCACTTGCACCACAAAATCCTGTTGCAGTGTACCACATATTTTACATACAAATGAGACAAATGCATGCACATTAGAGGAAAGAGGGTTGTGTGATTTTTACCTGGAAATCATCCTCCAGTAATTCTTTCTTTTTCATCAGCTTTTTCTTCTTTTTCTTGCTCAGATTTTGTTGCTCAACAATTTTCTCATAGTTGAAATGCTTCCTATTATCCTCATCATCGTCCATCATAAGCAGGGCAATTTCAGCCTGTAATAAAACAAATGTATCAATGTAAAACATCTCCATGCAGGAAGGGTTGTTCCTTTCACCACACTGTAATAAGAATTATTATCAAGCACGCTCTGCAAAATTATATATATGTCTAGTTCCACGATTTGGACTACAGCTGAGATAACAGTACATTTTAAACAGTGCAGAACACAATACTTTCATTAGTGAGCATCAAAAATACTGAAAGGCATCTGCTAAAGTGCTTCCTAAAGAAAATCACATCATAGCACACTACAAAAAATATTATCCATTCTGAATAATCGCATTCCATCTTGTATGAGTCATTAAAGTGAGCTAAGTTTTTGTACAGTGCTATAATGCAATTCTTTTTTGAAACCCTTTAACTGAGGTTCTTCTGCCTTTTTGTGACCTTTTAAGTGGTGCATCTGCATCCACTGAAACCTTAGCTCCTACTCAAACAGGAAATAGTTGTTTCTTAATAACTTACAGCATTGGTTTTATGGAGCACTGTCCAGGTTACGCTTTTGGGAACCTCACCAAACAAGACTTAATTCATTCGGCGCATGTCTGGGTTAGAGATAACTTGGAAAAGTGCAGAATTATTATTCTCGCTAAAGCCTTACGACCAATTTCCATCATTTTAGAAGTGTGCTTTTGGTGCAAGTAATTGTCCATGTACATCAAAACTTGATGTAATTTGCATGCACACGAAATAAGAGAAAAGAGGGAAACAAGAACGTGAGTGAATTTTCCTTCTCCCTTTCACCCTACCCACCCCTCCCTGGGAAGATGTGCCTAAACTAGTGCACAAACTATACACATAGGCCCTTAGATATATTTCGGATTAATTTAAGTGATAAACAAAGAAAAGTACATTAAACTTCTGTCAGGAGCTACAGTTTTCAGGCCAACAAACACCGGGGTCCGCAAAAAAGACTGATGGCTTTCCTACTCAGTTGGTATGCCCTTGCCGGGTGACCTGATGGGAAACTGAACAACGGTTTTCAGTATGATTCAGTTTGCTTGTCTTCGATGAGATTCCAAGAGAGTTTCTCCATAGCCATGTGGTGGTAACATCCGGCGGTGTGTTTGCTTTCCAAGCAGCAGCGATGGTAGTTTTTACTGCACCAAGAAAGTTCCAAATGAGGAGTCTGTCTCCTTTGGTCTGATACCGTGATTCCCGTGGTGTCACCCCAAATATGATAAGCAACAGGTCTTCTGGGATTGGGTATCCCAGTACTTTTTAAAGGGTTGTCATTACTCTCCTAAAGGGTTATATCTTGAGACATGTCTACCATATATGCACTACCCTCCCCCCCGCCCCCCAGATTCTCATCAGCATAGGAGACTCACCTCGGGATAGAATTTATGTAACTTGGTGGGGTAGGGTACACGTATCAATCGAAAAGCAATTTGTAGTGAGCTTCCTTACCCATTTTTATTAAGGGTATGCCATACTTGAGCTCACTGTTGATCTGTGTTTTCTCTAAAATGGCATGTGTGAGCGGAAGGTACGCTGTAATAAGGAGCTGATAAAGAAAGGAGATGACTCACCAAGATCCGGTTTAGTATTTAATAAGACGGTCCATAGGGGTAGGATCACATGTAACTGCTTCTTTTATTGCTGCATGGATTACCCAGTGTCCCACTTGAGCATAGCGGAGCCGCTCGTGCTCCCCCAAGTGGAAGTCGTATTTTGCAATCAAGGAAGGTCTTTACAGTGTCCCCCAACGTACATGCCACTCACCCCAAGACACTCTCCTCTGCGCCACATGACGAACGGTCTGGGGAGTACCACCAGAGTGAATGGAGGATTGAAGTATATTGGGGTGTCGAGAGACGGGTATGTAGTTAAGTGTAGTCTATTACTGGTGGTATCCAACACCTGCAGAGTTGTATCGCTAACTATTTGTGTTTTTAATGGTCTTTAGAGAAAACTGTATAAAACGAGCTCATTATCAGACACAAACATGCAGAAGCAAAGCCAATTGGTTTGGCCTTGGGAAACCTGCCCGAAACCCCCCGCCCCCCACCACAAGGCTTGGCCTACTTGAGTAACTGCTCTGGAATCAGAGTCGAGACAATAGTGTCTCGTGAAAGTAAGTACCGATTTCCAAGTGGCTGCTTTGCAGATCTCAGCAATCGGGACATTGTGCAGAAAAGCTATTGTAGCTGCCTTTCCCCTAGTGGGATGCGCTTTGGGAGAAGCCTGAAGGGGTTTATTTGCCAATTGGTAAGCCAGCTTGATGCAAGACACTATCCATCTGGAGATGGAACGCTTGGAGGCTGGGAAACCTGTTCTGTTGGAACCATAGTTTAAAAATAACTGATCAGACTTCCTAATAGTCAGAATTATGTAGGTAGAATTTCAGAACTCTTTTAAGGTCTAGAGAATGGAGAGACCTTTCAGCTGGCGTAGAGGGATTGGGAAAGAAAGAAGGTAGTGAAATGGTCTGATTAACGTGAAAACCCGACAACACCTTTGGGAGGATTGAGGGTTGGGTTCTTAAAAACACTCTGTTGTGGTGAAAAACCGTGTACGGTTCCTTGGAACAGAGAGCCTAAATCTCGCTTACCCTACGAGCTGAAGTGATCGCCACCAAAAAGGCAGCTTTCCATGTAAAGTGCTGAAGGGTTGCTTTGTGAATTGGCCCAAAGGGACCCATAAGCTTAGAAAGAACCAGGTTCAACTCCCAGGGAGGTGAAGGAGGCCGGACAGGGGTAAAACTTTCTTTAGACCCTGAAGTAAATCCTTAACCACCTGGAGCTGGAAGAAAGAAGGTTGAGTTGGAGACTTTCTGTACGCCGTAATGGCAGCCAGGTGTACCTTTATGGAAGCAAATTTTAGACCTGACTTGGCTAAATGCAGGAGATAGGGCAAAATTATCTCCTCCTGCCCCTTGGTAGGTTGGAAACCATTACATATACACCACAAATGGAACCTTTTCCATTTAAAAGAATAGGAATGTCTTGTGGAAGGTTTTCTGGAATCTCTCAAAATGTTCATGCAGTCCTGAGGAAGACTTCGGTGGCCATACTGGAGGACCTCAAGAGCCATGCTGCTAAGTTCAGCGAGGGAAGGTTGGGATGATGGATCCTCCCGTTTATTTTGGACAGAAGGTTCAGTCTGCACGGAAGCCTCCTGTGTGGACACTCTGAGATGCAGAAGGTCCGGGTACCACCACTGCCGTGGCCAGTCTGGTGCTATTAGTATCATCCTCGTCCTGGAGCGTGAGTTTGGTTATGACCTTTGGGATGAGAGGAAGAGGAAAAGCGTAGACAAAGGTTCCTGACCAGTCGATCAAAAGGGCATTCCCTATCGATCCTGGTCGGTAAAACCTTGACGCGAAGGCGTGGCATTTTTTGTTTGTATCGTACGCACAGAGATTGATGGTTGGACGACCCCATTGTTGAAAAATGTCCGCCACCACTTCGTCGTGTAGAACCCAGTCTTGCAGATCGTCGAAGTGACGACTTAGAGAGTCCGCCTAAGAATTCAGTTCCCCTGGCAGATGGACTGCTGTGATTGAGAGCTGCCTGGCCAGGAGCCAATGCCAGATCGCCTGAGTCTCCAGGGACAGTGGACGAGAGCGAGTTCCTCCCTGCTTGTTTAGATAGTACATAGTGGTCGTGTTGTCCGTCTGGACCAATATGGACTTGGACTGTATGGAAGGCTAGAAAGCCTTGAGAGCTAGATGTACTGCCCGTAGCTCCAGCATGTTTATGTGATATGCTTGTTCCTTGCTCGACCACCGGCCCTGAGTCTGCGGAAGGCCCATGTGTGCTCCCCAACCCTGAAGTGAGGCGTCTGTGATCAAAGACTGCATCGGAGAAGGTTGGTGGAAAGGCACTCCCACCAGGAGATTTTTCCGATTAGTCCACCATGGGATGGATGATCTCGCAGCATGGGAAAGTAGAATCCGGTCGTCCCATCGAGCCGTCATTTGATCCCATTTGTCCTCCAGGTCCTGCTGCAGAGGTCTCATCCTCAGTCTGGCGTTGGGGTCTAGAAAAATGCAAGATGCCATCGACCCCAGGAGCGATGCAACCTGCCGAACTGAAGGCTGATGAACTTGAAGAAGACGATTGCACTTCAGCTTGATTGATAATAGTCTCTCCTCCGAAGGAGGCACTTTTCCTGTGCTGGAGTCTAGAGTAGCACTCAGGTAATGTATTCTTTGAGTGGGCTGATGGATTGATGTCTCCATATTGACCTGAAGGCCCAAGCACAGTAACAAGTTCAGACAGATTCGATAGTGGTCTTTCACAGTCTGAGGAGATGAGCTCTTTAGGAGCCAATTGTCGAGGTATGGATAGACGAACAGACCTTGGTGACGTAGAGCAGTGGCTACTACTGCCATGCATTTGGTGAACACTCTGGTGTCGCGGAGCAATTGGAACATGGAAATACGCATCCTGAAGGTCTATCGAGCGCATCCAATCCCCTTGTTGGAGATGGGGATATATTTGATGGTGCGCCAGCATCTGACATTTTTCTTTTCGGATGACTTTGTTGAGGAAACGAAGATCCAGAATAGGCCTGAATCCCGCTTTTTGGCCCTTCTTTTGTACCAGGAAGTATCTGGAGTGCACTCCTTTTCCTCGTTGTGAGGGAGGAACCTTTTCTGTGGCTGATTTCTGTAAGAGAGTTGACACCTCTTGACGCAACAGCGCCCGTTGGTGATCTCTGGTCTTTACCGGAGGAGTGTATTGTGGAGGAGAACGGAAACGTAGAGCATATCCATTTTGCAGTATATTAAGCACCCATTGATCGTTTGTAATGCTGCGCCACTCTTTCACATGATAGGCGATACTTCCTCTCACCGGAGTGGGTAATGGCGATAGAGGAAGTGATTTCTCATTGCTTGGTAGTGTTCTTGGCAGTGGAAGAGGGTTGTCGGAGTGCATCTCTACCCCAGGAAGGTCGACGTCCTTGATAGTGTGTCTTGGACTGGTGATACTGCCTCTGAGACCCCCGAGTGGTTTGAACCCTCTGATGGAACGGCCTGCGATCATAAGGCCTGTACCGGCGTCTGAATTCCTTCCTCTTTTCTAAACCCACAGCCTAAAGAGTGTCCAGTTCCGATTTCCTCCTGGTCATTTCTTCATCTGTATGAGAACCAAATAGAGAATTCCCTGAAAACGGAAGGTTCAAGATGCGCTGCTGGGCCTCCGGCTTCAAGGCTGTAAGACGCGACCAGGAGGATCTTCTGGCGCAGATGCCATGTGAGTACGAGTGCGCAGCCAGAGATGCACCATCAGCTGCCGCACTGATCATTTTGTTCGCTACAAGAGCACCCTCCTGGAGAATCTCACCGAAATCCTGGCGGTCCTCCTTGGGCAGTTTGTCCTTGAAATGCTCTAGTGAGTCCCACAAAGCTCTATCATAACGTCCCAAAAGGGCTGCAGCACTAGATACTTTTAAGGATGCAGCTGCAGAGCTGCAAGCTTTCCTCCCCCATGAGTCTTGAGCTCTGCTCTCCTTGTCCGGAGGGACTATTGAGGAAGAGGCTACTGCGTGGGTCTTCTTCGCAGCAGCAATAATCACAGAGTCTGGTGGGGGATCCGCCCTGAGGAAAAGAGGATCTTGCACCGATGGTCTGTATTTCTATAGGATCCTTGCCGGAGCCGTTTTGAGCGTTGCTGGAGCAAGAAAAATGTCCATGGCCGATTGCAAAAGGCCTGGAACCAATGGCAGTAGAGGCCTCAACACTGACCTCTGGTGCAGAGTCTCAAAGATGACAGACGTAGATGTCTGAGGAGCGGACATTTCGATATTCAACTTTTGTGCCCCTCTTGTCAGCACCTCATGAAAGGTATTGATGTCATCCACAGGTGACACTCTGGAGGGTGGACTGTCCGTCAGTTTGGGTGAGTAATCCCTCTTGGAAGAATGAGTAGAGGAGGAAGACCAAGAAGGTGATCTCCGCCTCTTGCGACGGCTATGGGAAGTGGATCGCCTACCTGGTGGGGATGGAGATCGGTTACGTTGGCGACCCCTGGAAGGAGTGGTAGGGGAACGATCCACTGCCTGCACCAAACGAGCCAGAGGAGATCTATGGAGAGGGCTAGAAAAGTCCAGAGGCTGTTGGATCTGCGTAGACGTTGTTTTTTGTCAGTGGTGTACTGGAAGGAGCCACCTGGGAGAAAGATGAACGGAAAGAGATCTGTGCTCTTCTCGTTGTGTAGGAGGAGCAGTGGTCTGCGGAGTGGACTTTTCCACTCGCCGTTCTGGAGACGGAGAAGAGGAACTTCTCGACGTCAAGATAACCTGAGGAGATCCTGCCCCCAACACTGAAGGCTCAGAGAGGCCCTTCGATGCAGAGCGGTGTCTCACCGAGGTCGAGCGATGTGTCGACGTCGATAGCTGAGAGTGTATCGATGCCGAGCGGCTATGCGCTACCAAGACTTGAGAGTCCACCGACGGAGTCCTTGGCATCGACGTCGGAGGTCGTGGAGCCGTCTTCTGTTTCGACGTTGACCGATGCCCCGTAGACTGAGACTGGTGCTTCGACGTCGGGAGAGGACTACCCAACGGAGTACGGAGCCTCGATGTCGTACGAGGAGAAGGTGAAGAGGAGCGTCTTCTTGATGTTGAACCTCCTCTGGACACCGTCGACCTAGGCCTCGACGTTGAGCGCCGTCTTGTGGGCTGCAATGGAGGAGTCTGCTTCGACGTCGAACCCCTTCTCGACGTCGTAGACGACTTTGGCCTCGACGTTGACCGCCGCCTGGTTTACAGCAACGGAGGGCTACGCCTCGACGTCAAACGCCGTAACGACGTTGGGCGATGTCACGACGTTGGGCGATGAACCAGCACCAACGGAGAACGACTCCTCGACACCGACCGTCGCCAGGTTGACGGTGGCAGAAAATTCGACGCTGGAGTATGACCTGACGTACCTAATGTTTAGAAGATTTCGACGACGACCGATGGTGATGTCGCCGGAGAGATTGTGGTAGTCGTTTTCTTCGCCGGTGGAGGCATTTTCGACACCGAGCCCGACGCCGAAGAAGAACAGACTGGGACTTTACTTCTGGAAGTCGACCTGGGCCTTTTCTTCTTGTGTCTCACAGGAGACCTGCCTCTGGAGGTAGTAGATTTCTTTTTCTCAGAGAGACCATAAAGACGAATCCTTTCTCTCTCCTTGAGAGTGCGTCTTGACAAATTTTGGCAGTGTTGGCAGGTCTCAGGAGAATGAGACTCAGGAAGGCAGAGAATACAAACAGAATGGGTATCTGTTTTAGCCTTCTTTGTGCCACAGGAAGGGCAAGGATCAAACAGAGAAGGCATCTCTGAGTGGAAAAAAAGCCAAACTGCTAGGAACAAAGTAACTTCCTACTCCAACAGGTGTTGTATATCGAAATAAATGAAGTTACAGGAAAAAAGAAGATCTTTTCTGACAAAAAAGTCAAAAAATCTGTGGAGCTGAGTAACCAGGGTCCTGACTGAAGGAGCCGGAAAGAACAACTGACCTGACTGTCACCCATGAGGCATGATGGGAAGCTGGGAGTCATGGCTGTCTTAAAGGCACGGTGCCAGTTTTTGATATTCTGCATTTGCTTTAATTTTCTATGCTGTTAAAGTTCCAATGCAGCCTATGAGCTAACAATGCCTGTTTGTTTTCTCTGCAGGACTGCTTTTCTGCCATTCATTAAAAACAGTTCAAGTGTCTCTTGGGCCTCCTGGTTTGTGTATGTGGCAAAGACAAGGTCTCAAAGCATTGCTTAGCCTTTGTGTGGTTTTTTTTTTTCTTCCTGGGAGGCTGCATTGATTGGTTAAAAAAATGTGTATATATATGTATATATTACAGCTCCATTGTACAAAAAGTACAGCACTCACGGGGGACTGTGTGACCAAGTTTATTGGCACATAAAACACAAACACAAGACGCGTTTCGGCGACTGCCTTTCTCAATATAGAGCGGCAGCCGGAGACCACGCCATTAAATACAATTAGTAATTCATTAGTGGTTGCGAGGTAACAACATCAAAAAGGGACTGATCGTCCTTCTGAAAAACCATTTCGGCCATCTTGGAACATGCAATACCGAACTCATTGTTGCAGTCCCATGACGCAAATGCATATATTACATTGTTATAAAATCAAAATTCAAACGTGAGATTTAAAAATAAAAATTCAAACGTCAGATTTAGAAAATTTCATCATGCCCTGAATGGGCTTGTGTCTTTGTACAAGTGTATTTCCATGTAGTCAAGATTACACCTCAAAATTGTGATTTTAAATGTTTGTGATCAAATCGATCATGATCACAAAATGCAATCACGCCCTGAATGGGCATATAACTGTGTACACATCAACACACTTTGTAATTGGTTTGCGGCTCGAGGACAATTTAGTTATTCTGCCACTGATCAGCTTATCCTCACTTATTCAAGGTCGATAATGGTGCTAAATTCAATTCCTACCTCACACTCATATAATAATTAATATACACAAACAAAAGAAAAAAGGAAATCAAGGTGACCAATATTTCATTATCTAGCTTTCTATATACATATGTACAAGGGTACCCTTCTAATTTAAATTTAAATTTAAATTGCTGACATCTACGCTTCCCCTCCTCAAGTATGAGTTAGAGATGTACTGACAACTCCTATATATATATAATTTTTTATATATTTTTCGGGGTCCCCGCACATGGGCGGGAATATTCAGTGCTTATGACTATTGATGAGGATCCCCTAGAAGAGAACCTCACATATTACATCACTTATGACATGGTCAGTGACATCACTGATGACATCTCAAATGAAATGACTGATCATCTAGTGAATGTGTTTCATAAACGTTTTCAGAGTCTGAAAGATACATACCAAGCTACTGCATAAGTGAAATTAGTATACTTTGTGTACTACTGAGTGATACTATTTCTCTCTTCTATATCAGGTGAGTGGCTGTGTGTATCCGTGTGTGAGCGACTGGGTGTGAATAAGTGGGTGTGTGAGTAGCTGTAAGGGTGAATAAGTAAGTGTGGGGGTAGCTTTATAGGTGAGTGAGCGGCTGTGTAAGAAGCTGTTTTGGTGAGTGGGTGTGTAACTGGCTATATTGGTGAGTGAGTGGCTGTTTGGTTAGCTGAGTGGGTGTGGGAGTGGCTGTATTGGAGAGTGACTGTATGAGTGGCTATATGGGTGAGTGAGTAGACGTGTGAGTGCTTGTATGGATACGTGAATGGGTAAGTGGTTGTGTGGGTGGCTCTGTTTAGAGGCTGTATGAAGAGTGACTGGATGTGTGAGTAGCTATATTGGTGTGTGAGTGGGTGTATGGGGGAGTGAGTGGCTGTGAGTAGGTGTATCGCTGAGTGGCCGTGTGTGTGAGTGGGTTTATCAGTGGCTCTGTGGATGAGTAAGTGGGTGTATGAGTGGGTGTGTGATTGGTTTTGTGAATGATGTCATCAGTAATGTCAATGACCAGGTCATGAGTGATGTAATATGTGAGGTCATATGCAGTGCCTTGCGGGGGTGTAAGTTATAGTTAGCTCAGGTAACTATAACTGCTGAATTTCACTGGTTTTGTATGAGTGAAATCTGAGTTCAACTATAACGTTCCTGTAACCTATGATTTTTTCAATTAATTTCTATGTTTTATCTCATTCTATTTCCTAACTTTAATGTCCCTGTAACCTTTGCTTTTTTTTAGGGACTTTTTAAGGTTTTTGTTTTAAATTGTATTTCCTCACTGTAACCTGTTACCTTCGAGAGTGAGAGTGAGTGCATGAGTGTCTCAGTGGGTGAGTGAGTGCGTGTCTTAATGGGTTTGTGAGTGGGTGCATGAGTGTCTCAGTGGGTCTGCGAGTGGGTTTGCGAGTGCCTACATGACTGTGAGTGAGTCAGTCTGTGAGTGCATGAGTGTCTGAATGATTCTGTAAGCGGGTGCATGAAGGTCTGAGTGGGTCTGTGAGTGGGTGTGAGAGTGTCTGAGGAGGTCTGTGAGTGGGTGTCTAAAGTCTGTGTGGGTGTTTAAGTGTCTATGCGAGTGTGTCAGTTGCCGTGTGAGTGATTGGGCCACAACAGAACTGCACATGCCCCTTTATCCAACAAGAGTTCACAAATTTGCACAAAATATCTACCCAAGTGGTTTATTTTCTACTGGTTGATTACTAAGTGCTACCTCCTTAGGTAAATGTCCAGTACATATTCCACACTACAGCTGCGTAATGGAGCACGAGGATGTCATCAGTGAACTTGTGTGTGGTTTGGCAATGTGAATGTTCCTCGTGCGTCTTTATCCATAAATTTGTGATAACATGAATTTTCCTATAGAGAAGACAATGACACTACACAGAGGTAAATCCCCACCAAACAAGGTTACTTTTTCTTAACTATATGAAGTAAGTGCTTCTTTGTTTGGTGGAGATATCCTCATATTCCTTGGAGTCAAGAAAGCCTCACCAAAATCGGCTGGAAATGCGCTGGGGGGGGTCGGCTTCTTGTAAGCTGGCACAAGGCAGGAAGACCTTTGAATACTAAGGTGCAAATTTGTGGAAAAAACATTTGAAGGCATTTGACACATTGCTTTATTATGTTAATAGACCTCTTAGGTTGATTTAACCGGGTGCTACCACAAACATGGTTACCTTTTGCTTTTCTACATCAGGTTCTTCGTCTGAAGCTGTGTGTTCTATATCTGCTTTCTTCTTCTTCTTGGACTTCTCCTTCAGGCCTTGAAGAAAGAAAAATAATTTTTGGAAAACAAATTTGTATCCATGTTCACATTGAAAATCTTACTTCTAGTTGGAACAGGTTCAAGCAATGAAATCTACACCTTTCTTTCTCTGAATATTACCCTCATTAAACACTGTCAGCATTTTCAAAGCCTAAGTAGCCACAACCTCTAATGCTGGCACTGTTGACTCCTACTCGAGGGCCTCTGGCCTTGACAAGGGTTCAACTATGCCAGCTATGTTTCTTTTTGCTGGATTCCTGAACCATCGAAGAGATTTGTTGGGTTGTCTCCTTCTGTATGTACAGGAACAATTCCTCCCTTTACGCACTATGGAAGCAACTTGTTTAGATTCCTGTATAACAACCAAAGAGGATAAAGTTATAGTTTTTTAGCCTATGTAATCTTAGTGTTGGTGTCACTGCACAAACGCCTGTAAGAGACTGCTTTATAGTGGGCTATAATTACCAGTAAGTAAAAAATGGTTACTTACCAGTAGGAGTAGTTTTGCAGCTTGAAGGGTTTTCTGGATCACATGCTATGCATTATTTCGCAATCTAGTGGTTAGGTCGAAAATTTTCTTTTTTTTTCCGTGGGCGTCATAGACCACCATTTGGTGGTATGTCCGTCGCATGTGTGACGTCAGATGGTGCCCCGGATGTTCCTGTGCGTAGTCGCCATCATCGGATTCTTCTTTCTGTATCTTGGCTTTTTTCTCCTCGTGATTTTTTGGGGTTGTTCCCACCTGGTTGCATTATCTCCTATGTCTCTGGAGGTGGGTGGGCCACATGTGAATCCAGAAAACTCTCCAAGCTGCAAAACGGCTCCTACTTGTAAGTAACCATTTCGTTTTGCAGCATGAATCCTTTTCTGGATTAACATGCTATGCATTAAATTATGTAGCAGTTTACCTTCCCTTGCTTTGGTTGAGATGAAATGAGGATGAATTTGCGAACAGGTGCTGTAGTACTCTTTGTCCCACTTGTGCTTCCTTGTTCATTTGTATGTCCACACAGTAATGTTTTGCGAATGTGTGTGTGGATGCTTATGTTGCTGCTGCGCAGATAGTATCAATGGGTATGCTTGCTAGGAAAGCTAGCGTTGCAGCCTTTTTTCTTGTTGAATGTGACTTTGGGTGTGTGGGCAGTGTCATTCCTGACCCGGATTAGCATGTTTGTATTGTTTCTACAATCCATCTTGAGACTGATCCTTTTGTTAGCGCAGACCCTTTGGTTGCTTTTGCAAAGGACATAAACAACTGGTTTTCTTCGCAAAACTTTCTTGTTTCTTTCAGATAGTAAAGTAAGACTCTCCTACCATCCAAGGTGTGTACGGTCCTGTCCATTTGTGTTTGCGGTTCCTGGTAGCTGTATGCTTTGATTAACATGAAAGCTGCTTACTACCTCTGGTAGCAACTGGGGGTAGGTTCTGAAGACCACCTTATCCTTGTGTATTTGGAGGTACGGCTCCTGTATTGTTAGTGCTTGCAGTTTACTCACTCTCCTCAGTGACGTGATAGCAATTAGGAATGCTGTTTTTAGTGTGAGTGACTTGAGATCCATTTTGTGCATTGGTTCAAATGGTTTTGCCCTTAATTCCATTAAGACTGTGTTTAAATTCCACATTGGTGCTCGGATTGATCTTGGTGGAGTGATCCTTTTTGATACCTCTAGAAATCTCTTCACTGCTGGTAAGGGGAAGTAGCTGTCACATGAGGTGCCTCTGGTGGAGGCTACTATAGCTGCTAGGTGTACCTTTAAGGATGAGTAGGTTTCCGCTATCTAACAAGTGAGTGAGTATGTTAGTACTGTTTTTAGTCTTGTATTTGTCTCCATTCTCTTTGCATTTGTGTACCAGTGAATGTACCTTTTCCACTTTGCTGCATAGCACTTTCTTGTGGTAAGTTTCCTTGCTTCCTTAAAGATTTCCATGGTCCTGGGCAGTAATTGTAGGCACTCGGACTATGTATTCAGGAGCCATGCCGCTAGACTCAGTGTTGCTGGCTACGGGTGATACACTCTCCCCTTCTGCATTGTTAGCAGGTCCTTCTCCGCCTTGATCATGATTATTTGTTCCCTGGACATCTCCAGTAGATCTGAGAACCAGGTCTGTCAGGCCCATTGAGGGGGTATGAGTATAAGGTTTGCCCATGGATGTCTTGCTTTCTCCAGTACTTTGTGTGTTAGTGAAATCGGTGGAAAAGTGTAAGCAAATTTCCCTGACTAGTTTAGTGACATGTCTGAACAGGGCGTTCCTGGTGAAGGGCATGTTGATGATGGAGGCTTGCACTTCTGGTTTGAAGGCCAACACCCTCAGCCATACATGCCTTCACAGTGTAGTGCTGGTGCACATCTGCCTACTGGCAGTGTCTGCTGCGTCTAGGGCCGATTTCAGGCATTTATTTGCAACGTTCTGTCTCTCCTGCATGAATACCATGGCCATATTCTTGAACTCATCAGGAAAGTGCTGCATGAGGGACTCCATTTCGTCCCACTGTTGGTGGCCGTACTGCGTTAGAATTCGCAATTTGCCACTGTGTTGCGGCCTCTCTCTCCATTTTTCTTCCCGACATCTCAAGTCTTTTGGTCTCTTTTTTCTGGTGGTGGTCCGATGGAGGTTGGTGCATTGTTGAGCCTTCTTGCAGTGGTGACAATTATAGAGTCAGCCGGTAGGTACATTACCCTGTATATATTTGGGGTCTTGGGTTGAGGGACTTTTCAACCCTTGGTGTTACTATTTTATGGAGTTGCAGTTTCTTTAAAAACCTCTTTTCCCTGGCCCAGTATGCTGGGCAGCATGGTTAAGTACAGGTTCCCCTATTGGCTGGTTTTAGTGTTTCTAGAACGAAACAAGACTCACACTTTTCCTCCTCGAGCTGTGTACTACAAGTTTCTGCAGCCCTTTTGATGAGGCTGTTGTACACTGTGAGGTCATCTCGTGGTGAAGGCCTCGAAGGATAGGTGTCTATTCCTTCTTCCGTGGATTCGGTGTCGAGTTAGTTCCACGACTCTTCTTCTTCGAATCCTCCTGCATCTTTTGTTTTTTCAGGCTCATAAAGATCCTCTACGGCTTCTTTTTACTGTGGCTCTGGTGTTGCAGGAGCCACTAAGGCCGATTGGTCATTTTCGAAGTCGACTCTTTTGACCGGATTCAAAATTCCCTTAAGGAGTCATCAAACTCCTGCTTTTGCTGTGTCGCTGCCATTTAAGCCTTGAGCCTTCTTCTCTACCTCTTCGAGTGTCGCCGATTTGTGAGAGACAGAGGTTACAGACCTTGTGGGCATCTCTCTGTGCAAACCTGTGGTGGCATTTGGGGCAGAATTTAAAGGGGGTATTTTCCATGTCTGCTACCTGCCCTCATTCTCTGACCACGTGGTTGTCTCTGGTGAGGTCCCTCGTCAGGAAAGGGAGAGAAGGGTCCCTTTCTCTCTCGTTGTCGTCTTTTTCTTTGCGGTCTTTGGCGATTCTGTTAGTTTTTGCTCAAAAACTTTGGGTTTTCTTCAAAACTTTTGGAGCTCCTCTGTCGCTTCCAGACCCAACGGCGGAAAAAAGAATCTGAAGATGGCGACTACTAACAGGAACATTCGGGGCACCTTCTGACGCCATATATAGGACGAACATACCACCAAATGACTGTCAACGATGCCCACGGGAAAAAAAAAAAAAGAAGAGACAATTCTGGTCCCAACCACTAGATGGTAGTATAATGCACATCATGTGATTCCAGAAAAGGATTCATGCTGCAAAACTGGAGTCTTTTTAGGTCGAGCCTAGAGTAGCGCGCATGCGCTGCAAGACTATGTAGGTGGTTTTAAAAGCTGACCACACGCTCGTGCACAATGGCCTTTTCCGTGCGGTTACCCGCACGGCCGCCATCTGTTTCCAATTATCGTGCCCAGACGCGGGCGCGATAATTGAAAACACATGGCGCCTGTGCGGGTAACCGCAAGCAATAGGCCATGGTGCACGAGCGTGTGGTCAGCTCAGCACGCTGCCGCGCTCGCTCGCCCCGCTCCTCTCTGACGCTGCCGTCTCTGCTGTCCAGCGCTTCACTTGTGCTGACGCTGCCTCGTCCCGAGAAGAGAGGGCTGTTCGAGGCACACTCGTTGCTTTTGTTTTCAGGCTGAGGAATCAAGCCCCCTCCTACACTAGACACTAACAGCCTTCCGAAATGTATTCCATCGAGGTCCCTGAGTTTCGGTTCAGAAAATCTCCTTGTCCCCATGTCAGGCGAGCGAAAACCAGCGGATGTTCTTCCCAGTTTCTCACAGTCTTCCTCCTGAACTAGCTCTTTCTCTCCGATCAATAGGCCATTGTTTGTCATTCAGAACGCCGTTGAAAGCGTACCTGTTCTCCTTAATGGTCTGTAGACAAACTGCTGTTGCCCCAGTGACCAGAGCCAGGACACCCATTCCAGGTAGCAGTGTGCTTTATGAAACGATCTAGCAATCTTTCTTAATGGTTTTTCTTTTTATGTATTGTATGGCTTTACAGCTGAAACAATATCTAAATTGAAGGTGAAAAGTGGCAACCGGGAATGAACGTTGAGCGGATCCTCCGAACAGAGGAACGCAGTCACATCAAGATAATTTAATGCACATTTTCCTCTAACAAAGTCAACCATCTACGATGAGGGCTACATGCTGCTAATCAAGCCAACAGTGGGACAATATCTCATCTGGTTTGAGCCTGACGTTTTTTGCTTTGAAGTGTTTATCTTCCAACTGTTGTCCTTTAAGCTTTTCTTCCTACTTTAACTCTGCTATCACTGTCTGAATTCCAAACTGGAATAACTCGCCCTTACTATGCTTACCAGACACGGGTCTCATGCTATTTACTCGGGACTGTGCATGTCGAGCAGCCTTCTTTGTCAGTTTAAGGTACATGAACTGCATCTTTATGGAACATAATAATAACCAATGTCTTCTCTAGGTGCAGGCCTGTACCTCATGACCTCTATTGTATCATGTGGCTTCCTCGAGACTCCTTACAGCATTTGCAAACATATTTAATGATCCAACTTTACTACTACTGTAACTTCTACATGTACCTATAAAAACCAGCTTTCAAACATTTTAAAAATAAGTCTTCTGCCTTTGGTATGTGACAGGAGGGTAAGCAGTGATCCTGTAAAGCTAACCTTATTGGTAGAGTCGAAGGATAAAACACTCCACCAGACTAATTACAATACCGCTTTTTCCCCATGCTTTCCCTCTATCGATTCCGATCAAACTACCATACATGACAAGACTTTGCTGGACTAGTACCTCCCAGAACTTAAAACCCTTACATCAACCGTTCTAAACACACATTATCCATGAGGTACTAGGTTCTCCCAGTCGATAATTAGAGCTCACTACAATTATAGCCTGACCACATGGTTTCCATATATGTGCGGATACAATTCTAGGAAGGTTCATGACTGTAAACCTCGTACTGATCAAGAGGGCACCATAGCTTAGGGTGGCAAGGGACGCCAGCTTACTTGCAGATCTTTTGAGTGCTGACTGCCCTTGTAAATAATTGAAATATTTTGACACAACGCATACCTGTTATTCCAACAGACTGGATCGTGCTGTGGCTTACTAATTCTAAACCTAAACAGCCCTAGGATTATAGAAGTAAGCAGTGGTAACTAACCTATGATTTGCGGTGTAAATATTACCTCAGGTCCCTTGTATTATAACGTGTACAACACATGATAGAATTTGGGTTTATATACATACACACTCAGCCTGATCATAGTCTAGTCCATCTCCTCATAACAGACCTGTATTAGATTTTCTTTGCATACTGTGCCAACTACGACATAAGTCCTGGCTCTTGATGCTCATTACACCTATGGAATAACGTGCTGTATAGTTGCCACATAGTTATGCATATCAGAGCTGTTTCTATAACTGCTTATTTCGCTTTCTATACCCACTCACATTTACCTGTACTTGCTTGCAGAAAAAGCATGAGATGGCACTTTTCACTGGCACCGAAGACGTCCAGTCATTTGAAAAGCTTTTCTAATTAGGTGCATTCTCATAGATGTCCCCATTCCCTTACCCCTTTTTCCATTTAGGTGATGCATTGGATTATCAACCTTGTCAAAGGGCATAGGTGATACTGATGGAGTGAAACGTGTCGACTGTCGGCTAATAACTCCGGTGCTGGAAATATTTAGCAATGCTGTGCAGCTGGCAAACTAATCAAAACGAAAGGACTTTGGATACAAAAAAAAAATCATACAACTGGAAAAGAGTTTGCACTTTACTTGAAGCTTTTTGCATTGTTTGGTGTGGCCTGACAGAAAAGCTGTCTGCAAGCAGTGGTGGCAGGTGATCTTTGGAAGTGGTGAGGCATACTGTTTGCGCTGATTTCAGGGGAGCAAGGGAGATTTCTTCTAGAAGGGTATGGAGGGGGGGGAATAGTTTGACCCCATTTTTTCAAATGTTTCCTCTGAATACAAAGAGTGCATTTTAAAGCACAATGTCCACATAAATCTGCTAAAAAACATGGGATTTGAAAGGTCTCTTTAAATATTGAAGTACTTTCCTTGTGTGCCAAGCCCATGAAGCCTGATGCTCCTCAGGATTATGGGTGTCACCCACATGCCCTGGGTTGCCCCCTTATACCATGAAATACTCAAAATTGGCAAGTGCCAGAATTTGCCAATGACTACATCCATATGGCATGGGTGACACTCTGATATGTCAGAAATTACCTCTAGTACGTTGGGGGGGAGTGGGGGGGGGCAACATTTTGTCCTGAGTGCCGCTGTAAACTAATAATTACATACAATATGCAAGTGCCAGAATGTTGCCATTGATTCCATCTATATTCTACAGGTGACTCACATACCAGAACAAGCATTGGCATAGCCAGTAGGTCTCGCTTTTGGGACCTTATAAGTATTTAGTTATGCAGCATAATATCCTTGGTGCAACAACATCAACCGTTGCATGGCTAAACACTTATACGGTCCCAAAGGCGAGACCTATTGGCTATGCCAATGCTTGTTTCTCAGGCTGTAGCCGATGTCTCATTTAACTCCATTTTAAAATAAACAGAGATTGTGGTTTTGCTCAAAGAAAGCAGCACAGCACAGAACTTTTCAAAGGCATGTGCCTTAAGTAATACTGGTTTCAGTAAGGCCGGGTGCAGTAAAGCCATAACAGTGTTGTAGATACAGTCCTCAAATCTTTCAGTTCGTTTTTCAGTCTTCATTTAGCAGTATAATACTAAACAATTTTCAATCTGGTAATCTCCTTTCCCCTAAACAGTACAGTTAAAGTTTCACCAGGGTAATCTCTTCATAACATTTCATTTCTAATTAAGTTCTTTAGAGGAAAAATTCAAATGGTAAAGTATCTATCTACAGTTCCAGCATCCAAGCAACCCTTGGTCGAACAACTGTGATAGTGAATCAATGTGCATCAGGGCTCAATTAATATCGGGCCAATTTGAACAGAAAACCCATGTTGTGGAAGTGGTAACAATTGCAAACCACACTTGCACAGGGGCAATGAGACAGTGATAACATACAATATCCCAGTTTGGAGCAGCAGCAAGATAGGTTCTGTCATAAAAAATACAAACAAATGGAAATAAGAAAGGAATACTGTGAAACCAATGCTTGTGATGAGCCCTTGATAACACACAGTAGATGGCAGGCTTGGCGAGATCATGGGGAGCATGTACTATTATCTTGGCACAATGTAATGTGTGGCCCGTTAGATTTTCACAAGAAGCTGTGCTAAGCAGAACAGGTGCATATTTAGACAATGATACCGATACAGTAAATCTGAATAATGGTGTCAACAGAAATTACATATTGTGTGGTACAATGTATGCATTGTATAATTTGGAACATTCTCTGTATTTGAATGTGAAGGACGACAAGGGAATTGTGTTAGAAATAAGCCACATGGTCTAGGTGGTTAACCAGAAGACTCACCCACATGGGGACGAGAGGTGCAGTAGGGAAGTCAATCAGAGACTCAATTGTGAACTTTACTAACCAGCATGCAAGCATTCAGGGCATCTGGTTAGGTTGACTTTGGAACTGGATCAGGTCTGAAGTTATTCTCCAACCACAGACAAAAATAACTGAATGTTGAAATTGAAGCATGTATGTAGAGACAAAACGATATCCTTTTTAAATTAATTCATTGGGATTTTAAAACTACCAACTTGAATATCAAGTAGAGCAATTGATATTAGGCAGAGAACAAGAGATACAACAAACAGTTGCTGCACAGGTTACATAGTGATGGTGAATCATTATTAAAGGGAGAAAGGAAAGAACCAACACAGCACAGCTTTCAGGCTAAAGGAGGAAGGAAAGTAAGTTAGAGAGGGCAACAAATGTCAGCATAGAGGTTCAACACATCATCATAAGCACAAACTAAAGCTATAGGAACTGAAATGGCACTATCTACTAAGGCAATAGAATAGGTTTCTCACCTATAAAGGTGGTTCTCCAACATTGGTAGCTTTTTTAGATTTGCATGCAATTTTAATATTCCTCTGCGTCAACATGGGAATCTTGCAGTAAGGAAAGCTCCGAGTGAGTTTCTACAGTAACTTGAGCTCATTTTAGCCATATCTATCTGCCTTAGCTGCAGTGAGTCCTCCCTCTAGCACCTCCTTTGTTCGAATTTTGAGCACATCTCTTATAAGTATGCAAACTCAAAAACAAATCATCTGATATAACTGACCAAGAAGGTTGGGAGGATCGCATTTGAATTAATAAAAAGATACTATTGATAGAGAATCTCCTTCATAGACAAGTAACTTATTCTATCCCAGCACTGGATCTTTTATAGATTCACAATATATTTGAATAGAATACTAGCATTTGTTAATTGTGGGTCAGACCCATAATTATTGTACCATCTGAATAGGTACTCTTGTACTACCGCTTCCACAGTAGCATCTGCCTCCACGTCAGTACTCAGGAATTAGTTTTTGTGGAACGTCCAAGATGACTTCCATATGGTTGACTTGCAGATATGCAACAGCAGCCCGAGGGCCATAGAAGCTACCATAGCAGCACTCCCTGTTGTCTATTGGATAGTCGCTCAAACTGACAGGTGTCTCTCTGCCTTCTGGTAAGCAAACTTCAACACGATCTCTGGCTACAGTACGTTTGGGTACATCCTGTGTCGGGATGCCTTCGGGTAGCTGTTCGCGCTTTACAAATACTGGATTTACATTTTTTACATTTAGGTTGCTTGAGGGCCACAAATAATTCAAATTTCAGCCAAAGGGTCTTATTCCTATCGATGTAATGGCTGAGTGACATTTTGACATCTTCTGTTCTCTTAATCTTGGATATCAGAACACTGACAAAGACTGGGTGTGATGACAAACAAGTTGCTTACTTTTGGTAACACTCTTTCTGGTGGATACTCTAACCGCAGATTCCTAACCTTAGAATACTCTCCAGGCACCAGTCTAGATCCTGAAAACCTTTTTTTCTAGCAATGCTCTCGTACAGCGCTAGGCGGCACCACGCGGGTCTGTGTTTACTCAATACCACTCTGAAAGGGACTGAGTGGAGCTGCATGTAAGTGCCACCCCTGCACGTGGACGTCAGTTTCTTGCGTGTCTCCTCCTGTGCCCTCAGACTCAGAGGTTGAATATTTGGTGGTGCCAGTGTGTGGATTCCTAACTTGGTACCTTTTAAATGTTAAAAAGAGGCAACTCTGCAGGACGGGGAGGTGGGAGGCAGTCAGGAATCTGCAGCAAGATAGAGTATTCATGGGAAAGAGAGGTATCAAAGGTACATAACTCTTAGAATAGGTACTGAAGAAGTACCTCCACGGGTGGAGGGTATGTGGGGCGGACTCAGACCAAAATGGCCTACTGGATCGAGTGGGTAAAATGCTCTTCCCTTTGGACCTGGCTGTCAAGGCAGTACTGATTCTTGAACGTATGCATTGACACCCATGTCGCAGCCTGGCAGGTGTCAAGGATAGGCACTCTGTATGCCAAAGCTGTGATCGCCCTGGTGGCATGGGCTCTCAGACCTTCCAGTGGCTACTTTTTGGCCAGTGCGTAGCATATCTTAATGTAGAGGACTATGCACCTTGACTTCGCCCCAGAAAACCCCACAAAAATCTGCTTGTCCAATCTTCCTTGGTCCGATCAATATAAAAGCTTAAAACCCTTTTGGGGTTCAAACGATAAAGCCTCTCCTCTTTCTAGGGGTGAGGAGTGGCAAAGAACTTTGAGTGATAGATTGCCCAATAAGGAAGGAAGCCACAACTTTAAGTGAGACGACAACACCAGTTTGTTTGGAAAAAAGTTGGTGTAGGGCAGATGCAACGATTGTGTTTGAAACTCACTCATGCAACAAGCTGAAGTAATTGCAATGAGGAAGATAGTCTTCAAAGTTAAGACGCACAGCGAGCAGCTATGCACAGGCTCGAAGGATGTGCACATGACAAATGTTAAGTCCAAATTATGGTCCTACTGTGGCATCACAAACGGTTTAGGAGGAAACGTGTGTCAAGCCTTTTATAGACCTCCTCACTACAGTTGATTTCAACAAGCATGGTTGGTCAGGCAAATATAAAATGGCCAACAAATACCCTTTTTAGGAGCGCCCACTGCAAAGCTTTGTCGAGCCAAAGACAAAACAAAATATTATGCAACAGCTTGGATGGTAAAGGGTCAGTCTTGCAGTTACCACAATAAACCCCAAACTTGTCTCATAGCTTGGCATCAAGGGACTTCGTGGAAGGGCGTATTGATGCGAGGATGACATCCACCACTTCCAGCAGCAGATCAAACTCATTTAACTTATAGTTTCTTACCTGTCGGTGTAGTTTTGCAGCTTGAAGACTTTCTGGATTCACTATGCTGTGCATTATTCCGCCATCTTGTGGTTGGGTCCGGAATTGTAGTATTTCTTTTTCATGGCCCAGGTGGGTGGCGACGTCCCACCATTTGGTGTCCTTCGTGACGTCGACCCGCTTCCTGCGGAAGCTCTCACCTTTGGTCGCCATCTTCGGATTCTTTTTTTCTCCTTTCTTGTCTTGTTGTCCGCTTGTTTTGATCCCTTTAGCTATGTATGCCATTTTTAGCCTCCTTTGTCCTAATGCCTCATCTTTCTGGCGGAGGAGGGTGAGATCGCTAGTGAATCCAGAAAGTCTTCAAGCTGCAAAACTACACCGACAGGTAAGAAACTATACGTTTTGCAGCGTGAATCTTTCTGGATTCACTATGCTGTGCATAGACTTAGTAGCGGTTTTTCCCTTATTGCGGTGGCTGGGTGGAAGATGAGCATTGGTTACTGAAAATATGTTGTACGACCCTTTGTCCTACTTGCGCTTCTTTGTTCATTTGAATATCCACACAGTAGTGCTTAGTGAACGTGTGCACTGAAGACCATGTTGCGGCTTGGCAAATGTCTTGGATAGGTGTGTTCGCTAGAAACGCAATTGTTGCTCCCTTCTTCCTTGTTGAGTGAGCCTGAGCTGCTCCTTGTAATTGTTGTCCTGCCTGTTTGTGGCAGAGTTGGATTGTCTGCGCGATCCATCGTGCAATGGTATTTTTGGTGACTGGTCGTCCCAGAAAACTGCTGGCAAAGGAGACAAAGAACTGCTTTGTTTTCCTGCACTCCTTTGTCCTTTCTATATAGTGCATTACCGCCCTTCTGGCGTCTAGTGTGTGCAGCGCCCTTTCGGTTTGTGTGGAAGGGTTGTGGAAAAAACTAGGTATTTGGATTGTTTGGTTAATGTGGAACCGAGACACCACCTTTGGCATGAAGTGTGGGTCCGTCCTCATTACAATCCTGTCCTTGTGTATTTGCAGGTACGGCTCTTGGAGCGTCAGTGCTTGCAACTCACTTACTCTTCGTAGTGACGTGATAGCCACTAAGAAGGCCGTCTTTAGCGTGAGCATGTGCAGTGTAGTTTTGTGAATAGGTTCAAATGGTGCCTTCATCAACTGAGTGAGCACTACGTTGAGGTTCCATGCAGGCGCTGGCATCCTTTTTGGGTGTGCGATTCTTTTCGCCCCTTCCAGAAATCTCTTCACAACTTGGGAGGTGAAGAAGCTTCTCCCTGTCTCTCCTCTTGTGTAGGCTACTACCGCAGCCAAGTGCACCCTCAGGGATGTGTAGCTTAATCCGCTTTGTAGCAGGTGCGTTAAGTATTTTAGTACTGTTGATTCCCTTGTGATCTTCCGTTGTAGATTCTCCTTGATGCACCATTCGGAGAACCTCTTCCACTTTGCTACGTAGCACTTCCTTGTGGAAGGTCTCCTTGCCTCCCTGAGTACTGCCATGGTACTTGGTGGTAATTTGAGGTGTGCAAATTCTAAGTCTTCAGGAGCCATGCTGCTAGGCTGAGGCTCTCCGGTTCTGGGTGTAGCACTTTTCCGTTCTGCATTGCTAACAGGTCTTTTCTTCTTGGAAACCTGTGTGCTGGTTCTTGTGCCATTTCTACTATCTGTGAGAACCAGGACTGCCTGGCCCACTGGGGTGCTATCAGTATTAGCGTCATGTTGCTGATTCTGCATTTGCTGAGTACCCTGTGTATCAGTGGTATCGGGGGGAAAAGCGTATGCAAATGTCTTTGACCAATCTATCCACAGTGCATTCCCTTGTGACCAATAGTCTGGTTGTCTGGATGCGTGGTGTTGGCATTTTGCATTCTGGTGTGTTGCAAATAGGTCTATTTGCGGTGTACCCCATTTCTGGAATAGCTTCTCTGTTTCCTGTTGATTGAGCTCCCACTCGTGGGATGCTGACGCCTGCCTGCTGAGTCGGTCTGCTTCCACATTGTCCTTCCCCGGGAGATGTATTGCCAGTAGGTCTATTTGTAGCGGGATGGCCCATTTCCATATCTCCTTTGCTAGCCCTGATAGTGCCACTGATTGTGTTCCTCCTTGTTTGTTGATGTAGAACATGGTGGTTGTGTTGTCTGTTTGGATCAACACCCTGTTTCCGTACAGCTGTTTCTGAAAGGCTTTTAAGGCTAGGAACACAGTTTTCAGCTCCAGGTAGTTGATGTGTTTGACCGCATCTTGCTGCGACCATAGACCCCTCACCCTGAGCCTGTTCATGTGTGCGCCCCACCCCAGTTGGGAGGCGTCCGTTGTGATGGTCACTGTCGGAGTTGGTTGTGTGAATGGCTTCCCCTGTGATATGTTTTCCTTGTTCCACCACGCCACTTCCTGCTGCACTGCGTGTGTGACAACCACAAGATCTTCCCAACTCCCTGTTGCCTGTGACCATTGCTGCTGAATCCATTTCTGGAATGGTCTCATGTGTAGCCTGATATTTGGGACTAGGTGGATGCATGACGCCATCATTCCCATTAGCTTGCTCACCGTCCTCACTGTCAGAACTTGCCCCTTGCGGTAAGGACGTGCTTCCTTTTGTATCGCCAATGTTCTCCTCCTGCTGGGGAACACTTTGGCCTGTATGGTGTTGATCTCGGCCCCCAAGAATATCTTGATCTGCTCTGGGTTGGTTGACGATTTCTCCCAATGAATTGAGAAACCCAGTTGACTTAGTGTTTGCACGACCTGCTGGATGTGCTCTTTGCATTTGTTGTAAGAGCTTGCGTTTACGAGCCAGTCGTCGAGGTAGGGATATACGTGTATTCCTTGCCTTCGTAGGTGCGCTGCTACTGCTGCTAGGCACTTTGTAAACACCCTTGGTGCGGATTTGAGTCCGAATGCTAGTACTGTGAACTGGTAGGGAGTCTGGTTGATTACAAACCGTAGTAGCTGTTTGGGCCTGTGGTTGATGGGGATGTGTAAGTACGAGTCCTTCAGATCTATTGTTGCCATGTAATCCCCTTCTTGTATTTGTGGTATTACCTCCTGTAGGGAAGTCATTTTGAATCTTTGAGTTCTTATGAATTTGTTTAAGAATCTCAGATCTAGGATAGGTCGTAGTGTTTCGTCCACCTTTGGCACGAGGAAGTAGGTTGAGTAAACCCCTTTGTTCCTTTGGTTGTGCGGTACTGTCTCTATTGCCTTTTTGCTGAGCAGTTCCTAGGCCTCCAGCTGCAAGAGCGAGAGTTCTTTTGATGAGTGGGTCTTGTTTCTTGGTCTTTTTGTTGGGGGTTGCCTTTCCAGTTCTATGCAATATCCGTATTGTATGATGTTTAGTATCCACTTGTCTGTAGTGACCTTCCTCCACTGCTTGAGGAAGTTCTTTATCCTGCCTCCTACCGGTGTTGTGTGTTCTAGGGACTGTTTCCTGTGGATTGTTAGGTTTTTGTTCTTCTGTTTGTTGTTGCCCCCACCCCGAGGTGTTGCTAGGGTGGTTGTGGGCTTGATGGTGAAGTCACTTGGAGGTGGGCTGTTGGCCTCCTCTACGAGATTGTCCTCGTCCGTTTCCGCGCCCTCGAAAGGACTGGCCCCGGGGCTGATACTGCCAGCTTTGTTGCTGCTGTCCTTGCTGCTGCTGGCCTTGGTTGTTCCTCTGGTAGCCTTGCTGGAACGTTTGGTGCGATGTGGCAGGCACGTTGCCTCCTCTACTGCCCGGCCTTCTGGTGGGTGCCCCTCTTCTCATCCCTCTGAACTGCAGCGCTCCCATGGACCTTGCTGTTTCGTTGTTCTTTTTGAGCTGCGTCAGCTTTTCATCAACTGGCGTGCCAAACAGTTTTTTGCCGTTGAAGGGCGTATTCAAGATGTTACTCTGCACCTCTGGCTTGAATCCTGAGCCATGCGTGTCTCCTCTCGGTCACTCCTATCATCATTAGTCTGCTGGATGTTTCAGCAGCATCCAAGGCTGACTTCAAGCATGTGTTTGCCATGCTTTTGCCTTCTTCCACCAGGTGATCTGCCCTTTGTTGGTACTCATCTGGTAGATGCTTGAGGAGTTGCCCCACTTCGTCCCAGTGATGGTATGCGTGCCTGTTGATCAGGGCGTTTGAGTTTGCGATACGCCACTGTATTGCCGCATTTCTCTCCACCTTTCTCCCCGTCAGATCCATCCTCTTACTCTCTTTGTCTGGAGGTGGTCCGGTATTAGTGGGCACATTGGCCCTTTTCCTGGCTGTTGCCGTAATTATGGAGTCAGCTGGCACTGATCCTTGTATGTATGCAGGGTCTTGTGAAGAGTGTTTATACTTTTTCTCTGTTCTTGGAGTGACAGCCCTGCATACTGCTGGTTCCCTGAAGGCATCTCTCCCTTGGTCCAGCACACTAGGGAGCATGGGAAGGAATAGGTTCCTGGTTTGTTGAGGAAGTAGAGTTTCCAGGAGGAAACATGCCTTGGGCTTCTCTCCTTCCATTTTCACCCCATAGGTTTGTGCCGCCTTCAGGACTACCGCCGATGTCGTCTGGCGGTGAGGGCCTCGAAGGGTAAGTGTCTACCCCTTCTTCCGGCGATTCTGCGTCGAGGTCTTGCCATTCCAGGTCTTGTGCCTCCGAGGACGTCGAGTCCCGGTAGGATTGCAGGTCTTCGTCGCCTTCTCCCTCGAAGTTATAGTCTTCATCCCCCTGTTCCTCGACCGGTTCGGGCGTTTTCGGAGGTTCGGCGTCTTCGTAGTCTATTTCGACTTCGAGCGCGGCTCTCGACGGGATGGAGTATTCGCTCATTTTGCGGTCGAAATCCTTCTTCCGCTGTAGGATGCTCGCCATTTCGTCCTCGAGCCTCCTCTTTTTCCTCTCCATCTCTTGTGCCTGTTCGGCGTCGAGGGCTGGAGCGGCTCTCTTCGGGGCCGTCGACGTGGACGATTGCCCCTCCCTTCTCGGCGCCGAGGTGTGCTTTTCGGAGGCAACCTTCGACGCCTTTGGTTTTTCGAGGGTCTTTGCCGATTGGGAGTCCTTTTCGAAGGATCCGCTCGGCTGACTGTCCTTGGTTGCTGTTGCCTTCGACGAATGTTTCGGCGGCAATGCTCCCTTCGAGGACCTAGCTTCACTTCTACGAGTGTCGCTCGGGGCTTTGGCTTCACCCTTTCGAGTGTCGCTCGAGTGTTTAGGGGTCGACGACTCCCTTACCTCCTTCGACGTTTTCTTTTGGACCTCGACGACTGTGCAGTCCTCCGGTCCTTCGGCGATGTTGTCCTCCTCTCCACTTGAGAGGCCCAGGTCTTGGAGCGATGGGGGTGGTCCTTGCCCCTGCATGTTGTGGTTCGCCCTTCTCTGCCTCTGCCTCACCTTGAGGGTCTTGGGTGTAAACGCCGAGCATGCGTTGCAGTCCTCGCTGCTGTGGTCGAGCGGCAAGCAGAGGTTGCAGATTGGATGCTGGTCCTTCTGGGCGTACTTGTGGTGGCAGTTGGTGCAAAACTTGAACGGTGTCTTGTCCATACCCGCGCTCAGGGAGCCCCCTGCGAGCGCATTCTCTGTAGGACGTCGAGATCTTGGTCGTAAACCTTCTCCCTCGTCGTACCGGCTACTTGACCCGTAGCCCGGTGTACTTCAAACTGATTTTCATCGGTTTTCTTCTATTTGCCTTGATTCCTCTTCCAAACTTCTGGAACTCTTGGGCGACGATCCAGACCCAACGGCGGAAAAAAGAATCTAAAGATGGTGACCAAAGGTGAGAGCTTCCGCAGGAAACGCGTCGACGACACGAAGGACACCAAATGGTGGGACGTCGCCGCCCACCGGGGCCACGGAAAAAAAAAAAGAAGAAATACTATAATTCCGGACCCAACCACAAGATGGCAGAATAATGCACAGCATAGTGAATCCAGAAAGATTCACGCTGCAAAACTGCTGTCGCTCAATCTCCTCGAGGTGTCAACTCCATAGATTCAGGTAGAGGACCCTGTCCTGTTGCTGAGACAGGAGGTCCTCCTGAAGTGGCAGCCTGATTGGTTGACAGGTGTTCATGTCCAGAAAGTCCAGGTACAATTCGGTGCAACTAGAATGACATGGGACCAGTCATCCGCAATCTTTTTCAGAACTCAGAGCAGGAGAGACAGAGGTGGGAAGTCATACAGGAGTCCTGAGATCCACTCCAGCTAGAATGCATCTGCTAGTGAGTGTTCTCGTGGAAATTCCAAAGTGCAAAACTTTTGACACTGTATGCTCTCGACGGTAACAAAAAGATCTAGCTATGAATATTCCCACTGCTGGAAGAAGCCTTTTGCCACCATGGGATGTCGCTACCATTCGTGGTCTGCCAGACCCATCTGCTGAGCTTTTCTGTTGTGGCATTCAGGGACCCTGTCAGGTGGTTCACAATCGGGAAGGTGCCCTGTTGCTCCAACCAACCCAGAGGTGCATAGCTTCCTAGCAGAGGGCCCAGGACCCCACTCTACCTGGTTTGTTGAAATACCACATGACAGTTGTGCTGTCTGAGAACCTGCATCAGCCTCCCTTTGATGGATGGTAGGAAGGCCTTCAAGGCCAAGAGAAATGGCTCGTAACTCCAGCAAGTTCATATTGAGTAGAACGTTACTTGTAGACTAGAGTCCTCTGATCTCAAGCTCTCCCAAATGTCCTCCGAAACCCAGCAGTCAAGAGTTTGTCAGCAACGTCAGCTCTGGATAGGAAACGGAGCGGCGACCTTCGATGGTTCAATTTTGGTCAAGGAGCCACCACTGCATGTGCAGTCTCCTTCAAAACTAGAATGGGATCTGAAAGGCTTCCTTGATCCTGGGCCCACTGGAACTTTATATTCCGCAGCAGAGCCTGCATAAGGCACCTTGCCTAGTCGACAAGGAGAATCAAGAGAATAAAAGGACAAAAAGCCTCAGACTGGCTCATCAAGATCCAGGATGAAGGCTAAAATATTGGGGTCATAGCCGAAGTGTCCAGGACTCGTTGCAACAGAGGAAAGGTCCTTAACTGTACCAAATCCAGGGCAGCTCCAATGAAATGAAGCCTCTATGAAGGAGTCAAATTCGACTTTGGCTAATTGATCAAGAACCCTAATGATGTCAGGAGATTGGCAACCATCTATAGGTGGTTTACAACTGACTATCAGCCTGCCTTCAACAGCCGGTTATCAAGGAAAGGGAAAATTGGCATCAAGGAAAGGGAAAATTGGCATCTCTAAATTCCCAAGGGGCATTGCTGAGGCCAAAAGGAAGTACGGCAAACTGAAAAGGCTTCTGGCCTACCTTCAACAGCAGGTAACATCTGTGGAACTGCAGGGCAGGTATATGAAAATACTCATCCTACAGGTTCAAAGACACCATCCAGTCACTTGGGTCTAGACAGACAGGATCTGGGCCAGCATGAGCATTTTAAATTTGTCCTTCTGCTGGAAGGCTTTCAGAGGGAAAAGCATTCCCCGACACACCCCCCCCCCCCACCTAAATCCCTTATTTTAGAGTCCGGAGCCCTCTCAATAGCTCTTTTAAAAAGTAAAACCCACAGCTCATACAACAGAATTGGCAGGTGTTCCTTTGAGATTCACTCCGATGTGACTGGGGATAAGCTTTGGCAGAGCAGAAAGAAAGGGTAGGCCATAGGTAGACTGAAGGATCCATCTGTTGGATATGATGGATTGCCATCCTGGGAGAAAGTGTTGGATCTTTCCCAACACAGAGTGGATGTGTACCACTAATGATAAGATTAAGCAGCTAGGTGGCTACTGCCACATGACAAGGGGACTGGAAGGGCTGGTGCCCTTATTAGCCTTCAGAATGCCTGACAGATCTACGTACCCTGCCTCAAAAGGACTGGTATTATTACCGCAGTGCCTGGGGAGAAAGATGTTGCCTTTATGCCAGCCCCCTAGGGAAACCTCAAAATTTCCTAAACTGGTAAATAAACTGTTTGACAACGGTCAAAAGAACCAGGGAGAGTGCTGTGGATCTACTTTCTTTGAAACGTTCTAAGGAAGAATCAGATTGTCTGCAGAAGAGGCGTGACCTATCGAAAGATATATCTGTGTGAGAGGCCTGTACGTCTCTAGAAAATTCTGTGGAGCACATCTGTTCATGAAGGTGGAGCAACACACTGGTGCCAATCGCCTTTCCCAGTCAATTAGTTGTGTAAAGGCCCACACAAATCATGTATTTGCCTGCATTCTGATCATTATGAGTTCCTCTAGAACTACCAGCAGAATTTGCTGGCCATCTTACAGAGGACAAGCATATTCTGGCCCAATAAGCTGAATGCCTTAACGACCAAAAATGCCAGGCCAGCCAACGAGTACATTTGTTTTCCAAATGCCTGTGTCCTCTTAGACTCTCTGTCAGGAGGAGTTGTGGGCAATGAATTGAAGTTCAGCCTTGCTGGTCGAGGCCTGAACAATTAGACTCTCTGGAGTACAATATTCAGTGAGACAATCAGGATTGCTGGTGCTGGTCTGTGATGCTTGGTCACTTACCCATTCACCAGTGGGCAAGAACAGGGCTTTGACCAGGTGCCAATTAAGGTATAAGAGACTGACTAACATTCAGAAGTTCTTGCGCCTCCTCTTTGGATAGAGTGGCGGGTTGGGGTCGAGTCCTGCTTTGCTTTTTTGTACTTGCATTTGGACTTTGACTTACTAAAGGACTTCAACCGTGAAGTTGACCACTCGCAGGGGCGAGTCTGCACCCTCGGAAGCGGGACCTAAGCGATTCATGGGACGTCTTCCTGTGTTTGGCAATGTACAGCTTCGCTTCTCTGGGCCAGATCGCCTTTGGGTTCACATGGGCACACACGTCGCATGATTTTGAGTGGTGTCCCAAGCACCAGAGACATACCTTGTGCGGGCTGTGACTGACATCTGTTGTCTATAGTTGCGGCACGGTTTGAAACCTGTAGTGTTATGAGGTGATCTTGTTCCTTGTTTGATTTTCTGGAGTCATTGGAAGGCCGACAAATTTGGGAACGGAGCTCCAGATCCACTTCGGAAGGTGTGGAAAAAAGGAAGTGGTATCGGCAAGCAGCTCTTCCCTGTCACTTACAGGCGGCATGGAGTCAATGGTGAGTGGCACAGGGCCACCAAGCAACACACAGGAGTATTGGTACAGAAAGGTATTCCAGATCCAGTCTGGTGCCTGGAGAGTATTCTAAGGTGAGGCATCTGGGATTAGATTTATCCATCAGAAATAATGTTTGGCATGGATCTAAGTTACATAGAATTGTGCCTGCACCTCTGCCAGTAGGCTGGTCGCTAGTAATTTAAAATGTGGTTGTAATGAATTATTAGCAACTTGAGCAATCTGCTGTGCCCAATTTGAAGCTCCAAGAATCAATCCACAGTGGCATTCCAGCAGGTAGGTGGAATGTCGGTGGGAATGCAAAGAGGAACTCTACTTTCCAGTCAATGCAAAATTCATCACCCAATGCTCCTTATTCTTGATACCTGGAGTGTGTGAAGTTTCACACTACTCTGAAGAGAGCTATTCTTAAAGCATCTCAGTAGCTGATCAGGCTGTCCGTCACTGTCTGGGATAAGTCATGCATCAGTGCCTCAGTCCCTCATCAGCTGAGTTAATCTGCCATTTGCCATGTTGTTCTTTATTCCTGGCAGGAAAATTGTCTATTTAGTAGTACTCATCCTGGAATCTCTGGACAGGGTCAGCGTACATGTGCCACCTGCCTTCAGGATATTGATTGTACTGGTGTTGGTTATGCGCTTTTGAAAGATCTTTACTCTAACTAGCTATGAGGAACCCTCTCTAGGCATACTTGACTGCCTACAGCTTCAGCATACGATTTGCACATTGTAGTCTTTCTTGGACAACAGTCCTTGGCTATGAGTGAGCCCCGGTGAATCAAATTTGTCCGATGAACCATTCTGACCTTTGGAGGTGACGGACGGAAAAGCTGCTGGCTGTCAAGTTAGGGTGACTCTTCCACAATGCCTTTGTAATCTCTTTCCCCTCAACTTCATCCTGCCAGTCTCAGATCACCTGTGTTTGAGTTGGTTAATCTCTTCCAGCAGGGCTTGCATCCTGAGTCTGCAGAGCAGTACCATAATAAAGCAGGACAACATGATGTAGAGCAGAGCCATGAATTGTATGGCATTAACCTTCTCACCTTTGCAGCCTTTTTCAATGCAGGCCTCAGTCAAAAGGACATGTACCCAGTATGCGGACAGTAGTCTCCTGCAAGAACTGGAGTCCAGCTGTGCACTTAAAAAAAGAATCTCTTTATAGGGTACCAGGTGATATTTGTGGAAGTTCGATGACAGTCCTAAATCTACACAGAGGTGAATGCATCTCTGTTCCACAGGCTCTTCTTTCAATGGAGCCTTTATCAGCAACTCAATCAGGTAGGGGTAGATGCTTGCAGATGAGTTTGTTAATGATGCATAAGTCTACAGTGGGTTGGAACCTGTGTGCTTAATCTGCAGTAGGAGCTGCCTAGAGTGGTTCTTCTGTTTCTTTCTATTGTGCCTTTGATGATAAAAAGTTACACCTTTGCCTACAACCCTCGAAAATATATGCCCTGATTCCTCTTGCCCCAGAGTGGGCTCAGACACTAATATGTTCATCACGCTGTAACTCGGTCACCCTTCATAGTATGACAAACGTTTCCACCGAATGATCTAGCAGCTTCTTGCCATGTCAATGAAAGTAATATCTCGCACCAATTCCTTTGTTGATTTTAAGCCAACAGCCTGCACACAAAGCACTTGTCAAAATCTTGTATATGCAATACCTAAGGATTCCTTCCTAACAAGTCTGAAGGTCAACCTGCTCTCCATCACAACCTCCTTTGATTTCCCGTACATGTTATCTAGAAGAAATGGAAACTGCTTCACCATCTTTTCCAATTGCTCCTGATAGCATGTGATACATAGTACCGCTGAGTTTGCAGCAGATATGGTAAGGGATGCAGTCCTGGATATTTCCCTGCCAATGCCATCCACTTTTTTGCTTGCCTTTTTTACAGAAGCACAGACAGGAAGGGGACTGGGTTCAAGGACCTTTGTTGGGCCCTTTTGGCCACCATAAAGCCCTGCTTGGCACAGCTCACAGGCAAGACTGGGCCAAGTCTTGGGCAATGTATTTCTTTTCTCACTTTAGCAGAATCACCAGTAGCTAGGCCTGGGTTCTCAAAGAAGGTTTTGCCCTTATTCCAAATGTGTAGCAACTGAGGCAGGGTCAACACTGTTCTCCCTGGCTTCAGCTCCAGCACAGACAGTGCTGAGGCTCCAGCTTCAGAGTGCATTGTTAGCTGAATTCTGAAAGCACACATCGAGGCAATGCTAGAAACTTAGCCTGTGAATGGTGATGAGGCTGTGAGTGGGTGAAGTTTGAAGGAGGAGCTGGGAAACAATGAGACTCTTTTAAAGAGAGACATATTCTCTCTTGTGGGAGGCTGGTCTCCATAGTGGTCTTTCTCCCCTTTGTGGTAGCCTAGAGGGTGGTGGTGAATGTTCCATATTTATTCTCCCCTTAGCCCTCTTGAAACAGATTGTCTGGATACTCTTTGGACTGGTTCAGACCCAAACACACCTTCAGTGCATCAGGATTCTTATCCTCATACTGCCTAAGGATCCGTTTCAGGTCCAGACACTCTACTCCGATTTCTTCAGTTCCTCTGGTGGATGTGTCCTCTCCTTTTTGAGGTAAGTTATAATTTCCCCAAATGCTGGGGTTCATTTTCTTTTAGCTGCATGGCTTACTTGCACTGGAGGCACAGTTTTTTCTTTTTTTCCTTTTCACTTTGCTACTCCTTGGCCTCCATTACTCTCCTATTCCCATCAGCCTCAACTGTCACGTCTGGCTTGGATTTTCCTTTCTGAAAGATTTGATGTCTTGGACACTGACTTTCAAGTCTATGTCAATGAATCAAGTGACTGCTTACTAATCTGAAGTTCTAGTTTTGGCACCAATGAGGTTGATATCGTAATGGATATCAAGCACAACGCCTTAAAGGTCCACAATGGTGTTGTGACAGAGCAAGCCAGTGATGACATGATATTGACTGGAAGGATTGGCGGCAGGGTTTATATCTAGAATTTCTGAAGAGAATTGTTTAGGAGCCACTTTCTCACTCCTTTATTATTCACCTTCATTGCATTCCAGATTTCGGTCCTTGAGGATATTCATTAGGGGTATTTCACATTCAGTGGCATCATGGTCTGCATATAAGCAATATACACATTCCTGGGAAATATTTCTCCAGCCACTGTCTACCTGCCTTAAATAAGTAATTTTCCTTCTTCCTAGGTAGCATTCTAACAACACGTAGTCACTCAGTCTACAACTAGTGCAAAACTGCAGCAAGGAAAGCAGCTTAAATTAAAAAAAAGTATGTCAAAAAAGCACTCTTGAAGGACTGACATGCAAAGAACATGCAGTATGAAATGGCACACTGGCAGTGCTAGAAGGAGGGATAACTGGAGGGAAGCGACAAAAGGGTAAAAAGGTGCGCATTGACTGTGTAAAATAATTTTTTCTTAGGGCTTTAGTTTATAGACATAACTTGTCCATTCCAGAGAATATTCAAATAGTGTGTAAATCACTAGGATAGTCACCAGTGTAGAACGTAATTTGTGGAATTGCTCCACTCTGGGTGAGGTACTTCCATTATCACAGAAAATTAAATCAAAAGTAGAAATTTTGATAAGATGTTGTCAATGCAAGATGTGAAGAAAGAATGAGTTATATGCCCTTAGCTAGATGTTTATAAGAAGCCCATGTCAGAAATCTGAAGAAAAAGGTTGGCAACAATGTATGGAAATCTTGACTACATAAATCACTACACCTGCACATCAAGAACACTTTTCTATAATGTAATGCAATTCAGCTCTAATTTCAGAGACTGTTTTCCAATTATTTTCTCACTGCACTTAGGCATATTTTTTTACACTTTATGTACATGTCTAGAAAATGTAGTTACTGGACAGATTTGTTACCTGGTTTTGCCAGTTCCTCAGCAAAGAATGGGTCGCCTAGATCTACACCTGGAGGAATCTCATCTTCGCTTGATTCATCTTCGCTATCATCCTTTAAAAACAATACAGTGAAGATTAATGGTAATGCCAAAAGGCTTGCATTAGGATCAGATCAGATACTACACTTGTGTTCAAAATAAGAACATGGCCAGTCTTCACAGTGAATGAAAACTGGCATAGGTGAAGAAGTCTATACTTTTAGGCCTATATGCAGGCAATACACAGCACAGTTGTATCTGCCACAAGACCAGCATTCAGCTTACACATTAGCAAAGCTTGTCCTTGGATAAATAAATGCTTTCAGATCAATATTCTGTAACAGAAAGCAAAACCTAAAATCATTATGGGATGTCTGTTAGATAAAATATCAGTCACAGAAACTGCACAAACATTGTTTTTTACGTCAACTCGGACTTTTATCCAGCAGAGAAAGATACACTGAGTGTATACAAATGTGCACAATCCTCATGCAAAGCCCTTTGGTGAAATAGCTTTTTTAAACACACCATACTATTTGCATTAAAACCAGCTAGATTTACGATAAAATAATTGCGATTATGAAACCAACTGACAAGAGTACGGAGTCAAATCAAGATAAAGTATAAGAAATAATTGTGTGTAAACCTAGTTTTTTCTTCCTTGTTATCTTTCTTTAAATTGCTTTGAGTATGCCAAATCAGCACAGAAAAGCCAGAAATTACAAATATGCATTTTAATGAATGTATGTCTTATGCTATCAAGGCACTGAAATGGGTTGGTTAATGTGAAAGACTGATATCACTTTTCATAATAAGGTTGAATGAGTTTTTTTTGTTGTTTTTTTTAAAATCTTTTTATTGCAAAGACAAATAATAAGGACAAAAACAGAAAATAATAAAATACAGGTGCAGTACAGTTTCTATCTTTTGCAACAGTCTCAGTGCAGAAATACAACGGGTATTACGACAGCCCAGGGGATCAATAACGTAGTCACGTGTCATATCCGTTACATAATAAGCAATATATTACTCATCGTCCTGGTCTACAGAAAATGGGGGAGCGTCGCTGAAAGGTGTACATATCCCTCTACTCTCATTCCATTGACCCCAAATTATTGTCCATTTTCGTGGGCAGCCCCTCCCTTCGTATATGACCCTCTCCGCTTGCATGCACCAGTCCATATCCGACTCCCAATCACTGAACTGTGGCCTAGCCACCCCCTTCCATGTCCTGGCTATATTTCGCTTTGCAACCATGCAACCCAGGGAGACCCAGATTCTCTCAGTTCTGGACAGGTCGGTGGCCTCCCAAATGTTAAGAAGACAGAGGCGAGGTGAAGCCTCCAGAGTCTTATGACAAATTGTTGACATCGCTGAAGTGATCTTTCCCCAGTATGTTCGGAGAATCGGGCAGTCCCACCATTGGTGTAGATAGGTCCCGGGTTAACCACACCCTCTGGGACAAGTTGAGGAGCCCAAGATACCCATTTTGACAAGCGCTGAACTGGTGTAATAAGCTCTGTGTAGCAGTTTAAGCTGAATAAGTTTGAATCGGGAACGTATCGCCACCTCGCGGGGGGAAGCCAGGGCCTCCTGCCAGTCGTCATCAGTAATGTCTCCAACGTCCTCCACCCATTTTGCAAAGGTTGGGTGAGTTTTAAGGCTCTACTATGGTGAATTCTGTGTTTGTCTTGTCAAAAGAAACCTTGAATCTCAATCATTCCAGCGAATATTAGAACTACAAAATCCACTATTCATGATATGTGCTGCAGGCCAAGCATAAACATGGGGTAAAAAAGGGGGCCCATATGTTTGGCTCCAACTCCCAAGGAATTAGCAGTGTAGCATTAAAGTTTGCTATCCTAAAACATCCCATGTATGATCCCAATAAATTAAAACATTGAGTTTTTGTACCTGTGATTTATATAAAGCTTTAACTGAATAAGTGTTCAAGTCCTTGCACAGGAGAAACCATTTAATCATGTGAGTCTACACAGAGAAAACAGAATGGCTTATTAGATATAGTACAATTTTAGCAATTTATGAATTTCTGCCGTGGTACAGAACTCTCAAATCAAAGTTTAACCTGCTTCAGGTTTTTGACTCTAGTACAGACAAAACACTTCCCAATGTGTCGATTTTTAAATCCTGGCATGCTAACAGTCCTACCGGACAATGACAGCAGAAGGAGTGTGTTGAATGATATAGTAATTTCAAATGCTGGAGCCTCTTACCGTTAATAATTTTGTGCATGACCTGAATTAAAAGTTGGAGAAGAAAAGAAGCCAACTTAGCTTACAGATGGCTGTTTTGGTAGGGGGACAATAATTTCTTATAGAGGCACTTTGAGTTTTCTACAGTACATTGAGAAATATTTGTACAACTCTTACAGTGACCAGGCACACTTTAAAGGGAAAAACCGCGAGAACGTGAATGGGATATATATTATAATAAAAAATAAGCATTGGCAAACGCAACAGGTCTGTCCTTGGATAGCTTAATTTGTTTAATTTTAGAAACATATGCAATGTTGGACACGGTAAAGGTCCGCCACATTCATTGTGAAAATGAGCATTCCTGCCTTGAATTCTCCACTTCAAGTAGCAAGTTTCTGATCCCCAATCTAGCACACACAACAAGCATCCGTGTGTCCACGAGGTAATTTTTGCGACACAGACGCAGAGCGGGGATCTGTGGTCCTGAGGGGCACATCAAGTTCACTCTCTTTTGTCGAGTAAGACTACCGCCAGTTTACCGGGCTGCATAAGTCTGACAGTGGTAGCAGCACCACCACTTTTAGTGGTAAAGCAGGACTTGTCACCTGCCCCTGGGAGGAAGGTTGTCTACAGATCAATCTTGCGTTTAAAATTCAGCCTGTCAGTCCTCTGCAACTGTTCCTTGCATGAGGGGCATGGATACTCCATGAAATTGCAAACTGTTAAGCATGAAAAAAGGGAGTGAGTGGAGTGTGTGGTACATGGGGGCACTGGGTTTCCGTTTATATGTTAAATGTAGCCAAATGAAAAATACGATGAAGGTTGAAGAGAACCCAAACCGAAGATGTGAACTCCACCACCACAGGTTAACAATAGCTGAGGCCCAGGAATCCCAGAGTGACTGTGCAATTATCCGAACTGCATAACCCCTGTGAATTCAGGGTACAGAGGAACACGTGTCCAACAGAGTTCCTGTGCTTAAAGCATCAAGAAGCCACTTGACTAAGAACGCTCGTATAGTCACATCTGCTAAGGGGCTTCCAACACGGAATATACACTCACCAAGACAACAAAGGGTGGGCAGCTAGCTTGTCTGGCTACTGCTCTTTTTTGTTGAGCCCAATGAAAATCCCGGTCCACCACAGCAGATAAGCCGTGAGCTCTTCAACCTCACACAATCTCTGCTCATCTCATATCGGCATCGGGGACACCACTCACAGCCCATCCAGTCGGGCTGGGGCGGGATCACAGATTCATGCACTCCATGGGCTGTGCTGTGAACACCACCCTGAGCCGCGCACTCCATCCAGTGGACATCAGTACAGCCAGCAGCATGTACAGAAAATGCATCCAGGACAGAAACGGTACTGCTTCAAGGGAACATTAATGAAGGAGAATCTGTGCAAGTGCCTCATAAACAAATCGTGTCATTGGGGTGTTCCCCCGACCCCCGTTAACTCCCCTGAGCATCCCCACGAGCCTAGGATGGGTCATGGGCCAATGCATATTCTCGGCTGAGACTCACCCTCAAATTACCCGGGGTACAGTTTCCCATTAGTAACCCTCAATAAAGGACCTCTGCAGATAATGTACAATAATTATTGTAATTGTAAATATATTTATATAGCGCTTACAGCCCCTGGCGAGGCATTGAAGCACTTGTTCAGCGAGGAGCACGCTGCTCCAGGACCCAAGATTAGTAGTTAGTACAATTTTCTTTTTGTATTTTCTTGTGCATTAGTTGTGTTAGGATCGTGCTCTTGATTTCTTGTGTGTTTAGTAGAGTCGGGGGTAGGGACAGAATGATAGGAGTGGAACTGAAAAGGGGAAGCAGTGAGTTGTTTGAAAGTAATGGTCGAGTGAAAGATTGAAGAGGATGTTTGGGAGCTCATAGTAGTCAGATGGACTGGGATGAGTCAGAGGGGGAAGGGAAGGACAGAGGGATTTTCTTTTATAAAAGCAAAATGTTTACTTGATTAAACCCCTCTATATAAATACTAATATGTACATTGAAGCTGCAATATTTACATGGTTTGCTGTCCCCATTTATCATGAGGTACATTTTTATGGTTTCAAATAACTGTAATTAACCTATATATACATAAATATACACATGGCACTTATTGTAGTTATTAGTAGCAGGCGTAAGCCTCTATAATAGCATCTGTATGAACACAGAAGCAGCAATTTTGATATGGTCTGCTACACACATGTATCCAAGAATAAAAGGACTTTTCTTTTTCTAAAACCAAAGCACTGACTGGGCAATAATGTATTGGTGGGTATCGGATGTTGAATTCTGAGTATCTAACCCCACACATCCTCCCTGAGTAAGTCTTGGACCGCCTGACTTTGCTACCTTGACGGTCAAGTGCTAATGGCATGCATTTGGTGTTCAGTTTAGGGTCCAATAATACGGTTAAGCCCCAACACATTAGTGGTAAGTGGTAGGGATTGACACAATCTCAACCCCATGACCCTTCATTTCCCTGGAACTCCCAAAAAGTTTGCACATGATTTTATATTTATATATACAAAAAAACGGAAAGAAAGAAAGATTCCAGGTTTGACTAATTAGCTAGTTGTGGGTTGAAGTGTATAGCTTATTGCAGAATTTTGGTCCCAGGGCTTTGCAAGGGAGGATGGATCAGACATTCTAAGGATGATTTTGGCCACTAGCTGAAACCTACATATACAATGAAGCATTGTTTTCACTGTAAGGAGGTCAGGGTTTCTTTTATGGTGGCTTAGTTATTCCTAGGCTTGTAGTTTCGTTCTCATTATGAACAAGTGGCTATCAGTAACTTAGGGACATACACTGTTATTTTTTTTGTTTGATCTGATTATTAAAGTTTTATATATAAAGCAAGAACAGAGACAATATTCCATCATAAAAATTATCCGGCAGTAGGGACATATACTGTTATATAGCTGCTATGCTCAGTAAGACTGGTACATCACATGCATGCTTGAGTGCATTATAAATGTCAGACATTGGTATGCTCAATATCCTTGCATGTAGGCGCACCTCATAAGTTACCTTTTTAACAAGCATTGGCAAAGCCAATAGGTCCCGCCTTTAAAATGTGCGATTTGTGTAGTTGTTACTATAATGGATTGTAACATGATAGAATGTGTGGTTTTTTTACACTTGTGTAAGAGTTAGTTTGAAAGGCAATTGTTGCAGGTGCCATATAAACTGTCACATAAATGGCCCTCCTCAGGTACGTGTCAGATTTCCTCATTAGGAGGGCGGAAATTGATTTTTGTAGCTATGTTGATTGCAGGTTCGTTGCTAAGGCTGAGCTGTGAATCAATCCCCCTTTTCAAGCAGTTTTTATTAAAACTATGTGTCAAAGTCTTCAGGAGGAACATTGTTTTGCCCGTAGAAACTAGGAAGACATTGTTGTATCTTGGCATGTTTTGAGGGCATCAGGATTACTGAAAAAAATGGATAATTTTGTATGAAATATAATTATATTGTCAAATGTATTTAGAGCAAATTTACAGAGAGGGGCAGAAGGGGGTGGGGCAAGTGGCAACAGGGGACTGGAGGAGGGGACAAGCAGAGGAGGGGAGGGAGGGCAAGCAGGGGAGGGGACGGGTGGTAGGGCAAGCAGCAACAGGTGACCGAAAGGGAGTGTTGCACTGTTGCAGCGCTTTTTCACCCGCCCGCTGGCACCAGCAATGAACGCTGACTGCGGTCGGGTGCTCGTAGCGGCGCATTGTGCCCCGCCCGCTGCCATCAGTGGGAGAAGCCCGCTGCGGGTGGGGTCCGTGGCTTGTCCTCAGTCTTGGGGGCAATAGGGAGATCAAGCGCGCTGGTGGGCCGCCACCTCCTTCGATAAAACTCGGCTGGCTCGCCGGTGCTGCCATCCAGACCGACATTCCTCTAACTGGTGCCATGTTTGGGGACAGAGTTCCCTCCTCAGTGTTTCCTCTTCCCAGAGTGCTTCACTCATGCCTCTGGGAAGATTTAAAACTTCCCAATCGAAGATGGCCGCTCTCCATACGGGTTTGAAGGGAGCTGCCCAATTTAAGATGGTGTATAAAGCACTTTCTGTTTTTTTACCCTATTTAAGGAACAGAACGGGAGGGGTGTTTGGGTGGAAGCAAACAACAACTCGGGACGGGTGGGTGGGGGGCAAATAATGATTTTGATGTTGATGGTTTGGCGAATAGCTAGCACTCACTGTGGAGAAAAAAAGCCTTTTGTAAGACCTGCATCTGTAACTTTCTGATGAAGTAAATCCTCTTTAAAGGAATGAGAAAGTTGCTTGCCTTCGGTAAAGATCTTTTTGGTGGATACTCTATCTGCAGATTCCTCATCTGAGACTACCCTAGGTGAAAGACTGGATCCGGAAAACTTCTGCAATAGCTCCCCCATGCAATAGCTCTTCGCCACCAGTAGGCAGTGTTGACTCCATTTTGACATCACACATGGAGTTGCGAGGGCTTCAATCCTACTCTCCGCAGATGACACCTTGTTGACCTCCAAGACCCCGAGCGGGCTTCAGAAATTAATGACTTGCTTTAACAAGTTTTGTGTCAAACGCAGCTTGGAGATCAACACTGATAACACTAAGGCAAAGTTTTTTTAATCAGCACAGATCCTACAAGGGTAGGTTATGTCTAGGGGTGATTCACTTGAGAGGGTTGACTCTTTTAATGTAAATAACAAGGACCCCCTGCAAGGAATAAAGAACCCTAGGGCAGGGCAATAATATATTTGAAAATAAATCCCTAGGCAGTCATATGGTCAAATTCAGTCAAAGACTCATGTCAAAAACAGGCATGATGCAATTAACTCAGTGTTAACTACAGACATAACTTTTATAAAAAGTTTCTATCTCATTTAAAAAAAACACACAGACAATTCTAGAGATTCCACTCGCCTATCTTGCAGAAGTGGGAGCGTAATTACTCCGCTAGTATCAAGCGTTTATCCAAGACGCCAGACCGCAGGGATTTATTTTCCTAGGGATTTATTTTCAAATATAGAGGGTTGACTCTTTCGCATATCTAGGGGTCACATTTGCAGAGGGCATGTCGTGGCACCTTCATATTAGTAAGGCAACCACTAAATTCAAGCAGTTCTCGGGGGTGATACTCAAGGAACTCTCCATGTCGTACACTAAACCCATTCAACCAGCTTTGAAGATCTATGAGGCTAAGGCTTTGGGCTCAGCACTATATGGTGCAGAACTGTGGGGCTATTCTAATTATGAGGACCTGATAAAAGCGGAGAGCAAATTCCTTAGGAACCTGGTCTCCCTTCCACCTAGTACTCCATTATATCCATTGTTTAGTGACTTGGGGGTCACAGGGGTGGCATACAAAATCCGATTATGGCTCTTGCTTTTCTGGAGACATCTCTGGACTACCCTGGAGCTTTCTCATTATGTTGATAGTGTGAAGGATGTTATGAAGGCCGATCATTTTAGCAAAATCTCTTGGTTGAGGAATTTGATATCACAATTGTACTCCATAGGGCTTCACAACTTATGGGATTGCCCGGCCATAACTGCTTTTCCAACTAAGGCGGCACTGAAAAAGAAATACTGGGCACATGTTATGGCAGATAAATCACGGAGAACCGTCAGCTCCAGATTGACCAGTGACTACATGGACATCAAGTCTATAAGGGGCTTTGAGCCATTTTGGGATCTGGCGACTGTTCCTTTACACAGAAAATTATATTTTCAGTTTTGCATAGGCACTCTACCACTAAGGATGTTTACTTCCGGACGGGTTGGCAAAGGAGACACTTGTTGTCTCATTTACCATTTTGTAAAGGAGAGCATCGCCCACGTATTGTTTGTCTGTCCAGGCTATGTGTCGCCTCGTCACACCTGACTGGCATGCAGACTACTCGGAGTAAGTACCCATCAAGAGTCCTTATGCATCCTCATATCGGATCCCCACCCAGTCTTAGTCATTTCCATCTCTAAGTTTCTAGGTGCAATGTGGGTGATTCGTATCAAAGCCTTACATCGCCACGTCACTTGAATGCACTACAGTGTACTATGATTTTGCACTCTTTGGCCCCTCTAACTAACCATTTGACATAATGGCATTTCCTCCTATAAACAAGAGGCACTTTTTCTATATATTTATTTAAACAAACTGTTAACACAAGTATGAATCAACTGATCATTTTTTAGACATTGTTTTCATAATTTTGTTTATTTTAACCCTGGATTTGTTTTCATTGATGATGAAATATGAATGTTTTATAAATTGCATGTTTTTACAATGTTCCTACTTTTATGGCCCTGGTGGCCGAAATAAATAATTTGAACTGAACTGTGAGGGTTTCAGTGGAGAAATATTGCAACAGGACCAGTGCCCCAACACTAATTCTACTATGTTTTTGTAACTACTTTCGAGGCATATTAGAAAAGAGTGATACTTATATGGTGGTGCAGGGCGTAACTAATCTGCCATGTTATTACAAATGGTATTAACATTTTCTATAGAAGAAGGGATGGTGGGAGCATCTATGAGGAATCTGCAGGTAGATACAGTATTCACCTGAAAGACTGTTATCAAAGGGAAGTAGCTTATTCTTCTGGTGGATACTTCAACCGGCAGATTCCTCACCTTTGAAAAGATTCCTAAGCAATACCCTGAAGAAGGAGGACCTGGAGAAAGATTAGACTAGGCAATCTTGGAAGGACAAAGTGACTGACTCAGGATGGGCAAAGTGGCCGCCTCTTCTCACTTTGTGAATCAAACAAAGTTTGGCGATGGTGTGGAGCGGGGACCTTTCAGCCACCCTGCATATGTCTGCCACAGGCACACCTCTAGCTAACGCTGCTGTAGAAGATTTGGATCTGGTAGACTCATCTCTGATTTCTTCAGGTGCTTCTTTCTTAGCCAATACATAACACATTTTTAATAGAAAATATAATCCATATAGAGATTGTCTGTTTCTGAACTGCTTGACCTTTATTCCAAACAGTATAACCAATGAAGTCCTGGTCACCTGATGTGTTTTGTGTGGTTGTTGTAGAAATTGACTGCTTTTCTAGGGTCTAGTCTGTGCATTCTTTCTTCCTCCTTAGAAAGATGTGGAGGTGGATAGGATGTCGGTAATGTGATGGCATGCCCCAAATGGAATGGGGACACAACATTTGGAAGGAAAGCATGGCAGCACCAAGTTGCCTGGGATGAAGCATGTGAATGGGGGCGAACAGAGAGGGCTTGAAGCTCACTAACACAATGAGCTTAAGTAATAGCTACCAAGAAACTGTCATGAGGATTAGTAGTCTGAAGTCACAACTGTGCAGAGGCTCAAACAGGAGTGCCCATAAGAAATGCCAGTTCAAGGTTAAGATAATCTTAGAATCACAGGTGATTTGAACAGGGAGCGTTGATCTGGTAAACAAAGATACACCTTAACTATAGCTAGCGCACAGTCTTGCTGAGTCAAAGACAGGGCAAACTGCAGTATGCTGCACAAGGATGCTTTGAGACCACTGACCCCTAAATCACTGCAACAGGAAACTAATTTGTTACACCTACCCGAATAAACTGATTTGCTGGACGCGTGACATACAGAAAGTATTATTTCTACCACCTCAGGTGGAAGCTGAAAGGTGCTTAGATTGCCTCATTTAATCTCCAAGCAGGACGGTGTAGACGTTTAAGATTGGGGTGTAGGATCTGCCCTCCAGATTGGGATTACATGCAATCCGAGCGCTAGCCAAAGAGAGGCTGCTACAGTGAGGTCCCATAGGTCTATGTACCTTTTTGGCAGGATCAGGATGATGAGAATTACTTAGGCCTGGTCATGGCGAATCTTCCTCAGAACTTGAGGAATCAAGGGTATGGGAGGAAATGCGTAGTGAAGTGAAAACATCCATGTTAACTGAAATGCGAGCATCAAGGCTCCCCGCAACAGATCTTGGAGGGTACAGAAGAACAAGTGACTTACCTTCGGTAACGCTCTTTCTGGTCGAGACTATCTAGCTGCAGATTCTTCACCTTTTGAATATTCGCCAGGCGTCGGCCTGGATCTGGAAACCTTTCAGCAGTACCTCCATGTGCTGGTAGATGGCACTGTGTGGCTATCAGAAAGAGCGTTACCAAAGGTAATTAACTTGTTCTTCTGATTGCGACTTCTACATGCAGATTCCTCACCTTTTGAATAGATGCCAAAGCAGTACCTAATAGGAGGTGTGTCCGTGAATGGACTCAAAACAGAAAGTCCTGTAGAACCAAGCAGGTAAAATGTGCTTCTGAGCAGACCGGACTGTTCAGACAATAGTGCTTCATGAACATATAGAGGGATGCCCATGTAACCACCAGGCAAATGTCTAGGACAGGAACGACGAGCACTAAAGCAACGGAAGCAGTTTTGGCCCTGGTAGAATGCACACACAGTCTTTTTGGAGGCTGCTTTTTAGCCAGTGCATAGCACATGTTAATGCAGAGCACAATACAGTGGGAGATGCTTCTCTTCTGCACAGCCTTTCTTCACTCCAGCAAACCCCACAAAGAGCTGATCGTCCACCTTGTGTTCTTTGGTAGCATATGTGTAAAGATCACCACTCTCTTGGGTCCAAGCCATGGAGTCTCTCCTCCTCCTTAGAGGGGTGACGCGAAGCACAGACCGGCGCAAGGGTTATGATTTGACAGCATCACAACTTTTTGAAAGCAGGATGTTTGTGATCAAAGAACCAGTTTGTCTGGGAAAAGGTGGTATATGTGGGTTGACAAAAAGCTTGAAGCTCACTCAACTGCCATGCTGCTGTAATGGCGGCGAGGAATATTGTATTGAGGGTGAGAAGCCATAAGGGGCAGCTTTGAAGCGGCTCAAAGGGATTACACATCAGGAAAATAAGGATCAAATTAAGGCCCCACTATGGCACGACAAAGTGGGAGGGAGGAAACAGCTGTTGTAGCCTTTTAAAAAACGCAGGACAACTGGAGACTTAAATAACTAAGGCAACTGCCTAAAAGACAAAAGAGCTCATCAATATCCTTTAACAGTGCCCAGAGCAAAGTCTTGCCTGGCGAAGGCAGAAACAAATAACCAAACATCAGCTAACTTTGCCTGGAGGGTGTCTAATTGGTGAGTGCCGCACCAAGCTACAAATGTGTCCCAACAACAGCCATATACAGCTAAGTAGAGGAATGTCTGGTTGTCAAAGTGACATCAAACACTGCCGGAGGAAGGCTGAAGGTGTTCTACTGTTGAGGCTCTATCTCCAAGCATGAAGGTGGGGATTGCGAAGGCCTGGGTGCAGAACCCTGCCGCTGCCACAGAAGATCCTCCCAGAGGGGCAGCCTAATCGGAGGACAGATGCTCAAGCCCAGGAATTCTGGCTACCATACCCTCCGTGCCCAATCCACAGCCTATAGTATGACTTAGGCCCGGTTGGTCCTGATCTCAAGAACTTGGGGCAGGAATGGTATTGGCAGAAAGGCATACTGGTGTCCTGAGTGGAAACTAGAGACAGAACGTGTCTCCAAGCGAGAGGCGCCTTGTAAACTCAAATGTGCAGAAGTGCTGACATTGCGTGTTCTCAGCGGTGGTGAAGAGATGGAGCCAAGGTTCTCCCCATTAACGGAAGAGACCTTGTGCCACCTCTGGATGCAACTGCCACTTGTTCGTCCGCCCTGGCATTCAATGACCCTTCCAGGTGGTTCACCAGCAAGAACATCACTTGGGGGTCCAGCCATTTCCAAGGCACAGAGCCTCCTGGTACAAAGTCGGTGAGCCCATCCCTCCCCGTTTGTTATAGTACCACATGGCGGTGGGGTTGTCCGTGAGCAGCTGTACCAGTCTCCCCTTGACGGACAGAAGGAAGGAAGGCTCTTAACGCTAAGGGGTTGGCCTATAGCTCCAAATGGTCGACATAGAGCCAGGAATCCGCTGGAGACCAGAAGCTTCTGATCTCCACCTCTCCCAGAAGGCTGGCCCAACACAGAAATGATGCATCGATCACCACTGTAAGCTATGGGTGGGGAAGTGGTGGGGTATGCCCCAGACCCAAGCGTGGTCCAGTAATCACCACTGCAGATTTCTGCAGTCTCCTCTGAAATCTAAACATAGTCAGAGAGGTCCCCTTGATGTTCGGCCCACTGAGACTTCAGATCCCACTGCAGAGCCAGCATATGCTTACCGATGTGTTCGACCAGCAGGACGCAAGAGGTCATCCGTCCCAGCAGCCTCAGAGTCAACCTCACTGAAATTCAGAACTGAGGCTGACTGATCGGGATCATAGCCTCAATGTCATGGATTCTATTTCCTAGGGGAAGGCAAGAAACCAAACCTTGTCCAGAATGGCTCAGATAAAGGGCACTGTCTGAGAAAGAGTCAGATGTGACATTGGCATGTTGCTAGTGAACGCTAAAGATGGCAGGAGGTTTGCCGTAGTCTGAAGGTGGTTGACGATTGCCTGGGGTGAGCCCGCATTCAAAAGCCAGTCATTGAGGTAGGGGAAGACTGGCACCTATGACCTCTGAAGGTGTATTGCCACCATAGCCATAACTTTCGTGAATACCTGAGGGACGATGGCGAGACCAAAGGCGTGCACAGCAAACTGAAAATGCTCCCATAGCACCACAAACTGCAGGTATAGCCAATGGGCCGGTAGAATGGATATATGCAAATAGGTGTCCTGCACTTCCAATGCCACCATCCAGTCTCCAGGTGTGAGGGCAGACAAGACCTGGGCCAGGGTCAGCATCTTGCATTATTCGTTCAGGAGGAAGGAGATGAGAGGGCGAAGTTCTAGAACAGGACAAAGGCTATCATTCTTCTTGGGCCCCAGGAAGTAGTGGGAATAACAACCATGTCATTCTTATTCACGGGCACACTCACAGCCCCTTTGGCCAAAAAGGCTTGCACTTCCTGCTGTAAAATGGAGAGATGTCTCTCAGTCAGTCGCTGGGAGGGATGGTGGAAGGTGCGGTGGAGAAGAGAGGAAGGGTAAGGCATATCTCCTGCAGACGATCTGCAGGACCCACCTGTCTGATCTTATGGCTTGCCAACCTGGGAAGAATCGCTGGATCCTGCCTCCCACCGGGTTGCTGTGCTCCCCTAAGGGCATGCTGGGGAGATGTGTAGTGGGGGGATGGGGCAATAGCCTCCCAGGAGGCAGATGGCATTTAGTGCATGGAGAGCCAAACTGGTGGAAGAGAAAACTTGCTTCCCAAATGTCTCCACCAGTTCAGACTTCCTATCGGGGGAGTAGATCGAGAAGTGTTGGGATTAGATCTGCTCGTGGACGCCTGCACCACTAAATTTCGGGGGAAGGGTGCTGACAGAGGAACGCAGGGTCACCTGGGGCAGGGCAAGGGTGTCTCACTGTTTGTCTGCTGAGTGGTGGACCAGAGCAAGACATGCCTCAGCCTCCCAGTAAATATGTATGCCCATCAGCAGGTTAGTGTTTACCTCCAAGGTGGGGAGCTGGAAGTCAAGGACTTCGGCCGCGCTACACATTCCCATGGCATAGGAAGTGGATTCTTCTGTGGCTGGAACATGAGGTGAGACGAAGCCTGCTTTAGGGGAAGTATCGAGACCACTAGCCTCCAGCAAGTCCTCATACCAATTGTCATCTTGTTTAAGCTGAGTGTACACATCACCCGCATCATAATCACTATCCGAGTCTGTGACAAAAAGGGAGTCTAGGGTATCTTGTCTCCCTTGTGGAGGCGCAGATCAAGTAGAGGAAGCAGGCGGAAGGGTAGAGTGTACCTCTTCTCTACGATCTGAAAGACCCAGAAGTTCAAACTGATGGATTCCAGGCCTGTAGGAAAAGGGACACCCTTCCTTCCATTGGCATAAAGTGCTCCTTCCTGAACTACTGCTGCATCCTTGGTGGTGCTGAGGAAGAGGTAAGTAGAAGCTGCGTGGCACATCCCTTTCCTCGTCCTTGAAAGGGTAATGCTGCGGACCAGGAACTTGCATTTGACTCGGTTTCTAAAAGCCTCTGGCAAAGGGGTGTGGTTTCAGAAAGGCACGAAAAGAACCAGCTGAAGATTGAAGGTCTAGTGATCTGGCTGGTGCCCTGACTTCTTTAAAATTGCCCCGGGCAGCATATGCTTTTTGGCCAGATAGACGTTCTCTGTCGAAAGGCATATCAATAAACATTTTTGGCTTGTATGTAGAGGACTCAGTTGATCGAAGCCTGGTGTGTCAGCAGTGCCAGGCCGGCCTTTATAAAGTGTCTGGCTGCATCCTGTCCATCTTTGACAGTCTCCATGAAGGTCCTTTTGGTGGGCCGGAACGCTGGGCGCAACAAAAGCTGCCATATCTTAAAAGGCATAAGTGTATTGACTAAGGAGAGAAGCCTCATTTAGGGATCGGAGGTTAAGACTTTTTGCAGAGAATGACTTCTTTCACAGTTTTTTTGACTCCCTATTCAGAGGATGTGTAGGGAAGGCTTGCCAGTTAAGTCGGAAGTGGAAGAACTCTGAACCACTAAACTCCCTGTAGATGATGTGTGGAAAAGAAAGCAAAATCCCAGGGGCTGGTCTGTACCAGTGAGCAATGGTTCTATGGACTACCAAAGAGGATGACAGCTTCGAATAGGGCTCTGTGATGGTCTCGATCAATGCCTTGTTAAAAGAAAACAGTCACTCGCCATCAGAGGGAGCCATCTATAGAGTGCGAGTGAGGATGTTACAGTGATACTCCACAGTAGGCAATAGCAGCTCAAAAAACTCCACTGCTTTCTTTAATTTAGTATAAAAGAAAAGTAAGTCATTTGAGGTAGAACAGTGTCTGGAGAGGGATCAACTTACCTATCTGGGATGGTATCCAGACCACTTGCCTCCTAAAATGTCTGGGCATTAGAAGATGGGCCGTCATCATCATCATCATCTCCTCCTTGGTCTCCATCGGAGTACACACCTGTGTGAAAGGGCTGCCATAACAGTTCTTCAAAAGATCTGCCCTCTTCTAAAAAGCAAAAACTTCTCTCCTGGACAATAGGGTCTCCAATACAGGGTGTGGTGCTAACGGTGGCAGTGTAAGCGGTACCGGAACAGAGTGTTCTTAGGCTGGAGAATAGAGTGGCGCCAACTGCAGCACAGAGGTCGATGCCGAAGTGTCTATCAGCGCTGGTCTGTGAGGGCCAGTATCTGTAGTGATGGTGGCTGGTGCATCGGGTCAGTTAGGGTCCCGAATCCAGGTGGCACTGGGAAGAACCCATAACATGCTAAAGACAGTGATGTCATGAAACCAAAAGGCCCATCTACCTGTCCCATGGTGCCAACCGATGCACTAGAAGGGGTGCTCATCCTCCCAAAAATAGCCATTATGGCTCGAATGAAACCAGACTGATCTGCTCCTGGCGCCAGGTACTACGGGCAAATGGGTATGGATGCAGGCTGATTCAGGGGAGGACATGAGGCAGGTATCTCCAGGGTTATCTCCACTAACTCCGGCCACAGTAAATGGAGTCAGATTGGTATTACTTGTACTCTGAGAATGACAAGGGGAAGAACAATTCTTACAATGCCATTTGCTTTCTTTCACCAACTTTGGTGAGAGAGAGGACTGCAAAGGGGACCTTCACTGTGACCCAGTGAGTCAATGGCTCCTACTACCTTCTTCAGATTGAGCCACAAAAAATTCGGCCGACACTCCTTGATGGGCGCATTTGTCGACAGAGATCGCACAACGACGTGTCATGCCTTGAGCCAAGGCACCACAGACAGTTATTGTGTGGGGCCGTGATGGACACTTGTCCATCACACAGACGGCAAGACTTAAAGCCTGAAGCTTTTGGTGGTGACACGGTCCTTACTGCGCCAAAAAAGAAAAACATTTTGGTGAAAGAAAGATCGCTGACAAGATGGAGAGAAGCTCCGCACCGCAGCAAAAGGCAAGGAAAAAACGGAACTGTGCCAGTCCTGTTACTATACGGCACAACTGACAACATCATGACCCCACGTCAGACATCAAAATGGAATTGGGCCACCTACTTGGTGCTGGATTGCTATTGCAGACCTTTTCCGGATCCAATCTTGCATCTAAGATATTTAAAGGTGAGGAATCTGCAAGTAGAAGTATCCATCAAAACAATGAAATTGTTAAGAAATTTGCAGAGAACAAAAGATTGACTTGTGTCCCGACTGTCAGAGTTAGGCCGCACCTTTCTACTTGCTTTGATGAGGTCCTGGTGAGGTACTTCCCCAAGCAGATATAGCTGTAGACAAGCTGTAGCTTCATGAGGTCGCCGAGGTCAAAGGGGAGCATCTTTTATGATAAAGTTGAATTCTCACAATAACCTATCAGCACTCAGGCTGGCATTTTAAGTGGTCTATCGTAATTAGAAGTTTTTTTTTTTTCAGATGACGATTTCAGCTGCTGAAAGCACCCAAAATCTCATTGTGAAACACCAGGGGAAAATAAGCAGGAATCTATGTGGAAACACAGATTCCCACATTTCCCCAACACTTGTAATCCCTGTTAATTCCCCACCTCTGGAATGAATGGCATCCCAGGTAATAGTAATGCTGTGGCTGGGCAATAATGGGCATTAACTGGGGTACTTGTAATAAAATACTCACAGTGTTCCTTCGCGACTGGTTTTAGGATGTGAGAATTCTGCAGGCTCACTGAATGCAGTTTGTCATGCTGTTAAGGACGGCTAAATCACAAAAAGAGACAAGGGAATGAGCCTTCTCCGACTCCCCTACCAATACTTATAACTCACTAAAGAGAGAAGGACTATTTAAACAAACATTAAAAAACATTAAAAAGAGGGGGCGTGGCTTGGAGAGCCATCATGGCGGTCGCAGCCTAATCGGGCTCCGCGCGTCCACGCCAAAATCCTATAGCCATCCTGCTTACATCCTGCCCAGAGGTGCTTTACAAGCGAGGTTGACGTCCCTGGTCGTGTGGGGACCCCAATTCCGATTGCTGGCGGCTGTCGAGCTGCGTACAGAGAGGTGACCGGCGAGTGCACGCTAGCGAGGTGCCGACCGAGCCCCCCTCCCGGCCGCTCTACGAGGTCACTGCGGGGGAGCACGGAGCCGAGGCCCGGCCCGCTGTCATTGTCGTGGTGAGGACGGCGACGGCCCTACACTCGGTGTCCCTACACGCGAGGATTCAATACCTGCCGGGCCTGGCGGAGAGGTGTGCCGGACCCTCCCCCCACACGGAGATCTGCCATCTTTCACTGCCGCTGACCGGATTGTGCGGCCGGGGCCTTCCGGCGCGGCTGCGCATCAAAGGCATCGTGATCCTGCCGGCCGCTGGGCCGTTGTGGCTGCCATCGTCTTTAGGGCCCCCTGGGCTGACCAATCCCTGCACATGCCGCACGTGGTGCCGAACCCTGCAGCTGCCTGGCCGGCGCGGGCCGACAGCGGGCACCGCATCGGGGAGCGCCGAGGCTGGGCCGCGGCCGTGGAGGTGAGCGCGCCGCGGCAGCACTGGCTCGCATCGCTGCATGACACACCGCTGCCTGCGGCCTCCGCCTCATACCCAGTTGCCTGAGATCCTTTCCTCCCCCATTGGCTGGACAGTGGCAGTGTGACTTTGGGCGGGCCTGCTCCTAGAACCCCGGGCACGGCCTGCCGCCTACTCCTGCGGCCCCCTTGGGGGGGTGCCCAGACGACGGTGTCTGCTGCCTCGAGAGGGGGCGCGACCTGGGCCTGCTTGTGTTCCCCCGGATGCTGCTCCTGGCCGGGGATGGCCATGGCGAGGGCCCTGCCGAGCCGACGTTCGCCGAGGTGAGGCCTACTCCGTGGGACGCATCAGCGCTGGGTAGTGCGGCGCCGCTCGGCCTGGGGCCCTCCTGCGGGCTGGGATTGCATGGTGTGACCATCGCGACGCATATCCAGGAGGTGAAGTGCCATATCGCAGGCTAATAGCCTATTGCCGAGGTGTGACTGTGCGGTGGGTGGTTTCTAGCAGATCGTGCCCTGTCAGGCCGGCGGCCCTCCCTCTTACGGCACATCCCCCCAGCGGCTCCGGGTGGTGGCGTCCCGCAACCCAGGCGACTTTCTCCCGCAACCTCCTCCGAGATGGGTAGGGACAAGCCCAGCACGGCGGGCCCCAAACAGGGCACCTTGGACCAGTACACCACACCTACTGGGGGCTCCACGAGTGGTGAGGGGGCAGGCTCGACACCGGACAACGCGGCCCTCCTAGCGGCGATCAACAATGCCAGAGACATGCTAGATGCCAAGATCGGCGCGGTGGGGTCAGAGGTCTCCTTCTTGCGCCAGGATCTCCGAAAGGCCGTAGATCGCATCACAGAGGCAGAGACAAGAGTCTCGACAGTGGAAGACACCGTTTCCACCCTCCAGAAAAAAGTCAACAAACTTACTGTGGTGCCGCAAGAGCTGGCCTCCAGAGTGGAAGATGCGGAGGGTCGGGCGAGACGCAACAATCTCCGCTTCGTGGGCCTGCCGGAGGGTTGTGAGGGTGCCTCCATGACCCACTTCATCACCTGGTGGCTCACCGACCTCATGCCAAGCGACCTGCTGTCCGCGTCCTTTGTGGTGGAGCGGGCCCTGACTCAAAAACCTCCCCCTGGAGAGAATCCTCGACCAGTCATCGCCAAAATCCTGAACTATGCTGACCGGGACGCAATTTTGCGTTATGCCAGGACACACAAAGACAGCATTCAACACGAGTCTCGGTCCATCATGGTGTTCCCAGATTATACGCGCTTGGTCCAGCAGCAACGCCAGTCCTTCTCAGCTGCAAAACGCAAGTTGCGTGATATGAAGTTACAGTATATGTTTTTATATCCGGCCCGGATGAGAGTGATCTTCAACTCCAAGTCCTTTTTCTTTGACACTCCGGAGGCTGTCTTTGCCTGGGCGGAGGAGCGCCCCGACTCCGGCAGAGTTCACCGCCGCTGGTAGACTCGGACTCATCCCGCGGCTCACGGCGCAATAGGTCCCGGAATACCAAATCCAAGAGACGACACGGTTCCGGATCAGACATGCAGTCCACGAGTCCAGAACGACCCCCCTGACCTTGTCGCTACACCACAGGCGCCAACCGCAAGCTGACATTGATCGCCGTTTCTTGAACTTCTTCGTATGTATTTTCCTCTGAGCGGGCGTGGATGCCTGGCCGTGGAACCGCCAGGCCACAGACTTCTGGTGCCCCTCCTGTTCTTATGTTCTTTGGGTGGGTAGGGTGCCTTTGGTGTGCGGGCACAGGTCTCCCCGATTGGGAGCCTGGTGTACCTCACACCGCAACAGATACTCCTAGTTTAGGGCAGTGGGGGGTGGGGGGATTTTAGGGGAACGTAGTTTTAAGTTATTGTTTCTATGTTATACGCAGACAGGCTCTTTAGAACTCGATCTCTTCGATGTGATTTCTTTTGGGATGAGGGATAATGGTGTTAGGTGATGTAACCCCTTTAGGGGATCTTTCTGTGGTTTCATGGAATGTCCGGGGCCTCCTGAACAAAGTCAAACGGGGTGCTGTCTTGCGTCAGGCTAAGAGGTATGGGGCTGATATTCTACTCTTGCAGGAAACAACTCCTAGGCACCAAAGCCCCCTGTTTAGCCCGCTTTGGCTTTCACTACATTTATCACGCAGGGTTCACTAGGGGTTCCCGGGGGGTGGCAATTTTAATACAGTGCCGGGTTCAGTTCCACCAGGTTGCGCTCAGGGCAGATCCCGGGGGCAGATTCCTGTTTGTCACGGACACACTATATGGTGAACAGGTCACTATAGGTAGCATATACGCCCCCCGCTAGAGACGGCATTTATTGACAAGCTCTCTGGTATCTGGGGGGACTTGCCTGGCGCTACTAGGGGGTGACTGGAACGATACAATGGGACCATTAGATCGGCAACGTAATGCTGACCGCCAACCGGTACCAGGTCCCACTAAACTGTACACACTGGTCTCCACCCTGGGCTGGGCAGACGTTTGGCGAGAATACCACCCCACAGAACATAGTTACACATACATGTCCGCAGTCCACGGGTCACAATCTCGACTAGATTACTTTTTTGTCCCTCGCGTATTCCTCCATAGATTTTCACAGGTCACACACCATCCCCGAGGGCTCTCCGATCACTCCCCGGTCACTCTGCAATTTCACACATACTCCCGCAGACCCCCCTTTCGCATGTCCCCATGGCATCTTCGGTGCCCTGATTATCAGGATATGCTTCGCACGGCGATTACCGGGTACCTCGACTCCAACGGCCCCTCCGATCCATCCAAATGTATCCTATGGGAAGCCCTCAAGCCTAATGTTCGGGGTGCCGAAATTAGCTACTGTACCAACGAGAAACGCGCGCGGCGAGAGCAGTTGGAGGCTCTGGAGTCGCGTCAGACGGCCTTAGCCTTACAGCTTAACCGAGACCCTAGCCCTATTGTTCGGCGCAATCTGCTACAGGCGCAGCGAGAGCTACAGCAATATTTAATGGGTGAGGCCAAGGAAATCTGGGAAGCGTCACAACACCGGGTATATCAATGGGGCGACAAATCAAGCAGAATGCTCCACAGGCTTTGTCAGGCTGATAAGTCTCCGGCGATTGTCCCCACCATACGCGACACAGACGGGTCCTTATGTACATCACCAGAGGGCGTGGCCAGGGCATTTGCAAGACACTACACGTCCGTATACGCACGACGCGAGCAGATCTCGGCCGATTTAATTGCGGAATTCCTCACAGATATTCCACCGCGGAAGCTTCTTGATCACCTACGTACACAATTGGATGCCCCTATCACGGTAGATGAACTGACAGGCGCCCTCAATGCGTTACACCCAGGGCGTGCCTCAGGTCCGAATGGATTCCCCATGGAATTTTTGTGGCCCAATATACACATTCTAGGCCCCCACTTATTAGCGGCAATCTTGGAGGCCGAAGATCTAACCATATTGCCCCCAGATTGGCGACACGCCGAAATAGTTTTATTCCTTAAGCCCGGTCACCCCCCGGACGACCCGTCATCTTATCGCCCTATCTCCCTTATTAACTTTGAACCAAAGCTGCTGGGGAAAGTCCTTGCAGATCGCCTACGAACATGCATCTCGGAGTTGATCCATCCCGACCAGTCGGGCTTTATGCCCCACAGGGCCACTCGCCCTAATATTCGCAGAGTACATAACGCAATGGCTGCAGCCCCAGCGCTTGGCTGGCCGGCCGCCATGCTCTTGGCCGACATTGACCAAGCTTTTGACTCACTCAGTTGGGTCGATCTTTTCCAATTGCTCGAGGCGATTAATTTTGGTCCACGTTTCATTGCATATGTCCGCCTACTCTATACCAACTTAACGGCGTTGATACGCATAGCCGGGCAGTGCTCCCACCCTTTCCCTATCCAAAGGGGCACTAGACAAGGCTGCCCCTTGTCCCCATTATTGTTCGCCCTCGCGGTTGAGCCCTTAGCAGCATGGGTTAGAAGTGACCCGGTGCTCCGTGGCTTTGAATGGTCCCAGTCACGATCGGACCGTATCGCATTATATGCGGAGAATGTTCTATTTTTTATGACAGACCCATGGTTCTCTGGGCCCCGCATATTACAAATCCTCAGAGTGTTCGGGGAGACTGCACACGAACCCCGCAAAATCTGTGCTATTTCCGGTGTGCGGTCATCAGGGTGGCAAGGCTTGGGCATCGCAGTTATCCCGTGCGACAGACGGTTTCACATATCTTGGTATTTTCATGTCACCGTGCCCCAAAATCTCATGGGCGCACAATATCACCCCAATGCTGGCGAGTCTCAACGGCGAAACAGCAATATGGTCCTCCCTTCCCCTATCCCTATATGGGCGTTCGGCCATCTTTAAGATGGTATCACTGCCCCGGATACTATATCGCCTCCAAAACTTCCCTTATCCACTCCCGCGCTCGTGGTTCGCACAGATCAACGCCATACAAAATAAATTCCTCTGGAACAATGGGGCGGTCAGGGTCGCTCTCCGCACATGTGCACAATCCACATACTGTGGGGGGATCGCAGCAGCTGACATCTATTCTTATTACGTGGCATCCCACATACTTGTGGTGAATGAATGGTGGCACAACTCCCCTACAGACCCGGCATACGCGATTGAACACGCGGCAATGGAACGGACTCCCCTCCTCCACCTTCTATATAGTGCCACATACCTGGATTTCATGCCCCCCGCAGGTAAAGTCGTGATACAGCTATGGCGGGCTAAAGTCAGACAAATGGGTTGGAGCGGGAAACTTACCCGGGCTACCCCACTATGGCAGGGTCCGTACCTCCGCCCCGTGGCCGCATTGGGGGGTTGCCGGGGATGGGACTTAGTGGGAATATCGACTCTCGGGGATGTGATGCGCGGTACTACACTGAAATCCTTCCAGCACCTACAGGCGGAATATACCCTACATAAAACACAATTTTACAAATTCCTCCAACTCTGCCATGCACTCACCCCCCTGAGTAACATGCTTGAGACCCTTCTTGAGTTCCACCCATTAGAAGGCCGCCTGCTCATGGGCGAATTAGGCCTCCACAAGATCAGGAAAATCTACCAGACCCTGACGACCCATATACCGACAACACTTGACAAGACTCGGCTGGTGTGGCAAGCTGACATCCCAGATTTGACAGAGGACGATTGGGCCAACGCTATTGCGAGCCCGCGGGGTGCGGCGGTCTCTATGCAATACCGCTTGATTCAATTTAAATATCTGCACCGGGCGTACTATACCCGGACCAGACTCTGGCGGATGGGAGCTATCCAGTCCCCTATATGTCTGCGGTGTGACCGGGAGGAGGGAACATTCTTGCATACAGTATGGAGCTGTACAGCGGTGCAGCCCTTTTGGCGCAGAATTCGGACTTGCCTCAATGAGGTACTCTCGTGGGTACTCCGGCTTGACCCGCATCTATTCCTCTTACACAGCACAGATGACATTGGGGGTAATAAGTACAAGCAGCATTTATTGTTCTTAGCTCTCACTATCGCCAAGCGAGACATAGCACAACAGTGGAAAGGGACGTCTCCCCCTACCTTGGGCAAATGGAAGACCGAACTCGATAGGTGTATGGGGGCCGAAATTGCGGTCTTCACAGCTCGTGGCTGCCCTGATAAACATAGGAAAATGTGGACTCAGTGGGCATCATATCGAGGAATCGAGCTCCCCCCCCCCTGCCATCCGCGGACCCCTGACCTTTGCTCCCTATCCCTAATGCCCCTTGGTCGGCATATCCCACACCTTTTGAGACTGGATCCCTGTGCCATTGGTTCATGTACCCATGTCGTGAGATTGAGTGATGTCAGCAGTTTGTTTTGGTTGCACCACCTGCATGTTCGGCAGGTGTTTGAAATTGATAAAAATGCTGGTATTTTCATACTATTCATCCTTTTCTTCCTACAGGTCATTGTAGGGCTGTCGCCCGTCTTTCAAATGAATAACCAAATAAAATTTGTTGTTAAAAAACATTAAAAAACGGGGCCAAAAATGTAAACCCGATTTGGAATCCTCCGTTTCCTACTCCCTGTTCTATCTACAGAGTATATCCTACTTGTGCAACGAGAGGCAAAGAAAGAGGAAAAACGAAATTTTTCTTAATACTGCCCTCACCCACTATGCAGTGGCATGCTTCATCATAGGGGCGCTGCAGAAAAGTTTCCGGTTCACCTATCTACTATTTCCGAGAGGTGTACATTTTCCGAGAAATTCTCTAAACCCGGGACCGTCGTAGGAACGTTGTCTTATAGTCACACTTACATCAAAGACCAGCGTTCGTCCTTTCCCCATTCGGGTCCGCGTTGGGGAAAGGACGAACGCTGGTCTTTGATCTAAGTATAACTATAAGACAACGCTCCCACGACGGTCCCGGGTTTAGAGAATTTCTCGAAAACTCGGAAAATGTACACCTCTAGGAAATAGTAGAAAGGTGAGCCGGAAACATTTATTATTAACACCGCAGTGAGGGTCAAGACCACTTTAACCAAGGGATCCACACCCTGAAGAAGGCCTCATTGACCCATGGGGGCTATTTCGAGAGGCCGAAACATGTTGGTTTTTGCAGCTGGGATATAGGGGCAGTCACCCCTCCTACTTATCCCCAATTCCATTTTTAACCCTGCCAAGGAGAACCAAGAATAAAGGTAATCATATGGTATCTCCTTAGACAGTTTTATTCTTTTTCTTGCACTTTGTGATCCCTTCTTGAGGTAACATCCTTCCCCAGCACTCTATCTCTTTACTCTCTTTTAACTTTCTCCCTCACCACTTTACTCTATAAAAAATTGCGCTCCGTCCAGTGTGTTGGTCTGCACCTGGACGTCTGCAGCGGCCCTATGATGAAGCATGCCACTGCATAGTGGGTGAGGGCAGTATTAAGAAAAAATTCGTTTTCCCTCTTTCTTTGCCTCTCGTTGCACAAGTAGAATATACTCTGTGATAGAACAGGGAGTAGGAACCAGAGGATTCCAAATCAGGTTTACATTTTTGGCCCCGTTTTTTAATGTTTGTTTAAATAGTCCTTCTCTCTTTGTTAAGGACGGCTACCAGGACCTGAGCCAAAGTCTGCATACTGAACTTGATTTAGGTGGCAGAGATCTATTATGGGGAAAAGTACTCTGCCCTTTTTCACTATATATAGAAATAAAGGGAAAGTATCCTCATCCCAATTCTAGGGGTACGAGTTGCTCTATTGCTCCTAAAAGAAGGATCCGCTTGACATCATGCAGAAATTCTTCAAATATAGACTGGAGGGATACAGTGGCCATGGGACGCGAGGAGGGGGCGACAGGTGGGGGCCCGCACGAGGACCCGGATGACGATGCCCCGGACCCATCACTAAAAGACATTCTGAAGGCCATCAGAGAACTGAAAGGTACCCTGGAAGCGAAACTTGACCCCGTTACTGAGGCTCCCAATACTGTAGGGTATTGGGAGCCTACAGTCTAAAACTAAACGTCTGGAAGACCAGGTTGCCACCCTCACGAAGAACCAATCGGACATATACGCCCGGCTTGAGGGCCAGGAGGGAAGGGTCCGACGCAACAATATCCGCGTGGTGGGGGTGCCGGAGGGGATGGAGGGACCGTCAATGGACTTGTTTTTGAAGGACCTGATTATAAATCACCTGAAGCCCCAACGCCTATCGAACTTTTTTTCAGTGGAACGTGCCCATAGGGCTCTGGGAGGCAGGTCTCGTCCCGGGGCGCCCCCGCACACAATCATCGCCCGCATCCTGAACTTCAGGGATAGGGATGCAATCTTGCAAGCTGCACGTACACATGGCGATCTCTGGCATGAAAATGCCACCATCCGTTTCTTCCCAGACTTTAGGCGCCAGGTCCAGCGTCAGCGGCGCTCCTTTGATGTGGTTAAAAAAGCCCTGCGGGAACAGAGCATGAAATATATGATGCTCTTTCCCGCCAGACTTAAAATCCTTGATGGAGGGAAAGCATATTTCTTCGATACGCCTGCGGATGCGAGCGACTGGCTGGAGGGCTGGCGAACTGTTTGTCGCAAGGGAGGACCGCACCGGACCGGATCGGGCCGTGAAGAGACCGAGCTAGAGGAAGGGCAGTCAACCAGTGGTCAGATGCAATGGCAGCGGACAGATAAGTGACTTATGGGACACTCTTCACTTAGTTGAACCTGTACTCTATTTCTAAGTACACACTTTCAGGGTGTCATTGGGTCTTGGGAGGCAGACTGCGATACAAAGTGCCTCCCGCCACAGGGGGCCTGCGACCTTTCAACGGATTCATGCACTGCACGGCCCATTTATCCTTCCTTTTTTCTTCTATATGTGTGCAGTTTGGCCGCCTTTGTGGTTTGCTAGTGGGTGGGCCTTTTGACTGTTGCAGTATGGGCTTGTAATTTTCGTCAGCAGATCTATACTTCTTTGTGCTGGCTGCGAGTCCACGGCTCCTCACCAATGTTTGTCTCTGAATCGTTTGGGCGACAGGCACTCTGTATGTTAGGGAGGTTGGGGACTCACCTAGCAGGGTTGCAGAGAGGGGGGAGTTGGGTTTACTGTTTATTTTGTTCAGGGGGGAAGGGACACACGCTCGAGACCTTGATAGCCAACAGGTGATGGAGGTTGACCCGGAGGGTACTTCAATGGCGAGGGACTATTTAAATACTATAGGACCTACTCCCGATCATGGGTGACCCAGCTAGCATGCAGATATGGACCTGGAACGTGAATGGTCTTGGGAACAAGATCAAACGCAAATTAGTTATGCAACATCTCAAGAGGCCCTCCCCAGATGTAGTTATGATCCAAGAATCACACTTGCGGGGAAGTAGATGTAAGGCCCTAGATCGTTTTGGGTATAAAATGGTGGCCCACTCCGGGTTTAGATCCAGGGCACGGGAAGTGGGGATCCTGGTATGCAACACACTGCCCCTGGTTAGACCTGATACGTGGTCAGATGACGCAGGATGTTTTGCTGCGGTAGCAGGTAAATGGGAGGGGCGCCTGTTAGTATTCTGCTCTTGCTATATACCCCCGGGTCTCCACTCAGTGATCCTTCCAAAGCTGAGTTCATTCTTAATAGGCCTTCCCTTAGGTGTTCTCCTTATTGGTGGAGATACAAATGCAGTCATGAACCCGGAATTGGACCGTTCTGGCTCCCAGACAGGCAGGCAGGGGGAGCGTGGCCTGGCAGACTTTGCTACGGCCCTGGGCTTGATTGACTTGTGGCGGACACATAACCCCTCATTAAGGCAGTACACGTTTTATTCGGCACGCCATGGGTCCTTTTCTAGGATAGATCATTTCTTCACCCGCAACGATAAAGTGGGAGATTACCTAAATTCCAAACACATGGCACGGGGAATTTCAGATCACTCTCCAGTGTGCGTCACCCTCAGAGGCCCGGTTATTAACAGAGCTGCATTCCCGAGGATAGATCCTTGGCGTCTCTGAGACCCAACAATTAGGGGAAAGCTTCGAGAGGGCTCGGAGCTATATTTTAAAGAAAACAAAGGGTCTGTAGAGTCACATATTACAGTGTGGGAGGCCTATAAGACAGTATTGAGGGGGATGGCGCAGGCGCTGATTGGGGCGCAGAAAAAGGAGGAATCCCTGCAGATTCGACAACTAGAACAGGAAATTAGCCAGATTGAGGGGGATAGTGCAATAGCCTCGTCTACGGAATTGCGCCATAGGCTGACACTGAAACAGCGGGACCTCAGGTTCCTGGCAGATGGTGAGGCGCGGGCGTATGTGCTGGCTACACAGCATCGCGTATATGACGTGGGAGACAAGGCACTGAAGCTCCTGGCACGGCTGGAACGCCGCGATCGGGACCGATCGTGGGTGAGGGCGGTGAGAGATGTATCTGGGTCACTTCAGTCGACAAGTATGGATATAGCAGAGGCCTTTGCCACGCACTTTGAGCGGGTTTATGCCCCAGTATGTACTAGGTCGGAAGAGGACTGTGCAGAATTTCTGCGAGACTTCGCCTTGCCCATGTTGTCCCCAGAGGCGTGCGAACGGCTCGAAGCGGACCTAACGGAGGAAGAGCTCGGCAAGGCGCTGGGCTCCCTCAAATCCGGGAAAGCATCAGGGCCTAATGGGCTCCCAATAGAGATCTATAAAAGGCAGGCCTCGATCGTAATATCTCCACTCCTAGAGATGTTGAGGGAGGCGCGCGAAACCGGGCTGCTTCCGCCGGATTAGAGGGCAGCGACGATTGTAGTGATTGATAAAGTCGGAAAGCCACCCGATCAGTGTAGCTCCTACCGTCCTATCTCCCTCATTAACGTAGAAGCCAAGGTCCTCGCCAAGGCGTTGGCGGATAGATTGGTATCCGTCGTGGCAGAGCTTGTGCACGTAGATCAATCAGGGTTCATGCCCAGTAGAAGTACACGCCACAATCTGCGGAGACTATATGGGGTGCTGCACATGACTGAGGGCGCTGAGACTCCACAGATGGCATTGATGGTGCTGGACGCATCAATGGTCTTCGATAGTATCGAGTGGCCCTATTTGTTTATGGTTCTCCAGAGGTTGGGTTTCGGTCTGAACTTTTGTAGTTGGGTTAGACTCTTGTATGAGATGCCTACGGCCTGAGTGCGTGTAAACGGGGCAATGTCTAGATCCTTCCAGGTGCGTAGAGGCACCAGGCAGGGTTGCCCCCTGTCTCCGCTCCTTTTTGCTTTGGCACTGGAGCCACTGGCGCATTGGATCCGGAGGGATCCCATGATCTGGGGTATAGCGGCGCCGGGGGGATGGGAGGAGCGTATCTTCCTTTACGCCGATGATATTGTTCTGTATCTGGCACGACCATATTACTCAATAGCGCGAGTACTGCATATCTTCGAACTGTTTGGTAGCTACTCCGGCTATAACATCAACTGGTCTAAGTCAGTGATTTTTCCACTGTCGGGTCCCCCCCCCAGGATTCCGACGCGGTGTTCGGCCCCGGTGGTATCAGAGGGCTTTAAATATCTAGGCGTTTATGTCACGCAAGACAAGAAGGTGTTCCTCGAAAGGAATCTTGAACCCCAAATGAGCCGCCTGGGAGCGGATGTAAGTCATTGGTGTACTCTCCCGCTCTCCCTCATAGGTAGGGCGGCCTTATTTAAAATGATGACACTACCGAGGCTTCTTTACATTCTCCAGAATACTCCTTACCCTTTCCCCCCCGAATGTGTTCAAACGAATAGCACAGGCGGTTAGAACATTGCTGTGGGAGGGAGGATCCCAGAGAATTGCACTCCACAAGCTACAAAAGGGAGTGTATAATGGAGGCCTGGCTGTTCCAGACATCAGGCTATACTACTGGGCCTCGCTTCAGGTGATAAATGATTGGGTATACGTAGACGTTGATGAAACAGCCTACAGAGTAGACAGAACTGTTATGCCTGGAGGAAACTGTGAATCCCTCCTATATTCGCGGAGGTCGCGCTCGGAGTGGCCTGAACACACTAAGGTGGTGCTGCAGTGCTGGAGAGAGGCTAATAAACTCCTGGGGTGGGCAGGAAAACTGACCGGTAGAACCCCGCTGTGGATGGGCGATCAGTTGCGCGAGGTGGCTGCTCTGACGGGTTTCAAGGGGTGGAAACTGATAGGGATTGAATATCTGGGGGATATGTGGAAAGGGGATTCCCCCCTCGCGTTCGCAGATCTCCAGAGGGAATTCAACCTCCATCTGTCACAGAGTTATCACCATATGAGACTCTTGCATGCTCTACGCTCTCACGTACATAGTACTACATCTGTTCCGGATTATTCCCCGTTAGAAGACAGGTTGCTACTGGACCCCATCACTGAGAAACCGACATCCACGATATATCGTAAACTGATAAATAACGTACCAGACCACCTGATTACCCTCCGAGATGCCTGGGCCAAAGACCTTGGCAGCATAGACGATGAGGAATGGCAGGAGGCACTGCAGAGCCCTAGGGAGATCGCAATACGCTCTAGATTTAGATTAGTACAGCTGAAGATTTTACACCGCACCTACTACCCCCGCACGCACCTATACACATGGGGCAGGATTCCGTCAGTGCAGTGTGTTAGGGGATGTCAGTTAGGGGATTTCATTTCATTTCATTTCAAGAGGGTACCTTCCTGCATATCCTATGGGAGTGCCCCGAGATAGTTCGCTTCTGGAAGAAAGTTATTGATACCATGTCCAGGGTGGTGGGCGAGACGGTCCCGATGGAACCGAAGTGGCTTCTGCTGATCATTAAAGGCGAATCTGACTGGTCCAGATATGTGGGAATATGGTTGGCCCTGGCTGCGGGAATTGCGAAGCGCAACATTGCCAGGGGGTGGGGGGTGCCTACGCCTCCACAGTTGGAGGAATGGAAATGTGATCTTGACTGGTGCTAACGGGCCGAAGAAACTGTGTATAAAAGCAGGGGATGTGCTAAAAAATGGGAAAGAGTGTGGGCGCCCTGGCGAAAATACAGAGAATTTGGGGTGGATGTATAGGTGCTTGTTGGACGGGTACAATTATACTGTTTTCATTGTTCCCTCATGAATACATTGCTATTGATTTCTGTGGTCACTCCATGTATGGACTTATGGAAATGTTTTGTACTGTATGGTCTCTTGAGCACTGTTAATAAAAAGAATTAAAAAAAATATATATATATATATAGACTGGAGGGGTCTAGATATAGGAGGCTGGAAGCTGTAGAGCACAGTTATTCCTCACCATCAAAAGTATTTAACGTAGTACAGTCCAGGGATGGTAATGGTGGCAAAGCCTTTTCCCCAGATTGGAGAGTGCATCCTGAGAAGGTTCCAAGTAGGGTGGTGAAATCTCAAAAGTAGTCTTTGGGATTTCTTGATTGCGGAGGTCTGAGACACAGATATATCCTTTCATTTGAAGAGCCCCTTTCTCGGCTTCAGAGTGAAGTCTCAAGAACAATATGTAGAAGCTGGAAATAAAGAAGGCTTTGTCCTTGAAATTTAGAAAAGCCAATGCAAGGTGGAAGGAGGTCTGCGATAAGGCAGGTATCACTAGGATGACACTCATTATTTTGGCTGCGCCTCTAACCAACTTGTAACCTTGAGAACCTTGTCAGCAGATGGATCAAACGGGGTCTTTTGAACTATGCTGGATGGCTCATGATGATTTCATGCCGATGTGGGTGAATATGTAGAGCAAATACTTACATCAAGCGTAATTTGGTTTGAAGGACCGAGTATTCTTGATTGGCAAAAAAAGAGGCGCAAGGGGTAAATATTACAAGGTCATTACATTTTCTAGTCAAATTGATAGTCAGGCCCAAGTCATTCACTGTACTAGGCTGAAAGAGACAATGTTGTTGTCCAGATCAGCTATGTTACTGTGATGAAGAGAGAGAGTAAAAGCGGGGGATTGAATTGTGGGTTCTGATGGATACTTGGAAAAGCAGATTCCTCACCCTGTGAATACCTCCAGGCACCAGATTGGATCCAGAGATTTTTATCAGCAATTCCCCTGTGTGCAAGTAGGTGGTGTCGAGTGGCTCCGAATTGGGTCCAACCCCAACCATCAGAGCCACTACATAGCCACCATCTCTGCATGCTGACATCAGTTTGTTTCATTCCATGCCTTCTGACGTGGATCCGGAGCCTGCTCTCTCTTACTGTCAGGCCTGACAAAGTTTTTTCCAAAAGGTTTGATTTTTTTCCAATTTGAAAGGGACATATCTCCCCCAAAGACAACAGGTTTCAAACCCTGTAATAACTGCCAAAAACAGATGTCAGTGGTGGACCCCACAAGCTTGGTCTCTGATGTCTGGGCTCCTGACATGACAATGTTATGTGCCGATTGCACTCGGATGAATCTGAAGGCCATCCGGGACAGAGAGATCAAACTATGCCTCGGAGCACAGCAGAAAGGCTAGGAAGGCTCAGTTGTGGTTGAAGCCGAGGCCATGGACATGTTCTTGTTCCCAAGTCAGTCCTGAGACAAGTCATCATCACGTTCGACGGGTCAAAAGGAAAAGAAATACAAGGTAAGTCAAAAGAAAAGAAACACAAGAAGTCCAAACATGGCTCCCCTTCATTCCACTACTCTAACCAAGAGGAGTCCCAAGGATGTCAGTGTACCTCGCCAACTTCGAAACCGTTGTCGGCTTCAGTCCAAATCCAACCAGTTTCCATCGGTGACGCAGAAGCAGATTAAGTCCTTTAAGGACGCCATGCTGTAGATATTCTGTACGTTGCCAGATCTTCCTAAAACGCCTTCGGGCCCCATAGATTAGAGGAGGTCTCCATTTGGGTTATCACAGGCAGATCTGTTCCCGACGCCGTATTTTGACCCATTTCCGTGGTCAGCGTGACTCCATGGCAGATGTCTGCTCCATCACTTTTACGGCACCAAGACCGGTGCCAGGCCCCTGAGCATCAATGCCGGCAGCAACGCCACCAACGCTGGAGGAGAAGCCGATAGTCCTTTCAAATCTGAAGGCAAATCCATTGCAACCTCATTCGAAGTCACGCCACCCCCCATCAATCCCCAACATTCCCCCGACCTCTCACTCAACCTTAATTGGATTCGGATAAGATTCCTATAAATTTGAGGTATTCAGACTGGGAGCCACAACTTTGTTTTCCCTCAGCGGCGCATTGTCGTCCGATAGGAGATTGGATCAGCAGCCTGATCCATGAGTGGGAAAGCATCACACTGGATAGAAGGGTGCTTGAAACTGTCCAAAACAGTTATGTCATATCCTTCCTCTCCACCCCTCTGAACATGACTCTTGTAACACAGCAACATCCCACTTACAACAGAGCAACTTTCCAAGGACCACTTGTCCACTCTGCTTGATTAATTTAAACTCTCTAGGACAAGGGAGTCAAAGAGAGGGTGCCCGTGTCAGAAGTCAGAACTGGTTGTTCCTCCCTGGTGCTGAAGAAGGACGGAGGACTTCTTCCTATTTTAGATCTCCGCCCTCTGAACTTCTTCCTCTTGAAGAACAACTTCAAAATGCTCACCCTTACTTCAAGATCGGTCTTTTCTGGATCCAGGAGAGACGATGGTGGTGTTGGATCTGCAGGATGCCCATTTCCACACTCCCATTCTGCAGCCACACTGGCGCTACCTGCGCTTTCAGGTAGGCCATATGAGCGCCTTCAATTCTCAGTTGTCCCCTTTGGTCTTTCCAGTGCGTCTTGGGTGTTCACGAAATAGAGGGTGGTGATCGCTGCTCATCTTCAGGGGTTGGAATACCAGTCTTCTCATACCTTGACAACTGGTTGTTGAAAGCGGGCTGCTTTCAAACAGTTGTGAACCACCTCCAGACGATGGCACAAACTGTTGACATCGCTGAATTTTCCCTCAACATGCCCAGGTCCAACTTGACTCCTTCCCAGAGACTCTCTTTCATTGAAGCCATCCTAGACATAGTGCTGTTTCGAGCCTACCCTCTGCCTCAATGAATCCAGGACAGTCAGACTATGATCTCGATGTTTAAACCTTTAATCGGAGTCTTGGTGAGAGCAACTCGTAGCCTTCTTGACCTCTGCTTCTGGACCACGCCAGATGGCACACACAGGCTCTGCAGTGGGATCTTTCGTCTAAGTGGACTCAGCAACAAGGGAACATTTCAGATTTCATCCAGGGGATCGAGGAGACTGCAAAGGATATGCAGTGGTGGCTGCTGGACCATAATTGGCTGCTGGACTGCTGGTCCCCGCCCCACCCAGAGCTAACAGATCATCTGGGAGAGTGCAGGGGATTCTGTCTCTAGAAGAAAACCATCTCCACATCAACCTGTTGGCGTTACGAGCAATTTGCTTGCCATTAAAAGCCTTCCTCCCATCCATCAAGGGAGAATGGGTGCAGGTACTCACAAACAACTTCACCACCATGTGGTATTGCAACAAGCAAGGCAGGGTACCATCGTGGATGCAGTGCCAGCGGGCCTTGCGCCTCAGGATCTTGCTGAGTTGTCAGGCCATCTCCCTGGTCATTGACCACCTGGCAGGATCACAAAGGCAGACAAACTCAGCTGAAATTGCCTAGCAGATCACTCAGAGGTGAAACAGGACTTCTTCTAGCAATGGGCAGAACTTTGGCCCAATCTTTTTCCACTGCCAAAAACATGCAGTGCCCAAACGTTTGCGGGTTAGAGCTTCAAAGGAACTTCTTGATGGAAAAGCCTTTTGCATGGATTGGAGCTTGTGACTCTTGTATGCCTTCTCGCCACTATCTCTCCTGCACAAAGTTCTGAAGAAGATCAGGAATGACTGTGCCCAAGTGACTAGTGGCTCCAGATTGGGACAGTAGTGTGTGTTACCCAGAGCTTCATCCTGACCATGAGCATCTGTCCTCTAATTCGGCTGCCTTGTCTGGAGGACTGCTTATTGCAGCAGCAGAGCACAGTCATGGACCCAAGTCCACACAACTTACACCTCCATGCTTGGAGATTCAGCAATGACAGTTGACGCCTTTAATTTTTCCCCAGAAGTAGTAAATGTTATTTAGGCAGCCAGATGCTCCTCTAATAAAACCATCTATGCAAGACAGTGGGAGAAGATTGTTGTTTGGTGTCCTCCCAACACATCCAGTCGTTAATAGCCCAGTTGTCTGATGTGCCACATTTCTATTTATCTCTAGCCCAGTAAGGTCTTGCTGTGGCACCAGTTAAAGGTTATGTCATGACCTTATCAGCATTTTTATGTCTACTTGATTAGCCATCTTTGTTCAAGTCACCTGTAATGATGCAAATTAAACGGGCTGACACATATGTTTCTGCCAAATCCATTTGTGATGCGAGAGTAGGACCTCAATCTGGTTTCCTGATGTGCACTCTATTCATACCAATGCACAGCTCCCCTCTTCGATTGCTTATGTTGAAGACAATGTTCCTCATAGTGATAACGTCAACTCGTCACGAGAGGTGAAAGCACTCTACGTTCAGCACCTTCTTTCCAGACAAACCAGTGCAAAGGACCAAAGGTTGTCAAACGTTTCAACATCAGACAATTGATTACCGTCTGGTCTTCTTCATCCTCCTCAATTATCTAAGGAGGAAGAGAGACTTCATACCTTAGACCCAAAGAGAGCTCTGAGCTTTCTACATAAATCGCACTAAGGGCCACCGAATGAACAATCAGCTCTTTCTAGGCAAAACAAACGACAAGCAATGCAGAAACAGACCATCTCTTGATGGATTGTCCTGTGCATTAAAATCTGTTATGGACGGCCCAAGAAACAGTCTCTGGGCTCATTCTACTGGAGCAAATGCTGCTCCTACTGCACTGACATGCGGTGTGCCAGTCTTGGATATCCAGGACATTGGGGACGCATTAGATGGTGCTACCGGGCCGATTCTCTTAAAATGAATGTTTGTGAGATCGCCCGCCTCAACCCGCAACCTATGGGGCATTTCTGAGCCTACACTAAGGGTATAGGCAAATGCCAGTAGAAGATCTGTAAGTGGATATATACTTACTCTAACACCTGAAAAGCACCGGAAGGCATTGTACTTTATATCGAAGAAGGGATCTGCTCTTATAAGGTCCTGATGAAAGCCAACTGACCCAAGACAGCACCAATGGCTGAAACAGGTAGACCGCCGATGTGAGGGACAAGTAGTGCTTCCTGAAAACATCTCTCATCTTACCCCTATTCAGATTCATATTAAAGTTACAGGCACTGGTATAAAAGGTCATTCTAACTATCTTCACAGATCACACCTTAATTTTACATCCAGATACTCTCCCTCCTGTTGGAGGTGTTACTTACATGGACTACCCCATGCCCAGGTAGGGGACTCGATGATAAAGCTGTCCACTATACTATGCCAGTGGAGATTATATACACCACTGACTGGAACTAGTGGGTGAGGGTCTCCAAGAAACTTGTTGTGAGGCTCTGGAAGTAGAGTACTGAGGTTTTACTCTACTATGATCTATTCAGTCTTGGATATCTGTCAGGCTGCTATGTGGGCGTCGGTTCACACATTCACAAAGCAGTATTGCCTGGATAGCCAGGTCCAGCAGTAGGGGCAATTAGCCTTATCCGTCCAGCAGAATTTCCTGGTCTGAGCCTTTCCATAGACCCACCACCAAGGAAGGTACTGCTTTGCTATCTATTCACAAAGGGCCTGATTCACAAAGGTAAACTCACACTTTTATGTAAGTTTAAGTTTTTTTGATATTCACAAATACTAGTTAATAGTAAGTTTACAACTGCAGGGAATCTGCAGTTGGGGCGGAGAACAACACACAAAAAGGTAAGGCAGTCCTATATTTTTATGTGCGGAGGTCTCCGCAGTCATAAACGTACTATTAACTTGGAGTTTGTGAATACCCCAAAAAACGTAAACTTACACAAAAGTGTAAGTTTACATTTGTGAATCAGGTCCAAGGTGAGGAACAGGAAGTTAGAAGTAACGTTCTTTCTGGTGGATAATCTATTGAACCGCAGATTTCTCACGAACACTTCCAGTTCTGTGAAATGGACTCCTGTGGTCCATGCCATGTTAATAAGATTCCAACTTGGTGATCTGCACACTGGCACAAATTGAATATAAAGGCTCCGCGTACAACGGCGTTGACAGATATCAGAAAGAAACTGACATCAGCGCGTGATAGCGATGGCTACGTAGTGGTCCTGACATCATTTTCAGTGCAGGAAGGACCAGACGCGGAGATACATAACGCCATATATCAGCGTGGGAGGGAATTGTTGAGAATAATCTCTAGATCCAGTCTGGTGCCTGAGGGTATCCACAAGGTGAGGAATCTGCGGTTAGATAGAGTATCCACCAGAAAGAGCATCACCGATGGTAAGTAACTTGTTTTTCCATGCCCGTTTCAGATTGCTGATAAGTTTAGACAGGTGTGCACAAGCTTTAGCACCCATGTGCAGTAAGTAATCAGGTTGAATAGGTTTCTTTTTACATTATCTTATTTGGTTTTTGGTAGGAAGAGATGGCGGTTTGGGTAAGATCATGTTGAGAACATCAGAACTTTAATACCCGAGGTGAAAGCGGTAACTATGGATGGGAGTCTAAATGAGTATCTTTGAAGATGGGTACTATTGACACATAGATGTATGCAAAGGCCGGGCTCATGATTAAGGTCCTTATTATATCCTTTGTTAGAGGCTGTATCAAAGATCCTTTTAATGTATAGATGGCCTCCCATTCATGCGAACCAAGTCAAGCTCTTTCCAGCTAGACAAACTCGTGATTCCATCTGCTGTGATTCCTTAGGAAATTTCTAGCCATTCCTTGAAACCAGTGCAACCACTTCAGCTAAGATAATGTTGAATGTGGTGGCTTAAACAAGCAAATAAAGAAAATCTGAATTTGCAGACACTAACAGCACAAATGTGGGAAGAGCTTTTAAGGAATGACAGTTAAAAGTGGTCCTTGTCAATTAGAAAATGTGAGTGTGAGCATACCTGCACTGTAAATGGGAAAGGATATGTGCTGCACTGAAAGAATAAATACAGTCTTTGAGTCTCATGTTTTAAATATGTGAGACATATATTTTTCTTTCTATGAACATGTGGTACTGTTCCCATGGCGCTGGTAATTGGAGAAAGTAGCAAGTAGGAGGAAAAGGATTCATGACCACAAATCAATGCAGAGAAAAGTTCCTTCATGCACCAATTCAACAAATCAAACTAATACCTTTTTATTTTTCTTCAGTTTTCTCTTTTCTTTCTTTTTCTGTAAATACTTTTCCCAAGGAGTCAGTTTGTCCTTTCCTTCCAGCTTGTTTTTGACCATCTTTTCAGCACTTTCTTTGAACCCTTTAACAACAAGAAACATACCTTTTTATTTAAAGTGATAGGCAAAGGTAGAAATGTCCTTTTTTTAGACACATCCAACATTTCATAGAGACCCGTACAGGAAGTGTATGCACGTGTTAAAATCAAACAGGGATTCTAGTGAGGCCATGCAAGGCTTAACGTTAGCAAAACTAGATTCTGCCCCCTATTTGCAAGCAACGCTCTCCACATTAATAATTTTTCTACTGCAGCAATAATGAGCAAAGGAAAGGGATTTTTTTTTTCTCTTTTAAGTAGGTAGGTAGGTAGGTATTTTTATCCCTCCTTACTTTGACCTACTAAAGACCTAGGCATAACTATGGGCTTAAATTAACAGTGGGACAATTAGAACTGCACATATTGTGTCATTATTGCTATGGAATTGTGTGTTTCTGGGAAGTGTGGTAGGTTCTCTTTGAATGCAAGTAGATTACAAAAAGTACAGCATATGGTCCTTTTATGGTTACCAAACAAAATACAAAATCACTAACAACATCTATAAGTGCGCCAGTCTAAAAAAGTGCTGAAAAGAAGTAACCTTGACAGCATCTATTTACCGGGTGATTCCTACAAAGAGTGGAAAATATTCTTGAGAAATAATCCAGTGGTACAAAAATTCATGTTCGTAGTTTCATGAACAATGGTATTACTACATTATGGGTCAGATAATACTGGAATATTTGTATGGGAGGAATTCTGTTTTCAGGATTCAGAACACCCCAAAGGGTTACATGAATGCCATAGCTGTGCCTTACCATATACACCAAGTCTTGGCCTTATGCTAAGACCCTTTACCAAGATTATATTCATGATGTAATGAACTGAAGTTTGCGAACAGAAAAAGCTGATTTTGGGGGAAAAGGTTTTGCCTCATAACTCTGAACTCTTCCATCACCCAGCGATACTACAGAGAAAATTGGAAACTTTGTGCATTTGTCACACTAAAATAGGAACTCTATCTAGGAGGTAAAATATTATCCTCTAATTAAAGTTCGGAAGTAGTAACTTTCTAAACGTCTTGGTTAGAAAGTCTTTTCCCACGGATATCATAGCTGCAGTTTGAAAGATATGAATTGGTGAAGTGAGGCAGGTCTGCTGGTAGTTTTAGAGCACCTAATTTTTACTCTGTTCTCTTAGTCTCCTTTTGTCACATCTTTGGGTTCTTATCAAGAAGTCGGAGATCTGAGGGCCTGAAAGAGGCCAAAGTACTACAGAATACTCAGGCACCAGCAGCATGAACTTGACCAGAAGCAAATGCACCTTAAATGCAGAAAAACAAAGCAAAAGGAGAGCACCGGTATAGTGTGCCCCTCAGTGTAACTACTCTTGGAGGTCGGGGGAGGCATTGGGCATGCTGCTCCATGGATACCCTATTTGCTCTTCAAGACTGAAGGAGCACTTTTTCACGTATGCCGGGTCCGTCTGTGGCATATACCACCATTCATTGGCAACACAATGGGTAAGAGTGAGATGTTGACTGTGCCTGTACAACCAGCGGTGCTGCTCTATCTTTTTTTATTTTTGCTCGAGAGCAGCTGGCTTAGACAGGTGGCCCACCTGAGGAGGTAACTAAGTACTTGGAAGCCATCTTGTCCAACAAGGTGCAGATCTGCTACTGAAGAGGACAACAACCCACACAAGGTGGGAAATGCAAAGAAATAAAAAAGCATTGTGTAACACTTCTGTGGACTTCATAAGATCAGAGTTGGGCATCCTTTCAATGCTTAATTAATTACTCATAACAAGTTAGTAAAAGTAATGCATAGTGTGAACATACTTCAATCTGCTTTAAAATTAGTGTTTTAACAGAAAACCACTAATTACATTCAGAAGAGAAGTGGATAATGATGGAACTGCAGTACTAAGTAGACCTTTTGATTACCAGCTTGAATAAATAAGGGCTTATTTAACATTTAATTAAGGCTGCCTTATCTTCAGTTTCTTTGATTTCAGACTTCAATAATATATTTTTTTCTCACAACAAATTTGATTGATTTTTTTAGTCATTACATTACGGCCAACATGTCCCATCAAATCATGCAGTGCAGTAGTAACCCATCGCCCACTCCCAGTGACACTGTTGGAAAATACATTAAACAATTTCACCATCCCGCCCACGATCAATACGCCAATTTTCTCATCACCATGTACACTAGCCCGGTGTGGACGCCAAGGGGCTTGACGATCCACCATTATATTGCTGTATTTCGGTATTAAGGAGAGAGTCCACCGTAAAGACCGGGGCCAAGACTATGCCTCTATGGTTTGCCCACCGCTGCCATATCTTAGCGTGTTTTTGCGGGCATCCCCTAGCTCGGTAGACAGCAATTTCCATTCCCATACAATGATCCATTCCATTCTTCCAGGTGCCTACTGTGGGTGGCGATACATCTTTCCACAGCTTTGCAATATCCAGTTTTGCCAACGTTAAGGCGAGAAACAGTAGGTGTCTTTTTTTTAATTTTTTTTTACCTATTACCCCTATCTTCTCCGTACTATCGAGTAAAATCAGTTTAGGGTTAAATGGGACATCCCAGGACAGGACCCGCTCCAGGCACGTCACTACACCCCGCCAAAAGCCTGATAGCGCTGTGCATTCCCACACCGTGTGCACAAAGGTGTCCTCGTTCACACCACATCTAAGGCACATCGGTGAGGCAATGGCACCCATGCGCCACAGACGATGTTGGGTGAAGTAAACTCTGTGCAAGACTTTTAATTGAATAAGACGGAGTCCTGACGATATTGCCGCTTCACGTGGTGCCAGGAGGGCCTCGGTCCAATCATCGTCGTCAAGTGTGGGCATATCCCCCAGCCATTTCCATCGTAGGGCCGGGAGTGTGGTAGCACTATGTGTTGTTAACGTCTGATAAAGCTGCTTAATTTCATGTGTACCAAGTCACTCAACAATAGTCTACCCTCCAGAGGGCTGAACTCCGGTAGTTCATTGGGATCGCGAAGGAAGGGGGTTAAAGCGTGGCAAAACTGTAGATATTTGTAGAATTGATGTATGTGTAATTGAAAGTCTACCTGCATTTCTTGACAGGACTGAGCTGCGCATAACATCTCCTAGGGCAGAGATACCTACTGCGTCCCACTGCCGAAACCCCGACAGATATGCTACCTGGCCAAGGAAATTCCCGCCCCACAATGGTGTCATCCGAGTCAACCGAGCCCACCAATCCATCCGCTTGAGTGCCCGTTTCCATAGGGGGAGTATAACTTGTGTCGCTGGGAGAATGTGGCTCCCTATCCTCCCACTGTAGAGAAGGTAAGTCACCCATTGCCCAGCACTTTTTCACGTATGCCGGGTCTGTCTGTGGCATATACCACCATTCATTTATAAGTGGCAGGTGGGTTGCAGCATAATAGGAGTAGATATCTGGGGCAGCGTTGCCCCCATTAAAGGTAGATTGGAAACCGGTCCGGAGGGCAATATGCACCGCCCCCCCCACCTCAGAGGAACTGCATGAGAGCCGTATTTACTTGACTGAACGATGTTTGAGGGATAGTTAAGGGGTAATTTTGTAGATGGTATAAAATCCGCGACATGGAAACCATCTTAAAGATCATAGAGCGGCCCAATAGGGGGAGGGGCAGCGGGGATCATAGTTTAATCTAATCTCACACGAGGACGGATTGGGGCTATATTGTGATTAGTCCGGGACAATGTATACCCCCAGATATTTAAAGCAACCGCTAAGGTCAGTCCAGAGGCCCAGGCCATGTCACTGGGCGTCTCCTTCATAAAGAACACCACAGATTTTTCCACATTCATGCGCAATCCCGAGGTCTCACCAAATATACGCAGTATTTGCAACAGTCAAGGGTCAGAGGATCGGGTAAGAAAGAATAGTGCATCGTCGGCATACAAGGAGACCCTATCCGACAGTTCCAGTGACCACTCAAACCCTTTCAATATAGGGTCAGAGCGCACCCATACCGCCAGGGGCTCTATCACCAGGGCGAAAAATAAGGGGGATAACGGGCATCCCTGTCTAGTGCCTCTGCCTATGTCAAAGGGGTCCGAGATTGCCCCAGCGACCCCAACCGATGCAGTCAGTCCGCTCCATAGAATTCGGACATAGTTTAGGAAGCTCAGACCAATGTTAATTCCCCTGAAGCAGGGCAAATAAATATTGCCAACTGACCGAATCAAAGGCTTTGTCCATGTCGGCCAGGAGCACTGCAGCCGGCTTACCAAGGCGGTCGACCATAGCCAAAGCATTGTAAATGCCCCGTATGTTGTGACGTATGGATCTCTGAGGCATTAAGCCTGCCTGATCCAGATGAATAAGATCCGGCATATGCTGCAGCAGTCTATTGGCCAGAGTGCATATCTGATGGGCGCCCTGGTTTTGGTAAAACCACAATTTCCGCATGTCGCCAGTACTGCGGGAGTATGGCTCTGTCCGATGCCTCCTGGATATCCTCCAGCAGAGCACTGCCCAGTTGTGGCATAAAGTGCTTCAAAAATTCACACGAGAACCCGTTGGGCCCGGTGGCCCGCCGGTGCGCAATTTAGCCAGGGCTGACGCCAACTCCTCCGTCGTGATTTTTTCATCCAGTTGTGTGCAAGCTGCGGTCGACAGGGTACGCAACGGAATATCTCTAAGGAATTACTGAACCAAGTCAGCACTAATTTGGTCATTCTCTGCATATAGTGACTTGTAGTATTTGCAACATCAAGAGAACCAGACACCAGCCCCACCCCAGGGATCCCGCACCACCGGCATCTCAGCCTTTGCGGCCTGGCACAGTCTATGGAGCATACGGCCAGATTTATCACCCCATTGGTATAGTCGGTGCTGTGTGGCCTGCCATGCGGTCTTCGCCTCGTTTAGAAGATGCTGTTGGTAGAACTGCTGGGTCAGGTTAAGCTGTGATCTCGCTTCCTTGTTTCCCCATCCTCCACTGTCCTCTTCTAATTTCTCAATCTGTGCTTCAAGGGCCACCCGCTCCTGAGCTCTACGCCTACGTTCTCCCACGCAAAAACTGATGTTGGCTCCTCTAAGAGTCTGTTTAAGAGCCTCCCATAATAACTCTTTGGAAGGAGCCGTAGGCGAATTTAATCCAAAGTAGTCTTCAATTGTTTTTTCTGAAGAGTCGCCCTATATGTCGGGTTCTGGAGCTGCCATGGTGACATGTGTCACCGAAATCTAGCACGGCTCACGCCAACATGAAACTCCAGTGACACGGGGGAGTGATCCGAAAGTCCTCATGGGTGGATACGGGGCAATGACAGCCTATGCAGATATGTATTGGCAATGAACAAATAGCCTCATCTGGAGAAGGACCCATGAACTGACGAATAATATGTATAGCCGTTCTCAGTGGGATGATAGGCCCTCCAAGTGTCAGTCCAGCCTAAAGTAGTCACGAGGGCGGACAGCCTGGAGTCATAAGGGGCGTTGCGCCCGCTCCCAGTTCATCATCTATCCACCCTAGGGTGGATAACATCATTCCAATCCCCCCCACCAGGCAGAAACTGCTAGGCAACTCGCCCCACATACGGATTTGTGGGGCGATTGGGGGGGGAGGTGTGTAAACACTGCCCAGGGGGAGTTGCTCCCTATGGAGTTCACCTGCGACTATAAGGTAGCGACCATGGGCATCTGTACACACTATGAGGTTGAAAGGGAACCCTGCAGTGGACTAGAATGCCCGTACCCCGTGTGAAACCGGAGTGCAATATCTGTGTGTAACCATGTGAAGCGAGGCATGGAGTCTTAGTCCCCAGAAGATGGATCTCCTGTAGCAGCACAATGTCTGCCCCTATACGTTGTGCCTGGCAGAGAACTACTCCACGTTTGATTTTATCAAGAACCCCTCTGACATTCCATGTGAGGATTCGGAGGAGGCCACCCGTGTATCCAGGAGCGAGCTAGTCATGAGTGTCGGTGACGTGTGTCTGATCGAGCGTGAGCAATGGGACCGCATCAAAACATACGTAAACAACATTTGATATCAACAGTTGCCCCCCCGCCCAATCCCCATACTTCAATAAACAAGAAGTATCTGTTGTGGTTTGTGTCCCCACCGACCCCCAACGGGAGGCACGGAGAAGAGCACCACCAATGGATCTCACTTCCCCAACACCTATAGAACATGATCTCTTGAGGGAGCTCCTGCCTATGTCTCTCTAGAGTGGCAGTTATATTTAGGTGCCCAAATAGCCTACGCCTAGAACGAGTTGAAAAACAACCCCCCCCAGCAGTGTGTATAAGAGTATAAGAGCACAAAAAGCATGAACACATTATAGAGGAAAGGAAAGTATGCAATCCCATCATGGTATTAAGATATAGTCGATATCAGTTTATCAGTTGACTATGGAAAACCAGCAAAACAGTCTCACGTGATACAGCTACATAATGGTATGAGCAGGTGGTATTGTTCAATGTTGATCGTCAGCACGTGAACTTCTCCAGGACGATCGTGATCTGTTGCGGCGCTTGGATGTGGACTTCTTGGGATGGTTGCGTTGGTCACTTTGTGACGAGTCGGAGTTCATCCTGGGCGGAGTATGTGGTTTGATCACCACGGACTCATCCATCCATTGGAAGGCGGCCTCTGGAGTGTCGAAGAACAATGTACGGGAGTTGTAGACCACCCTCAACAGAGCTGGATATAGCAGCATGTACTGAATCTTGAGGTTCTGTAACTTTTGTTTTGCCGCAAGGAAGGAGTATCGTTGTTGTTGGACCATCTTGGTATAATCCGGAAAGATCATGGTATGGGCCGATTCATATGCAATTTCTTTTGGCTCTGATCGTATCTAAGGATAGCATCTCTTTCCAGATAGTTAAGGAGTTTTACAATGATAGGTCAAGGCCGCGCTCCAGGTGGAGGCTTCTTCACCAAGGCTCGGTGGGCTTCCTCAACCGCAAAACAGGCTCTCCATTGGGACCACCGATTTCAACCACTGCATCAGGAATTTGTCCATGGAGGCGCCCTCGCAGCCCTCTGGAAAGCCCACAAATTGCAGATTGTTCAGTCTTGCGCGGCCCTCCGCATTTTCAATGCGTATTGCCAGCTCCCTGGTTGTGGCTGTTTAAGTGCTTATTTTATGTTGTAGGGCCGCTACCGAGTCCTCGACCCCAGACACTCTTGTTTCTGCCTCCGTGATGCAGTCCACCGGTTTCCGTAGATCCTAGCGCAACAGTGCCACGTCGGAACCCACCACCCCAATCCTTTCCTGGACTGGGTAATGGCCGCAAGCAGAGCAGTATTGTCTGGGCACTGCGACGGGGACTTTGCTCGATCGGCGCTCGCGTATTGGTCCATAGTGCTCTGCTTGACGGACGCCGATTTGTCCTTGGATGTCATGAGGTAGCTCGTGTTCTAGGACACCATGGAAACATGTCCAAAGAAACAACGGCGGACCCTTAATACCGCACCTCACATCAGTTCCAAACAATTATTATCCTGCGCAGCCACTCCCACCGTCAGCCGTTGTTTGACGATTCTGTGTTCCAGATCAAAAGTTGCTGTTTGTAAGACGGGGTGCGCAGATCACAAAGTCCAATAGTCAAGCAGGTGATGTGTATGTATGTGACTCACGGATACGAACACACTGTGGTAATTACCATTCTTATATACAGGTTTTATTATACCTGCCAGATTCTTGTATCTGGTCCAGCAAATTACCCTGGACCACAACACAAATGGTTTCATTTTAAACATGAGCGAAGAAACAGCATGCATAATAGGTACATACACATCACCTGTTATGAATTGATATGAAATTGGGAAGTTTATACCACGAACCTTACTGCTTAAGGAGCCTGTAATATTTGCCTTTCCACAGCTCAAACACATACTTTGTTTAGCCCTGATGAAGTTCCCAGTGTGGGAAAGAAACAAGTTGGCTGAGTGTTTCAACTAACAGTATCTTAAAAATTTGAAATAAAGAAGGTTATTTTAAAACTACAGCTTGACTATTGGACTTTGTGATCTGCGCACCCCCGTCTTACAAACGACACCATGGAAACATCCTCGTCAGGCCAATTAAGACAGGCCTTCTCCTGCCCCGGGAACCGCAGACACACGACGACGGCTGCACCCCGACAAGCTGCTCTAAGCCCAGTCCACCCCGGCCAAAAGCCGCACCAGGACCTAGCCTGGCCGATTCTGCAACCAAAGGCGGACCGCGGTGCGGTGCCCCCTAACGGAGCACCACCACATGAAATATGTCTGGTCGACCACACCGCCACTGGCCCATGTAATGGGAAGACAAGATGCGAGGGGGGGGATGGGGGGGATGTGTTCACATGCCAAAAGGGCAGCTCCAACGGTGTTAACCACTACCACACCAAATTTATCTAACCAAGCGTCAACGCAAGTCTACTGTGGGGGAGGCCCCCCACTCTAACCCCAGTGGCCGGTGCCAGATCTGCAAAATCCTCTCCTAGGTTTGCCGATCTTTCTCAGGAGAAGGGAGTGAGATAGTAGGGGGGGGTGGAGCCATGGGAACTGACCCTTGGCCCCGATGCGCCACACTTTCACTACCCCCCCCCCTCCTCCCCCCCCCAGACAGCCACGAGAGTCCAAAGGAAGAAAGGGGGAGGGGTGCCGTTGCTGCCAGCCGAGCCCGCGCGTCTCCAACCGGGCTGGGCCTGCCCCAACCGGACTGCCGTTTCTGCAGACGGGGCCAATGCCAGTGTCCTTAGTTCACGCTGCGGCTGACCCACCTGTCTCCCGCGGCGGGCCCCCACCAGTGTTTCTCTTTACTGCGGGCACTGGACCTAGGAGCCCCCAGGGTCTCTGGAGCATTGCATCCAGGTATCAGTGGGCAGGCTCCTCCTATGCGCCGCTGTGAGCCGGCCTGTCCAGATCACGAGGCCCAGCCTCCTCAAGTTCTGTCGCGCTGCGCACCGTCCACCTCCCGCAACAGGCCTTCGCCAGTGTTCCCTCTCACCTCAGGCCCGGACCAGAGTGACTCCAGGGTCTGTATCCCAGTTCCAGCGGGGCCGTCTTCTCCCTAAAGTCACTGCGCACCGACCAGGCCCAGAGCGTGGGGCTAGGCCGCCTGTGGATCCACACCTCAGCCGGCAGCCCACACAGCTAGAACCGCTGCTAATCGCCACTGTCCAGATCCCCGGGTTGTGGATGGTGCAGCTATCGTCTAGTTCAGTGTGGCGGGCCGGATGATAGACGGATTATAGGCCGACTGCCGGGAGCTCGTGTAGGGTGCGCCGCCATCTTCGCGTGCCAGGCCACACCCCATCGGACTTCTATATTTGACCATTATTATGCATTCATTTTGGATTATTTTCATTGAGATTACCAATATTTCAAGAATCAGCATTTAGAGGGCTGCAATAATATCAGAACTACAAGTGCATCAGATACCACTAAAATTTGTAACAAGGATACATTTCTTGGAAAGCTGTGAGTCAATTTTTGACCACAATGATTTCCGATGTAATTCTTTGTAGAGCACTAGAGACTGCCTCAGCCTAGAAGAGTCAGTGTCCTAAGCCAATAATCACGCACCTGCTGAGCTTGCAATATTTTGCTGACACCAACAATGGCCAAAAGAATCGATTCCAGCTGATTTCCACCTACCCAGACTTTCTGGCAGTTGCACAGGGATTAAAAACAACTTTAGAGACAAAGCAGAAGCTGAGACAAAAAATATTTACATATGTAATACAAAGCCTAATTAAAGAGTAGGTGGCAGACAATGTCTTATCCATTCAGGAGCAAGGAGGATCATTACATAAGCAGTCCTCCCCATATCATTTTCTCTAGGTGGTCATGTTGCATATGAGCTCACCACACAACTAACAACGCATCAATTGTTATGGCTATCCAAGTGTGAGGGTCTGCAAGTGTTCTGATGCTCAACAAACTGTATGCATCCCAAAACTGCAGTTGTCTTTGTATTTGAAAAAGAACCAACTCTAGATCTTTGTTCGACCTTGTACAATGCTCCAGCACCTTGGCTTGATTTTGCAATACGAATGCCACATGAGTAAATACGTATGTTGAGCCATTCTAGCATAAGTTTCAATGGTTTCTGAGCATTGGGAACCAGCAGAATGGTTGTTTTCACAGTCCCTAAAAATACATAGCAGTCTTCAAAAGTGTCACAGGCTTGGATGCCTGGTAAACTTGAATAATTTCCATAGAAGTTGTATGTTTCTTCTGTGTAGAGTGTTAGTAACTGTTTGGCGATCTGATTCAACCTTTTCAAGTTAACAGTGAAGCTCTTGTCAACAAAACAGTTATCAATTGATTGGTGTGGTGCACACTTAAGAAATTAGTTCCCTTTAACAGTCAATTGGCAACATATATCTATACACAGCAGAATTTGTGGGAATGCATGCAGCAACCACTGTATGGCATTTTGTTGCGACTCACCTGCAGACATGATTCTATGTGGGTGAACTGTAAACTAACAGCATTTGCTCTATACCACAAATTTCAGGTGCTACTTGTGATCTGTGTACATGAGGAGGTGGAAGGAGAAGCTCTCTTTCAGAAAGTGAATAACTTTTTACAGATATCATTTGCACATGAGAAACATACCAGCAGTTGGTAAAATCATTATGGAATCTAAATTGTCCTTAGGTCTATGAAATATCCCATTCATAATGTGTTTTGGTCACATGTTTAATTTCTTTTCTGTCTATAGTGATATGACAAAACAAAGGAAAGACATGATCAGCTCTATTAAAATAAAGCAGTACTCTATGCCGCCAAAGACAGCAACCATCTCCAAGTGATTTTCACTAGATCTACATTTTGGAGGCAGTCAATTTCACAGAAGTACTAAGCACTTTGAATTGAAAAGGAATAATGAGGCAACCTAAAAATACAATCTTTATTCATCTGTCAGCTACAATGTTAGATCATATGCGATAAGATTGTGCCATGCACAGGCCTGCCTGAGCTATGCTGGCAAAATATCAAACAAAGAGTGATCCATCACATAGGAATATTAATAATAAAATCTACCCCTCCAGTCCTGGGGTGAAGCATGGCACAAGGGGCCTTGGGGCAAGCAGGGGCTACTGGGTCACAACCACTGAAATGGTTTGCCTCTGGTGCCCATTCTACTATGGCTTTGCAAACTTAGTCAAGTACACCCCTTCAGCACTGAACTCTCAGGGTAACAAGTGTGAGCAAACAAAGGCTTCTGAGGGAGGTAGTGTAAGTGGTAGAGGCTTGGAACTCAAGCAGTCAAACAGGAAACACAAGAATTCACTGTCCAGCCCCGTGCTTGTCTTTTTGAAAAACAAAGTACTTCACTGTCACAGCAAAATGAAATACTACACACATTAATAGGGGGTCAGCTTCAGGGTTCTACAAAACACACTATGAGGCTCTAGCAAACTCACACCAGGCTACTGAGTTCTAGCAGCAATGAAAAAGTTCATAGGCAAGTGTAAATTATCAGGCACAGAACCGACCTCACATCTGGACTGTACAAGCAACTACTCTGGAATCTATAGGTCAGTTCATATTGGACCTTTAAGAAAAAAATAGCTTTTGAGGGCAATCAATCTCTGCAATGTGCAGAATTATCTTTCTGCGCCCGAGACAGTCATATAGGTTCTAGATTCATGCCTTGCGTTACAGATTCTCTTGTATGACATCAAGTGCCGTGGCTGATGGTGCACCTTTCACTTTCAAACAGTCGGTGTGTCATCCAGCAGACGCAGGATTGCAGGCAACTGTGTTACCTATCTAAGCTGGATGCGGATTAGCACGGCAAGACTCTGGCAGTCACTCGTCTTTGGCAGTTGGGGCATCCAAGCCTCTGATGTCACATCATGGTGATGTGGTAACTTGGGGTTGATGATGCTTCACACAGTTTGCCACATTAATTATACAGGGAGGGGAGGATACCCCTTGGAACTAAAGTCTTCTCTTCTGAATGTTCAACACTCTGAGACCATGGTTGACCTTCACTTGGAGTCTCTCCTTCTGCAGGGCTAGGCACACTCCTTCCATTGCCAAGCAGGCAAGCAGATGTATATGTGCTATGCAGACCCACAGTTCTCCAGCAAGTTGCGCACAGTTCAAGTGATGTTCACTCACCTCAGGTAGACTGGCTGTATGACAGATACCAGCCTTTGGTTACAGTAGACCCTTCCTTGATTACAGAGAATTTGGAATTGAAACATGTGATGGTTTGGGACTCCCCTTCAAAGTCATCTTATAAAAGGGATATGATCCAAAGTCAAAAGTCAAAGGACTGGTTTGGGAAGGTTCCTTTTCAAATTTCACTTCCTGGCTGCAAGGCAGACACAGCCTTTATGAAAGGTGATGGCTCTCACAGCAGCTGGTGGGGAAGCTGCATGCAAGCAGAGGTACCCAAAACATGACCACGACTGCACCTGGCTGTCATCAACCTTCCTGAAGTAACAATCAGGGAGTGACAAAAGGGGCAGGACCTGCCTAGAAACTTCCCTCCATCTAACAGAATATGCTGACTCACTCCCATTCTCCTACCATTAACACATCACATACTCAGACACAAACTCAGGAAGGACTGATCCGCAATATACTTCTAAAAGGACCTCATACAGTTTCTAAAGCCAGTCCTGCATCTTCTCACACTTCAGATACTAGGGTTCCTCCATTCAGCTTCAGACCATACACAACCACTGTCTGTGGAAGCTGCATTCCAAACTACATCTTATGCCATGTAAACCCACGGGCAAACTAAAATGGACCTGCTGATTTCACCAACCATACACTAAAAGCAAAACAAAGTCCTGCTACCATCTACATTTCACCAGTCAACGTGCACACGTTAGTTCAAGGATCTAGGAGCAACATAGAAACAGAACTTCACACAAGTGGGACCTGTAGTCAGTCCACTCATCTAAACCAGGAGAAAAACATATGTTCAGTACTATAATCCAAAAACAGTACGCTACCACAATCACTTTATGTCAACAACCTAGGACGTAGACAGTAGTCCCATACACAGCTAGAGGGTATGCTTGGTGCATCTTGCCAGGTCAAAGAACAAGTTCTGGGCCTCAGAATCATCATGGACAGGCTTAGGGCTCTGTGCACATGCTAGTTCAGTGTTTTAGCTGGGCCAAAGGAAAGTCAGGATGTGAGTTTCATTTCCGGTTGGTATACTCAGGGCAGGGGTACATGCCAATTTACCATGCTGGGAATATTCTAGTACCAACAATGATTATTACTTATACTGTCCTAACTACAGGGGAGTAAAATACAGAAAACACTAAAAATATAAAACAACAACATGTGGATACCAATCATCATCAAATCATCTTAGATAAAATTGATCTTGTTAAATTAAATGAAATGTGTATATCTTAGTAAATTGGAAAAGCATGTGTTTCTTCATTTCCTTAGACAGTTGGCCAAGTGTGTTGAAATACAAAGAGCAAACAGGTTGCTGGCTCTGCATTAGGATGTAAATGCATGCAGTGTACAATCTCCGCAGTCTTAAGAAGCAACATTAAAGCGGTTTTAAAGGTAGTGTGAAAAAACATCAGTAAACCACTGTTTCTGTACGTGAAGCACTAGTGAAATCCAATGTGGATCCAATTAAATGATTGAGTCAAACCAGGAAAACGTTTTATCCAAGGTCAGAAACTTGCACTAATAAGCAATTTAAAGAGTAATTACTTTGAGTTCCTTTGATAAAACCTTTCAGAGAAAAGCAAATGTAGAGCGCATAAAGTCAAATAAGGTAATACCACCAGCAAGCTTGGAGCAACTCAAACTAATTTTATTGTGCCTGTATTTCTCCAATGAAAGGCTTGGAAAATATTCAGAAGGCAATTTACAATAACATGGGCTTGATCAAACAAGGGCTATCTTAAGAAAAGAACATGTAATTCGCTCTAGGGTTAAACCGAGTTCACCTACTCCCAAGTTCTACTTGTGAAGCACACACATTTGGTTCCACTATTCTTTTCCTGAAAGTTTATAATTCCAGGCAATTCCTTGCTTTTTCTCAAAACAAAACAACAGACACCATGGTAAGATGTCTAGTGAATGCACATCTAAGTACGCAAAGAAAAAGTTGCTTGTTGTTTATATTTCTTCAAAATTTACTGTGGCATATTTTCTACAACTTACTAGAGAATATTCATTTTGAAATTACTTTCTTAAGCATAGATAGGTGGGGGCTAGCAGTTTTATACACTTTATCCTAAAACAATCTGTGTTTAGGATAGTTTATCAATCAACGTGGTGACTATGCAGAAAGATAGGGTACGTTATAGCGAATGCAGGAATTCAAGTGGTATATATAGTCTGAATGAAGTCATTGGGATTTATGTACTGAATTTGAAATAGACATCTCAACTAATGTAGTGTAGCGTACAATGTCTTATATGTCAAAGAGGTCCTGACATATTGCATCTTATACCAATATGAGGGAACAAAGTGGTAGCACTCGATAAAGATTCTGTGTGGGAAACAATTGTTCTATGTAAGACCTTTATAGATTCATCCTTCACAATAAAATCGTAGGTCTGGTATGATCATCAGGCATTACTGGGCAGAAAGTTTAAAAATGTACATCTACTTCAAATTAACTTGTTTTGAATATTTAAATAGGCTGTCTGAAACACCCTTTTCCCTTTGAAGTGTAATGCACAGTAAAGTCAATGCATTTTAACACACCAAGTTAAATGGGAAAAAGGGATTTAGAGAGATCTGACCAATATGTTGCTGGTTTAATGGAAAGGCAATACTCTGCAGCTACCTAGAAAGCTATCTGCATTAAGATATCAAATTGTACCATAAAAGCAGCAGATATGGCTTTAATAATAGAGGAAGGCAATGGCAAAAAAGTGTGAATGCTGAGCTGGTCACGCACACAGGGTCTGATTCACAAAGGCATTTTCGGCTATAAGCATGTTTGTTTATGAAAATGGTTGGATTTATGCCCGTCAGATATCCACAAAAGAATTCCAAGCAGGCTTAAATGCATTTACTACTGCCTAATTCTATGACACAGCAGGGCACAATTTCACAGTAGTAAATTCAACACAAGGAGGAGATGCTGGTGGATCAAGGGGTGGTTTACCATATTAATTTGTGAAAGGCTACAAGTCTGGCACTCACAAGCTCCTCTCCAACCCTTTCCCACGCTGGAAAAATGTGAGAAAGTAAACTGACCACCCCAAAATTCGAAAAGGTGTACGGAAAAAGGTTTCCCCATAGTGAAAAAAAAATTATATTGCCCAGCAGGCTAACTTATTCCAATGTTGAATTATATTGCGTGTAAAATTCTGCATTGTGTAAATAGCAAAATGTGAAAAATGTCACATGGCATTACTAAAATGGCACATGGTCCTGAAATCTGTGACCAATGCAGCTTTCCAGGAGTACTGGCAATGTTTGTGAATTTAAAAATGTAGTAAAGTTGCACTTGTTCAGATTATAACTTCGAGCGGATATTTATCATTTTTGTGAATTGGTCCTACAAAGTTAGTTTCTAGTGAAGTTGATAAGAAGTTACCGCAGACTTATCCAAGAACGCTCATTTGCCATGAGAAAAGGAGACGCATCTCTTTTACCTGTATCCAAGGTTTTTTTTTTTTTTTTTTTTGCCAAATATCTTTTTATTATTTTCAGTTTCCAGAACAAACACAATATCATCACAACAACTTGAGTATCTTCCAGCAGGTCAAACCCATAATAACTCATCCAACAACCCCAGCCATATCGGAATTTCCAAGGCCAGCCCCTGCTTTCGTAAGACCTGTATTCATGATTTGTTGCTGTGTTCCTTTGTCACTAGTGCCCAAGGTGCTGCTCCTAAACTAACAATTTCTTTTAAAATGAAACAACACTTTGGCAGGAGGAGCCAGCCACATATCGAATGATTTAGTCTATGTTCTACGGTCAATGGTTTTTATTAACCAACGTTCATAGGTCCAAGGAAGCAGCCCAATGGACAGCGCTGAAGTAGGATTGCTTTCTCACTCACGGGAGGCACATTAAAAACCTTTGACCTCTTATCAGTCTTTCATGAAAAGAAATAGCTGACAGTTCTGTACTGCTGAGTGTAGGTTTGGGAAATTAGAGACACATCCACACCATCAAAAGGAGGAAGGGGATCACAGCAGTTAGCAAAGTAAATTAGGTGTGGAAGGGATTAAATAGCAAATTAAAAATACATTCATGAGCAAATTATTAATCTCGTTCAGACTATGCTATAGTCGATTCAACACTCCAACAGGGAATACATTCTAAGGGCCTCATTACGATGTCGGTCTGACAACGTCGCAGTCTCGGGACCGACCGACCTCCAGTTGGCGGTCCCGACACCGCAATTACAATGCAACCATACTCCCATTTCTCTATGGGAGCTTATGCTATGGCCGTAAGCCGGCCATAGCACAAGCTCCCATAGAGAAATGGGAGAATCTGTTCATCCCTGCACCCTGTGGAAGGCACCTCAGGGATTAACAGGGGGGGCACCATTGGTGCCCCCTCGGCCACAGGATGAAGGGGGCCCTTCTAGGGGCCCCCACTGTCGCTTTCCGACAGGCTTTCCATGTCGGAAAGCCCGACATGGAAAGCCTGCCGGAAACCGACATTGTAATCCCTACGGTGGAAATGCAGTGCATAGGGATTACGTGCAGGCCTCAGACTGGCAGATGAGCTCCTTGAGCCCGTCGGAATCCAGCAGGAATGACCGGCCGGTTTCACTTTCAACCGCCTGCATTGTAATGCGGCGGTCGAAACAAACCACGTTGAGAGTCGGAAAGCCTTTGACCTGCGGTCAGAGGCTTTCCGACTCGCATTGTAATCAGGCTCTAAATGTTTTTCCCTCTATTTTAGATTAATGCAGAGGTGGGGCCAGCAGGGCTGGAGCTAAAGAGATGAGGGGAGGGATTGAGCTGGGGCCTTGGCTAGCGTGGGAAGAATGAACTGGTTCCCCATGTAGGTATAAATGGTGCTTTTGTACAAATGTTAACCTGATATTGTTGGTCAAAACGGAAGAATGTTTGCAGTTCCCGCCGAGATTTGGACCATGAAAGAGAAATTCCCCTGATGCTGCGTCCAATGGAACTTCAGGTCCCACTGCAGAACCCGCATATGCCAGCGGGCATGTGTCACAAGCAGGATGCAAGAGGCCATGAGGCCCATCAGACTTAGAGTCAATCTCACTGAAATCTAGGATTGAGGCTGAAACATCGGTATCATAGCCTGAATATCCTGGACTCTCCGTTCGGGAGGATAGGCCTGAAACTGCACCGTGTTCAGAACAGCTCCGATTAAAGGGAGTGTTAGAGAGGGAGTCTGGTGTGACTTCGGCACGTTGATAGTGTACCTCACCGAGTACAGGAGGTCCACCGTAGTCTTGAGGTAGGAGACAACTATCTGGGGTGAGCCAGGCATTGAGATGGGGAAGACTGGCACCCCGAAACTCCTCAGATGAGCAGTTTCACCATCAACTCCGTGACCACCCGAGGGGCACTTGTAAGGTCAAAAGGGAGCACAGTGAAGTTAAAGTTCTCTTGGCTCACTGTGAACTGCAGGTAACGCCGGTGTGCTGGCAGTTCGGGAATGTGGAAGTACGCGGGTCCAGGGCAGACAGGACTTGACCAAGCATGAGCATTTTGAATTTCTCCCATTTCAGGAAGAAATTGAGATGGTGCAGTTCTAGGACAGGACAAATGCCTCCGTCCTTTTTGGGCACCAGAAAATAGTAGGAATAACAACCAAGACCTACTTCTGGCGTTGGAACCCTCTCTATGGTCTTCTTGGCCAAGAGAGCAGCTACTTCCTGGCAGAGGAAGAAGGGATGGTCCTCCATCAGCCTGTCGCAAGTGGGTGCCATGGAACATGAGGTGCATGTGTAACTTCTGGCTCGAAGTAATCAAGTAAGGATATATACCGTAACTACTACAGCGAATAAGGTAGTGCAAAACATGACTCATATTGTCGTAAAAGCATGCCGGTAATGCATGCAGTTGGGCTGATAAGTTCAAATTGTGTAAAGGACAAAAAGTAAGAATATATAAGGAAGACAGGGTAAGAAAGAGGTTCAGCAGTATTAAATATCAGATCATGAAGAGACAAAATTACCAATAACAAAAATAATAGTAAACAAATGGAGCAGGAGTACAATTACTGACTCAGCATATGTTGAGACATAGTACATGGCTACGTCAGACTCCGGCTACGTCTGACGAGCAGACACGATCCCCGCGTTCATGCTCACTGAGTTCCCCAGTTAGCGGTCGAGTGGTTTCTGTTCCCCAATACCACTTCTGGATTAAATTCTTTCACCGCACGTCCTCGCGGTGCACTCACCACCAGCAGGTTTCGGAGCTTCTAGCCCGTCCTCGGCTCTACCGACTAAGCGGTATCCTTTCTCAAGTAAGTGCCCTCCACCGGGCCCCATCATTATTGTGCACCGCTACCACTGATATCACATGGGCTCTTTTTCTTGCAGATCAGCGGTAGTTTCGCCGACTACGCAGTGAAATCACAAAATAATTAGGGGCTTTACTTCCCTTGAAGCCGTCCAGAGGCTCCAACTTTTATACCACCCCATTGACTGTGAGCCTCTTACACAGTACCTCGAGTAAGCACATCCTACTGTAATGTTTCGCGCTTCCCTCGGTAGGCGCATTACTGTCCTTTAATTAAGGTTTGCGTTTCTTCTGATTTAGATCCTATTCTCCAGGATGCGCTCCCTCTGGGCACTCCAAGCCCTCCGTGTCGCATATTTCCCAATCTACATTTGGGACCAGAAAGTAGTTACAGCTTACCACATCACATACCAGTAACACTGTCACCCGGCATGTTATACCACGCATCAATTTTTGATTAAGGCAAGTTTGCTCGCCCGGTACCTATCACACCACTAGGCACCATTCTATTTGTAACAGATTGGTCGGCATGCTCCACCCAAGCCGCACGGTTTTTGTTAGCAGTTCTTCAAGCACTTTTCATTTTTGACTTAGGCACTGGCCACACTGCCAGCAGTTACTCTGCAATTCTTTCTTGCAACTCAATTCTTAACTTTCTCTGATAGATATCTCCCTCTCTCCTGGTCAATTTCTAATGTAGCTTACCAGTGAGTGTTCAGGAATACTGCAGACCTGGAACGTTTAATTGAATATATGTTTTCTCTAATATAATAGGTAATTCTTCGGGACCTTCTCTAAATCTCTTTTCCTTACCTTATAGATATCTGGTGCTCACACACCAGTCCTGATGATGATCTCGAATTTTTGCGATCGAAATGCTGTTGACCTTAGTACTCCTTGTTCATTATATAAAAAAATGTTTTAAAGGAGTTTTGCTCATGTTGTTAATGTGAGGAATGTTTTGAAGTTTTCCTTTATTCACCACAGCACATCCCCTCCTTTTCACTTACTTGTGAGTACTGTATCTATATTCTCTTGAATAATCTGATATGAATTTTGTGGAATAAACTAATTACTGAACAATGTCCATATGTGTCCCGCCTTATACCTGCTTAAAAGAACTGTGTGACACTGGGGGGTATAGGAATATCTGCCCTCTCTGTCGTGTTGGATAACACATCGTTATCAGGACCGACTGGCCTTATATGAACCACTGTTTTCTCTTCAACTATTAATACCCCTGGTTCAAAAATCTGGGGTCCCCTTGTGATACAATATATAAGAATCGACTTAGACATCACAGGGGCATATATGGTCATGCAGATACGTCCACACATGTAATATAATGCACCCTGCCTTAGGGCTGTAAGGCCTTCTGTAGGAGTGATTTAGATATATTGCATGCAGTGACTGCAGGCATGGCACACAGGTTGTGTGCCATGTTGTATTTTCACTTTTGTCTGCACCATTTCACGCTGTCTGCAATGGCAGTCTGCATGAGTGTGGTGAGGAGTTGCTTAGGGTGGCACAATACATGCTGCAGCCCTTAGGGACCCTCTTTAGTACCCATGCCTTCGGTACCAGGGGTACCATTTACTAGAGACTTACATGAGGTCTTGCCAATTGCGTAACAATCGTACAGTTTTAGGGAAAGAGATCTGGCACTGGGGACCTGGATAACAGGAACCCAGTGCACTTCTGTCAAAATTGCATCAGATACCAGGCAAAAAATGGGGATGACCAAGTCAAAAAAGGGCACTTTCCTACATACAACACTCTAGGCCACATGCTTACTGAAGACAGGCTTGCATGTGCCAGGCAAGAGATGACCCCAAAGAGCAGCAGTCATATTGTAAAAGGTTCACTGACAAAATATTGAAACTCTAAATATCATGGTCAAAAATATTGTGTAAAAAATATTGAGCACAAAAATATCGTTTTCCTCCACCTATAATGAAAGTTAGAAAAATATCTAAATAAAAAATCGTTTTACCCTAATATCAAAGAATATATACAAAAATATCGTTTAAGATATATATAAACATAGCAAACATTAAATATATTAACATATAACAGAAATATAATGTTGTCACGGGGCCCACATCCCGGGTACCCAACCAAAGGAAATGAAAGAGTGGTGGCATACTCCTGATGGAGGCGATCCTCTCCTCTTTCCACGGCCGGAGTACTCCTTGTATTGGTTTGGGTCACCAAGCCCATACCAGGAATCATACACGCCCTCATCCAGGCAGGGCCCCTTTAAGTCGGAACTGCAAGTAGCGGAACACGCCCCCAGGTTGCGCGTCATCAGCCCTTATCCTATTGAAGAGGAAGGACAGGAGGAAGAGAGGACGGACTACGGAAGACGCCGGGAGCCGACCCAGAGTACTGGAGAGTGGAGTTACTGGCGAAGATACTCCGGTGTTCCTACTGACCGTGAGGGAGGAGTGTCCAGACCCCACCGAGAAGCCGGGAGGCCAACGTCCCCACGCTGCGCCCAGCCACGCTCCAGGAGGAGCGTGGCTCTCACAGGTGCGTGCACGGTTTGCGGGGTGCATTGGGAGGTGGGAGAAGGTCACTGAACCCCAGTCAGGAAAACCACACGTCCCTGACTATCCCGACCGCCCTCCCCTCTCACGTACACGTCCCTGAGAAGCGGAAACCCCTTTTTTTCAATTTCCTTACGAGCACCGGGTGATTTTCCTCACTCCCTTTTCCCTCTGGTGACGGTGACACAAGAGAACCTCTCACCGATACGCTCCGTCTTATGCTTCTCTCGAGGGAGTCTTCAAATCAAGGAACTTCCACGGAGTACCGAGAGCATCGGAAACGTGAGAACCCACGACTGCGATTACCGGGATAAGGTGTATTATCCCCGAAGAAAACCCTGACAACACCAGCCCGCTGAGTATATAAAATAAAAACCTCACGAGTACCAGTTGTTGTGGACCTCCCTTCTTTGACCCGCTCACAAGTGGTGGAGAATGCGGGCACCCTATCCATTAGCACAGGAATAATGGAGGCTTTAATACAACATATCGGGGCAAGCCAGGAAAAACTAGAATGGGCGGTGCAAAAACAGATGACCTCGGCACAGGCCGACCGGGACTTGATCAAGGACAGCATAACAGCTCAGCTAGAAGGGCTACAGAAAATCTCGGAGGAACAAGCGTCTTCTAGGGCGAAGGAGGTGAGAAGCAGTGCATCGGGACCCCCGGGTGTCTCGTTACAGAAATACGTTGCTGGGGAGGATCCAGATGCCTTCCTCCTTAACTTTGAAAGGGCCGCCCGAGCCTGTGGATGGCCCTACGAGAAGTGGCCTTTTTTTTTGGCGCCTCTCCTCACGGGCGAAGCACAGGCGGCCTACGAAGTAGCCAACGCTAGTGGTAACACCCCGTATACAGAAATCAAGACGGTCATACTGGACCATCTCGGATTGGATGCAGAGGCCTACCGAGTGCGCTTCTGTAAGGAAAAAGGAGCGCCAGGAGAGAACCCCAAGACCCTCTTCTTCCGATTAAAGGCTGCTGCTGATAAGTGGTTAAACCCTCTAGAGAACATCAAAGAAAAAATCATGGACTTGATCTACCTCGAGCAATTTCTAGAGGCACTTCCGTTTAACACTCAGCAATGGCAGAGGCAACATACTCACCTCACCACAGAGGAAGCAGTAGAGATGGCTACGACATTCTCTTGTGCTCAGCCCCGTGCTTCTATGTGGGAGATAGAAAAAGCCAGCCGTCCTAACCCAGGAAAACATGAGAAGAGACCACCACCAAAGGCAATTCCCGACCCTCAGCGACACCGCCCCCATAAAATGGACAGTCTACAACACAGGGGACCCCAGTGTTTCGATTGTGGGGAATGGGGACACATCACCCGTTTGTGTCCCCAGAAAAAGCCCCAGGATGAGCCCATGGATGTAGGATACGCCCCAAAGACCGTTTTCTACACCGCGGAGTTGGGAACTGCCTTTTATGTAAGAGTGCGCTTGAATGGACGATGGGTAAGAGCATTGTTAGACTCAGGATGCCGACAGTCGGTAGTCCAAGAATGTTTGGTTGACAAAGACCAACTCGAAAGGGACACAAAAGTTCACATACGGTGTGTACACGGGGACATTAAGCCGTATCCTGTGGCGATGATAACCCTGCAAACCAAACAAGGACCCCCTTACAGAGCCCGGGTGGGGGTGTTGGGTGACCTACCGGAAGATGTAATAATAGGTACAGATAATCCTGGGTTCCTTGAGCTCTTCCTCATCACACTACGGTCCCCCAAACCAGGGAGGATGATCCCGGGAAGACACCCCATAAAGCCCTTGTTACCACTGAGCCCTGGCTCCTAGACAAAAATTTCAAATACACTCAGGTCAACGACCCCACATTACAGAACGCTTGACAGGCAGCACAGGCCACGGATCCTACCAAACCCCAGATATATCCCCGTTTTTTTGTAGACAAGGGTCTTTTATATCGGGAAGAAAAATCGGATACGTCCCCTCAGCTATTGGTTCCTCTGGCTTTTAGGGAGCAAATACTCTTCTTCGCTCACACACACCTTACCGCAGGACATACGGGAACGGAGAAAACCACACAGAATATCTTGCGATATTTTTACTGGCCCGGGATATACGGGTCCATAAAAACCTCCTGTCGTGAGTGTGAGGTTTGTCAGAGGAGAAACCCCTACCACCCCCCCCTCGGTTCCCCTTCAGCCTCTCCCGGTAGTAGGTCATCCGTTTGAGAGGATTGGGATGGATCTCATCGGTCCCTTGCCAAAAACAAGGAAAGGACACCTATACGCCTTGGTTATAGTAGATTATTCTACTCGCTACCCAGAGGCCTTCCCCCTAAGAGCACCCACGACCAAGAACATCACGGAGAAGTTCATAGAGCTCTTCTCCAGGGTTGGTTTTCCCAGGGAAATCCTGACCGACCAGGCTACCCCTTTTGTCTCTCGCCTGATGAAAGAGGTATGCCGAACCCTGAACATAGGGCATATCAGGACTTCGGTCTACCACCCCCAAACCGACGGGCTTGAGGAGAGATATAATGGGACTCTGAAACTGACCCTGAAGAAGATGTTAAAATACGAAGGGAAAGACTGGGATCAGCTTCTTCCTCTCGCCCTGTATGTCATCCGCAGTCAGGTCCAGAGTAGCCTGGGTTGCTCTTCCTTTGAAATGCTTTACGGGAGGCAGGCCAGATCATTCCTGGAAATGACAAAAGAGGCATGGGAAAAAGAGGAGGAGTATGAAACCCGGGGTTTTCTGGAGTATACACACAACCTCCAGTCCAGAATAGGGAAGCTCCGAGATCTCGCTTATTCCAACATAGAAAAACAACAAAAACAAAAATACCACTATGATAAAGGAAAAAAGTGGCATACTCTGGCTATCAATGACTGGGTATTGGTCTTACTCCCCTCCTCCACGAGCAAGCTCAAAGCGGAGTGGATGGGCCCTTATAAAGTGGTGGGGACTGTAGGGAAAACCACCTACAAAGTTAAGATAAAACCCTCCAAAACACAAACCTATCACATTAATATCTTTAAAAAAATGGCTAGGCCCAATCCCCAAACCAGCCCATTTGGTAGCACCAACACAGGTTGAAACCCCGTGTACTCTATCCCAGTTGGTAGTGAACGAGTCCCTGTCCTACCAACAACAACAATCCCTAAAGAAGACGCTTCAACCGTTCTCTTCTCTTTTCTCGGATGAACCAGGAAAGACTTCCCTGATCGAACATACCATTGAGACGGCTCCTGGCAAGGTCATCAAACAACGACCCTACCGTATTCCAGCTGCCAGGAGACAGGCCGTACACAACGAAGTCCGGACTATGCTGGAGATGGGGGCTATTCGTCCATCCAGGAGTGAATGGGCATCCCCCATCGTCTTAGTTCCCAAACCCGATGGTATGATCAGATTTTGTAATCTCCAAATTCGACTCGTACCCCCTCCAGAGAATAGGCGAGTTGATTGAGAAGCTCGGGACGCCCAGTATATAACAACCCTTGACATAACAAAAGGATACTGGCAGGTCCCCCTGAGAGAACGAGATAGAGAGAAGACCGCCTTTATCACCCCTGATGGACTCTATGAATTTACAGTCCTCCCATTCGGTCTTCACGGAGCACCCGCCACCTTTCAGCGGTTGATGAACACCGTGCTCCGTGATCACCAGAGCTACTCGCCAGCCTACCTTGACGATATTGTCATCTTCAGCTCTACATGGGAGGAGCATTTAATGCACTGCCAGAAAGTCCTCCAGGCCCTATCCCAAGCAGGGCTACACATCAACTCAAAAAAATCCAAAGCAGCCTATCATAAGGTCAGATACCTGGGTGATGTCTTAGGGAACGGGGTAATAGAGCCACAAACAGAGAAAGTGAAAGCCATCATGAATAATCCATTCCCTTCCTCCAAACGTGAAGTGAGAGCCTTTTTGGGTTTATTGGGATACTATAGGAGATTCATACCCCAATATTCAACCATAGCAGGGCCTCTCACAGACCTCCTAAAGAAAGAAGCCAAGCTAACAGACCTATTACACCCCACAGAGATGGTTAGAAACGCCTTCCTTCATCTCAAAGAAGCCTTAACAACCAGTCCAGTACTGTCCTCACCAGATTTCTCGAAACCCTTTGTCCTACACACTGATGCATCTGACAGTGGGGTGGGGGCGGTCCTTTCCCAATTTTCCCCAGACGGTATTGAACATCCGATTCTATTAATTAGCCGGAAATTATTTCCCCGGGAGAAACGATATCCCACCATAGAAAAAGAATGCCTCGCCATAAAATGGGCAGTGGAAAAACTTCGCTATTACCTGGAGGGCCGCCATTTCACACTATACACCGATCATGCCCCTCTCCTCTGGATGAGCCGGAATATGGGTAATAACCCTCGCATCCTTAGATGGTTCCTTTCCCTACAGCCCTTTGACTATGAGGTGAAGCACCGAAAAGGAGTGGAGAATGGCAGTGCTGATTTCCTCTCACGCATGTTCCCTCCCCCCGAGCGGGAAAGGTCTAGGGGCGGGGTATGTCACGGGGCCCACATCCAGGGGACCCAACCGAAGGAAATGAAAGAGTGGTGGCATACTCCTGACGGAGGCGATCCTCTCCTCTTTCCACAGCCGGAGGACTCCTCGGATTGGTTTGGGTCACCAAGCCCATACCAGGAATCATACACGCCCTCATCCAGGCAGGGCCCCTTTAAGTCAGAACTGCAAGTAGCGGAACACGCCCCCAGGTTGCGCGTCATCAGCCCCTATCCTATTGAAGAGGAAGGACAGGAGGAAGAGAGGACGGACTACAGAAGACACCGGGAGAGAGCTGACCCCGAGTACTGGAGAGTGGAGTTACTGGCGAAGATACTCCGGTGTTCCTACTGACCACGAGGGAGGAGTGTCCAGACCCCACTGAGAAGCCGGGAGGCCAACGTCCCCACGCTGCGCCCAGCCACACTCCAGGGGGAGCGTGGCTCTCACAGGTGCGTGCACGGTTTGCGGGGTGGGCTGGGAGGCGGGAGAAGGTCACTGAACCCCAGTCAGGAAAACCACACGTCCCTGACTATCCCGACCGCCCTGCCTTCTCACGTACACGTCCCTGAGAAGAGGAAACCCCTTTTTTTCAATTTCCTTACGAGCACCGGGTGATTTTCCTCACTCCTTTTTCCCTCTGGTGACGGTGACACAAGAGAACCTCTCACCGATACGCTCTGTCTTATGTTTCTCTCGAGGGAGTCTTCAAATCAAGGAACTTCCACGGAGTACCGAGAGCATCGAAAACGTGAGAACCCACGACTGCGATTACCGGGATAAGGTGTATTATCCCTGAAGAAAACCGTGACAACACCAGCCCGCCGAGTATATAAAATAAAAACCTCACGAGTACCAGTTGTTGTGGACCTCCCTTCTTTAACCCGCTCACACAGCCAGGTAAGGCTGAGGTCACTGGATCCAAAGTGACAGAGAAATACGCCACTGGACGTCGGCTCAGTCCATGTCTCTGTGTTAAAACTGAAAGTGCACAATTTTCTCTCTCACAACAAAACAGCGCAAATTCTTTCGAATAATAAGGCATGCCCAAGGCAGGGGCCTCACATAAACAGTTTCGTAATTTCACAAAGGCTTCCAAACATTCATCATTCCAATCAATTGGATCTTTCACTCTTTTCCGAGTTAATTGTATCAATGGCTTCGCTAGCATGGTGAAGCTATTAATCCACTGCCTACAGTACCCAACCACTCCCAGAAACATTCTCATCTCCTTCTGTGTCTGAGGTAGCTGCATTTATTTGATTATTTTTATTCTTTCCGGTGTCACTTTTCTAACTCCTCTTTCTATTTTATGCCCTAAATATCTAACTTCTTGTTGACAAAACTGTAATTTTTCTGGAGACACCTTGTGTCCTCCTTCGACCAAATGGTTCAGTAATGCAATTGTGTCGGTGACACAATCTTCTCGTGTTTTTGATGCCACCAATAGGTCATCAATGTACTGAACCAGAACTGATTTCCCGGGCATAACTAATGACTCCAGACACTTTTTCAGTATCTGATTGAAAATTGAGGGACTCTCTGTGTACCCTTGAGGAACTCGCCACCATGCCAAAATACGATCCTCAAACCGAAAGGCGAAAATATACTGACTGTCTGGGTGCAAAGGAATAGAAAAGAATGCTTGGCATAAGTCAATTTCTGTAAACCAACTTGCATTCCAGGGTATCTGATAAAGGATCACTGCTGGATTTGGCACCACTGGACAACAAGGCACTACAATTTTGTTGATTTTCTCAAATCCTGGACTATCCTGTATTTTCCGCTAGGCTTTTTGAGTCCCATTATTGGCGAATTACAAGGACTACCCATTATTTCCTTTAAAAATTCCTTGTTTAATCATTCGGTCAATTTCTGGGGCAATTCCTGCTTTCACTTCTGGATTCATTTTGTACTGTCGTGTGTTTGGATAAACTGCACCTTCTTTCACCGTCACTTTAATTGGATCTACATTTGACATTAGCCCATTATCTTTTCCCGTAAAATCCCACACTTCTGGATTCACTGTGGTTCTCAACTCTTCAGGCAATTCACTTTCAGTTATTAATGAAAACATCTCATCTACTTCTGTACCTTGCTTAGCTAGCATCATTTTGTATATAACATCTTCATCAGGGGTTTGGAAAGCGACACCATCTGGTGTACAGTAGATCGTGCAGTTCATTTTGCACAGTAGATCTCTTCCCAACAGATTTACTGGACTGGAATCGCAAACTACAAACCTATGCATTTCTTTAAAATTTCCGATATGTACCTCCATTGGTTATGTAATTGGGGTTCTAATCTGTTGATTTGACACTCCTACAACTTGGATAGATTCTCCCGAGAGGGGTAGGTTTGGGATGTCTGCTGTTCTCACAGTAGACCGGGTAGCACCAGTATCCAATAGGAAAGTGATGTCATTACCTTCAACTTTCCCATCAACAAATGGACCTGACTGATCTACCGGCAAGGATGCGCCAAGCCCGCACTCCTCTTCCTCCCCTCTCAGGCACCGTCATTGCACGTAGTCCGAATTTTCTTCATCATTCTGCAAAAAATATTGTGTAACCACTCTGTTATTCTTACCACTTTCTCCGTGAAATCCGGTGTTCGCACTGTTCTTTTGAGGGTTCACAAAGTTTGGCATAGGAGCTGGTGGCACCTGATATTGTGGAGTAACTACCTGCTGCGGCTGATTCATAAGTACTTCATCTGCATCTGTGGAATTACATTTTGGTTTGGCCCATTATTATTCTGAATATTCTTACACTCGTTCTTCCAATGTCCAAGCTTTCCGCACGCATGACAAGGAAACTTCTTCTTCGCTTCCTCTCTATTCATTCGTCCTCTTACTTTACCACCATTCGCCGCTTGATCATTCTGACTCTGCTCTTTCATCTGATTGTCAGTCTGAGTATTTAATTTATTCTCCTGTTGTTCTGCTAATTTTACTTGTGCCCACATCATTTTCTCTTTTAGCTTTCTACGCCTTGCCTCTATGTCGTCTCCACAATACTTAGCATATTTCAAAATCTCATCAACCGTCTTACTTTGCCAGCACAACATGTGCTGCTGAATCATCTGGCTAATCTCCGGTTTCAAACCATACACAAACCGATATACAAAATGTCCCATATCCTTATCACCAATGTTCTCGAAACCCCTATACTGTTTAAACACTTGTAACAACCGCTCATAATATGCATGTACGGACTCATTTGGCTCTTGAGTTGTTCTGTCTATCTTTTCCCAATCTGTTTCTTTAGGAGGGATTTTCCCTTTCAGGAAAGTAATTACTTGATGATATTTCTTCATCACCTCCTCTGAGGGTGCTCCTGTCTTCGAGTCTCTGGCATACTCCTCATTTGGCCAATCAATTGTGATCTTACACTCTGTCCATAAATCAGCAGGTACCACAATATCAAACAAACCATCCAGATCTTTCAATAAAACCTTTGAAACCTTCACAAATCTTTCCACCTTTTTATACCATTCAACTGGTTTTTCTCTCAATCTGGGAAAATCATTCGTAAATGACAAAATATCTTGTCTACTCCAAGGGACATGAACATATCCACCACCAGGAACTTCTCTCATTGGACACATTTTCTCAACCTTATCTGATTCTCTCACTGGAAATGCAGCTGATGCTTCTCTTGCTTGTACTTCCTCTTTCTTTCTTATCCACCTAATTCTCCATTTGTCAATGTCTCCCCATTTTCGCAAAATATTAATCAACTCTTTTATCTGTAGTCTCTTACCAGAAGCATTTACACTTTCTAAATCTTTGTCAGTAAAATCCACTCGATATGGTTTCTGCAATAATTTAGATTTCCCTATATCTATTCCAATCTCTGAAGCAACTTCTGTTAATCTCTCATGAAATACTCTTGCTCTTCTGGTTATACTCTTACATAAAAATAACAATTCCTCATCATTATAAACGCTCAGTCTTTCTATGCTCACATTGCCAGTTATCATTTCTTCCAACTCTACTTTCAATCTACTGATATCTACAATCTTTGGTTGTGGGTTTCAATTGTCTATTTCCTGTGCCCATCTCTCTAAATCTTCAGGGGTAACTGCTGTTGAACCTCCAGTTCCTATAGGAACCAAAGATCTCTTTTCTCTCAAATTTGGTGGTATAACTCTCTTTGGAGTTTCTGTTAATTGTTCCACATTCGGGAGATCCATTAATGAAATAACTGATTCACTTTCACTGGCCTGATCCTCCATAATTATTACTTCTCTTCTGGGACTACTTAACGGAATTGTCACAGTTTGAGGTTTCTGGCAAGTCTTTTTATCTCCATATAATGGGATTACAGGACCAATAGTCACTGGTACTGTCAAAGCTTCGGCATTTAAATTCAATTGGCTTACTTTCTGAACTAATTCTTCTCTAGTTTTATTTAAAACTTCTCTCTCATTATCCTGCAACACCCTATTAAGTGACGCATCATGCAAAATTTGTGGGGTTAAAGGCATTCCTATCACTGGTGCACTCGGGGTAACCTTACTAGGTGCTTCTTGGTACGGTGGAGGATTTTTAATCAAAATATCCTCTAATAATTCATCATCTGATTCGCCATATCCTGTCGAATTCATGTGTTTCGTTTTTTCCTTACACTTTCCTCCTAACTGTGTCTTCAGCCATTAGTACTGGATATAAACCCTCGGTCACCACAGCTCTTCTCCAACGCTTCATTTGATCTCCACTTGACTCATACGGATATCTAGGTAAAAATCCTCTAAATCTCCGACCACTTCCGTATTTTTCACAATCAAATGCCTCAATTTCCCATTCTTCCAAAGCTTCATACTGTGTCATCCTAGGATTTGGTTCTAACATATTCATTCTATCTCTCAAATTCTGAAGTATCTTTAAATTAAAAGTACCATGCTCCAGAAAAGCAAAAACTCCATCACCTTTAGTATACTCTACCCAATTTTCCAACCATACACACGTGTGATATCCTTTCTCCATCATCATAAAGGAAGCAGGTGTTTTGGGTGGCGGAATAGGAATTCCCTCTCTAGTAATTACAGGCTTGTCTTTTTTAAAGAAATTTTTAATTTTCTTCATTAACGTAATTTTTTTTGGTCTTCCAAACATTTCAGATGGTCGATATAGGAAAGAGTCTTCCGTATATCTTCTAACTCTATTACCTACGTCGCGTCCTATGTCAGCACGACACACACCCGCAGTCAAATCAGGACTCAACATATAATTCTTTTTCGACCAATCCTAGCGCGGCTTCTATCTATTAACCAATCAGACTCAGGCTCACGCTCGTGGTCTGACCAATGCCAGCGCGGCCTTTTGTGACGTCAGTATTGCTCCTTACTACTGACCCCTCCTTTACAATCTGCTTCTTGTCACACGCCTGCTGTTTGAACCAATCCCAGCGCGGCTCTCTGTGACGTCAGTGCAACTCCGGCGACTGACCCTCCCTTCACAAGGTAATACGAAAACTTATTTCCTTTACTTTTCTAAAATAAAAACTGTTAGTAACAACATAAAAACATTCGCTACTCTGTCTGTTCCACTAAACAAAAGGATAGATTTCAACTTATTCTTGAGTTTCAGAAATTACTCTTCTTCTACTGCGAGTAAAACCCCTGTTTACTCTTCATTCAAGCTCAGGAGAACCTGTTACTTCCCCAGTGTCACCCGTATTGGGAAATGAGACCAAAGTTTCACCAGCAAACCCCTTTTGCTATAATTCGCACTCTACCTTTATACAAAATAGTCCCTAGTTTAACACTGCCAGCCCTATGTAGCTTCTCAGTATTATTCCAACAGACGAGTAACCTCACTGCAGTATGGCTTCTGTCACCACCCGCTATTCATTTTCCCGGGATTTCTAGACAACATAAAACAAGACGCTAACTATTTTTGTTAAACATAAATCAATAATCAATATTTATCACCAAACTAGTCAATAATAACCATAACTCTGCTACCAGAAAACTGATCCAGCGGTATACCAACAACAGATACTCCGCTACCATATACTTACCTGGGCCCATAAAATTACGCACACACAATTGAGTAAACCGCTGGAGTGATTAAAGTTTTATAATTCACAAAATTCAGGATTAGTTATTTTATTTTCCTAACTAACCTTTTCACTGATCAAAAAGTTCTTTCCTCTGGTCGATGGACCATTAGTTGAACTAGTTGATGGTGATAATTAACATAACCCTTAACTATTCTTTTATTTGAAGTAAATGATCACAGACTCAGGAAGTTTTAAAATCTTTATCTAAATTAAATGCATGTGAATCATATTCAATTGATTAAACATCAAACATATACTTCGGACTCATACAATAATAATGCTCAGAAAGGGAGAGGACAGAGAGAAAAGAACATCTACAAAATGCATGAAATTATATTTACCAAGAATGGTGTGAAAGACCAACCTACTGGCCAAAGGGCTGGTAAGGGTCCCCCAGGATAGGTCAGGAGACAAAGACTTCAGGACAGGATTCAGGACAGGATAGTTGACCTCTCTAAAATACCCTCTCTGACACTCTCTTCCTCCTCGAGATTCTTCAGCGATCTTCTGATCTAACCCAATTAAGTTAGGATAGAAAGTAGTTCTTCATCAGCATCTTACAGCATCTCTCCCAGCAACAGCATCTCCGTCTCACAGCATCACGATCTCCCCTTCTCCTTGACAGACAGCATCCCGATCTAACTAACTAACTAAAGCTACCTTAATTATACCTTCGTTTCTTCATGTTCCACCCACTAAAGTTTCAATATCGTAAAAATACGAACTATGATTGGTCAGGCAAGGGGGGAAGCTCCATCACACCATGCTTACATGTCATCAAAATCTATTAGACTATTGTTCCCAAAACCATCCCCTTAATTTTTATTCATTTCTCGAGCTCCCATACATATCCACATTTTACGTGCAACATTATTATAAGTTCATGAATAAGAGTCCTTTTCGCTGAACTCTTCACCCTCCGTTCTCAGGGCACATCATTTGCGACCTTGGCTTCGTTCAACAGCCGTGTCATCCTCCCGGGTTAACTTTCAGTGGACATGCGCAGTCTTTGAATTACTCAGCTCATTTCAGCTATGCATGAGAGGCCCAAATGCGCACTAATAATAAAGTCAGAAAGACAAATATTAATTTCACAAATAAATGGTCACACTGTATACCTCCCACCTCTACTCTATTTCCCTTTTCTTATTAATACTTTCCCCGCATTAGCATTAGTAAAATAGCTTGTTTTCGTTTCAGCTAAGCAGATGCCATGCACGCGAGTCTTCAAGACTCCATTTTAGTGTCTTCTGCTCATGCGCTAGAATTTCCCCCCAAGCGTTACCTCGTCATACTGCGTAAATGTAGTTGACGCATGCGCACAACAGTTTCCCCGTTTAAAGCGGTATTAGTCCGTCTTCATTGTTATCCGCGTTAGTACATACATAAGCAAGCTTCGCTTACCCGCGTGTTCATGTGGTGCGTATTAATTATTCACAAAACATGGTTAGTAACTCATTAATAAGTTAAACGAGAGGATCGCCTCCGAGCAAGTCTCTTTCTTACGAGACCTTGCTCCATCACCCCTTCAATATCAGTTCTACCTGAGATACTGAAACAAGTACAGAATGAGTACGGAGCAGCACATGACCTGGACTTAAGGATGAAACTGGTGGAGAACTTTGAGACAGTATCGCCTATATTGTTAGGTAACATAAAAGGGAAGGCATCAGCGTTGGCTATACACCACCGCCTAAAGGAACTCATTCCTGTACAGCAGGAGTGAGAATTACCTAACATTATTGCAGAAATATATGCTACCCTGGGTAGAGATAATTTAGGAGACAGACGTGGGAAACCAATGGTTAAGGGTAATTCTGAAAAGGATAACTCTAGCAAACACCCGATTCTTCCAAGAAGAAGTGGGATAATAAACAAAAAAATAAACAAAATAAAATACGATCACAGAGTGGGTCTCCTCAACAAGAACCCACTGATAAAAAATATAACCCGAGAAACCATGATAATATTAGAAAGCCTGACAGGTATCAGGATACTGATACACGTTCCTCTCGTTCTTTTCAGGAGAAGTGGGCGGTCAGAGAGCAGATCTGAAGAGCAAGTGAAGCCGAAAAGGGAAGCACATAGCACTTCAGACTACATTCTTAAGCAGGACAAACAAAAGACTCCTAAGCCTCAATTCAAAAAGAAGAAGTTAGCCGGGATCAAAATAAAACATGCCCAGGATGCTGAGGACTCTGCTTCTGAACGGGGAATGCAAAAGACACACAATTGATGGACGGAATGCAGAACAAATCAAAACATTCACCCCCAGTCAAGAGATCTGGGTTAAATCCATCATTCTTTTGCTTACCATGCCACCCCAGTTTAGACCTGGCCATATGCAAATCAGTCTTGACCCTGTGCCTCATGGGAACAGTCCAGCCCGAACTGCCAAGCCAGGTCCTGCCTGGACCGGAAACAAGCATCCTAGGACCGGTTTCGGGGTGAATGTATGACATTGTTCTGCATTCTGTCCATCAATTGTTGTTTTTGCATTTGTCACCCCGAGTGGGACGGGTATGCCCAGACGTGGGTCCCGTGCTCTCCATGCCACTGGAGTCAAGCTATCCTGGCTGATGAAGGCTGAAAGCCCAAAACAGGTCCTAGGATGCTTGTTTCCAGTCCAGGGAGGACCTGGCCTGGCAGTTCGGGCTGGACTGTTCCCATTGGGGGCAGGGTCAAGACTGATTTGCATATGGCTGGGTCCAAACTGGAATGTCATGGTGAGCAAAAAAACGATGGATTTAGGCCCAGATCCTTGTACTGGGGTGAATGTATGTCATTGTTCTGCATTCTGTCCATCAATTGTTGTTTTTGCATTTGTCACCCCGAGTGGGACGGGTATGCCCAGACGTGGGTCCCGTGCTCTCCATGCCACTGGAGTTAAGCTATCCTGACTGATGAAGGCTGAAAGCCCGAAACCGGTCCTAGGATGCTTGTTTTCAGTCCAGGGAGGACCTGGCCTGGCAGTTCGGGCTGGACTGTTCCCATTGGGCGCAGGGTCAAGACTGATTTGCATATGGCTGGGTCCAAACTGGAATGGCATGGTGAGCAAAAAAACGATGGATTTAGGCCCAGATCCTTGTACTGGGGTGAATGTATGACATTGTTCTGCATTCTGTCCATCAATTGTTGTTTTTGCATTTGTCACCCCGAGTGGGACGGGTATGCCCAGACGTGGGTCCCGTGCTCTCCATGCCACTGGAGTCAAGCTATCCTGACTGATGAAGGCTGAAAGCCCGAAACCGGTCCTAGGATGCTTGTTTCCAGTCCAGGGAGGACCTGGCCTGGCAGTTCGGGCTGGACTGTTCCCATTGGGCGCAGGGTCAAGACTGATTTGCATATGGCTGGGTCCAAACTGCAATGGCATGGTGAGCGAAAAAACGATGGATTTAGGCCCAGATCTTTGTACTGGGGTGAATGTATGACATTGTTCTGCATTCTGTCCATCAATTGTTGTTTTTGCATTTGTCACTCCGAGTGGGACGGGTATGCCCAAACGTGGGTCCGGTGCTCTCCATGCCACTGGAGTCAAGCTATCCTGGCTGATGAAGGCTGAAAGCCCGAAACCGGTCCTAGGATGCTTGTTTCCAGTCCAGGGAGGGCCTGGCCTGGCAGTTCGGGCTGGACTGTTCCCATTGGGCGCAGGGTCAAGACTGATTTGCATATGGCTGGGTCCAAACTGGAATGGCATGGTGAGCAAAAAACGATGGATTTAGGCCCAGATCCTTGTACTGGGGTGAATGTATGACATTGTTCTGCATTCTGTCCATCAATTGTTGTTTTTGCATTTGTCACCCCGAGTGGGACGGGTATGCCCAGACGTGGGTCCCGTGCTCTCCATGCCACTGGAGTCAATCTATCCTGGCTGATGAAGGCTGAAAGCCCGAAACCGGTCCTAGGATGCTTGTTTCCAGTCCAGGGAGGACCTGGCCTGGCAGTTCGGGCTGGACTGTTCCCATTGGGTGCAGGGTCAAGACTGATTTGCATATGGCTGGGTCCAAACTGGAATGGCATGGTGAGCAAAAAAACGATGGATTTAGGCCCAAATCCTTGTACTGGGTGAATGTATGACATTGCTCTGCAATCTGTCCATCAATTGTTGTTTTTTCATCTGAACGGAGAATGGGCAGTGACGATGCTGGACAGTGCAGCAGAAGTCACAATAGCTCTCCGGAACCTGATGGATTATCTGGCGGTAGTAGCGCTGAGTGAGCATATCCCAGTGGAAACACCTGATACAAGAATAAGTGTCCCTCATTGTTTATACGAACTTACACTCCAAATGGAGGGGAACAAACCCAGGACAGTTAAGGGTCTCTTTTGGGAGGACCTGACTTATGGTTACAACATTCTTTTGACTGTAAAGGATTGGCCACCTGAGTTCGTAATGGAGTGTCCAATGGGAGAAACAGTAATTTTACCGGCTTTCTGCAAACTCGTTCCAGAATCAGTTAGACATTCATACGCGTAGGAGTGGGCGCTAGCGCTAGCTCCTGCATTTTACCGAAACCATGTTTGGTGGGATGATGAGTCTCCTCATCGCGAGATCCCATGAAAATCAGTCCCTCAACCCCAGAGGCAATAGCCAATAAAAAATGAAGCTAAAAAACAAGTTGGGGAAAACAACTTGAGTACCAGAGTCTAATATAATATTGCAGCTCGCCCATGAATAATCCCTTGTTTCCCGTAATGAAACTGGACAATTCATACCATCTAGTCTTAGACTACAGACATTTGAACACTTTCACACGCACATTTGCAGTACAAAATGCACATAGTGCAGCACTAATGAATAACATTGTGCGGAAGAAATACAAAACAACACTAGATATCTCAAATAGATTCTTTTGCCAAAATATAGCGCCTGGGAGCAGATACTTGACAGCATTCTCGACGCTAGGGTCTCAGCGACAATTTGATAGTTTACCACAGGGGTATAAGAATAGCCCCAGGTTGTTTTCAGCAAGAGTGACAGAGTTACTTCAAAATTTTGATGAGGAGACATTGTCCTATGTAGAAGATATTTATCTGATGGATGATGAGTTAATGGAACACTTCGCTAGAGTGAACCACATAATCCTTGGGTTTGCTCATCTGCGTTACAAATTCAATTTCAAAAAATCAAACATTACACACCTCAGTGTCCTATTTCTAGGATACGAGTTGTCAAGTGAAGGCAAAAGTCTGGCAGCACATTTTTTTAGAAAATGTGCACTGCTCCATCCTCCAACGACTCTGAAAAGACTACAATCCATTTTAGGATTTTTACATTTTGGCAGAACATACATTTTGAATTAAGCAGAATGAGTAAAGCCATTCTACGACTTAATCAGACCTGATTTTTCAATCAACCATTGGACACAGGAACATACAAACATTTTACGTTCCATACAAACTGACATGATAGCTCCAAACATTTACACACACGTGCAAATTCGACTAACCTGGTAATACGCGTAGTCACTGGACCAATCGGGTATACCTATATCGCTTTCAACCTTCAGGTCTATCCCATCTAACCTCGCATGGCTCCTAAGCTCTACTTAAGAGAAGAGCTTATATCCTTAGCGAAACACTCACAGGGAGCGTTCTGCAAACAAATATTATCCCTGGAGGAGAAGCCCATCTGTCAGCAGTGTGATAGCTGTAATTTCAAATGGACTGATAGGCTACCCTCAGACAAACATAATGATTTGGTGCTCCCAACCAATGCCCCTCCCAAAAGCATGTACTCAGACAGGAGTAATAACACCTCTAGCACCCCGACTAAGCTTCAGTGTAAATACCTGAATGCACGCTCGATCCCCAAGCACACGTCAGAACTATGGGATCTCATGGACTCAACAAGGCCAGACATATGTTTTATTACAGAAACTTGGCTAACACAGTCCTCCTCTCCCGCTATAGCCTTAGCTCTCCCACAAGGCTACACCCTAACTAGATGTGATAGACAAAGTAAAAGGGGGGGGCGGGGTAGCCATAGCAACCAAAAGTCCTTTAAGAATAGACACTTTTGATTCTTGCTCGTCACCCATGCTGGACATGTTAACTTTTCAACTAACAGCATTAAATGGTACAACTTGGAAGGGAGCCCTTGTGTACCGCCCTCCGGATGGGAAAAAGGACTTCAGCGCCATGCTGATGGAACATCTAGCACCCCACATCCTTGCGGCAGACCATTTTCTGCTGCTAGGGGATTTTAACTTTCACATAGATATCCAAACGGATCCAGACACTATCCAATTACTAGCAGATATGGAGTCTCTTGGTCTCCACCAACTGGTATCCGGCCCCACCGATAGAGGAGGGCACACATCAGATTCAATCTTTACTGATGCTAGCAACCTAGCAGTAGACATCCCCATAGAGCAGACATGGACTGACCAATTTTCTATTAATTTTAACCTAGATATCAAGGCCGATAAAGTGACGTACAGCCATGGATCCAAGCTCACGAGATATTGGAGGAAAGTGGTCCTTTCCACACTTCTCCCAGTCTTTAGTCCTCCTTCTTTCACTGATCACAACAGTATTAATCTGGCCCTCACTGCCTTTGAAGCTTCACTCGTGAAGGCTTTTGACTCCATTGCACCGCTAAGAAAATCTTAGAGGAGAACATCCTCCGGCTCTTTGGTACTCTGAGGTGTTAAGGAAGGAGAAAACCATAGTAAGGAGACTAGAACGCATCTGGAGGAAGGATAAAACCAATGAGGGCAAACTGGCCTACAAAGAGGCTCTGAGGACGTATCTCAGACACTGTAATCTAGCAAGAAGAACCCATATTGCAGAAAGAATCAACTCTGCAAAAAACCCGTCTAAGGAGTTGTTTATAATCCTCAAAGAATTCACAAACCCTAGTAGAGGTAATCAAACGATTCCGACATCCCAATCTCACTGTAATAGCCTCAAAGCCTACTTTAAACAAAAAATAAATAACATCTACAATACATTCTCAAATCCAGTAGGCTCCATCACACAGGAACTCCAAGAAGTACCGCCTGTCTGCACATTGGAAACCTTTAGCCCAATGACTGAGAAACAGACCCTAGCCCGTATAAACTCTATAAAATCAGGGTCCCCTGTAGACCCAGCACCTCCCTATGTGATCACCAGTTTAGCCCCTATTCTGTGCACTCCAATCACAGACCTATGTAACCTTTCCCTACAATTGGCTATTATACCTTGTAAATGGAAGGCAGCGTACATTAGGCCCCTTCTTAAAAAATCTATAGCAGACCCTCATAACCTTGCAAATTTCAGACCCATTTCCCTACTTCCTCTTTTCTCCAAAATCTTGGAAGCTGCTGTGAATGCCCAACTATCATCATACTTGGAATCTAACCATCTGCTCGATCCCTCGCAGTCTGGCTTTCGCGCCTCACACAGCACTGAGGCGGCACTTGTGGAAGTCACAGACACCATCAAACTGGCATTAGACCAGGGATCGGCAACCATGTAGGTTCTTTTAGACCTTTCTGCCGCATTCGATACCATCTCCCATCAGATCTTAGTGCATAGACTCTGGGAGTTTGGTATCAGAGGTAAAGCACTCGAATGGCTGGTCAACTTTCTGTCAGAACGTACGAATCGGGTCCAATTAGGCGAGTATACTTCAGCATCCTCATCTCTTGATAAGGAGGTGCCACTGGGCTCAATATTGAGCCCGACACTGTTTAATGTGTATATGGCCCCCTTGGCACAACTTATCAGATCTTATGGCTTTGAAACCATTTCCTATTCTGATGACACACAATTGATCATCACCATGGACCATGACCCCACCCTGACTAAAGCTAGATTCATATAGAAGAGAAGGTTAGCTAGGAGGGAGAGAAGGGGTTTGACAATGAGGCTAAAGTTCGGTAACCACTGTCGGCAAAATGAAGTGAGACCTATCAAAGAGCGGACTTGTTTCTGATCTTTGGGGACAGGGGTGTCTAGAATTGTCTGGATCCTGTCAGGCGTGAGTTTCCTCCCTTCTTTGGATAAAAGGTGACCCAAATAGGTCACTTGTGATTTACAGAACTGCAATTTCTTTCGGGAGAGCTTGTGACCATTCTCAGCAAGAAAATGGAGTAGTTTGATGGTGGCTGTGACGACTATTGGTATGGTGTCCGCTGCTAGAAGGATGTCGTCTACATATTGTATTAGTGCCACTCCATCTGGCAATTGTATGGCGTCCAACTGTCTTTTAAGCGCCTGGCTATAGATGCTTGGGCTCTCAGTGTACCCCTGAGGTGCTCTGCAAAATCTGTACGAACGGGAGTTTAGGGTGAATCCAAATAGATAGCGGCTGTCCTTGTGTATAGGTATGGAAAAGAATGCGTTTTTGAGGTCAATTACAGTGAAGGTGGTGGCAGTGGAGGGGATTAAAGTCAAAATTGTCGTGATGTCGGAAACTACTGGGTATTGTGGCACTACGATTTTGTTTATCTCCCGCAGGTCAATGATGAAGCGGTAGGCTTTTCCGTCTCCCTCTCCCTGTCTCTTTACAATCGGTAGTATGGGACTGTTACAAACGTTGCTCACTACTTCCTCTACCACCCCTGCCTCTACCAAAGAGTGTATGATCTCTGTCAGTGCCTTTTCACCCTCTGGCGATATTTTGTACTGCGGTACTTTCGGTAGGGTTGCGTCTTGTCGTATTGTTACGTGTACTGGGTCAATCATCATTCGTCCTACGTCTGAATCAGCCCTAGCCCATAAGTGTGATGGCAAAGTGTCCAGTAGGGATGCGTCAGTCTCGGAGATGGGAAACATGTGCTGAGAAGGGTTCTCTCTATGGCGCTGGGGGTTGTCATACAGGACGACACGCACTCCGTCTGGTGAGCATCTGATAGTCGCATGGAAGTGTTTCAAAAGGTCGAGACCCATAATGGCGTCTGGGGTGTTGGAAGAGAGGAGGAATGTCGTTTCGACGCTATTGTTGTCAAGGTTAAAAGGGATCGGTCGGGACAAAGGGTTGGTGGAGGGCGTACCGTCAAATCCTATTGAGGTCACATGTGAGCCTGACAAGGGTGCCCTTGGAATCAGTCGTTTGGATAGTGCACTACGTGTTGCTCCCGTGTCTACCAGAAATGGCGACTTTGTGCCCTGGACCTCAGCGGTAACATAAGGGCCTTGCTGATCAACATAGAGCTCGACTGGATCCCTCCCTTGCCCCTGGCTGTCCTATGCAAAGTCGTACGTATTGTCATAATCTGTCTGTTGGTACTGATTCTGTTTGGGATGGTCAAATGTGTTCACTCTTCCTGGCCTTTCCTCGTTTGCTTCACTCGCGTACCCTCTCCCACGTCCTCTTCCTCTCTGTCCACTTGCTATTTCCCTCGCCCCTCTGCCCCTACCAGCTCCTAACAAAGCCGGGCATTGGGTTTTCCAGTGTCCATATTCTTTGCAAAATGCACATTGATCCTGTCCTAGGTCTAGGCGTCCTACATATGATGTCGATGAATTGTTTCTAGGTGGCTGTACTCTAGGGGTATTCTGCTGGTATCCTCCCCTATATTGCACCCTTCCTGTATTCGCCCCCTGGAGTTGTGCTACCATTACCCTTTCCTTCAAGTCCTTCTTTTTCCTTTCTGTAGCCCTGTCATTTTCGTTTTTCTGATGCTCATAGTACTGGGCCATTTGGAGAATGGCCGCCGGTTTAGATGCTGCCCAACTAATTTCGCTGGCTTGTAATTTCTGGGATACATCTGGCAGTAGTCCGTTGACATAGTTCTGCACAAATAAGTGGTGTCCGGTTGCGGTGGACATGTCTTGTCCACTGTAATCGGAGAACACCGTTTCAAATCTGGAGAAATACTCAGAGACATCCTCTTGTGGTTTCTGGCGGCACGCGGTTACTATGGACCAGTCTATCTTTTTCTCTGGGATCAGCGTTTTCACTTTCTGCACTATTTTGTCAGGGAGGTCCAATATTGCTTTAACCGGTTTTTGACCAGGGTTCCGCTGTTTATCTAATGTGTTGAGTTGTTCCCAGGTATGACCAAGCAGTTCGGTATGCTCTATTTTCCTAATCTGTTTCCACACATCTGCTGGCAAACATAACCCGAAGAACAAGTCTATGTCGGCAAGTGTCATTATTGTTGATCCCAGAGCGGTACCTAGCTCGGTGTAAAAGGCGGTGGGGTTCTTTCGTAAATCCGGTAAAGATTTACGGAACGTCAAAATGTCCTGTCTGTCCCATGGTTGATACACCCAATTGTAGACCACCCTTCCTCTAGCGTCTTGATGGTTCATATCGTCATGAGTCCCTTGTCCTCTAGGAGGTACCCAATAAGGGGCAGCTTCTTTTATCGGCATCATGCTATCTGGTTTTTCCACCGGGGGTCCTGCTATCTTAGATGTCCTGTCCTTATCTATACGTCCTTGTTCCACGAGGTGACGGAATACCTCCAGTGTGGATGAAAAGAGTTCTGTAATATCGTTGTCGCCTTCATCTCCGGTGTCTACCTTCCTATAGAGAGCCACTAGCCGCTCGGGCCCTACATCTTGGTACTTCTCTTCATATGCAGTAAGAGTGTGGTAACAGAGACGTACAATAAAGTATCGTTTGCGGTTTTCAACATAGGAGTTGCATATGTCAGTTACATACTCTTCTGTCTCCTTCCTATCTATGAGGGATTTAACTATTTTATCAATGCCTGCTCGCTCATTTTTACTTAATCGCGGGACCCTGGGCACTCCTTTTTCTTTTGATCCTACCTCTACTACTGTATCCTTTGATGAGGCATTTGGTGTGGGTGACTCGGTGGGAGCAGAGGTGGTGGAGACTGAGGCGATCGTGCCATCTCCGGCTATACTTTGGTGGTCCTGGCGTTGTGCTACGGGATGAGTAGGGGCGTATGGGGGTGGCATGTATATGATTGGGGGACCTAACAATAAATCATCATCTACCCTTTGTTTTGCTGGTAACTTGGGGTAAAGAGTCGAGGGCGTTCTAACAGGGCATTGACCTGATATTTTTGATTCCTGTTCCTTTTTATCGATTTCCTTTTCTTTTAGTTTTTCTTCTAATCTTTTACAGGCTTGGTAAGCTGATTTTCGCGTTTCTTTATCTTGTCTAGCTTCGTCCCTTTTCTTTCTTTGAGCTGCCTCTTTCGCCATAGACCAAAACTGTCAAACATGGCTGGTCTAGTTTTCTTTTGTGGAGAGCTAATTCCAACGTTTCTATTTTAGCGGGATCGAAAGATCCCGTCAGTGGCCACTGATTTACCCGGTCCTTCCTAGTGTATTTATGCCATAGTTTGCTATAAGCTACGGTGGCTAATCCATACTTTACGTACATGTCCTTGTTAGGGGTGCCTTCCGGCGGTGCCGGCTGACTGACCTCTAACGAACGGTCGGGTCCAAAAGAATTACAATCAAACAATCTAGAGAAAACAGGCATGACGTATTTATCGGTCAAAAATGAATATCTCAATCAATCAATTTAGACAAAAAGTCTGCACTACCTGTCCTTCGCTGCCTGCAAAGAGAGAGAATATTCCTATTCTTCGTTGTTTGCAAGCAGGGAAATGTCGCAAATAACTCAATAAAAAAAGGAATACTAGTATTTCAATCAAACTATTCAATCAATCAATCAATTTAAGTCGGTTTTTTTTCACGACCTTACCCGGACCGTATGGACAGTTCTTCGTCTTCCCCTTCCAGCGCCTGGTTGTCCTCTCACTCCAACAATCAATGCGGCGTTCCTCTAAGGTCCCAGTCAGGACCGCAGGTCACTCGAGAGAGGTCCGTTCGGAACCGGTGAAGTTCAGTCGATCGGCAGCCAGACAAGGGTCTTCTCAGGCAGGTATACCCCAATCGTTTAGTCGTCTCACTCCGTCGTTAGGACCACTCTACCGGACCCACGCTGCCGCTGATGGGCCCCAACGTTTGGGCGCCAATTTGTGAAAGGCAGCGAGTCTTCTAAGACCCTCAATGCTGCCCGGTGCAGGGTTCCACCTCTAATTCACTTTGGGTTCGCTATCAAAATAATGAGGCAAGCGCTGGAAACTGGAAGAGAAGAAAAAGGTTTATTTCTCATGAGGAGATCATGTCAACTGAGACACCGGGATGTCTGAGGGAGGTGTTCTGCCGATAATTCCTTTGGCTCTTCCTTTTATACAGGTTTGACACAATGCATTTGTTTCATCAACATGGTTACACAAGCTTGGGGTCCCCGCCCCGGGCAGGTTGTCACACAAGCCCAACAGTAATTCTCTTCCCACCCAGGTCAAACAGACAAACTTATCTTGCAGCTGGACCTTGCTTCAGGGTCTAAAACATGTGAGACCGGCCAGATCTAAGAGTCCGTTCTGTTGATAAAAACAGGTCCCATTGTTGGTAACAATAAGTCTTGCTGTTTGCAGTGCAATAAATCATGTTGCAAGAGTCTTTTTGGTGTTTGGAACCTGTTTGTGTAACTAGGTGCAGTGAGGGGTAGAGTGTCCAAAGGTTTGCCTGAAAACAGAGATGAGAGGAAAAACGAGTTTGTGGCAGCAAGTGGCGCTGAGGTTTGTTGTGGCAATAGAGTTTATAGCCCCCAGCACACATACCAGGTCGGTCAGAGGGTCAGAGGGATGCTAGTAAGGGCAGGGTGAAACAAAGGTGACCAACAGAGTACAAAATGGCTGTGATAGATTAAAATGACTGCAACTTATGTGCACATAGAATTCCACCAGACAAGATGGCGCAGGTAATGTTCATGATTATCGTTTTGCTTTTAACAGTTTCCTTTGGGTTTAATACTCAAAACTTTTTTTTATAATTACACTTATCACCACACCATCTTGCACCAATCAGAACCACACACATTCGTACCACTCCTCACTTGCCACACACACAAAGGAAGTATTATAGTAAGCCCAAGGTCAGAATGCACAAGAATCGAAAATAGATCTATTTATTAATAATATAAAACACCAAATACATAAAAAGTGCAAATTGGCAAATAAATTAAAAGCAGCCCAATACATTAAGAATATCCCAATATTTCCTAGATGGGATCACACATGTACTAATAGATCCTAATCTATAGCAAAATGAACACAACTATTCTAAACAATTCATAAAAGAATTACACCATAAGCACACAACATAATCTGTTTAGCGAGAGAGCACACATAAAGACAACACACTTTGTCATTGAGAACTACACATCCGTGTTCAAAACAGTAATAGCTAGAACCCGATACTGTAAAACTTATTAGTAATCTGTAATTCCAGCCACTCCACGGATTGTGTGACGGAGCGTCGATGCGTTTCGATGGGATCTTTTAGTTTACACCATCTTTTTCAAGACCTTTATTGTGACTCTCGTAATTATTTGGTATTGCCAGAAGAAAGCCAACACACCTCGTTTCGAATAAAAAGGGGAGATAATTCTCAAGGTCGTTGCCCACTTTCTAGAGTCCTTGAGAAAGCACGATACTGTAGTTCCCTCTCTTTGCGTCCTATCTACGAGCTTACAGGATGTATCTTGCACTCAATATTGGTCCAAGTGGAAGCTTCTGGAAAGTTTGGTTCCTTATTTTCAAATCTCTCCACGTTTCCGTAGTGCATTAGAATCTCTTGTGTCCGGGCCTGCCACAGACTCTTACAATTCCTTTCCCGTCTCTGTTTGCTTGCGGCTCACCCCTTTTGTAATTGATGGGACTTGTGCCGTTTTCGTGTGTTTTTGTGCGTCGTGTTCCCGCAGCGAGCCGAATGATATTAATCTACTTGGACCAATATTGAGTACAAGATACGTCCTGTAAGCTTGTAGATAGCACGCTAAGAGAGAGAACTACAGTATCGTGCTTTCTCAAGGATTCTAGAAAGTGGGCAACGACCTTGAGAATTATCTCCCCTTTTTATTCGAAACGAGGTGTGTTGACTTTCTTCTGGCAATACCAAATAATTACGAGAGTCACAATAAAGGTCTTGAAAAAGATGATGTAAACTAAAAGATCCCATCGAAATGCATCGACGCTCCGTCACACAATCCGTGGAGTGGCTGGAACTACAGATTACTAATAAGTTTTACAGTATCGGGTTCTAGCTACTACTGTTTTGAACACGGATGTGTAGTTCTCAATGACAAAGTGTGTTGTCTTTTGTGTGCTCTCTCGCTAAACAGATTATGTTGTGTGCTTATGGTGTAATTCTTTTTATGAATTGTTTAGAATAGTTGTGTTAATTTTGCTATAGATTAGCATCTATTAGTACATGTGTGATCCCATCTAGGAAATATTGGGATATTCTTAATGTATTGAGCTGCTTTTAATTTATTTGCCGATTTGCACTTTTTATGTACTTGGTGATTTATATTATTAATAAATAGATCTATTTTCGATTTTTGTGCATTCTGACCTTGGGCTTACTATAATACTTCCTTTGAGTGTGTGGCAAGTGAGGAGTGGTACGAATGTGTGTGGTTCTGATTGGTGCAAGATGGTGTGGTGATTAGTGTAATTATAAAAAAAAGTTTGGAGAATTAAACCCAAAGGAAACCTTCTCTTCTATATGGTTGTTTGAACCCTATTCCTTTGGTTAAAGGGGTCCCTCTCTCTTTTTTACAACTAAAGCTAGATTCAAACACCTTTTCAAGAGCAATAGGAGCAGTTATGAATTTCTCGAAAAAAATAGGCTGTAGACCAGTCCCTGAGCTACTGGATATTTATAAATCTAAATGCATTACGACCGCGACATATGGGGCAGGGATATGGGGTATCGCAGGAACACAAGATATTCAATTCTGTGAAAACGCTTTTATTCGCTATTTATTGGCGGTCCCCAGTTCTACTGCCACATATAATTGCCATCGGGAACTTGGTCTTACTTATATCACGGACATAATCAAAATTAATCCCCTACTATTGTGGCATAAGGTATGGGCATCTGTGGAAACAGGTTTTAACAGAGACGTAATTTTAGACTGTATTAAACTAGATAAGGTGGCTAGTATACCATGGATTAGTTATATAAAAAAATGTCGTATGAGATTGGTCATCCAGAATATTTTGATTCCCCAACTTGTATGGAAACGATATCTAGAAAAATTATAAAAATGTGTTATTTGAACCACCTAGCGGATAAACGATGGTGCATAGAAAGAGAGAAACAAACGGTAATGGAGAACCATCTGATGACAATCTGTCTAGGAATACAACCGTATTTGGTAAAGGTACAGAGTAGTTTTTGCCGTATGCTTTTAACCCGCTTCCGAGGTGGTTCTTTTTTCAGGTTGACTACTTTCCCAGAAATTAACGATTGGTCGAAAAATGTGCCCCTATGCCCTTGTGATGATATTTCTGTACAATCGACTATGCATTGTACACTGTTTTGTAAATATTACGTTTTATTGAGGAAAAAGTTTTTAATACCAATTTTAAGAAAATGGGGCTTAAGACAATGCAGAATTGCTTTTTTAAGATTACAATCTTTGGAAAATGAACAAACTATTTTAGCTGTTTCTGCTTTTTTAAGAGCTGGGATTAGGTTTAGGAATACAATGTAAACTGCTTTTTTAGACTAATCTTATAGCAAGTGGTTATGAGGATAGATATGTATCGTTTTTTAATATTCTGTATCATGGTGTAATTTGTGCTTTACTCTTTTATACTTCTGTGCTTTTATGATTTTTATCGCATCAAAAATCGAATAAAAGCGTATTTTGATTTGATTTGATTTGATTGTGTTGTCTTTTGTGTGCTCTCTCGCTAAACAGATTATGTTGTGTGCTTATGGTGTAATTCTTTTTATGAATTGTTTAGAATAGTTGTGTTAATTTTGCTATAGATTAGCATCTATTAGTACATGTGTGATCCCATCTAGGAAATATTGGGATATTCTTAATGTATTGAGCTGCTTTTAATTTATTTGCCGATTTGCACTTTTTATGTACTTGGTGATTTATATTATTAATAAATAGATCTATTTTCGATTTTTGTGCATTCTGACCTTGGGCTTACTATAATACTTCCTTTGAGTGTGTGGCAAGTGAGGAGTGGTACGAATGTGTGTGGTTCTGATTGGTGCAAGATGGTGTGGTGTTTAGTGTAATTATAAAAAAAAGTTTGGAGAATTAAACCCAAAGGAAACCTTCTCTTCTATATGGTTGTTTGAACCCTATTCCTTTGGTTAAAGGGGTCCCTCTCTCTTTTTTACAACTAAAGCTAGATTCAAACACTGCTTACTGTCAGTAGCCTCATGGATGTCCATGAACTGTCTTCAACTGAACATGGCCAAAACATAGATCCTCCTGTTCGGGAAGGCATAGACCGCTTGGTTAGAGGACTGGTGGCCTCCAGAGTTGGGCTCGCCACCTACCCCCAACAATTGTGCAAGGAATCTGGGAATAATGATGACGACAAGCTCTCTATGAAGGAGCATGTCAAAACAGTGACGGGAACCTCTTTTGGCATCTTGCGAACCCTTAAAAAAGTCTTTCAATGGACTCCTTTGCCGGCTAGGAAGACACTGGTTCAAGCACTAATAATGAGCCGCCTGGACTATGGCAATGCCCTCCTGGTGGGTAGTAGTGAAGGCCTTTTTGCCAGGCTCCAGGTGGTACAGAACTCGGCTGCTAGACTGATACTAAATCTTCCATCCCGCTCCCCCTCCAAGCCCTCTCTCCATTCCCTTCACTGGCTCCCGATTAAAAAGCATGCCCTCTTCAAACTCCTCTGCTTGGTGTGTAAGACCCTGCTGGGGAAGGTTCCTCTGTACCTGAGGCAGAAACTACAACCATATATCCCGGCACGGCCGCTCAGATCGAGTGATCTATCGCTCCTATGCCCAAAACGTATCAGAACAATGAGGCTCGGAGGCTGCGCTTTCTCATTCCTGGCCCCCTACCACTGGAATCAGCTACCCCTAGCTATCCGAGTATGTTCCGACATCACCACATTCAAGAAACTTTTGAAAACCTGGCTCTTCTCTCAGTAGGCTGACCCCACTTTGCTCCCACACTGTAATGGCGCCTAGAGATCCCTTCTGGGATGATTTGTGCGCCTAACAAATGTAATTAATAATACATATTAATAAATAATAATGAGGGTGATACGGTACCCATTGCATACAAATCACATTTGCACACAAACGCTGAAAGAGTTTTACACCCACTGAGAAAATTCTCACAGCAGAACAGGCTGCTGTAGCGAGAGAGAGAGCACTGGCTCAGGGTAAACAAATAATTGTAGTCACCCCAGTACCGACCTTAGAGGCCGTTACCAAAACAAGCGTTCCAAACGCTAAAGCCTTGCATCCACGATGGATCCAATGGGCTAACTCTCTCACTGCAACAGATGTAGACTATAGATTTGATGCTACACTACAAACACAAGCATTTCTGCAGTACGAACAAGAATATCCTTTGCCGAATTAAATAATGCCTCTAGATCGATATGAATATATCATTTATACTGATGGATCTGCTCAACCTGCTGTAGGGACACGTCAACAATATTCTGCGGCATGCGCAATTGTAAAAGGGCGCATGCATGATGGAAAGTTCCATCCTGAAAAAAGACACACGCAGTCCCTAGGGGACTGTACTGCACAGCTGGCAGAACTAAAAGCCCTGATAATGGCACTACAAAGTGGAGATCCTCAATTCCCAATACTCATAGTGTGCAATTCATACTATTGTAACTGGTACGATAATGAATATCTTCACTATTGGGGTCAAAATGGATTTTGAGATCAGAAAGGTTGTACAATCAAGCACAAGACAAGATGCTTTGGGAACAAGTGGCAAAGCTGAAAGAAGTCGTGCCAAGGGCTCATGTTATCCATACATTGAGTCATCAGCGTGTTGGCGTTCATGTTGAAGGGAATTCCATGGCCGATCAATCAATCAATCAGGGTTGGTAAAGCGCAACTACTCACCTGTGAGGGTTTCAAGGCGCTGGGGGGGAGGGAGGGTGGCTCCGTTGAGTGCTGGGGTCACCCGAAATGCCAGGTCTTGAGGTCCTTCGTGAACTGGGGCAATGTGGGAGATTGCCGGAGGTGGAGGTGGAGGGAGAGGCTGTTCCAGGCTTTGGCTGCGAGGTAGGAGAATGACTTTCCTCCAGTTCTAGTCTTGCTGATACAATGCCGATGAGGCCGCAAAGGCAACAGTCTGCACTGCTGCCGTTGCTGCAATCACTCGTTCTAGTACAAGATTAGACAGCAACATCATGGTGGCTGTCAATACGGCCTGCAATGACACCCACTTGCTGAAAGGCTTTCCACTGAAGTACTCCTACAAGTTAGATGCACAAAACATACTGTATGCTCAGATTCTAGGAGTGGGGGATAGAGTAATATCAAACACTGATCGCAGATTGGGATTGATACTAGCTGCACATGAGGGTCTTGGGTCAGCTCACGCATTACTGAAGCATCGCTATTGGTGGCCAGGTCTGACCAAACAGACCAAGGACTTTGTCCTTAAATGCGACATCTGCCAACAGATGAAAGGTTCCACCCTAGCACGTCCAGCACAGACACATCTATTAATCTCAGACAAGCCTTTGGCTTGTGTTTATTTGCACCACTGCAGCCCCTTACACTCAGATGGGGCTTACAAGTACATTTTGGTGGCAGTGGATTCATGCTACAGATTCCTGTGGGTTTGGCCACAGCGCTCGGCTAACGCTCAAACTGTTATAAAGGATTTGCGATTCTTCATCGGGACATACGCAATTGGCACACTAAATTCCGACCAGGGACTGGAGTTTAGCTCTCGGGCTTACAAAGAAGCAATTGGAAGTTTGGGTCTGGCCATGTGATACTACTCTCCCTACCATACTGAGGGAAATTTGGTAGTTGAGAGGAAAAACCGTGACTTAAAGCAGTCCTTTACAGCGAGGGTATTAGGCTCGGGTGGCAGTTGGGTCAATCACCTATATGGGCTCCAGACAGCACTTAATAACATGCCAAGAAAATCCCTAGGGGGGTCGTACTCCATACGAAGTCCTCTTTGGGGTGAGAATGTGGGTGCCAGACCTCAATAGTGTTGGCGCAGTGGCGGCAGAAACACCATTTGACATCAATGAACGTTTGGCTGTTTTACAGGAACTCAATGAATTCCAGGCTTTACAAAGTAATGTCCAAGTAAAACGCACCGCCACTGGGGAAGTCAAAGTAGTTCCGGCAAGACCTGTCTGGGTCCCGAAAATTGAGGACTTGGTCAGAGAAAAAATAGTGGACAAGAAAGAATTTGGACCATCATACAGAGCGCCTGTACCTGTCCTGGCTGTCGAAGACACTAGAACCGTACTTCTTCTGCCCCTTGCCGGTCGCAAAGACAAGAGGTTCGTCTCTATTGATCTGATCAAACCACACTATGTGGCCAATTCTCAACAATAGGCCACGTGGGCTCCTGGGTATCCGCCGCACTCCTCTTGCTACCGTACAGGAAGTTCAGATGGAAGCTTTAATGATGACAGAAGATTCCACTGTCCAATGGGAAACTGTAAACAACAATGAAATGATACTTCTCCCTGTTGAAACAACTACAACTGTACAATCAACAAGTACAGAGATCTCAATTCAAAAAATTGACGACGTCTATGTGAAAATGCGACAGATCGAGCAATCTCTGCAAAACCTGCTGAGCTGCCAAAAATAGACCAGACGGCGTCTGGCTACTTCGTACATTATGACGACTTCTCATCAGATTCCAGTGAACATGAGCTGCCAGCGCCGCCTCTCCCTTTCAAGCTGTGAGTTTATACTCTCTATCTTTTTTTTTTTTTTTTTAATTAAATGTGTTTATTGGTTTTTAAAGAGAAAAAAAAAATACAGCAATGAAGGAGTTCAGCAATAATACATACACAAGTGCACATAGCAAGAAATTGACAGGATTCAGGCATTAATCTTGAATGTCCTGGGGTGAACCCAACAGTTGAAGCAATCCTGACGTATTGTATTCATACAGGGGTTCAAGAAGTGCTGGGGGGCGAGCTCTGCGAGACATAGGCATTAAGTATGGGCATGTGTATGTGCAGTACCGCACGACAATAAATATCAACAATCAGTCAGCAAATCATAAGCATTGCACAATGAAATGGGTACAATAACATAGAAAAGCCTTAGTCAAAGAAAATATAATATACCTAATGTGAGCCTTATGGGGCATTCTGAGTAAAAGATCCTGTAGCAGCTGTATCTCCGGAGAAATCGAGGGGGATGTCAACAGATAATTTTTTAAGGGCTCCCAAATGTCTCTGGGTCGCGACTTCGGGGGAAGTAGTTCACCATAGTTATGTAGCTGTTCTTGGCAGTATATTAAATCAGCGAGCCAGTCTTTGAATTTAGGTGCCCTCCCCCTGCCCCATCTACAAGCCACATGTCTCTTAGCCATTAGTAAAGCTGTTGTGAGATAGCGGCGGTGTGGTTTAGCTATTAATTCAGTGTATCTCAGTAGGGCCAATAGGGGTGTGGGGACTATCTGAAAAGCAGCTGTCAGCGGCCAGAGCTTCGAAACCTGCCTCCAGAACTCGTGTACCCCTGGGGCAGTCCCAAGCCAAGTGGAGTAAGTCAGCTCCAGTCATGCCGCATCTATCACACCTGTCTGAATCCTTTCAATTTGTATATGTGCATTTTAACCGGCATGTACTATAAGCGATGCAGAAAATTTAAAATGCGTGATGCGAGCCCACTGCTAGCTGAGATTTGTTCCGTTTACTGGCAGCACATGTCCACTGTTGATCCGATAGTTCGTAACCTAACTCTACATCCCATTGTGCACATGCGGTGCATGCGGTAACTTCCTGCTGAGTATGTATTGTGTGATAAAGTAGGGAAACCATGTGTCCCGGCGAAGTAGCTTGCAGCAGAAGGTGTAGGGGGGTCAGTGTTGGGGGTTCTGACGGGAAAGCCGGGGTAATATGTCGTATGCCCTGGCGAAGTCGAACATATAGAAATGTATCCAGTGGAGAGGAAGGAGCTTCATGGAACATCTGTCCCTGTGAGAGGAAAATCCCATCGCGATATAGATCGCCCCAAGTTGAGATATTAGTCCGTTCCACTACCCTACGAAATACTGCTTCCTGAAGTAGCTGCATTTGGGGATGATAGAGTAACGGAAGCAGAGGGGAATAGAGCATCGGAGCTTTTAACAGGGACATAATGCGTCGCCACGCCGCAACCGTGCATGCGGTGGATGTGGAATCTTTGTCCCTGGGTTGGGGAATTGTATAAATTACACCTGCAAGAGGGACAGGATCAGCCAACCACTGCTCTACTGCAATTTGCGGCATATATGTGGGTGGGTGGAACCAATAGTAGGCATAATGTGCTTGGGCACACGTGTAGTACAATTCAAAGTTAGGGACATCAAACCCTCCTAGCGAATACGGTCTGGTAAGTATATTCCATTGTAGACGTGGTTGTTTACCCCCCTAGATCAAACGGATCAGCTCTGAACGCAATGCTTTGAAGAAGTGCCCCCCCGGGTGGTATGGGATATTTAGGAATAAGTACAAAGGTTGTGGGAGAATTACCATTTTGATAAGTGAGGCACGCCCTGCTATGGAAAGAGGTAATGCGATCCAGTGGGTAACGCATCCCGAGATATGGTCTAGGGCCCTACCGTAATTAAGGCGCAAGAGCTCCTCCCGGTCTCTGGAAATGCGGATACCCAGATATTTCATATCAGACTGACACCAGTCTAGGGGGTAGTCCAATGGGAATTGCGTGGCTGCAGGCGTGAGGGGGAAAAATTGCGATTTCCCCCAATTTATCTGGATCCCCGAAAGCTTCCCAAAAACTAGGAATTCCCGCAGCAGGGAGTTTAGGTTGTGCTGTGGATCCCTAACATACAAAGTAATGTTGTCCGCATAAAGGGAGATAAGTATCTGACGCATTTTGCAACGTAGCGCTTTATCCTGGTGGTGTTGTCTCAGTCGAGCTGCCAAGGGCTCAATCGCCAGGGCAAAAAGCAAGGGAGAAAGGGGGCATCCCTGCCTAGTGCCTCTGGTGATGGGGAAGGCAGGAGATATTTGTCCATTAATCAGGACTCTGGCTGTGTGGAGCCGATATAAGAGACTTATCCAGGAAAGGAACAGCGGGGGGAATCCCATACGTTGTAGAACCCCTAGGAGATAGTCCCATTCAAGGGAATCAAACGCCTTAGTGGCGTCTAAAAATACTGCTGCCAATGCTAGATTGGGATCCACATTATGCAAAATTGAAAAGAAGGTACGTAAGTTGTGCGTGGTTGCACGACCTGGGATAAATCCAGCTTGGTCTGGAAGGATGAGTTTTTCCATTAATAAATGTAAACTATTGGCTAGGACCTTGGCAAGTATTTTAGCGTCAGCGTTGATGAGAGATAATGGTCTATAAGAATCACATTGATTCGCCGGTTTTCCGGTCTTCAGGAGGGAAGTAATAAGTGCCTCTCTCATGGAGGAGGGGAGTACTCCAGTCTCTAGGGAATCTTCAAACACTTCTTTAAGGATGGGGGCCAACTGGTCGGTATATGCTTTGTAGAAGTCGATGGGGAGGCCATCTAGGCCGGGGGCCTTACCGGACTTCATATTCATGATCGCTTCCCGTATCTAATCCAGCTCGAAGGGAGCGCACAGAAACTCTCTTTGTGAGTCTCCTAACCAACCCAACGCCACATCATCCAAGTAGGCAGCGAGATCAAGAGAATCCCTCCTACCAGAAGAGTATAATGCGGAGTAATGAGCGGCAAAGGTGTCTAATATGTCAGTAGTATCTCTGTGTACCTCGCCGTCAAGACCTTCGATCTCGAGGACATAGTTAGCGAAGCGGGGCTTACGAATAGTCTCCGCCAGCGCTCTGCCAGGGCGCTCACCCTCCCCGTATCTACGAGCTACCCAGTATTTCCCTCTAAATTTGATCTCACGATCCGCAGTTGCTGTGTAGTCGGATAGTTTCTCGCGGAACTCATGTTGAGTCTTCCCGTCTGCGCCTGTAGATAGCAGAACCTCTTGAGTTCCTTTTCCAATTTAGTTAACGTTCCCTGAATGTCGCGCAAAATTCCGGAACTTTTTGAGATACAAAATCCCCGGATCGTAACTTTAAAAGCTTCCCACACTGTTTCAACATGTTCTACGGAGCCTTTGTTCCTATTAAAGAAGTCTGTGATTTCCTGTCCTAATTCAGCGTGGAACTCATCATCAAGTAACGTAAGGGGTGACAATCGCCAAGCAGCACGAGGGACTCCATATCCCGGAGGAGTGAGCGTCAACTTAACCGGAGAATGATCCGAGTATGTCTGCGCTAAGTGTGTAACAGCTAGGATGGACGGTCCAAGGCCACGAGACACTAAGCAATAATCCAGTCTAGCCCAAGAAGCGTGTAAGGCTGTGAAGTGTGTACCTTCCGTGTGCTGTGGGTGCACGTGGCGCCATGTATCTAGCAAGTCATTAGTGGATATTATATCGCCAAGCAGCCTATGGGAGCGAGTGTAGTGGTGCGGTGCGGGTGAGATCTATCCATGGCAGGGTTGATAGTGGTGTTGAAATCTCCGCCCCATATAATGTGAGTGGAGCCTATCTCCACAATTTTCCCCCATAGCGTGGAAAAGAATTCTGGGGTGTCCGTGTTAGGGCCGTAGTTACAGACCAAGGTGACCGAATCTGTGCCCAGCCTGCCCCATGCCAAGCAATAACGCCCATAGTGATCCTGTAGAGAACCAGAAAGAGCGAAAGGAGTGTGGTTTTTAATAAGTATGGCCGTACCCCTGGAGTAGGAGGAGTACGATGAGAATATCCTATGCTCGCCCATTTGTGTGCGAAGGTGCCCTCATGTTTGGGAGTTAAGTGTGTCTCTTGGAGCATCGCAATGTGAACCTGATGTCTATCAAGATACGACAGAATTTGCAGTCGTTTCCGAGGATCGTTCAACCCCCTGACATTCCATGTGAGGATATGTAAGCTATGCCGAGATGTTGAACCTGCCATGTAGTAAAGTAGATAGCAAACTATAGAGCAGCATGTGCACTGTGTATGTGAAATAGGCACTAAAGTTGCGTCGCTTTTGCCTCCTCTGAGTACCTGTAAATGCCATGAACCATTCTAAGAACAAACCCTGTCCCGCCCCCACCCACTGTAGCATCCCCAACATGCCAGAATGAACATTCCCTCCCACCACCCAAGGCCCCAACAGAACAGAAACAATTTGCATTCTAGTTTGTAATAAAGAAGTAGGGGGAGCACCCTCAGGGGGAACTCCTAGGTGCAGGCACGCTTAAACCCCTCCCGTAGAGTTGCAAGATGTTAAAATGGTTAAACTCTGCGAGGGTGGGGGTGCTCGATACCAGATATTGCCCAGCACTAGGAAGTCAGTTATCTGGTGTGCAGTAGTAAAGCTCTCTCTCCGTCAGTTCTGCGCCATACTTTGTATGCATCAAGGCAGGAGCAGTGGTGCCCAGTAGTGCAGAAGTGAGTCATTGTTGTTCGTAAAGTTTCAGTTATGGGCCATCCGGGGCGGGCGGACGTGAGGATGACTCACGTGTGAGTTGGTGTGGCGTTTGATACGCTTCAGAAAGTCCTCAACCTGTTGCGGGTTCGTGAAGAAGTGTTGTCTGCCTTGATGGGTCACTCGGAGACGAGCTGGATACATGAGAGCGTAATCAATTTGTGCCTGGCGAAGTTTTTGTTTGACTGGTATAAACTTTTGCCATTCCTCTTGAACAGTGGCAGTGAAATCAGGATAGAGGGTGAACTCATTTCCTTCGAATGTAAGGCGTCGCTTCTCTCGTGCTGTTTTGATGGCCACATCTCGGTCACGGTAATTGAGCAGCTGCGCGATGATGGGTCGTGGCGAACTACCCGGAGGAGGCCGAGGACCAAGAGAGCGATGGGCCCGCTCCACGATAAATTGAGAGGAGAAGGAGTCCGCACCAATTGTATCGCGTAAGAGCCGCTCAATAAACTCTTCCATCCGGCCCGTGTTGGTGCTTTCAGGAATTCCTATGACGCGGATATTGTTCCTCCTACTGCGCGCCTCTAGGTCTTCATTTTTGGCAGCAATCAGTTTGAGGAGTTTATCCATATGAGACACCTGTGTCTGAATGTGAGAAGTGGTGTCTTCCGCGTCCGAGATGCGTCGCTCTGTTTCCTTGATGCGTTCATCGTGGCCATACAACGTATGTATAATAGCGTCCATCCGTGTGTTCATGGCGTCCATTTTCTCAGCGATTGACATGAGGCTCTGACTCATTTCAAGGAGGAGGGTTTTCATGTCATCATCACGTGGCGGTTCTGCTGCGAGTTCCTGCTCTTCAGGTGGCTGACCAGGGTCTTCACGCTGCGCGCGGTCTCCCTTTCTGGCTTCGAAGGTTAACCGCGTTTGCTTGGCATCTGCTTTCCCCATTTTGTAGTTATACGGCAGAGGGGGATGCAAGAGATGTATTCCTGAGGACCTGGCACAGTAGCCCACGCGGAGGAAGGGGCTAGGGAGGACAAGCTGCGCGTGCAGTTTCTGTGCCCAACAGTCTGTGTGGTGCTGATAGGTCAACTGCTAGGGCAGGGGTGAGTAGGCAGCGCTGTTGCAGGGCCTCTGTGAAGGGATTCCCTACAACTGGAGAATACAAACGAACAGCAGCTGGGCATCCAAGGATGGGATGGTTAGTGCAGCGCAGGCAAGTACTCCCCAGTCAGGTGTTGATATACGTATGCCACATAAACAGACTATCATGCAGCACTAGTGATCATGGGCATAGCGAGCCCTGCACGGACTCAGCAGCAACGTCCAGTCCCAGGGATGAAGCAGGAGTGCAGGGCAGCGGGCGCGGGTCAGTGCGGGATTCCCTCAGCGGTGTGCGCCGCGATTGTTCAAAAGGCAACTGCAGGGGTTAACAGCGCGGGTTTTGCATGCACGACCGCAACGTCCTCACACTGCTCCGCGGCCCGTGCAGTAAGGAAGGCCACAACGAGTGGTGCCGGACATGAGCGCAAATGCGGGTCCCTTCTTCCTATCGGCCCGTGCACAAGCCAGACGGTACGGGCGGTGAATCCTCGCACACGCCGCGCTCAGCGTGTGTTTCTCAAAACCGCGCACAGCGGTCTCCAACCCATATGCGGGGATAGATCCCGGGTGGTCCCCTTCTCAGGCGGATGTGCGCCCACGCAGTACAGGATGATGCGGCCCAGTCTGGAGCTGACTCCGCAAGCAGACAAGTCAGGTAGGGGCCGAGCAGCAGCGCAGGGAGCGTGGGGGCTAGTCACTCGCAGTATCTCGGGATCCTGTATTGTAATGCAGATGCCGTGGCGGAGGGCGGGCAAGGCGCGACAGGGTCCGTGACAATGGCAAGGTCACCCCTTCACGTCAACCGCAGCAGTCATGGGAAGCAGTCACAGCAGGATGTGGCTTCCAGATGAGATCGCCGCAGCGGGGAGCAGTATCATTTAATGGGCAATAATGCTGGAGGCAGCACGCTGAAGTAGTATGAACGAGGCAGAGCACTCACCCTACAGCGGCAGCGTAGGGCTCCGGCAGGCAGAAGCACGGCCCACACACCACGTGGGCGCCGCGGAGCTCGCGTGCCAGGCGCCGCCAGAGAGGGCACCAGGGATGGCAGGCTAATACTTCGTCCAAGGCAGTAGGAGCGCAAGTAGTTCAGAAGGAGCGCTCGTAGCAACTTCTCACTTTCTCCGCACAGGCTCTGTGTGATCAGGAACTGCTGGGCATACAAGGAAGGATCCTAGGACCTCCTAGGCAGGATATTTGGGTGGATAAGTGGATTGAGCTGCAGGAGCCTCACGCTTGTGCGGCCATCTTGCTCGTGCGCCACCTAGCGCCCCCATACTCTCTATCTTTGGCTGAAAAAGACAAACTTTTTTGTTCCATGAATTCATCTCTGGATTACAATTGGATTACTGTTCCTGGTCCTCTGGAGTGGTTTGGCAACTGTATTTTTCCTACTTCTGAATGGACACTATCTCCCAGAATGCTCGCAGTACATCTTGTGAACTTTGTTCTTAAACCACATGCATCCTCACACCGTGAACTAAGGGTCTTGTCACTGGTGAACCTTACAGCAGTTCCAGTTCCTGAAGGAATATTGTGGGACATGGTATCGAATGATGTGATTGGTCCTACTGAACTTTTGAAAATTCCTTACTTGTTTAAAAGTTCCTTAAATTATATCATCACCTCTAGTACTTTCTCTGATGATTGCGACATTGAAACTGTGCACAATTTGCTTGCAGATCTAGAGCAATCAGCTGCATCTTCTAATGATGAATTATCCCACACGCTGTTTATAATTACACACAATGGGAACGCTGCCCAACACCGCCAAAAGGTAGTTCAAAGACATTTGCACAAACTTTTGCTTATTTTTCAGGTTTTGACACATCAGATCCAGCCTTATATTATTAAAGGGTTGCACCTACACCTGCAAAGAAAAATATGCTAACAAACACCAAGTTGATATACTCTGCTTACTTTATTTCCCAACTGTTTATACGGGGTTTCGACTTTTGGAAAGACACCATAAACACAACATCTGTCTGGGGGACAAAAGATTGGCAGTTTCAGGGAACTTAGGCCTTATTAAGAGCATGCCTCATACCACATCAAATTATTTTCCTGAACGAAATGGTGCAGCAAACTTCTTGTCTTGGTATAGCCAAAAGGAAGGATTCGAGCACACTGCGTATTCCAGCATTCTCACGCTTCAAGAATTGGCAGCACTTAACACACTTCAGTGAGGATACGCTAGATACCATGGTATGTAATAGTTCTTTCAATTCATAAGACCCCAATTGGAAGGGATGGTTGGTTTGGCCGACAGATACAATAGGTAGTCAATTGGGGTGAATATCAATAGGGTGAGCAATGGCGCTCATAGTTCATGTTTTATTAGGAGTCCTATTAGTATATCGCGGTGCTCCAAAGGAAGAAGGAATCACCCTGCCCCTTAAATATCGATCCTGAAAGGATCTTTGTAACCTTCTATACATAATCCCTGCGCTCCTGCTAAATAATAACACACATTATGTGAACAATACAATGCACAATAATTCTCCTTCTTTATCTTTATTTTCTTTTTTGACCAGCCAACACGTGTTTCGTCATAATGGTAGTTCCCCACGACTTCTTAAGGGCTAAAAGTTAAAAAAACAAGTATTTGCAATAGGTCTCACATTTACAAGAGTTTATTTTATTTATTTATTTGTATAGCGCCTGAATCGACCCCCGAAGGGGTATCTCTGCGCTGCGGAGACGGCTGCAGGGCTAGCTGAAGAGCAGGATCAAAATAGGATGGTCTTAAGGCGCTTCCTGAATTCAAGATGATCCGAACATAGTCTCAGGTTGATGGGGAGCTGATTCCAGTAAAGAGGGGCCAGGTGGGAAAATGCTTTACAACCCAGCCTGGCTCTTCTGACTCGGGGGACCACGAGAAGGGATTTGGTTCCCGAGCGGAGGAATCTGGAGGGCACATAGAGAGTGAATTTCTCTGCAAGGTAAGAAGGGCCAATATTATATAGGGCTTTATGCACCGTACAGCAGATTTTGAACTTAACCCGCTTACGAACTGGGAGCCAATGCAGCTGGCGGAGGAGAAGGAGGGAGGCGGTTTTAGGAGGGGCATTCAAGACCAGGCGTGCCGCGGTGTTCTGGACCACCTGCAATCTGCATAACGAGGACTCATTGGCTGAGACCAATAAGGCATTGCAGTAATCCAGGCGGCTCAGTATAAGTGTCTACATCAGAGTGTTATGAGTAGAGTCAGGGAGCAGGGGAAAGACCCGGCGCAAGAGACCCAACATGTGAAAACAAGCGCCGGCAGTCTGCGCAGCATGCTCTTTCAAGGTGAGTGCCTGGTCCAAGCGTATGCCCAGGTTCTTGACAAGGGACTTGGGGGCGGAGGGGTGCCAAGGTCCACCGGCCACCATTCGGGAGTCCACAGCAGAGGGGCCTCTCCGAAAAGCATGATCTCCGTCTTTCCAACGTTGAATTGGAGGAAGTTACATCTCATCCAGTTGGAAATGGCCCTCATACCAGCGGAAAAAGCCGACTGAACAGAAGGAGTAAATTTGGTGAAAGGGAATAAAAGCTGCGTGTCGTCGGCATATGATATGGGAATAAAACCACATGTCCTAAGGAGCTTGGCCAAGGGGGCAACATAGATATTGAACAAAGTAGGGCTCAGACAGGAGCCCTGTGGTACTCCCTTGGTCAGTTTCGTAGTTGCCGAACGGTACGGGCCTAAGTTGATGGTTTAGGAGCGAGAGGAGAGAAAGCTCATCATCCACTGGAGGGCAGAATCTCTAAGTCCAATCTCCTCCAGTCTCCTGAGCAAGATCTGATGAGAGACCCTGTCAAACGCGGCAGAGAGGTCTAACAGCACCAGAATCGTGGATTGGCCCCTGTCTAAGGTCATCCTGATGTTATCCGTGACCGCCAACAGGGCAGATTCTGTACTGTATTTGGGCCTGAAGCCTGATTGAGAGGGATCCAGACTGCCTGTACATTCGACATGGTCGGACAGATGTTTATTAACATGTTTTTCAAGTAACTTGCTCAGGAGAGGGAGTAGCGAGATGGGCCAGAGATTGGAGAGATCTGTCAAGGAGGCATTGGAGGTTTTCCGGATAGGTATCACCTGTGCCGCCTTCCATTCCATAGGAAGATGGCCCTCTCTCAAAGAGAGGTTGAGCAGAGACCCTATGGGTATGGACAATTGATGGGACAAAGAGGCAGTGATTTTAGCCGGCATGATGTCAAGAGGAGAGCCGGACTTTACTGTACGTAGGAGTGCTTCAACGTCTTCCAAAGTCAGTGGGGGAAAACTCTCCAACAATTGAGTATTAATACATTCTGGCAGGTTGTACGACATAGCGACCGGGGACTGGCGCCCTGATGAGATAATTTTGTCATATATAAGCTCAATTTTTGCAAGAAATGCTGTGCTATAGCATTACAAAGAGATTGGGAGGGGGCCTCTATGTTGTCGCAGGCCTTGGGATTAGTAAAAGACTTAAGAATTTGGTAGAGGGTTTTTGGGGCATTCCCTGCCTGAGCAAGCTGAGAGGCGATAAAGGCTTTCCGTGCTGCCTTTATGTTTTTATGATAGCGGGAGAGCATTACTTTGAATCTGTCCTTGTCCCTCACATCATGGGTGCTGCGCCACCGCCTTGCCAGTTTTTTGCACTGCCGTTTTTGGTCCTGAGCTCAAGGGAAAACCAGACTGTCTGGGGGTGCTTGGTAGAGTTGGGGAGTAGTTTCAACGGCGCGAGCGGGTCAATGGCGCAGGAAACCGCAGAGTTATACTTAGCAAGTCCCTCCTCTATAGTATCTGGTGCTTTGTTCCAAGATGCCGAAAATAAGGCCTGGAAGCGCTTCGGGGAGATTTTTTTCCATTGTCTGCGGGCGCATTGAGTGGCGGGACCAAGAGCGGCTAATGCCCTAGGGCCTTGCATGAAGAATTCAATAGATGCATGATCAGACCAGGTCAGCGGCTGGGGGGGGTTCACACAGAATACTGGATGAGTTGGAAAAAATAATATCCAGTGTATGACCAGCTGTGTGTGTTGGACCCTCGTTAAGCTTGTCAAGGCCTAACAACGCAAGATTTGCTAGAAGCGAAGACGCCTCAGGGTTAATAGTACATTCGCTATGTAAGTTAAAATCCCCCAACAGAAGGAAATTGTTGGTCGAAATTACATGAGGGGCAATTAATTCAATAAGTTGGAGGGAAAAATCTGCCAGAGGGCCAGGGGGCCGGTAAACTAAGGCTCCATCCAACTAAGTTGTGAATGGAGGTCGATCCGGAAGACCGTAATTGGCAATGCAATAGTTTAAACTCTCGCAAACTACTAGCGCCCATTCGCTTGACAAACAGATGGTTTTTTTTGTAAAAGCACCCATGCTGTGCTTTCACTTTAATAGTGGCCGCGCACCTTTCTTTAGACGTGGCTTGTCTAAAGAAAGGGGCCTCCATGAATGTGAAAGCGCCGCATGAGCGCTAGTAAAAAAATATATAAATAAGTAAGCGCGGCCGCTATACTTAAAGGGGGCTGCACTGCTAAAATAAATAAATAAAGAAACTCGGGCGCTATAGTTAAAGCAGACTGCCATTAGTAATTATAATTAAAATAAAAGCGGGTAGCGTGCTGCAACACGTTGTGTGTTATAGGGGCAAATCATTAAACAAAATAGTGCTCACTGCCAAGATAAAGCAGACCATGTAACAAGACAAGTAAAAGGTCCAGTCGTTATGGGAGGTAACAAATGCAGACAAGGCGGATCCAAGGAGGGACTAACAAGCCTAATAACGACTCGGAAGCCAGCGTTTACGACTGACAATGACACAAGCCAATTAAAAATATGGGCGGAGAGTGGGCGGGGCTTCAAAGCCATGCTCCAATACTGCATGCCTCGCACCAGCGCATGCGCTGCCCAGGCTCTACCTAAAAAATGATTTTTAAAAGAAAAAGAAGAAGTACATGAAAACATCACCCCCTCCTCTTGTCCATTAAAGCTAGGTGGGTTGTGAAAAATTGTTCTAAAAATTGGACAGTAGATCTTAGAATCCAGCACGTTGACTACTCATGTTGGTGGTTTTCGAATATGTTAGATGACAACACAATTTACATCAGTCTTAGTGCTGTTATTACCAGCAAGGCTACTTGAAACATGCCAGACCTATCTTCTGGTGTTTGGCTGCATTTAGTATATCAGACACTGTCATTAACAGTCAGCCAAGAGTTGGAGAGGTGGGAAAAGAAGTTTCAATTGAAGGCCATGTCACTATAAATCCCTGCGGACAGAATGTGATCTCAGTATTTCATTTCAAATCCAAACACCTTGGTCATAAATGCATTGATGCCGTGTTAGTGAGTTTCTTGGGAGCCACAGACATTGACCTTATGTAACATTAACTAAGAAACCAGTGGCAAAATGGCATCAAGGTAATCGGTTTTCTACTGTGTGTTTGTCCTTTTCACAGCTGAGAAAGTGAAGTAAGTGGCAACCGGTGTGGATTGAGAATGAAAGTGCACTTTACAGAAGAAAAGCTTAAAACGGTTAATAGCACATCTAATAGCAGGAAGGTTCAAGCCCACTGGTTATAGACAGGGCCACTGGAATCATTGAGGCAGGGGAGGGCAGAATTTTGTGGCAGAGTTGAATAAATTATGCGTCATGAATAGGCAAAATATGCGGCCTCTTGCGGCACATTTTGTGTGAAGATTATCCTATTATTTCGGCATGTTTACACATGTCAACATGATTTGGCCAAAGGTTTAACTGCAGTAGTATCACTTTGATGCCCAAATACAAAAATAAGCAAGAGAAAGGTGTCCAGTCACTCAACCTTTGCAAAGGGCCTTCCACTGCGTGGCAACACGTTACTTCCTGTTTTAGTAACGTTTGATCTGTTTGAGCTAGAAACTTTTGTTTTTTGCTGAAACCCGCAGATTATGCTCCAAATGATGTGTCATGTGGCAAATGCATAATTATGCTCAAAATGCTGCAGCTTCAAAATCGCATAATTCCAGTGCACCAGGTTTTACAGGAGTGTTAAAAGCATCAGCCACAGTAGAAGAGTTAAGTGCCAGCACTACATACAGGGTTAAGAGTACCTAGAATAATAGAAAGGCTAAAATAAAGCGATATGATAGTGGAGTTAAAAAGATCTTGTATAGCCATAGAGTGGAAAGAACTTTGTATTGTCAAGCAGTTAAAACCAGACTGTTTAATAGGAGGGTGGAAAGCACCTGGTATAGTAGTAAGGTAAAAAGCACTGTATAGAACATGAGGGGGAAAAGCACCTGGAAAAGGTGAAAAGTAAAAGTGTCTGGGCTACGGGGCAATGCAAACGTGCCTGGACTAGAACAGGGGCTAAAAAAACAACCCTTTTATTTGTACTCCAAATGAGGAACACTGCCTTTTATATGATGCCTGCTTTCATGAACATGAGGGCACCAGCTACTGCAGTCAGACGGAAGTGTTAATTGTCGTCGACTGCCAAAAACCGCTGATGAACTGGGCAGAATTAACAGGGTTGTGGCTTAGATGTCAGATGAAGACTCCTGTCACGCTTTAGTACATTTATGGACCTTGATGCGCACTGCTCTCGGTCACCCACGTGCCAGAAGGAAGTCCTTGTTAGCAGAGCGACTGAAATTGTACAGCTGACCCGACCTGGCCTGTGGTCGCCGGAAATCAGACTTCACACACTGGGCTCCCTTCGAGCGCGTGAGGGACGCGGCGTAGAAAGCAGCTTCCACGTGGGGCCCACCGAAATAAGACCACTGCACACTGCAATCGTCATCGTAGGGCGTGCATCGCGAGGTATTGGCACCAAGGGCGAGGTATTAGATCCTGTATCAGGCAGACCACACAGATGCTTCAGACAGGCACTCTGCTGTGCACACTGTGGTTACTGCGGAGCAACACTAAGGCTACGTCCTGGCTGGCAGCTCAGGACGCAGTCATATTGCTGTAGCGGCATCTCAGCAGCGGCACATGTTGAACCACTTCATTAAACAAGTCGAGCGAGGCGCACATTTTAACAAGCAATGCAAACCCAACAATTCTCGTCTAATAATTCATAATAATGGGAAGAAGCAACAGTACTTGATGCAACACCAGCGCTGATAGGTTTTGACAATGTCATGTGACACAGAGGATGTCCAATGAGAGAGCTAGTAGGAGGGGGCCATCACAGCTGTACAGTGTGATGGCCAAACAAAACGATCTTAGTGAAATCACCAGCGAGGGAGCTAAGCCCACAAAGGAGGGACATTTAAGCAAATGCACCAATAACAAACCAGCATTTGTAAATGACCCAGATAACAGCCAATGGCAACTGGTGGGTGTGCCAAACCCCACAGAAGAGCTATAACAGGTCGATCAAGCTCGGCCTAAACACCAGCAAAAATGGTTGCAGTGTGCACATCACACACAGCGACTAGAGCACCCGTGTCATGGTGTTGCACAATTATAAATTCTACACCAGTGGGTGTGTCATAGGTGGAAACCCAAGCTCAAAATTGAAACATTCCTTTATGATCATTGTAATATCTATCAACACAATCCATCGCGTAAACATGTCATAACTTGCATCGCTATATTCCAAATTTTAACTCGTGGGACGTGGTGCGATTCTGACCAGTTAAAGTGAGCCCTCTCTGGCAGAATTAGCCAGCCATCAACATCCTTAAGTGATATCAGTGTCACATGCAAGAATTATACATGCAATATGTTTACTGCAGCACATTCCTGTCTTCTCTTAGACTGTTTATTCAATCAATCCTATGATTCAAAATTATATGAATAAGATGTATATTTGGTATACTAAGCAAAAAATGGAATGTCGAAATGATAATCTATAAATGCCATCCTACCTTACAACCGGTTCTACTTCTGTCCCGGCAGTCCAAAATGTGCAATCACTGTATCCCGTTTCTGTGTAATATATAAACAGTGTTTTACACAACATGTCAAATGAAGCCAGTCTCAGTATTTGAACTACATAGTCCCCTATATGTCATTATTCTCACCCGTAGCCTGTGAAACAAGGTTGTGCCTCTTCATTCGTCACTCTCAACATCGGGTCAATTACCCCTCCAGAATAATCCTTTAAGTCCTTCACACCCTGTAAGTAAGAGCCGTCCGTTACTCTCCCTCATTGACTGAACCATAGGTAATTTCTAACCATCTCAATTTCCAGAAAGAAAAATCTACCTGACAGCGAATAGGCTTCAGGCATGCATCCGGCAATCACTTCAAAGCGAGTGCGCTTCAGACATGTATCCGGCATTCAATGACCGCGCTGTTCGTATTCACTGCAACAGAACTATTCCCTATGACCCCTCTAGTATTTTTCTGCCAATACCGGCCAGCACGTCTACAGCGCGTCCCCCTCGTATACGACATTGGCCCCGGCCCGTCGCCATGTTGGAAGGGCCGTTCACTCTCAGTGTTGTGTTACACGGCTTTCCAATGCCAAATTCGGCAGAGAGCTCTAGTTCCTATTCCAAATATTATTCATCACATCATTCCATTCATATTCCCCTGTCGGCGTATTCTATTTGTTAATGTCCAACACAATTATTGCTCATGTGTGCAATGGAATTTTGAAGATGTAAACTCCCAAGTACATTTACTCCTCATTCGCTGGCTGTTTTTTAAAGAATTAAAGTAACTTCTTAAGGTGTTTCATAACTTCTAACTGGCCCACTTCTTCCTGCCAAATGGCACCATTTCTCTCTAAAAAAACTTTTAATTTATCATTAATATTAATGTTCAAAAGCATCCTCTACGCTTCTAAAGGCTGAGATACTGTTTGTCTGTATATGTTTGATGTTCTTATTGTAAACATGGGGTCACAAGTTCAGGTGCATTACATTTATATTCCTCCATGTGTGCACCAAAGTGCCTCTACGTATCTGTCTATCATTATTCCTCCCATCCTTCTGTATGGATTAATGATCCCCTATCTATTCACACATGTGCCTTAGTCACCTAGAAAATATTGTAGTTCTAGATCAGTGTTAAGGCCCAGTTCTACAGCTTTAAGCCGCATTATTCACATTGCCTCCTTATGTCTTTGATTAAGTTCGCTGTTCCCCCCCCGGGGGTCTAGGATCATGTGGTCTATACCGTAAAATGAGAAGCATTTTTGTTGATCTTGCGCCTTACATTCTACTGCATGCATTGCCATTGGGTATCTTATATCCTCTTGTTGAGGGCTCTAAGGTGTTCACTGATCCTCTCTTTGAGTGCTGTGATTGTACTACCAACATAAATGCGTTACATTTGCATTCTATGATGTAAACTACATATTTGATGTTGCAATTGATGTTGTGTCGTATATCATATGTCCTCCTGTCTGCTCCAATAAAGTTATTTTTCTTGTCACAAGCCCATCTGCACATCCTGCATTGTCCACATTTAAAAATTCCCAATGTGTGTTCCATCCAGTGTGCTATTGTATCTTGTGTCTAGGATAGCTAGGACTCAATTGTGATTTCAATGTCCTGCCAAGTCTAGAGGTGATTTCAGGTCTCCACAAGGTGAATTCTTCTAGTGTTACATCTGCATGCAAGATGTCCCATTGTTTACACATACTTTTCATTAACACCTTGGATGATCCATTATATTCAGTTATTAGCCGTATCCTATTTGTCTTATCTTGTTTTCGTGTTTTGTCTATCAAAGTATCCTGTCTCCTGATTTTGAGGACCTTTATTTCAGCTGTTCTAATCGTCCGTTTATCAAACCCCCTAGCATAAAAACATGGCTTCATGTTCTCTACACATGTTTTGAAGTCTGCATCATTGCTACAGTTTCTTCTAGCTCTGGTTAGTACACCAAAGGCCTATTTTTCTAAACAAAATGAACCAAAATAGCTTTTTGCTATCTTTTTTTAGGCACCATGGCTTTCTGAGTGCTTGGCATTTCAAATGATGTAAAGGCTTTTATATTAATATTTTAAAGGGAACTTTGCTTTTAGATGCTTTTAAGAATAGTTTTTTAACCTTTCAAAAATGTTATTTCTGTTGGCTTTTTAGATAGCTTTCATATATCGACCCTTAGTATGAGGAGTGGGTGTTATATTTCCGGGTTAGGGACATGTAGCGAAGCAGCTTATTTCTTATGTTGTTCTCACAATATAATTTCAGCCGTCAACTTTTGCACATATTTGCATGTACGACAATGTTGGATTTGTTTCTCTCAAGTTACTTTGTTTACACATCCAGCTTCGCACAACATTATCACGATGCCTCGAACATCAGGTACTAGGCCTCTTTGTGCACTATGTACAAATGTCGTCCTATCTTTATCCACGGGCAACAGAGCTATCTACATATCCATAACATCTCTAATCTACACGTACATCGCAAGGCTGCCTTCTATTATAAATAGGGCTCCCGGTTTTATGGTATTTATTTTTTTGCCATTTCCGTCTGTATTTATCCATATTTATTTTTTGGGCATTTTTTCTGTATTTATCCACATTTATTTTTGCCACAAGTAAAAGACGATGCAACAGCTAGTATTTTTCCACATTTATTTAAATTGACAATGCACACATGCGCTCACTTAAACTAGCGATTTGTTGTGGCTTTAGCAGTGCTTTAAAATGGTCCGGTACTGAGTAATTTGAAAAGGAGAGTACATGTGCTTCTCAGTTCTGCTATAAAAACACTTTAGGATAGAGTACAAGCACTTATCAGGAGCAAACATGTGCCAGCGCTTCTGTATTTCCATCTAAAGCCAGCTAGAAATCTGCCTTCAAATGTCTATGGTTTTCACACAGAAAGTACGTAAGGTTACCTATATTGGTGGTGGTGTGTTTGTGTAGATAGATAGACAGATAGATAGATCCCAAGCTACAAGCCACGTGCCCTGAAAGTTACTATCTCAGTCTAAGGTTCACCGACTGAAAATAGATGCTAAACCACTCTTGGGTGATCCTAGCGAGCAGAATAAATTGTCTCTTATTCCACTCCATCCATGTTTTCTCACACCCACAGCAAAGTTTGAAGGGCATGAACATATGAAGCCGTGCCAAAAAATGATCATTCTCAACCACAGACAGAATGCTGTGTGAAATTGGTATTCCACAGCACATGGCCATTTTTTGACAAATTGAACCAGTCATATTTTGTAGATGGCAGAAGAACTGCATTTGATCTGCCTCATGAAATGCTTCCTCACATCAAGCTTTTCCTTTCACATTTAAAATATAGACAGAACTCCTCGGTGAAAAATTACCTGATGCTGGTTGACAGAACAGATGCTGTCATTACATAAATGCAATATTTTTCTATTATTCCATGCATTTCACATTTTACCTTTCCTCTTTACCTCTGTCTTGGGCAGTCTGACATTCCTTCCACCTCCCCTCGTTCGCCTCCCTGCCACCAGCAATCTGCCCTCATTCTCCCTCCTTTCCCTCACAGGCACGTCCATGTACCACAGACTAGTCATGATGTGTTCCATCATTAACTATGAATTAAATCACTGAGTGATTGTTAAGGGGCTAGACCATTTACATTGCAAAGGGTGCTATGAGACTTTCATGCCATAGAAATGTAAAGTTAATATTTATATATGTATTGCAAACAAAGTTAAGAAAATCATGGGGGTGGTACAAAATATTAACCAGAGGAACAGCTATCGGTGGTGCAGCAGGTGCAGTGGCACTGGAGCCTTAGGGCCCCACTGTACCCCACTCATAGCTGCACTTCACCGCCCAAACTGTGGACCGAAAGGGTTCCACTTCCTTCTTGCTTATGGCAAATTTGTTACGCCACTCACTGCATATTCCTGTGTGGGCTCCACACGGAGACATTCTAGTGGGGGAGGTGTGGCGTAGGGTTGTTGATCTGATGCCTGACAGAGCTGGTAGGAAATGTGCAGTGGTCGTGGAAAGCTCAGCAAGGGAAGAGACTCTCCTGTCCTCTCAGGAACCGGAGCCGGCTACATAGGATAGATCTGTCACAGTATTGTTTCTCTCAGCAAACCCCTCCCCACCCAGGGTTTCAATTACTGCGTGTCATTGACATCTCGTTAGGCAATACCTCATTGTACTGAAATGTGCCCGCTCAACGCGGCTTGGAAGAGGTCGCCACCCCGCCTGTGCAACATTGCATAACTGTGGAGTAAACGGAGAGACGCACTTCAAGAAATGCAAAAATACCCGCCCGCCAGCACCTTTGTAAGCGTCGAAAATGATACAATACCTCCTTATACGAGGAAAATCATCTTCGTTTAGGTTTAAAAAGCCGAGTGCCAGGATGCGCTGCTGCAGCACTGTGAATTTAAGTGCTTAAAACGTGCACTGTATGTGGCCTGGGACAGGAGGAGTCAGGGGCGTTGGGAGAGGCTACGGCATGGGGTGAAAGAACAATAAAGCCTCGTTAACAAGTAAATGGTCTTTCAAAAGACCTGTGAAGTACTCGGGTGCGGCTGTGTGTGTGCCCGGGAAGGAATTTCCAGCAGCAGGAAGGGGGCGTGGCGAGATAACTCTGGATTCGAGCACGGCAGCGCGGCAACATTTTCTAGTATTTTGCCGTTTCTAAATATAAATACAGACAAAGGAAATATAGATTTCCGTCTGTATTTATATGTAAAAATCCGTAAAAACGGAAAACCGGGAGCCCTAATTATAAATAATGAGCATCCCGATAGATTAGTAGAGGAGGCACTTCAGCTGACACCGAGTGTCCTTGCATGCTGAGACTTCACCATGCAGTGGTCTGACATCTCTGTGAGGGGGTGTCCAGTTCGTGACCAGGACAGGCGCCTACATTCTCTCTCACCAGGTAATGGGGTTGGCTTGTCCCTAGGGGGATTCTTGGCTTCACACCTACACACACTCTAGGTACATTCAGAGTAGGGTTCTGCTTAGTAAGAGTAGATCAGAATACTGCCTTGTTATATGCCTGTATATATACACTGTTTTAGCAGCATAGTAGCACTATATCTACTATTTACGAATTTGGTGCTTGTAATCACTTTCATCTGCTTCTGTATACTGATTATTGCAGCACATGTATTCTATACAAGAATAACGCTGGTTCAATAAATATATTGAAAACGTCCCACTGTGTATTCTGTATATTTCTGTATATTTCTCTGAGAACAAGTCAGTACAAGAGACTGAGTAAATGTTTCACGATCCCTGAGGGGTAAGGGTTGTCATGGTTAGTGGTTGCCAGGAACCATTCCCTCCCTGATAAGGTGAGGGGGGCTTACAATGGCACTGTGAGCTAGCTGATCTATAGGCCAACATATCCTGCAGGGGTGGCCGGAATCAGTCTAGGCACCAAGCCCCTAGTTTATGTTGACCAACAAACGCGCAGATCCTATGAATTAGTAGGAACAACATGACAGTACATAGATACATACCCATATTATTTTGTTTGTTTTTATTCCATTAACCCTTTCGGTGCTCATGATGGAATGGTTCCGTCATGAGCACCAGTGCGCGTGTGCTCATGACGGAACCATTCCATCATGTGCGCAAGTGCACTGAATCCCTCTGCTGTAAACAGCAGAGGGATTTCCATTTTTTTATGCCTTGGGAGGTGGGGAAGAGCTTCCCCAACCTCCCGAGGCATTTTTTTTGCTTTCAATGTAATGACGATTGCGCGCATGGTGCGTTGACGTCATTACATTGAAAATTAAACTGAAATTAGCCGATCGGCTAGTTTCAGTTTTAGTGCTTCGGTGCTCACCCTCAGAGCACCGAAACACGTGGGAGAGGTATCATTGGAAAGGGGAGAATCTCCCCTTTCCAATGGTAGCGCTCCCTAGTGGATCCCTGCTCGGGGATAGCCCCAGGAAGTCGATCCCCAAGCAGGGTTCAACCCACTAGGCACCAGGAAGGGGGAGCAGCCCCTTGGGCAAGGGTCTTTGCCCCCCCCCCATTTAAAAATGGGCATATTCAGTCTTTCTGCCCCTGATCTGCCCCCGGAGGGGGGGGGCAGAAAGCCCACTAGGCACCAGGGATTTGTTTTTTTCTTTTTATACGTACCCCACCCAAAAAAGAAATTGCTACAGTCTTTCTCCCCCTCCGGGTGGCAGATGGGGGCAATATCCCCTAAAAGCCCACTAGGCACGAGGGATTTTGTTTTTTTATTATACGTAGGAGTGAGAGCTGTCCCGAATGGGCATGCCAATGCCCCCAAACCCCCCGAAAGAAATTAGCCACAGTTTTTCTGCCTACCCAGGGTGGCAGATGGGGGCAACAGCACCTGATGTGCCCTGCTGGGGGGCAGAGAGCCCACTAGGCGACAGGGATTAGGCTGGTTTTTTTATACGTAGGGGGTGGAGGCTGCCCAGAATGGGCCTCCCAATGCCCCAACCCCCCCCCCCAAACAATGGCCACAGTCTTTCTGCCCCCCTTGAGGGCATATTGAGGCAATAGTCCCCGATCTGCCTCCCCCAGAGGGTGGCAGAAAGCCCACTAAGTCCTGACCTTTTTTTTTTGCAATGTGCCTAGCTGTGGATTTTGGGCATTAGCGCAGCCGGCACCTAGGGAAACCTAGCAAACTTGTAATTTTTTTAAAACAAGACACGCAGGGGAATCCAGGATAGGGTGACTTGTGTGCGTCTCACCAGGTTCTGTTACACAGAATCCTTGCAAACCTCAAACCTTTTTTTTTTTTTTAACTAATTTTCCTCACATTTCTGTGATGGAAAGTTCTGAAATCTGCGGGGAGCCAGAAACCTCCACCCACCCAGCATTCCCCCAAGTCTCCTGATAAAAACGGTACCTCACTTGTGTTGGTAGGCCTAGTAATCGCGACAGGACATGGCCCAAAACGTACTGTGGAGACTTCAAAATTATTGATCACAAAAAGACTTGGGGGCATATTCACAAGGAGCTATCGCCGAATTAACGGCACTTTATCGCAGCCAAAGTCGTGATAAATTTACCTCCCCATTCACAAGCCGGTGTTAACAGCCCACAGCACCAGTTTACCCGCGATAGCAGCCACAAAAACATCGCCACAGAGGACCCCGCAAATATCGCTAATGAGATGCAGAGTAGGCGTTCCCGTGCCAAAAGTCGAGACAACATCACACCTCAACATTCACAACGACCAGCCACATCGGTGATAAGAACACAAAACAGGCGATAAGGCGCGTTAGCACCAGGAAATTTACACCTGCCCTGACCTGGTGTAAAGTCGGACGGCAGCCAGCACCACAAAAGGGAGCACAGCCCAGGGCCACATCCGAAGGGCAACAGATGCCATGGAGCCACTCATCATGCGGCCCGGACACCCAAGAGGGCCACAACACCCACCGCCACCACCCCAGGACCCCAACCCACACCCGGAATTACCCCCCCGGACCACCACAGACGCAGCGTAGACAAAGACAGCGGACCCCCAGGAAGCGTACCAGCCGCACAGACCCAACATCTGACAATGCCACCGTCCACTACAGGCTGAAAGTGACAAACATCCTACGCATCCTGACCATACGGCACCAACACAGCGGACAACCAACATCCTACCCCACACAAAGCTGCTGGCTTGGCTGCACCTGTTGGCCCCTGGTACCCCCAACCAACACCCGCCAGAGTCGGAGGAGTCTCACAGCCAGCCACATCCAAGTCCCCCACACCTGTCCTGGACATCACCATCACCCTGGTACCCCAGTCCCCATACGTACAACACAATGCGCAGGATCCGCTGGAGACCAAGCAAGGACCATACGCCCAAGCAGGATGCACGCACGTGTTGGGGGCAATACACAGCACACATGTACTACCTGTGCCCCCTGGTGACACAGCACACAATCACCGCAACAGGAAGCACACGTCTCACATCAATGTGCAGGCAACAACAGAACACCGTGGAACCCCCAACAATGTCGCCTTCAAATACACAGCCAGTGAGCATGATACCTTCATCCTCCGACAGTCCATCATCAACCAGCGTTCCCAGGATGGAAACAAGGGAAATGCACAGCCCCTTGGCAATATCCAAATGAACACCCCACACACCTCAACTCCACAACCATGAAACTCACAACTCTGGCAATGCACACGTCACAAAATCACATACAACAGGCACAACAACATGCCCACCCACCAGACACGACAGAACAACTTACAATGTTCACATGGGCAAGCCCTGAACATGAGCCAGCAACGGCATGGCTCCTCAGCCACATAATAGCCGAATGTGTGGAGAGGTGGCAACCAGGCATGTGTGAAGGATGCAGTAGAACCATGATTGGGAAAGTACACAATGCCAAGAGTGTCGGAGATGTGCTGGACACACCGCAGTATGCAGAACACACCCATATCCATGGCGACATACACCGCTGGTGTATGGAGTGTAGTGAACAGTGGACGCCACCATGTCACCCCAACCAGTGGGGGACCTCGCGGAAATGTTGCCTGTTACGCCCCCCCCCTAAGCGTCACCGGAGTGGGATGGCCCGGCGTACGCCACGCCAGCGTAGGGGTGTGAATAAAAAGCCCGTAGGCCTGGGCGTGGTCCTCTTCCGGAAAGACCCACGTCTCTGCCAGGGCGGCGCCTCCCACCCCACCACGAGGCCGACGCCGTCCTCGTGAGCGGAGTTGCCTGCGATGCTGTGCACCTGCCGGACCCCGGCACGCTGGACCACGAACCCGTCAGGCCCGCCCCTGAGCAGCCAAGCCACACTGATCACCTGCCGACACCGGCGTGTGTCAAGGAGGGCCCACCACGTGCCGGCGCAAGCTCCAAGCCCGAGGCCCACGACCTTGGCAGCCTCCTCAGACCATCACGGCCTCCACGACACAGGCCCGCCTTACTCCTTTCTCGTTGACGCACTCTACTGCCGCCTTCGGCCCACTCGTCGGACCAGTAGGTCCCATGTGTGAAACTGTGTCCTGAGTCATGAATGGCAGTGACCAGATGTCTACTGCAGGGGTGATATCACTAAAATCCCTGCTATCAGTGAAGCAAACGAATGCATCACAAGCACACGACACGTGTCTGTGGGCCCATGCTGACCGCTGCCTCCGGCCTACACTGAGGTCCAGTAGGTCACAGAGTCTTGATTTGGCAATGTTGGAGTTCACATCTGTGTACCGGCATCATCGCAGACTGCATCCCCTCTCAGCACCTGTGCCACTAAGTATGTTCCCCGACATTCATGGACACTCACTGGTCGTACATTGGTGGCGTTTGAGTCTATGGAATAGGGGCTAGTTTTCATTCTCATGTAGCTGATACCGAATTGTTGGTGAAAACGAGGGTTGCGCTTTCCACTCCTCCATTTGCTGCTTCCAGATAACATCAGACCTTCCGCATCATGCCCTGGAGGACACCTTCCACTGTCCCCCGCAACCCTCCGCAACATACACCTCGGACATTGATGGGGACACGCTCAGTTCGCATGGCCCATCTGACTGCACCGCAAGTCACCGTCCCGTGGCTGGGTGCCTGTGCCGGCCGCAGTGCATCCGGGGCCACCAACTCTGTGCTGCTCAGGCCTGGGACCCCTTCTTCTGAGGCATTGAATGGCCTCTGTAGCGATGGTCTTGGGGTCATCAACGCCAAGTGTCTGTGGCCGTGCGCTGTCCGCATCCTCCGGCCTCAACTGCGGGCCACCAGGGCCCACACATAGCATCGAGTCTTGACCGGCCCGGACGTCGCATCACCGCAGGAGGCACATGCCACCACCGCAAGGACCACCTCCAACCGCCATCTGCCAGAGTCGAAACGGTGGTCCTGACAGACCTACGGAGTTGCTCAGACCTGTCGTGGATGCCATCATCGGCCTGATACCTTGCTCAGCACTCCAGGTGCCAGTGACTCAGTGCACTGCAAGCCATTGTCCGTTACTGATTGAGTTTTGTGCTGTTGTGAGGTTGCGCAGCAATGTCACCTCATGCAGTAGGGAAGACCTGGGACTATGATGAGGAAGATGTGTCAAATGTGCGGACGGGAGAAGGCACAGACAATGGGAGGGCAGGAGGCAACAGCCCCAAGGCAGCAATGCAGACTGGTGGTGGTAGTCAAGCTACACACCCGGATCTATTACTGGGTATTGCGCTGTGGACTGCGGACGCAACTGTCACCTCAGGCAGTGTGGGAGACCTGGGACGTTGATGAGGAAGTTGATGCAGGTGTAACACACCCCACTGCAACTGCATCTGCATCAGGACTAACCCGAAGGTACACAATCCTAGCAATTTCTTCACATGAGCGCGCTCTTCTCTAGTGCCCCTACCTCAGTTCACTGCAACTCACGGAACCTCCTGACTGAATATTGGGTGACCTCTGTCCTTACTCCGGATCCCTTCATGTTGCTCTGCAGTTGACTCTGTTATGCTGGTGTTTTCTGTTTCCATTACACTGGTATCCACTGTTCAGGTTGTTGCCAGCACCAAGCACTCCGTGCGGGTTGGCTTATACTCACCCCACACACATCCAGCACAGGCGTCACTGTACATGTGGCCCTGCCAATAAAGGGGCCGGGCGCACGTGCCCGTAGCCAGTTCAACATGATATGTGCATGTGTCCCTGTGGTCTTGTTGTATGCATGGGGGCCCTGGGCCCTACGACATTATATTGTGCTGTGTACAGCGGACGCAGACATGTCACCGCAGGCAGCGGGCTAGAACCTGGACATGTAGCTTTGTCGTCACCCACTCAATTCGTAAGGGGAGTGGACTGTGCCGTCGTACGCAGAGCCAACGTGGGTGTGTGACTGATATGTGCGTGCCCCTGGCCGTGGTTCTGTACTGGGTATGTGCATCTGCATGTGTCTCTATGGCAGTGTGGGTCTCCTTTGTGGGGTGTAGGTGGTCCTGAAGGGTATTGGACACCCACGTATGTGTTCTAGTTCGCATTCCATGGGTTCGGCAACACCCGCACCTGTTGGGCCACCTCCTTTTGGCGTTCTGACACCTGCCATTGGGGTGCCATGTGTGGGTCGGTGAAGTGTTGTGAGCCAGCCGTGATTGCGGGTGCTTCATGCTGTGTGGTCTGTTGCAGGGGCTGGGTTCTCCTCTGAGTGGCTTGTCTGCCCTGGTCCTGGTGGTGGGTTGTGTGGGATGTCCATGGCCTGTTGTAGGGCGTCGGTGTCGAAGGTGTGGTGTTCGTCTCCGGCATCACTGATGGGTTGTCTGTTCTGACCTGCTGGAGGTGTTGTTTGTCCCTCTGCATTGTGACGGGGAGGTGCATGTTGGCATTGTGTTGGCGCCTTGTTCTTGTCGACATGCAGACTGTGTGACAATGTACATTGTGACTGTTTGGGCGGTGGTGGCTGTTTGAGTTGGGACAGTGTACATTTGGCCTACATGGCTGATGTGGGGTTGTAGCCGTAGATATGCATCTCACAGTTCCCTGCTCTGTCCAATGTGATTGTTCTGTTTCTGCGCCTGGGCGGACCCAGTTGTGTCCCCTGTTCTGCAGTGTGGGTGTTGCACTTTGTGCCACATTGTCATGGTATGTGCTGTGATTGCTATGTGTGTGTGCTGCAGTGTGCCACGGGGATGGGGGACATGTCCCTGGGTAATTGTGGATGTGCAGTGTGCTACACCTCATTGTGCATATGTGCCAATGTGCCCATCACCCCCCGTCCCCCCAGTCCCTGTTGGATTCTCACCCAGTTGTTGTTGTGTCGGGTCCTGTCGAGCTGTGTCCGTACTCCCACCTCCTTGCACCGTCTCCACACTGATGACTGTGGCCTGGGTTTCCTCCAGCTCCTCCTGTGGCGCTGGACTGCCACCTCCTGTCGCCGTTGCTGCCTTCCTGTTGGCAGCGGGTTTGTGCCTGGTTTAGGTTGTCACGTCCTGGCGGCACCTCTTGGCCTCCTGGATTGGCCTCCTTGGCACTCCGACTGCATTCCAGGTGGTCTGCTTGTGGGTCAGTTGCTGGTAGTGTTCTGTGACTCCGTGGCGCTGGTCTTGTTTTCCTGCGGTCTGCACCCCGTCTTCCTCTCCCTTTTCTCCTTGGCCTTCCCTGACCACGTTGTTCCTTGCTGGTGGTCTGTGGGGGTTGTGGGGTTCGCGTTGACCTCTGCGCTGGGTCAGGGTGCATCCATGTTGCTACGTGCTTTGGCTTGTTTCTGGTGTGTTGTTTCTGTGGTTTTTATGGTGCAATTTTCCAACAGACGCGTGGGATTTGCAGGCCTGTGGCTGCTTTTCGCTACTTTTTGTACCGCGATTGGCCTCATCGCATGATTTCTCGCGTTTCGCATTTTTTCGGCGTGGCGTTGATTTTCACGCTGACATTTGACGCGTTATCTGGTGACTATCGCATGCTACCGCCTTGTTGTGAATTCCACGTTGACACGGGGTTATTTTCCCGCCATAGGCTGCGATATTGAAAGTTGCGTTACGCTACTCTTGCGGTAGTTATCGCACGTTCTTGTGAATATACCCCCTGGTTTTGCGAGGAAGTCACCTTCGTTTTTGGTCCCGGGCTCAGTGGGCATCTAGGGAAACCCACCAAACCCAGACATTTCTGAAAACTAGTCATCCTGAGGAGTCCAGGGAGGTGTGGCTTGCGTGGATCCGCCAACATTTTCCTACCCAGAATCACCTGCAAACCTCAAATTAGTAAAAAAAAAATCAAATTTTTCTTACATTTCTGCCTGGGATCACCGGGCCAACACAAATGTCCTACCATCCAGCGTTCTCCTTGGTCTCCCGATAAAAATGACTTGTGTGGGTGTCTAATGCAGAGTCAGCCAAGAACGCATATTAAAAAAATATTGCACTTAGAGCTCGCTGTGCTATCCCATCAATCCCATTGTTTTTGGCCCTTCCTAGTCGCAGGCCCTTGGCCAACCCACACAAGTGAGGTATCATTTTACTCGGGAGACCAAGGGGAATGCTCGGTGGTAGGTATTTTGTGCCGGCATGGTAATCCCAGACAGAAATGTGAGGAAAATGTGATTTTATTGCTAAATTTGAGGTTTGCAGGGGATTCTGGGTAAGAAAACGCTGGGGAATCCATGCAAGCCACACCTCCCTAGACTACCCAGGTGTCTAGTTTTCAGAAATGTCTGGGATTGGTAGTTTTCCCTAGATTTGTGACCCATTAGGAAACGCTAAATGAAACTCATGGAGTTTAATACATTCAAATAGCGATTACCTAATTGCAATTCACAGAGAATCGCAATTGGGTAATCGCTATGTCTAGTAATGATACATAGGGCCCTTAGTGAGGTGCCCCTGGAGACTTTTTGCACTTTGAACAGGAAATACCTACAGCACTCAGGGAACTTAATAAAGATCGCATAAATGTAATGAAGATGAAATATGGACTTCTAAACTTGTTGGGCTCGGCGCCTGGGGGCTGGAATTGTACCTCAACTCCCTGCTTACAGCAGCATTCTAATCTACCATTTTTAGGAACTGTTTACAACTGGAACCCGGAACGTCCATTATCTACTATAAAAATGGCCACATTCTCTAACTTACATAGCAAAAGAGTCACATATATAAAGTAAGAATACTGTTTGGGATGTCTACATATTTTGAAAACCAAATGTTACTTTTTTTGTAAGACATTAAAATTTTAGGGGTGGTAGCACTCCAATCAATGAGACATAGGCGAGCAAACCAAGTAAGCCAGTTCCTGTTTTAGAGAACTCCCCTCCTTCTTTTCATACAACTTAAAACACTGAAGCAGTGTTCTGCATAAAGGCTCAACCCGCAAATGTGGACCACTCTTTTTGGGGGTGGTCGGGACGATTTTTTATCCCAATCCAACCCTGCTCGTGGTCGGTGCACTTAAACGTTGGTGCACTGAATACCAAGGCTGGTAATCCACCTCATGCCTCTTTAATCTACTACCAGGCACTCCCTGGTCCTTTATCTCACTCTTGCTGGGTCCTGCTTTCTCCCTTTCTGATAGTATTGCTCGCCTTCTCTTCGCCAGTTTTTCAGATATGTGCGTTTTTCAATATCTTGTGCTCTGCAAGTATTTGGTGTGGGAAAAATGAGTGTCGGTCCCCAAAAATAAGTGTCGGTGGCCCCCATGGCAACCACTGGCTCAAATTAAGCACTACACCAAGCAATACAGAGCTCTTTGTTGAGCTGAGCTGCTATCATCAAGTTCATCGAGATGACAGTTTTATGTGCAGGACACCATCATGAAAATACCTTGCAGGAGCTGGGGCCCCGAAATAAGTGGGGGATTCCTCTGTGGAGCTCTCGAGGGCAGAGCTGATGGAGGCCCTACAGAGCTCCAGGACTGTATTAGAGAACAAAATTGATTCAGTCTCCATTGAACTGAATGTCCTTCCCACTGACCTACACAAGGTATCCGACAAGGTGAAAACGGCTGATCATTCCATAGGAATCCTTCAACAAGAGCAAAAACAGATGGCTAAGATGATGGCAGCAACCAAGACTTTAGAATACAGAGTTGTGGATGCAGAAGGTCGTTCATACTGCAATAACCTGAGATTCTTAGGGTTCCCCGAGGGGGCAGAACATACCATGCCAGAGCACTTTCTGGAACAATGGATCCTCACTTTGCTAAAACCACAGCGATTATCGACAACGTTTGCTGTGGAAAGAGCGCACATGGCACTTGCCTTGAGGCCTCTGCAGGGCACCCTTTGTCGTGTAGTTCCTACCAATCCGTAGGACCTGCGCATTGTTCAGACAACATAAACTAAGGGCTTGGTGTCAAGACTGATTCCAGACCCCCCACAGGATATGTTGGCGTATAGACCAGCTAGCTCACAGTGTCACCATAAGCCCCCCTAACCTACCAGGGAGGGAATGGTTTCTGGCAACCACTGAACATGACAATCCTGATTCCTCAGGAATCGTGGAAACAGTACAGAACCTTTCGCTCAGTCACTCGTGCTCACTTATTCTCAGAGAAATTTACAGAGAATACACAATGGGAAGTTTTCAATAATATTTATTGAACCAACGTTATTCTTGCATAAAATACGTGTGCTATAAAGTTGAGTAGACAGAAGCAGATAAATGTGATTACAAGCACCAACAACGTAAATAGTAGACATAGTTTTACCATTGTGCTAAATAGTTGTATATATGCAGGCATATAAATAAGGCAGTAATCTAGCGTACTCCTACTATGCGAACCCTACTCTAAGTCTACCTAGAGTGTGTGTAGGTGTAGAGCCAAGAATCCCCCCAAGGGACGGTACAACCCCATTACCTGATGAGAGAGAATGAAGGACCCATCTTGGTCTTGAGTTGGACACCCCTCACGGAATGTCAGACTGGTGAGTGGTAGATTCACAGCATGCACGGACCCTCAGTGTCAGCAGAAGTACCTCCTCTACCAATCGAGATGCCTATTATTTATAATAGAAGGCGGCCTCGCAATGTGCGCTTTAGATTAGTGATGTTATGGATATGTAGATAGCGTTGTCACCTCGTGGATGAAGATAGAACGACTGTTGGACCTAGTGCGTAGAGAGGCCTAGTATATGATGTTCAAGGCGTCGTGATAATGTTGTGCAAAGCTGGTTGTGTAAACAAAGTAGTTCAGAGAAACTAATCCAACATTGTCGTGCATGCAAATGTGTGCAAAAGTTCACCGCTGAAATGTTATTTTCTAGGGCAATGTAAGAAATAAGGTGCTTTGAAACATGGGCCTAACTCGGGAATATAACACCCACTCCTCATCCTAAGGGTCGATATATAAAAGCCAGAATACCACAAAAAGGAATAAAATGTTAAAACATTACTTCTAAAATCGTTTAAAAGCAAGCTTCCCTTTAAAATATCCCTAAAAAGCCTTAAAGCCACTATACCATTAAAAAGCCTAAAGTGAGTATACTTGTTTGAAATCCTAAGCACTCCGAAAGACATGGTGCCTGGAAAAATAAAACAAAACTGTTTTGGATAAATTTGTTTTTAAAAACAAGCCGAATTGTTCCCACACGGAAAAGGCCAATTATTTCAAACTGTTGAGAGTGGCAGACTCAACATTGCTGTTGCCCATAACCGCAGCGGACGATCCCAGAGGCGCACCTCGAAGCAGATTAATGGAGCAAAGGGAATTCCATCCAGTTCCCACAGCAGCCGCTAAGGGAGGGACTGCATCCTGTATGCATAAAGTAGAGCCGTTGTTCAAGTCACTAGGAGCCGAAGCATCCCAGGGTGGCTCAAGAAATGCATTCATCAGCAATGGAAGACACTGGGGACATAGCCATGGGCCATTAACGGGTCCAGCAGTACATCAATGTCCAATGGAGCGACCAATTGTGATCCTAGGCATATGTCCAATAAGCATTCGTGGCCGCAAAGCAGGCAGTAGAATACAGGTTGTATGCAGTTAAGCCAGACAGACCTGAAGGACAAGAACCAGTACTCGTCCAGTTCTCGAAGTCGAAGTGTGCCAAACGTGTAAACCATGTGCTCACGGCATTGTAGCATAAGCAGTGCTGTATCCATTCCGAATCGAACTGGGACGTCCACTGCGGAGCAGAAAATTTTAAATCTAAATTCCTGCCAAAAGTAGCAGGACAAGTAGGAGCCCTCTCAAAAAAACTTCCCAGCACGGAGTGTCTAAATGATGGAATAACTCCGAAGATTGTCTGAAAGGTGCTAACCAGTCCAGAGCTGATAAATTTAAAAAAGTGCACTATTCCCTTTATGGAAATGCAAACCTATGTAATTTCGGCAGTTCTGCCATGTTGGAAACTTTTTAGGCTGCATTTATATGTTTCACATATGTGTATATATATATTTATATATATATATATATATTTCTATATACTCCGGGATCCCGCACGTGGGCGGGGATTATTCATAGATTATGACTATTGATGAGTATCCCCTGGATGAGAAGTGTCTGTATCTCAGACTAGGACCTTGCAACCTGGAGATCAAATGTCTCTCTGGCCGAAGTTAAGGCCACATGCTGTTGAGAAAGCATGGCTTTCAGTCTGCTAAAAGAATCAAAGCGTATGTTGGAAACATTTATCGAAGGCCACAGCGTTGCCTACCTAATTTTGCAGGCAGGTGGAAACAGTACTTGTGTATTAACCGTCACCAGATAAGCGATGCCCGGTTCCATTCCACAGCAACCTTGATCATTCAGCATCAAATAGCTCCCATTCGAGAGTAGTTTGAAAACTGGATGTATCAAGGCAGCTGGGGAACCCTTCAGATAACAAGACAAGTTTGCAACAGAAGCATTGCATGACCCATGAAGAGAAATGTCCTTGCAAATGAAGGATCCGCTGAAAGCGTACTCACAGTCGGAACCCCTAGGGAAAACCTCTGTGTGCCCTTTCCTGCATCTAAACCTGAACTGTAATTCCCAATACTTGAGGACATAACCTTCCCCTAGCACTTTGTATCTGCCTACCTGTTGGTATTGGAGACAATATTGGAATTGGAAGGTCGTGACTGTTATGGTCATATAACCATGGATAGTCCAGTCTGTGGATGGTGTCTCAGCCACGGTAAAAGGTGATTGGTCTAATTTTTCAATGTGCAGCATGGTGTATTTTGCATCTCTGCGTGCCATAGTTATTTGCCTTTCTAACAGATCACATTCAGAAAACAGGCTGGTAGTGTTGATGTAACACCATGGCCCGTGGTCAGAACGTAGTGTTTGTAACGTCCACCTCAGTATTACGATTTTTGTAATTGTGACTGCGAATTTTGTAAAATAGACATGTCCTGCTGAATTATTTCGATTGCAGAAGACACAATGCTGCCCAGTAAATAAATTATGGATAATAATGTGGTCATACCGTTGTCAACCACAGCCAAAGTCTTTTCCATATTAACCCTGTCGATCTCGCGAAATCTCTCTGCAGCTTCCTGCTGAGAAATCTTCGAAAGCCCGCTGTATATTCCATACAAGAAGCGCTTTTGACATGAGTTTCTGGGACCTAGTAAACAATTCCTGAGATCCAGGTCATCAGAAAGAAGGGACAAGTGTTGCTTCACCTGGGAAAGTGTTGAGGTCTTTAGCCAATCTAGGCATAACTTCCAGACACTATATGATGTCACCACCCCTGCATGTTCTGATTGTGCATAGCGTAGGTCAGGCCTGTTGATCTTAAACCCTCCTGTGTTACCCAGGAATCTAGACTGACATTTATCTGTGTCTAGAAGCCAAACCAACCAACCCTGCTGATCGGGTCCGATGTATTGCATGATCCATTGCAGAGCACTGCATTGTTGCCAATGTTCAAAATGTGCAAATGTGGGAATAAGAGGTGCGTTCAAATCTTTCGCCTTAGTTAAACCAAGACAGGAAGTCTGTTCCACTGTTTTATACAGGAAGATCATCTGATGTGGTATGAGGCATGCTCTGAATAAAGCCTCTTGACCCTGAACCCGCCAATCCCTTGTTCCCCATATAGATTTTGTGTCTATTGTGTCTTTCCAAAAGTCGAAATCCTGTATAGACAGTTGGGAAATAAAGGAAGCAGAATATATCAGCTTGGTGTTTGTTAGCATATTGTTCTTTGCAGGTGTAGGTGCAAGCCTATAGTAATAAGAGGCTGGGTCTGATGCGTCAAAACCAGAAAAATATGCAAAGTTCCTTGCAAATGGGTTTGAACTACCTTTTGGGCAGTGTTCCCATTGGGTGTAATTGTAAACAGCATGTGGGATACTAGCTTTGTGTAAAAAATGGTGACCATAATGTTGATAACAGAACATGTCACCAAAATGACTTGTACCATAATACAATTCATCATTAGAAAATGCAGCTGATTGCTCTAAATCTGAAAGCAAATTATGCACAGTTTCAATGTCCCAATCATTTAGAGAACGTACTAGAGGTGATGATATCATTTAAAGAAATTTTAAACAAATATGGAATTTGCAAACGTTCGGTAGGACAATAAACATCATATGATACCCTGTCCCATACAATTCCTTCAGGAACTGGAACCGCTGTAATGTTCACCAGGGACAAGTCTCTTAGTTCGCGGTGTGATGATGCATGTGGTGTAAGAACCAAGTTCACATTTTGGACTGCAGAGCATTCTAGGAGATAGTGTCCATTCAGAAGTAGAAAAAAGACAGTTACAAAACCAATCCACAATACCAGGAAAAGTAAGCTAATTGTAATCCATAGATGTATACAGGGAACAACGAAGTAAGTCTTTTTCAGCCGAAGATAGAAAGCATAAACTCGAAGCTTGAAAGGAAGAGGCGGTGTCGGCAGCTCAGGTTCACTTGGATCTGATGAGAAATCATCATAATGCACGAAGTAGCCAGACACCGTTTGGTCTATTCTTGGCAGCTCAGCAGGTTTTATAGCATTGGTAGATGACTCACTCTGTGGCAAGTTGACATAGATGTCGTAAATTTTTCGAATTGAAATTTCTGTACATGTTGACTGTACAGTTGTAGTTGTTTCAATAGGGAGAAGCATAGTTTCATTTTAGTTTGGAAAGTGGAGTCTTCAGTCGTTATTAAAGCTTCCATCTGAACTTCCTGTATGGTAGCGAGAGAGTGCGATGGCTGCCCAGGAGCCCACGTGGCCTACTGTTGAGAATCGGCCACATAGTGTGGTTTGAGCAGATCAATTGAGACAAACCTTTTGTCTCAACGGCCAGCAAGAGGCGGAAGAAGGACAGTTATGGTTCCTTAGACAGCTAGGACAGGTGGCCCAAGGTGTAAGATGGCCCAAATTCTTACTTGTCCACTATTTTCTCTCTGACCAGGTCCCCAATCTGCGGGACCCAGGCAGGTCTTGCTGTTACCGTTTTCACTTCCCCATTGGCGGTGCGGATTTTTTGGACGTTGCTTTGTAAAGCTCTGTATTCTTTTAGGTCCTGTAAAACATCCAAATGATCATTGAGGTCAAATGGGGTTTCAGCTGCCACTGTGCTGATATTATTAAGGTTCGGACCCACATTCTTACCTCGAACAGGAGCTCATAAGGTGTACGACCCCTCAGGGATTTTCTTGGCATGTTGTTAAGTGCCCCTGGACCCCATATAGGTGATTGACCCATCTATCACCCGAGCCTAATACCCTTGCTGTTAAGGACTGCTATAAGTCATGGTTTTTCCTCTCCACCACAGAATTTCCCTCAGGATGATAGGGGGAGGAGTTGTGCAAGGCCACACCCAAACTTCCCATGGCTTCTTTGTAAGACTGAGAGCTAAACGTCGTGCCCTGGTTGGAATGTAGTGTGCCAATTCCGTATGTGCTGATAAAGACTCGCAAATCCTGTATAACAGTTTGAGTGTCAGCAGAGCACTGGGGCCAAACCCACAGGAATCTAGACCATGAATCCACTGCCACCAAGATGTAATTTTATGCCCTGTCAGAGTGTAAGGGGCCTCAGTGATCCAAATAGACACATGCAAGAGGTTTGTCTGCGATCAATAAAGGTGTTTGTGGTGGACGTGCTACGGTGGAGCCCTTCATCTGCTGGCAGATGTCTCATTTGAGGACAAAGTCCTTGGTCTGCTTTGTAAGACCTGGCCACCAATAGTGCTGCTTTATTAGTGAAACTGTAGCAGTAACCCCTGCAAGAGCTGAACACAGACCCTCATGTGCAGCTAGTATTAATCCCAATCTGTGATCAGTGTTTGGTATTACTCTATCCCCCACTCCTGGGATTTGAGCATATGGAATATTATGCGCATCTAACTTGCAGGAGTACTTGAGTGTAAAATCTTTCGGCAGTGCTGAGCTGTTGCGCGTGGAATTAACAGCTATCATAGTTGCTCCGTCTATTCTCGTGCTAGAGCGTGTTATTGCAGCAATAGCAGCAGTACGAACTGTCGCCTTGGCAGCTTCATCCGCCATTGAATTCCTTTCAATGTGAACTCCAACACGTTGATAACTCAATGCATGAATAGCATGAGCCCGTGGCAGGCCTTCTTTCAGCTTCGCCACTTGTTCCCAGAGCATTTTGTGCTTTACTGTGCAACCTTTGGAATCCCTAAATCCAATCAGGCCCTAATAATGTAAAAATGTGTTATAGGACTGGACACAGTAAAATAAATCACACACTGTGAGTGTGGGGAAATCGTGATCCGTATTTTGTAGCACTAGTATGAGGCCTTTACCCTCCGCCAGCTGCGCCGTACAATCTTCTAGAGACTGTGTGCGTGTTTATTCAGGAAGAAACTTTCCATCCTGCATGACCCCCTTTTACAATTGCTCATGCCGCAGAATATTGCTGTTTCGTTCCTATGGCCGGCTGAGCATATCCATCGGAATAGATGATACAGTCATATCGATCTAGAGGCATTATCTCATTCGGCAGAGGATATTCTTGTTCGTATTGCAGGATGCTTGTGTTTGTAATGTAGAATCAAATCTGTGATCTACATTTGCTGCAATGAGAGAGTTAGCCCATTGAATCCATTGTGGATGCAGTGCTTTGGCAATAGGAATGCTTGCTTTTGTAACGGCCTCCAAGGTCGGTACTGGGGTTATGACAATTATACGTTTCCTCTGCGTAGCGCTCTCTCCCTCACTACAGCAGTCTGTATTGCCGTGAGTATTTTTTCAGTTGGTGCAAAACGCATTTCAGAGTTTGTGTACAAATGTTATTTGTATGCAATAGGTACTGTATTGCTTTCATTAAAAGTAATGTAGGTGTACCCGGTTGGTCTAGCGACTATGTAGATTACAAGGTTAGTTGTGTTAACACGTGTGTGTAAATACCTTGAAGCTAGCATGTCAGCTTGTACGGAAAGTAAAATATCAGTATGTTCCTTTGTTCAATGTTACGCTGAAAACTCAGGTCTAATTAAGTCGTAGAAAGGTTTCACCCTTTCTGCGCAATCCAAAATGTGTGTCCTGACAAAATTTTAAAATCCTGAAATGGACTGTAGTCTTTTCAGAGTTGTTGGAGGTTGGAGTGGTGCACATTTTTCTAAAAAATGTGTCGCCAGGCTGAGAGCCTAACGCCGAAAATGCGGTCAAATATTTGCTTCCAGGCGCTATGTATTGGCAGAAAAATCCATTTGAGATGTCTAGTATTGTTTTGTATTTCTTCCGCACAATGTTATTCATTAGTGCAGCATTGTGTGCATTCTGTACTGCAAATGTATGTGTGGATGCATTTAAATGTCTATAATCTAAGACTAGACGATATGAATTATCGGGTTTCATTACTGGAAACAAAGGATTATTCACAGGTGAGGTGCAATTCTGTATTACACCCTGGTACTCAAGTTGATCTAAGATCTCCCTGACTTGCTTCATGTTTAATTGGGTATTGTCTCAGTGATAGAGGAATTGTTTTTAATGGGATTTCGTGAGGGGGTGACTCATCAACACTCTCAACATGATTGCTGTAAAGTGCAGGAGCTAACGCTAACGCCCACTCCTGCGCGTATGAATTTTTAACTGGTTCTGGTACGAGGTCGGAAAAAGCAGGTAAAATAACTTCTTCTCCCATTGGGAAATCCATTACGAACTCAGGTGGCCAATCCTTTTTGGCCAAAAGAATGCCCTAACCATAGGTCAGGTTCTCTCAAAAGAGACACCTCACTTGCCTGGGTATGTCCCCTTCCATTTGGAGCGTTATTTCGTATAAACGATGTGGGACACTTACCCTTGTATCAGGTGTTTCCACCGTGATATGCTCACTCAGCGCTACTACCCCTAGAAAGTCCATCAGGTTCTGGCAAGCTATGGTGACTTCTGCCGCACTGTCCGGCATCATCACTGCCCACTCCCTGTTTAGAAGCAGAGTCCTCAGTAGCCTGGGCATTTCTGATTTAATCCTGGCTACTTTTTTCTTTTTAAATTGAGGTTTTGAAGTCTTTTATTTATCTTCCTGTTTAATGATGTAATCCAAAGTGCAATGTGTCTCCCTTTTTAGCTTGATTCGCTCTTCCGATCTGTGTTTTGACCGTCTGTCTCTCTCCGACCATTTTTCGGATTGATCCTGAAAGGAACGAGCGGAACGTGTATCAGTATCCTGATACCTATCAGGTTTTCTAATATTGTCACGGTTGCGCAAATTATATCTCTGGTCGGTGTGTTCCTGTTGAGGAGACCCCCCCTATGACTGTCTTGTTTTGTTTATTTTTTGTTTATTATCCCATTTCTTCTTTGAAGAATCGAGTGCTTGCTTAGTTATCCTTTTCAGAACTACTCTTAACTATTGGTTTCCCAGGTTAGGCTCCCAGATTATCTCTGCCTAAAGAGGCATAGGTTTCTTCGATAATCTTAGGTAATTCGAGCTCCTGCTGTGTGGGAGTGAATTCCCATAGGTGTTGGCATATAGCCACCGCTGCTGTCTTTCCTTTTATGTTACTCAACATAATGGTAGATACCTGGGCAAAATGTCCCATCAGTTTCATTCCCAGATCAATGGCAGGCTCTGCCCCCTACTCATTCTGAATTTGTTTCAGTACATCTGGTATGACTGCTATTGAAGGGGTACCATGTGTTCTGCTATATACGGCTGCGAAGACTGTGCCCCAAGTTGAGCAATCTTCTAACTGGGGAGCCATCCCCATCGGCAAGCAAATTATCAGTATTCTGTGCTTTTCCTGTGGGCCCGTATGGGGAAAGACTGCTTCAAGCTGTGCTGTCTTTTGTGCCATGCAGAACGGGATTTTCTCTCAGCTGGTGGGAACCTTTCCCATGATCGCATTTAGTGTTTGTGGGCTAATACCCGAAGTAGCCATGTGTGGTTGTGTAACCTGAGCAGCCCCCACAGGCTGGACTGTTAATGTTCTCATTACATATTGTGTTAGCTTCCTGTCAATTTTTACTAAATCTCTGTAAAGTTTGTGCATCCCTGCTGGTGTTAGGGCAGAAACATTCTGGATGTGGCGTGTTTTATGCTAAGACCGGCCAGGTCGCTCCTTCTCTACTGAGCGGACCGAGTCTCAAATGTTCTGTTGTATGGGGTAGGGCGCTTTTAAACCAATTATTGCTATTGGTAATTTAATGGGACTTCTAAGTCCACGTATGAAAAATACTCTTCAGGTAGTTCATTTTCAATGTATTTATGAAATAACCGTGAGTGTGCATCTGCAGGCGGGAATTTAACCCATTAATAGAATACCTCTGTTCTGAATGCTTCCTGTGCCTCTACCACGGAGGTAACATCTCCACCCGTAGCCAGGAGGTCATGTTGTAATAGTTTCATAGTAACTGCCTGTCTGCAATTTTCTGAAATGTTTACTCCTCTTAACTGTTCTTCAATGTCATCATCTTGTTCTTCGGTCATTGTCAAATAAGTAGTATTTAACCAAATTGTTATAGAGATATGGTGTGGACAGTGTGGGAACTTTTAATCCTCCATGCTTGATTAACCTACAGGCAATACATAGGGTAAACCAACTCAGCTGAAGCAGATTTGTTTCCCTTCCTACTACTGACGTCTCCGGTTAAAATGTGAGTAGGGGTCTCTGAGAAAACACGACTGAACTACTCAGAATCGACCATTAAAAAAGTGCCTAACCAACGTTGGCGGCACCATGTCGCGTAGCTCCTACCAATCCGTAGGACCTGCGCATTGTTTGGACAACGTAAACTAAGGGTTTGGTGTCAAGACTGATTCCAGACACCCCTGCAGGATAATATAGATATTTGGAATGCTGCACCATAAACCTTCTTGTCCAGAGTCAATAAGGAAATGAGTACGGCAATATGCTCCTTTTAGTCATCTCTTTTATGAAATTGATTCAAGTTCATTGCATCAACGAACATCATCCGGCCAACGCGTTTCATTCAGTTATTACTTGAACTTCGTCAGGGCTCTTGAAATATTGATAGGTTTGGGTATCCAATTTGATCCCGGGCCTCTTCCAGTGAAGGGTGTAGCACCTGTATCGTTGCCGCATGCAAAAATCGTCATACACAAAGCTGGCGAGTATTGGAATGGCAAGGCCTCATATTAGGGCCAAGGGTTCGATATCCCGTAAATTACGCCTGATATCATTGGCCGCACGTCATAACACCAACCCCGCAGGATATGTTGGTTTATAGACCAGCTAGCTGACATTGTCACCATAAGCCTCCCTAACCTATCAGGGAGTGAATGGTTTCTGGCAACCACTGATCATGACAACCCTGATTCCTCAGGATGCGTGGAAACAGTACAGAACCTTTCGCTCAGTCACTCATGCTCACTTATTCTCAGAGAAATATGCAGAGAATACATAGTAGGACGTTTTCAATAATATTTATTGAACCAATGTTATTCTTGCATAAAATACGTGTGCTGCAATGATGAGTAGGCAGAAGCAGATAAACGTGATTAGAAGCACCAACAACGTAAATAGTACACATAGTTCTACCATGGTGCTAAACAGTTGTATGTATGAAGGCATATAAACAAGGCAGTAATCTAGAGTACTCCTACTATGCGAACCCTACTCTAAGTGTACGTAGAGTGTGTGCAGGTGTAGAGCCAAGAATCCCCCAAGGGACGGTCTGACCCCATTACCTGGTGGGAAGAGTGAAGGACGCCGTCTTGGTCTCGAGTTGGACACCCCTCACGGAATGTCAGACCGGTGCGTGGTAGATTCTCAGCATGCACGGACCCTCAGTGTCAGCAGAAGTACCTCCTCTACCAATCTATCAGGATGCCTATTATTAATAATAAAAGGCGGCCTCACGATGTGCGTGTTAGATTAGTGATGATATGGATATGTAGATAGCGTTGTCACCTCGTGGAGGAAGATAGGACAACTTTTGTACCTAGTGCATAGAGAGTCCTAGTACATGATGTTCAAGGCGTCGTGATAATGTTGTGCGAAGCTGGAAGAGTAAACAAAGTAATTTCAGAGAAACTAATCCAACATTGTCATGCATGCAAATGTGTGCAAACACTCACAGCTGAAATGTTATTTTCTAGGGCAATGTAAGAAATATGCTGCTTCACAACATGGGCCTAACTCGGGAATATAACACCTTCCCAGAGCGCGCATAGCAAGGATATTTAATTATAAGGATTGAGACGTCAAGCTAAGAGCAGCAAGAAACATCAGCGAGATTCAATGTCAAAATCACAAATTCGTGATGTATCTCGACTATACCAAATATGTACAATCTAAGAAAAAAACTTTCTTGGATGTGAAACACAAACTCAAGACCATGAATTTGCTCTACATGTTACTATATGCTGCTAGATTGCTGGTAGTGGCACATAGTAAATCTCACTTCTTTGAGTGCCTGGAGGAGGTGTGGTCCTGGCTGTAGCTTTGGGACAAGGTCCCTGGATTGGAGCGTGGAACCGCTCGAGTTCACAACACTGGGTAGAACCGGAGGAGGGGGGCTCCGGGATCTTTTGATCCCTGCAACACAGATGCTGGACAGCTCACAAGGGTCACAGTGCAGGAGGATAGTACTTTGGCGATGGAGGAGGAAACTATATCCTTAGGTGAAAGGTTGGAAAGGGCATCTCCAGTGTGAGTAGAATACTCCACAAGGACAACGTCTCCCTCCACATTTGTGAACTATGTAACACCTAGGGGTGGTGGGGCTCCACTTGGCATGGCACTGCTGAGGGGGAGTACAAGGACTAGATGAACTGCACTGGTCTACTGAGCTGAGAGAGAGAATCAGGGTCAATAGTGGTCCTGAGGTGTCGGACTTACTGATGATAAGACATGTGCACTTTGGGGTGTAAGAATGTGCTATAATATACTGTGCTACAAGGCAACAAATCTTAGGGCAGCTGTGGGAGCTCCCTCCACGGTGTCTCGACATTAACTGGTCTTGAGGCCTATGGGGGTGGGTAGAATAGAGTATGTTGTTACTGGAGAGAACATATTTTGATCACAAGTTTTGTGAGGGGTGTAGGGCTGACCTGCTATTACCATCTTTGTAAGTTTTTACCCGGGTGGGTGGAGGGAGAGGGAACTGGGTTAGGGTTGTCTGTTCAATGTTTTGCCTAGTTATGACACAACATTCCTCTACTCATTGTCAGGGTACTATGAGGATGAATGAAAAGGTCTCTCGCTACAAAAGGGATGTAGGGAAGGGATACTGCACACAGGAGAATACACATAGGTTCCAAGATGAGTGGCATGTTTAACTTCTCCACTTAGAATGTCTGAGGATTAAGCACATACGTAGAGCGTCATAGGGTCCGAACTTACCTTTGTTGACATAAAATACACATAGCATGCCTTCAGGAGACACACATGATAGACACGGAAGAAGAGAAACTGAAAAAAATGACCGGGCAATTTTTCTCGTCCACATACTCAGCATATGCCGGAGGGGTCTCCGTTTGGGTAGCACCCGGTGTGCCCATTAGGCTGCTATACTCTGAAGCAGATCTGGAGGGACGTTATATTCTTCTGCAAGGGGTGCCTGATGGGAGGGAGATCTATATCCTTAATCAAAAATTGACAATGATGATTTTTTTCTATAGGATACTTGCCTGCTAGTGAGCTGCCTGGATGTCCTGGTGGTGTGGCGGGAGATTTTAATCGTGTTTTGGATGGGAAACTCGATAAACACCCACCACGGCACAACAAAAAGCTTTTTATAGTTTCTGTGCTGCGCCAAGTGATGTCCAATATGGGAAGTATAAATGTATGGAGGGAACTTCACTGGAAGGGTAAGGAATACTCAGGTCACTCCTTAACCCTTTAGCAGGCTGGATCGAGTTCTGGGATTGGGGGCTTCATCTCCTGTGTCAAATGAGCACATAACCTCGTGAGGTTTTTATTGGACCGTTTTTCGCTGCTAGTCGACTTTGACTGAAGGAGTGGGGGTGAGGCCTACTCCTCATGTGGAGTATGCCTCCTAGTGTGTTGCCGGACTCAGAATTCTGAGAAGAGCTGGTTGCGCAGTTGCCTGCCTGCGTGGAGTCTAACTGGGGCTCTACGGCTAAGAGAGGCAATGAATGGGAGGCACTAAAAGCTGTGGCCCAGGGTGTTTGACTCAGAAAGGTGTATAGGGTAAAAACAGCTACAGCTGGACTTGGTCATGCAGGAGAATCTAGAGGCTGAATTGCAGAGGAGAGAGCCAGGCAGGGAGAGGCTGCCTTTGAGCTCACAAGGGCGCGCAGGACATTGGGGGAGTTACCAGACAGACAGTATAGGCTAACTAGGAAGGATTATCGACAGCATTTATATAGAGAAGAGGACAAGCCTAGTAAGTAGTTTGCTTGGATTTTAAACCAGGAAAAAAATGCAGCCTCTGTTTCGCAGATGGTGCACCCATTACGGCCCAGGCAGCAATCTATAGGGTGTTTTTCGAGAACTGAGGAGTACTGGAATGTGGACACAGCTCTCTGACGTCTATAACGTCATTCTTGGCGGAGATAGATCTTCTGTGAGTTTCTGAGGACTGGCATACGGAACTAGATGCAGACGTTATCCTGGAGGAATTGTGTGAGGCCCTGGCAGCATTGCCCCCTAATAAGGTAATAGCAGGCAATGGCTTCCCGGTGGAGTTCTATCAAGTGTTTAAGCCCCCCCCCCACACTATCAGAAAAGTTACAAAAGGTTCTCAGCGAGGCCTGGGAGAACTACTCCCTTAATGTGGGAAGGGCTGATGCCCTGGTTACTTACCGGTAATCTTCATTACTCCGAGTATTGTCTTCCTCGCCACATGAGTTACGTAGTGAGCTTTCAGCTCCACACCAGAACCCTCCAAAGCAAATTAGCATCCCATGCCTCCCATCCCTCCCCAACATGGCCGACCACCATCACCCTTGACTTAGTATAAGAGGAGGGGCGACCAAACCCACTTCCTGTAGAACTACGAAGCCCCAAGAACCACATGAAGCCGAATAGCCAAACAGGGAGGGAGGGATGGGAACTCAAGTGGCGAGGAAGACAATACTCGGAGTAATGAAGATTACCGGTAAGTAACCGGGCATTACCTCCTCGTAAGTCTTCCTCGCCACCAGAGTTACGTAGTGAGCACATACCCAAGCCAAGCGGCTTCATGTAAACTCACAAGAAACCACAGACAACGGGATAAGGCAAAACAAGAAGGCGCAATCCAAAAACAAAACAGCTGGACCACAACCAAGAGGAAGCACAGAAGGCGAGAGCAACACGAGCCAGAAGAACCAGCCCGGAGAACCGCCAAACAAAGCCCCCGGCAGAAGGACCACCCAACACCACGCGGCAGCGAGCCAAGAAAGGGTGCTGAGAGGAACAGACAGCGGCCCTACAGACACCGTCCGCAGAGACCCACAGAAAAAGAGCCAAGAGACAGACAGACCCACCGGGAGACTGACCCCGCACCAGCGCAGACACCACAGAACCCTATGCCACAAGGGACAGCAAAAGAGGCCGCGTAACCCACCAACACAGGCAGGACAGAGAAGGCAAATGAAAAGAACGGACAGGACCAAAAAGGACAAACAAGGAGACACAGCAGCAAAAAGCCCCAGTCTGCTCCCTACACAGCAACCAATCAGCAAGAGCAGGAAACACCCCAGACCCAAGGACCGGAGGGAAAGGAGGCAACACAACCCCCTGGGAATGGGCGACAACCAAAGGGACCCAGAACAGAAACGCAGGACCCCAATGCCACACAAGAAGGACAGGCAGGACCCGCAAGAACGGAGGAGAGCGCAGAAGGACCCAGCTCCCCAATCCACCCAGCAGAGACGATGGGCACCAAAAACACCACCAGTAAGGCGAGGAAAAAGAAGGCCATGGAACCCAGAGGCCAAAAGGACCCCCCGGAAGGGCCCGCAATCACCAATGGAAGAACCCAGGAAGGCGGAAGGCAAAGCCCAAGGACACCGCAGGCAACAACGCAGAAGCAACCAGGCCACCAACGAACCAAACCGCCACCAGGGGACAGCAGCACTCCCGCAAGGCCCATTAAGCCCAAAGAGCTGAAGGGAAGGCAAAGCCATCCGAAAGTAAAACAAAACACCCAAAAGGGAAACAGAGAAAGAGTCCAATCCCGTAGGAACACACCAACGAGAAAAAGACCCCCAAAGGCGAGAAAACCCGGCAGACGAGAAGCAGGGAAACGGGAGCCACAAAGCAACTCCACAACTGTCAGGGAGCAACCCTGAGACAGAAGGCTCAACAAACCAAGCCAGAAGACGACACAGAACACCCCGCGGAAGTGGAGGGCCCACAACAGGAAAGGAAGAGCCGAGATCACCCAGCACTCCTGGAAGGACACCTCCCCCACGAGAGGAAACCAAGGGCGGCGACCCCACCCGGGGAACCACCTGAAAACGTTGAAAAGGTGTAAGCAGGGAGCCCGGCTAACGGAATGACAGCGCACCCAGCCACCACGCCCCAGAGCACGGGAGGAGAGGACAGAAGGGAGGCAGGCGGGCCAAGAACGCAACTGCAAACAGCAACAGAGACGGGGACCCAAACCGGGCCGGCAACAGACGGAACACAGCCTCCGGTAAGGAGAGAGAAGGCACGGGAGGAAAGAACCCATGCAGGTGAACCGCCACACAGCCAACCCTGGGAGAGAAACCGCCAGAGTGACAACACAGGCACCCCGTGCCGGTACTGAACCAGCAGAGCCAGCAGCCAAGGGAGAGAACCTCGCAATCCCCCTGTAAATCGAGGTAGCCCCGCACCAAAGCAAACAGGACCATTGAAACCTAGGCGGTCCCCAAACCAAGAACCTACCCGGCCCGACAAAGAACAATCCGAGAGGTCAGAAGAGAGCAGGCATGGGCAGGACGGAATGGCCGACGGACCCGAACGTCCCTCTGGACCAGAATACGAATACCCTGAAGAGCAGGGCGAAACCACAGACACGGCGAACGGACCACATATCCCGGAAGAGGACCAGCAAACCGGGCATGACCGACCACACAGACCCAGTGCAGGACGGGAATTCAACGTCACCCACTGGCGCCACAGACTGGCATCCGATGACACCACCTGGGGAGGGGATACCCGAAATGGAAGACCCCAGGAGAGGCAGAGTCCACCAACCCAGGATGGACCGAAGCCGCGGAGACACAACCACCGGCAGGAAGCAATCCGTGGAACAAGCAGCCCGCCGGGACCAGGGATGGACCACCAAAGGGCACAGAAGGAGACGAGCCCATGGAAACACAGCGACAGAGGCTGACAACAACCCCCTCTCCCTCAACCACTGACGGACCGGGGCGAAACCAAGGCCAGGAGACCACCCAGAACACTCCACAAGGACGCCCTCCGGGCGCAGGCAAGAACACCATGCCCTGACCACGGCCAGGAGACCCCCACGAACACCAAGACTGGGGCAAGCACCATATGGGAAACCATGCGGTAGAACAGGAACCCAGGGCGGACCAAGACCTCGCAAGCCAGCTAGACATGACGAGAAAGCAGATGCACAGAACAGCCAGGCCACAAGGCATGGAAAACCCGCAACCCCACCCTGTGAAGGAACCTGACCAAGGGGGCCAACACAGCCGCAAAACCCCCCTGGGGCAGCAGACAAACCAAAGGGAAGGACCAGGAAACGGAAGTGCATGTCCCCCGTGCAAAACCGGAGCAACGCCGAGAAGAAGGGTGGAAAGGCACAGGGAGGCCGGCATCACAACATAACATGTGTATTTGTAAAGCGCAAGTTCACCCAGAAGCACATCTAGGTGCTGAATAACAGATGTATATTCTTACCCAATCAATGGTACTCATTTTATTGACCTCAGAAGCATGAAAGGCCGAGTGAACCTGCCGGGATCTGAACCCGTGACTATTAGATCAAACACCGGCCGCTACAGTGAACGCATTAGTCCACTAAGCCACCAGACCCGGCCCAGAAACTGTCCATACCAGACACAGAAAGGAGGAAAACTCCCAGACTCCTCCGACAAGCTGGAACCGGATGAAGGGCCAATAGAGTCCCCCAACCACGGGCAGAAGAAGGCAGGGAAGCGAACATGAAAGAGCCCGGAGGGAGGCGAAAACAAACGAGGAACCTACCCGTACCCACCATGTGCCCCAGGGAGGAACCAAACAGAAAAACCCCGAACAAGGGACCCAGAGACGCAGGCCCCTCAGGGCCGCGAAGGTCATCAAATGACAACCCCACCAGCTGATGAGCCAGCAGAGCCGAGGGAGAGACAAACAGCGTGTCTGTTGCACCCAGACCGCTAAAGGAGGACGGACAGCAGCCCGCAGCCCCAAAAAGCACGGCCAGAGAAAGAAAATGCCACAAGAGAGACTGGACAGAACATGACAAAAACGAGGAAGCCATAATAGCGAAGACGGCCGCCGCATAGAAACGCACAACCGCCGCCCCGACATTCCCAATGACAATACCCCAGACAGGGTAGCCCGAAGAGACAGAGAACAGCTGAAGGCCGAGAGCCGGGCCCAGCCCACACCGGAGGAACATCACCCGGCACAATAGAACAGGCACACAACAAGAAAAAAACAGCAGGGCAAACAACCACCCAAACGGCAAGAGGCAGCCCGTAACAGGACTCACCCTCCCCGACCTAATGGGCCAGCGAAAACAAAGTGCCCCGAAAACCAGCCAGCAGCACACAAAGCCATGAATCCCAAACAAGTGGGAAACCAGTCCTGAGAGGCACCCCCCCTCCTGGGTCCACGATAGGGATGAAGAATGGAGGCCGTGAAGACACCAACAGGCACCGGCAACTCCACCGCAGATTCGGGGGAAAGAAAAAACACATAAGCGAGTGTCTCGCGACTAGTGCCGGCAAAGTAGCAGCAGGCCAGAGCCACAGCCGGAAAGCAAGGAAGGGAGGCGCCGTGTCACGCTGACACCCGGCTCAGACCAGGAGCTGCAACAGGAGCCGGGCAGCAAAGCAAGGAAGCCCGCAGCAGCCCCGCACCTGCCGGGCAGCAGATGGCAGAGCCCCACAACCCGGCATAGCAGGGCATAAAGCCACAAGGCGAGGGGGCGGGAGGGACCACTGGCCGCCCGACAGCAGTGCCGGGAAAGGAGATGGGAAGGCGAGCGACCCGCATCACGTGCAGGAGAAAGCAGCAGGCTAGAGCCAGATCGGGACTGCAAGGGAGGCAGAAGCAGTGACAAGCAGGTTCCGGGCTCTGAACAGGCAGCCGTCAACAGACGTGGGTCCCTTGCTCACTTTGCCACTGGATTCAAGATAGCCTGGCTGATGACGGCTGTAAGCCAGAAACCGGTCCCAGGATGCTTCTTTCCGGTCCAGGGAAGACATGGCTTGGCAGTTCGGGCTGGACTGTTCCCATGAGGCACAGGGTAAGACTGATTTGCATATGGCCATGTCTGAACTGGGGTGGTGGAGTGAGCTAAAGAATGATGATGGATTAAACCCAGATCAGTTGACTGGGGGTGAGTGTTTGCAATGTTCAACACTCCGTCCATCATCTCTTTTGGTTTTGCTATGTTCGCCCTAAGTTGGCAGGGTATGCCCAGACGTGGGTCCCTTGCTCACTTTGCCACTGGATTCAAGATAGCCTGGCTGATGACAGCTGTAAGCCAGAAACCGGTCCCAGGATGCTTGTTTCCGGTCCAGGGAAGACATGGCTTGGCAGTTCAGGCTGGACTGTTCCCATGAGGCACAGGGTCAGACTGATTTGCATATGGCCATGTCTGAACTGGGGTGGCGGAGTGAGCTAAAGAATGATGATGGATTAAACCCAGATCAGTTTACTGGGGGTGAGTGCTTGCAATGTTCAACACTCCGTCCATCATCTCCTTTGGTTTTGCTATGTAAACAGGACCCGGGCAAGCAAGGTAAGCCCCGCACCAGAGCCCGCCCGTGCAGGGCCGCAATATAGGAAAGCCCCTTACCCCAGAGCCCGCTAAAGCAGGGCAGAAAAGCCACAAGGCGTGGGGACGGGGACCACAGGATGCCCACCGCAGCCTCATGAAAGAGACCGGTACGTGAGCGTAACGCAACTCGAACCGGCAAAGCAGCAGCAGGAGGCCATAACCGGAGCCGGTCTGCTTAGGGAGGCATGGAGCAGAGCCTCGCCGAAACCCGGCTCCAACCTGGAGTGTCAATAGGAGCCGGGCAGCCAAGCGGATCGCCCCAAGAAGCAGCAAGCTTGCGTCGCAGCAGGAGACGCAAGCAAAACCGAGGGAAGCCCGCAGCCGCCCCGGGAGCAGGACTGAAAATACTCCCCGCCAAAGCCCGCTTGTGCAGGACTGCCAGACAGCTGAGCCCGCAACCACCAGAGCCCGCTAGTGCTGAGCGGTAAACCAAGGGGGTAGTGCGAAAACCAGCAAGGCGGGGGAACAGCCCAGTGCGCGAGCCCGCTTGAGCAGAGCCTCCTCCCCAGTGCCCAGGGACCTGTTAGAGCAGGACCTCGCCCCAACTTACCTGAAACGAGCTCTGGAGAGAAATGCAGCGCAGAACCAAAAAAACAGGAAGTGGGTTGGGTCGCCCCTCCTCTTATACTAGGTCAAGGGTTATGGTGGTCGGCCATGTTAGGGAGGGATGGGAGGCATGGGATGCTAATTTGCTTTGGAGGGTTCTGGTGTGGAGCTGAAGCTCACTACGTAACTCTGGTGGCGAGGAAGACTTACGAGGAAGTAATATGCATGATGCTAAATCCAGGAGAGGACCCTTCGAATTTTACATCCTTTAGGCCACTGACCAATTTCTGTTGAGGCCTCCCTGGCTGAACTGCAGAAATGCAAATCGGGGTCACCTAGTGATCCCTGGCCAGCTAGACAATACAGCGGGCTGTCAGAATGGCTCAATCCCTACCTTAATGCCATCTGGAATTCCTCTTTCAGGCTAGGGGTTTTTCCTTCTGCCTGGAAACATGCATTTCTCCTCCCCATATTGAAGAAACCGAACGCCGATCCGGAAATCGCCAGTAACTTCAGGCCCATCTCTCTCCTTCCGGCCTCGGCTAAAATCTTAGAGAAATTAGCGCATCAGCAGTTGGATGCCTTTGTTGAATCCAACGGGCTTCTGCCTGAATCTCAGTCCGGCTTTCGCACCGGCTACAGCACCGAGTCAGCTCTGATTGAGATGGCTGATGCCATTCGATGGGCGGTGGATGGGGGTGCGGCGTCCATCCTGGTGCTGCTTGACCTGTCGGCAGCGTTTGACACGGTGTTCCATTCCATCCTGCTTGATCGGCTTAAGCAAATTGGCATCCGTGGGACGGCGCTGGACTGGGTCACGTCTTACCTCCATGGCTGTGACCAGCAGGTCTTTCTCAACCCTTTCTCCTCTGAGGCCAAGCCTTTAAGATGGGGGGTGCCCCAGGGCTCTGCCCTTAGTCCTCTCCTATTTAATATCTATCTCGCTCCGCTGGCTGAACTGATCACCAACACTGGGATCAAGGTGATATCCTACGCGGACGACACCCAACTGATGTTTTCCTTTAGGGAAGTGTCGGCATCGGCCTTTGACTCTTTTAGAGAGTGCCTTAAAAATATCTCCGTCTGGATGAGTAGCAATTTTTTAAAGCTCAATGCCGACAAGACGGATGTTCTGTTTTTCAACAAAGCAGCCCCTACCCCAGCGGTCTTGTGGTGGCCGGTTGAATTGGGAACTGCTCCTACCCCAAAGGATTCGGTCAAGAATCTTGGCGTCCGTTTGGACAACATCCTATCCCTTTCCACGCAGATCCAGCATGTTTCTGCTGTCTGCTTTGGTAAGATGAAGATGATTAGGAAATTCATCGACTTTTTGCCGGAGACAGGGCGTAAAACGGTGGTGCATGCGTTAGTCACTTCACATCTTGACTACGCCAATGGACTCTATCTGGGTCTGCCCAGTGGCTTGATCCGTAGGCTGCAGATAGTACAAAATGCGGCGGCTAGGCTGATCCGAAAGTTCCTCTCCGGCATCATATTTCCCCTCACCTCAGGCAACTTCATTGGCTCCTAGTTGCCAAGAGAGTTGAATTTAAGGCCCTCACATTTGCCTTCCGGGCCTACCAGGGAAGAGGCCCTAAGTATCTGAGGCTGAGACTTTGCTCTTACCTTCAGGGCAGATCGCTGCGGTCCAACTTGAAACGCTACCTACGCGTTCCTCGTTTTGCCAAAGCGAGAATGGGGGGCAGAACTTTCGAGGTGGGAACCTCTAAATGCTGGAATTACCTGCCCCTCCATCTTCGTATGATGCACTCTGAGCAGGAGTTTAGAAAGGCCTTGAAGACCTGGCTGTTTACCCACAGAGACTAGTTCTCCGCTGGCTTGGCTACGATGTTATCCACGTTAGCGTCGGGACACCTCAGTTGAGGTAGCTGCGCGCTCTATAAATGTCTCTTATTATTATTATTATTACGGACCATTAGTAATTCAGATGCTAAGGTCCTCAGTAAAGTGCTGGTGCTACATCTGCGACGGGTGGTGGAACTCCTAGTGCATGATGATCAGTTTGGTTTAGTGTGGATTCATAACTATGAAGGTTGTCTCTAGTGATGCACCCCATGCTGGATTAGGAGCTGGCTTTGGCATCAGTGGATATAGCCAAAGCCTTTGATATGCTGGATTGGAAGTACCTGTTCGAAGCTCTGTAAAGAATGAGATTCGGTCCAAACTTTTGTGCATGGATCAAACTCCTTTACACAGATCCCAGGAACCTCTGTTTGAACCGGCAGATATGTATCTTAAATCTTGGAGGTTCAGAGTGGCACCAGACAAGGGTGCCCGCTCTCGCCCTTCTTGTTTGCATTGGCGTTCCATCCATTGGCTATTACGCTCCGAAGAGTAATTATGGATTGGGGGATTGAGCTGGGTGATAACACCCATGTCCTTTCCCTGTACGCAGATGATGCCCTATTCTATCTGTCACAATTGAAGGAGTCTGTAAAAACTCAACTGGACAAATTCAGCAGGGTGCTGGACCTGGAGGTTAATAGAAATAAAACTGTTCTGTTTTCCTTGGGAGCTCAGCGGCGCTGGTTGCAGATCAACTGCCGTACCTTGGCCTGTGCTGGGAGACAGACAAATTTCTATAGCTTAGACTTATGGTGGCGGTCACACCCGAAAACTAATATGCTTACAATGTCGGAAGGGTGACGGAGGGGTTAAACTTGTCCATCCAGTTCTGGACAAAGCTCGCCTTGTCCATGGTATTGCTATCGCCAAGATGGTGTGGAGTGGTGTGGCTAACCGTCTAAGATGTCGGCTGCTTAATTCAGAGGTTCCCTGACCTGGGCTGCAGAATCATTACAACAATGCCCACTCAACCAATCAATCAGGGTTCTTATATAGAGCAACTATTAACCCATAAGGGTCTCAAGGTGCTGTGGGAAGGGGGGGGGTCTGCATTTCAGTCGAAGATCCAGGTCTTGAGGTCTCTCCTGAATTGAGGCAGTGACCGTGATTGCCTAAGGTGCAGAGGTCTGTGCAGCGAGGTAGGAGAAGGATCTTTCTCCAGCCAATGTTTTTCGGATCCGTGGGATACTAAACCTACAATCAAATGCTGGAGATGGTGCCTACACCTCTTGAAAAGCCCCGCGGACCTGTGTTGCCAGGTTATAATGTGGGGAATGCCGGTGGAGAGGGGCTCGGCTCTGGCCCATGCTCAGAATGGCAGCCTGATTTGAGTGGAGCCTTGCATGGGACAGTGACATAATCAACCGCCAGCGCCCCCCCCTCTTGTGGACGAATCTCCTACGCACTGTACTGCTGCTGGCCCCAGCTGCACTCCGCTGATTCTGACATGTGTGCTGACAGCCCCTGGAGCTGTGTGGGGCTGCAGGGGTGCAGGGCCTGCCTGGGCCGGTGCCACTGGAGGCCGCAGACCTGCGAGACCCTTGATGTGGTGGAGAAGCTGGGCGGCCGTGCAGGTGGCTGAGGTGCGGGCCCGCCGTGGTGTGCCTGGATGTGGGTGCCGCAGGGGGCCTTGCTCACCCTGCACTGATGTGCCTGGGCCAAGGACTTCGGCCCTTCGCGGTGTGAGGCCTAAGCGGGCATGCTGCGTGAGGCGGCCCAAGCTGAATCCGGGATCCCAGCGGCTGAGAGCAAGTGAATACACGGCGAAGTCTCTAACGTTTTGGAGGTGAGGAGTGATAGGCTGGATGGACTGCACGGTAAGGCCTGAGGCCATATTGCACGCATGTCTGCCTGAGGCCCAGGCCACAGGAGGCTACTGAAGATCTCCCCCTGTGGTTGCTTGGGAGCTAGACCTACCTGTGATTTATCCACCCTGAATCCACACTATTGACCCTCTATGTTATCGGGGGTCCAGCCCGCACGCTCACGTAAGACTCATGCACTACTGCTATAGTCAGCTCATATACCCTGCACTGATTGAGGACTGCCTAGGAGGAGGGATATCTGGATTCCCTCCCTGCTGAGATTCTGAACCTAAAGGGTTGCACCGCTTATGTCTATCTCTGGGGCAGTGTAACACCAAGACAGATGATAGTCTATCATTATCACATCATTTGGAGATAAGATTGCTCCCTCACCCCGTGGTAATCGTCTCTCCTGCGTCCAGTTGTGGACTACTCCCAGCCCCTGAAAGGACTGCATGGTATGCGGGAGACTGAGTCAGTCCTATTATGCACCTAGATCACTGGGTTTCCACTGCCGTTGAGGCTGACGGCGGGGTGCACCCACATGTGTGGGCTTATTAGCGCAATTGGTCTGCTTTGCTTCCATCGACGCTGCATGGCACAGGGAGTGACAACTACTGGCCTTGGGCCGAACTCGCAATGCGGTAGACAAACCGGCAGCACAGTAACGCACTCATCCCACCCCCTCAGAACATTCCTTAGCCTCCTCACCTGTAGACGTGGTGACCCCCCACTGCAATACCACCCCAAATGGACAAGCTAGACATCATACTGCAAAAAATATGAGACTCACAGAAGCAAAAGAGCAGCATTTGGGTGCCATGACAACTGACATTAGTGTCCTCAAAGATGATCAGCGCAAACTGGGTGATAGAGTCAAGACGAACAAACAAGCTATATCAACACTTCACCCTCCCAGAAGACCCACTCATCCCAACTAACCCATCTGCGCCAGCAAGTTGTACAACTCCAGGACAGGGCTCGATGCAATAACATTCGCATATTAGGGTCCCAGAGGGGATGGAAGGCCCTAATCCGATGCAATTTGGTTCCCTAACAAGATGGTCCCCACTGGGCAGTCGGAGCTGTTCACTGTGACGAGGGAAAATCGGGTGTTAACGAGACGACCCATCCCTGGAGCAGCACCACCCCCCATTGTTGGCCAAAATCCTCAACTTTAAAGACTGCAACATCTTGTTACGCCCATCCACTTGGAAAATGTACGGATCTCGCTGTTCCTTAACTACACGATGGCAGTACAGCGTCGGAGTGCTCCGTTCCAGGAGGTGAAGACAGAGTTGAGGTCAGCTGCCCTCAAATACGCAGGAGGTGAAGACAGAGTTGAGGTTGGGCGCCCTCAAATACGCATTACTCTTTCCGGCTAGACTTAATATCATCCATGAACAAAACACCATATTCTTTGACACGCCTGAAAAAGCTTAGAACTAGCTAGAACCACATTTCCCAGATTCAAAACACCACAGACAACCATGATGAGATCCACCCAAGTCACAATGAACCCCGGGGCGAAGTAGCTGAGGTACTACAGGATGAGGCAACTCTGGGTAGTCCTCTCCGAACAACAGGCCAGAGAGGAACAGCGGGCTGCGATACGCTCGGCCTCCTCCTTAAGGCACAGTCAGAAATCTATCAGCCCTAGTTCTTCAAGAGACAGCATCTCTGAGTCTGCCGGCAGCATGGCCCTGTTTCCATCCATAACGGCAAAGATGACGCATGATGTAATGGGTTGATACTTTAAATCTACTTGTATGTATTAACGAAAGTTCATTTTCAGATTTTCCCAGAGACTCAAGAGACAGCCCGTTCCCTTGGTTCATGGTAAGTGGAGGATTGATGTACAGGGGTGATGTCCATGTTTCTCATGTATGCACGTTCTATTCGCTGGTTACATACACGACAATTTTGTGGCCAATATCCTCACTGTTATAAGCTATCCTTTCTGCTCGCTCGTTTAGAACCCATAATTGTCTTAGCCTGGGTCTGAACAACATATGATGAAGAAGTGGACTAGCGCCCTTGCATTGAAAACAATCTCCAAGCACTCTGTAAGTCACAAATGAGATTGTGGTATCAACAGTTATGTTTTTTATTTTCATATCTTGTTGATAAACGTCGCCCTCGCCAACACGTGTTTCGTCTGAGCTGACAATGTTGCAGCAGACTTCTTCAGGACCAAACCGATTCTATTATATCTTCAATGTGACCACTAAATACGTATGCGGTCGGTATACTTCCAATCAAACATGTGTGTGAATTTAGCACAGATAAATTATAGGTGTGCCCTCATGTCTCGGGGAGGAGTGCTCCCAACACGCTCTTGCTGCAATTATCCTTTGGCATTTCATTTGTGACTTACAGAGTGCTCAGAGATTGTTTTCAATTTTGGATCTTCCAGCAGGGAAAAAATTGGTGGCTCTCCCTTCTCCTAGAGCACCAGATATTCTGTATTCTTATTTATTTTTAAGTTTGATTTTCCCTATACTCTGGTTGTGTGCACCAGTGTTCCCAGTCACCATCAGATCTCATTACAAATAACGTCCTTGCATTGCTTTCCATCAATAAACATCAAAGTATACGCCACTTGTGCGAATGCAACTGCTTGTTTGAAAGTGATATGTTATTGTTGCATATTCAATTAGGTCCCGCCAACAACAACAGAACCGAGTATTGGGGGTTGGGAACTTACTGTTTAAAACAGTCACCTGTTTCATCACTTGGAGGGCTCTAGGTGGCGATGGGGGGATTGGTGGGGAGCAATGTTCCAGATTCATGAATACAGGGGACGTTAAGTTCATACAATATTATCACCTGGATTGTTTGTGGGCTGGGTGCAGTGTACAAGAGACACAGGGTCTTGGCGCAACTGAACAGGCGCTGCACACACATGGCGTTTCAGCAAGAAACCCACCTCACCAAATCATGAGGCCCTGAAAATGCAGAGAAAACGGAGGGGTCAACTCATAGCCACCTCATAGTCCCAATACCGGCAACATCCCCCCACTTCCCATAGGTGAACATGCATAATAAACCACAAGACACTTTGTTTATGGGAAAAACTGTCGCAGGTTTATTCCATACAAGAGTATGCAATAAGGTGGGTTATCTTACGGGCGATCCATGGGCAGGCAGCCGTCCAACCTATGCTGCCCCTGCCCGCCTGATGAGCCAGCACTGTGGGATGTATGCCCGGTCAGCGCTACCTTTGTTGATCCACCACTGGATCACGTGTCCCTTGTTACCATCTACTCACGCCCCTTTCAGGGCGGAGCGTATCAGGGCAAACCCCCGGTTGGTCAGGCCCCCAACCGCCCGAAGGACTAACAGGGCGCCGTCGCGGTTCTCCATGACCCTGCCCTGAGGATCCTGGTCTTTGGCTCTGGCACCCCTATTGTGCCGCGCAGAGGTACCCTTACTGTACCCGTCTGCCGCAGAGGTACCCTTACTGTACCATACTGCTTCCAGATCGCCCTGTAACTCCGCCTGCAACACAAAAGTAAACATTAAAACATTCAATATACTTTGCCCACCAGCCCAGCCGGAGGGTAAGAGGAAGGGAGGGAGACAGCGAGGCTGGCGGCAAAGAGGCCGCTGGGAGGGTCAGGGGGGTATACATACCCTCCCTCCCCCTGGGCGTACCGGAAGTGACGCCCACACCCCCACCGCCGCGGGCTCCAGGCGGAAGCCCTCTGCAGCTAGGACGAGGGGTAGGCTGTGCCGCAATGGCACTAAAGGGCCGCCTTTTAGGGGGCCCCCTTTGGGGGCGGCGGGCAGCCACATGGTCCCAATACCGGCAACATCCCCCCACTTCCCATAGGTGAACATGCATAATAAACCACAAGACACTTTGTTTATGGGAAAAACTGTCGCAGGTTTATTCCATACAAGAGTATGCAATAAGGTGGATTATCTTACGGGCGATCCATGGGCAGGCAGCCGTCCAACCTATGCTGCCCCTGCCCGCCTGATGAGCCAGCACTGTGGGATGAATGCCCGGTCAGCGCTACCTTTGTTGATCCACCACTGGATCACGTGTCCCTTGTTACCATCTACTCACGCCCCTTTCAGGGCGGAGCGTATCAGGGCAAACCCCCGGTTGGTCAGGCCCCCAACCGCCCGAAGGACTAACGGGGCGCCGTCGAGGTTCTCCATGACCCTGCCCTGAGGATCCTGGTCTTTGGCTCTGGCACCCCTATTGTGCCGCGCAGAGGTACCCTTACTGTACCCGTCTGCCGCAGAGGTACCCTTACTGTACCATACTGCTTCCAGATCGCCCTGTAACTCCGCCACAGCCCTGGAGGCGGCCACCGTCGCAGCCAGGGCCCCCCACCACTGCACCTCCTATTACCTGCAACCTGCCCTTTCCAAACATTCCTTTACATCCAGGAGAAACAAGTCCATCCCCACGGGGACAAGTGGACCCCGTCCTCCTCAAAGTAACCTTTAACGTTTGCCTGGATGAGCTCGTGTCTGATGAAACCCAGACCCCTCTGGTCTGTGAACTTACACCATGAACAGTTCCCTCTTACGGGGATGTTCAACGGGCCTCCTCTGACTTAGCTCCGTGCCACCTTAGCGGTGAATCATCTCCGACCACCAGAGCTCACATTGACCCCTGTAGTTACTGATCTCACCGAAACAGCGCATTTCACACATGCGACCGCTCAATCCCAGGCCTCCTGCAAATCTAAGGGATGAGATCCCTCCATACTGGTGATAGATGAACCCCATCTATATCACAGTAGCCCTTGACGTTATCCTGGATCAGCTAGTGTCTGGTGAAACCAAAGGACCTTCTGGCCTGTGAACCTATGCCACGAACTATTCACCCTCCTGCGGGAAAGTTCCACTGCCTCACATGACCTAGCCCTGTGCCATCTCTGGGCAGGACGGATTCAGACACCAAGGCTCACCTTGCCCCATCTGTTTGCTGATCTCCCCAAGTTGCCGTCCTTCTCGCATCGTGTGTGCTTGAACACCTGTGTCCCCCACCGATGGGACAGCAGCCCACTAGTTAGGTGACCGCTCCCAACCCCACCTGCCTACTTTGGCTGTTCGGGCGAGGAGAATTATGCCTCACATTTGCACCGTCCCTTTGCTTTCTAAATCAAGACGCATGGGAATGGTCATAACTAGAAGTAAGTGCCAATAATCAAGGGTGCCTTCCTGCCCTTGCCATGCATCCCTTAAGGGAATTACGCCAGCTCAACTCCCTCTGGTTAAACCCCCTAGGCATACCAGCTAAGAGAATCTGTCCGATTTCATACAGTGCACACTGTTTGCGATATGGTGCCTAATATTAATTATTGACCAAGTCCTACTTTCCCCTCATCCTCGACTATTGCCGAATAGGGGGGCAAGGGCGTTCCCACTGCCCACCCCTGGGCAACACCAGCGGTGGAAATTACCTGCTCAGTTAAATTTACTTTTTGTTGATCACTGGACATGGCAAATGTTCTTTACATAGTAGCCTTTGTGCTTGGCCCCTTGTTTCCCCATTTCTTGGGACGGCAGCACCCTGTTGGCTGACAGCGTCACCACCCAGCGGGGCATCTATACTAACCGGGCGGGCATTTGCGCCTAACTGCTGGATCATATCCTCTGCCCTTGGTTCTGGGGTGTACTTATTTCGCCCCGTTGCCCAGATGGATGCATAAACCCCTTTGCTTGCTACCCTGGTGAACACCTTAATGGTATCAAAGCTGGTTTGAAACAATCTATGGCTTGCGCCCACTGCTGGAGACACCTCACCCTTTCGTGCAATTACAACTTACGCAGCGCCCCCCGCTTGCCTAACTGCCGTCGGATCACAGATGCACAGTACCTACTGTCCATCTCTGACCCTGGGTGCTTTGAACCTGCCAAAGTGACGGAAACCATGCTTCCCAGTCCCCTGTTTAGCTGCAGTATACCTTCAGTGGGTCCGCTAGGAGATACAACACACCGCATTGGTCATGCAAACCTTAAGTACACAATTTCCACCTGGGCGTACCTCTAACTGAGACAGGCTCGACACAGCTGTAAAGCCAGGGACACACATACGTATTATGCCACTATTGGAGACAACTCACCCCTTCGGGGAGTGACAACTACACAGTTGCCTACCCAAGTCACCCAACAGACAAGTTGGCCCTGACTACCTTGTGTTCTGGTGCCAGATTTGGAAAGAGCCTTGCTTACACTTGCTGCCCCCCTGGGAAGCACAATGCTTGTGCTCTGGCCGCAGCGCGGCGATGCCCTCGTGTAGCATCGAACCCCTGGTCAAATGAGAGTGACAACTCCAACTACTTAAAACTACACCATGACCATGGGTGAAGTTTAACTCTTCGCCAAACTTCTGCTAGTGTAACCCACGGTCACGCCTCCTGTTCAGTCCAATTTAGTAATGCATGGCACTGACCCACAAGGGCCTAATACTGGGCTGTGTAAACGCGGCCCAAGGGTGGCCTTAAACAATCGGCTTGGTGTTGGATGGGTGCTAACATTACCTGGTTTAAGTGCCATCCCTTTGGCAGTCACTCCTGCCAAGATGTGCCAATGCAGGTGGAAGCAAGAGTTATCCAGCCCACCTTACTTCCTGCCCCAGTTATCTGAGTAACTCAGTGAAAGATGCACATTTGAACTGGTAGCGGAAACTGTTACTTACTCCTGCAAACGCTCTGCTCAGAGCGGCCCGCCAGACAATGGCTTCCATTGAGAGGCGGTGCCAACAGACCTCCAAGCACTTAAGGTGGTATCCCCGAGTAGGGCTCTAATCTAACAAATGACCCGTGCTTCTGATACCGCCTCTGGCTGTAAGCCACTCAGTGCTACTGATGCCTTGGCGCTTCCTGACCCACAGCCAGCTCACCCTGATACAATCCGCTCGTGACTGGGACGCACATTGCGGCGAAAGCACGAGACATCCTAGCCTGACCTTAGCTCTTCGCCAGGCTCCCACACAAGAACCCTCCACAAACCTTGTGGTCTAAACATTCGCCCTGTGGGGCGGTTGCGAATGGACTGCACACAACTCCCAGGCATTCTCTACCAATGTTGAAAATGGAGTTTCTGGTTGGCTAGGGTATGCACCTAAGCCTGGCCAAACCCACCTCCCTAGTCAGAAAGGAGTACACACTTAGGCTGACACCTGCCCACCCCTAAGTGGCTAGGCAGAGACTTTGGCTTATCCCAGAGGCAGTGTAAATTTAATGTGCCAACCGTACTCCCACAGTGGCAGACTACAGCAGAGACTCCATACCAGGTTATTTTAATTACCCTTCGTATCGTCCATCCAAGAGAGACTTAGTACCATCTGCCCCTATTACCCTGTGCTACCAAACCTCATCATGACATCACAGGGATTACATAACTCACTAGGTCAATCGGGCCACCGTCCTACAACTCCGTTAGCACAACCCCTTAGTTGCTGGTAGGAACTGTACTTAGCATAACACAGCACCGAGTAAATGTAAAATTGTACTTTCCCACCATTGGGCTGGTAATCGACGGCCAAAATGACAAAACCTGGGAATGAGATCCCAGTTTCCTAGGGTAAAACAATAATTACCCTGCACCATTAACAAATGTGCCACATGCACCCCTGCCCTATCCACCTGTTGCTATGTAGATGTCGTCCATTTCAATAACATAGGCAACATGTCAACCAGTTCTCCCCTTTGTGGTCAACCAAATCCCATATGCTGGGATCTCTCCACTAGTACCTATGTTGCTGAACCTGGACTTGTAAGGCGCACGTGACATTCGGCGATCGTGCCAATGCTAGTCACCATGTTTCCAAATTCACAATAGCGTCCGGCACTACACCTACAACAAGCCCATCTATTGGCTTAGTCAATGCTTATTAGTTGCATAAGATAAATAAGCCACAATTATAGCTTTGTTGCGTAGCCAACCGAGAGCTAGCCGCCCCCATCCATAGCTGTCAAGGTTTCAAATTGCTATGTGTGACATTTTCATAATTTCATTGCACTATGAGTGACATTTAATAGACTATGAATGACACTTTCTTGCGAGCAAATCGAACAACGAAGAAGGGGGAGACATACCGGTGTCAGTAATTACGCCCATATGACCAACAAGAAACTAAGAAGACCAAGGATTAAGGCTGCTTATGTGAGACATTCCCGAGCTTGGAGTGTGCATATTTTGAATTAACATATATGTGTTACTTAGGTAGGCAAAGTGCCTGGTATGGTATGAGACTGACGTAGCTCAGATGGAGCAGAGTATCACAAATATACACAGTCCGTCTGAACAGCCTGGCACCGCTACGTACAGGAGATGGGCACATGCAAACTAAAAGCCTTGCGCGATGTACACACCTTGCGCTGAGGGGGAAACCGGCTCGTGCAGGCTTCGCCTCATACTGAGCACGCCACTCACTGACCCATGGTGCCTTCAGCGAGCTGCAGCCCAAAGGCCCCCCAAGCAGCAGCTGCACCTAGAGAGAGCACTGCCCTCCCCACCCGGGGTTTCGGGTAGCCCGGATCTGCCCCTCTCGTGCGCAGGACACCAACCAGGCGAACAGCCCCAATATGGCTTCAGTGTAGTAGTATACTGAAAATGCAATGATTCTGGACAGGTGGGACTGTGGCCGGTGCCGACACAGAAAGCGGTGGCCATTTTGAAACCGGAATGGCAGAGCACCATCCCTGCGTTGGAGACAGAACAGACCCATGTTGGCATCCGCCCCACACTGGGCTTCTAAAATTGCCTGCTTTCCTCGTCCCAAGCAAATTGAGTATTAACGCCCCTACGCAAGTAGACTGCTCTGCTCGTGCCTATGCGACCCATGGTGCTCGACAGCAATACCAGTGGAAACCCGCTCTCTGCTTCAACCCTGTCAAATGCCTTCCCTAAGCCAGCATGGCTTGTTTTGTTCCTATTTCATTTTCATTTGCTTGATGCCTTGTAGAGAGATATCCCTAACCATACCGTGTTGTGATGCAATTGGCTGTGCCAAACATAACATTTGCATATGTGCTACCTCCCCCGAGGGGTAGCGAAGCGCTGAACAACAAGTTTATTGACTGCGATGGGGAGCACAAAACCCCTGTTACCAAGCAGTGTAAAACAGGGAAGGACCCACATCCCGCTGTTCTCCTGAAAGTACCGCCCTGTGCCCAGGAGAGCACATGGCAACCGTGCCCCTGGGCCAGAATGAGCCATGACCCCCGACCCACTCAAAGGCGCGGAATCACCATCAACAAGCACACCAGAGGTCATTTCCAACAATGAAAGCAAAGCGCCCAGCGAAGCAAAACAAGTCCACAAATCTCCCAGCTCTTGGGAGCGGCAAGCGTCGGAGCCTGGGCTGTGACATTAATAGTGCTTGATACCTGCACCGATGAAAGCCCAAGCACATGCGCCTGCCTAGCCCAGGCATCATCCCACAGCCAGAACTGGCTCCTGTCCCCCGCTTGGCCCCAACTACAACCACTAGGCGTCCTTACACTGGGGCCCGGCAGCACCATGAATCGGGGCTGCGAATACAATGGTCCCGCAGGACCCATTTCCACTGCTCTGGCGTCCTGGCGGGGCCACTTTGTCTACCTGGTGGAAGAAGGCTTCCCTACGCTGGCTTAAACTGGACATCAGAGAGCTGTTTCCGCCCGACTTGAGCACAAGAGCAGTATGAGGTTCAAGTAGTCCCCTACCTCCAGGACGCCTGCCCTCGCACTGGGCATAGTGAGAAGTATGGACTCCATTCCCCACCCCCAGTGCTGTGGCAAGGACGCCGCGTCGCTCGCGCTGACGGCCCCAGGGAGTCAAGAACTCGCGGCCTGAATGAAATCAACTCTCCCCCCTCCGGACACCTAAACCCGAAGCATTAGCTCGCCAGGGACGAGCCCGCGAACACACAGCAGGAGAGGAGCAGGGCACAATGCGGCATGAATGCACGCTCAGTTCAGCGCACGTTTGCAGCCAGCGGCCCCTCAGGGCCTGTGCAAGGCAGGTTGCAGGCAGTTATCCCGAGGCGACCCCCTGCACACTTCAGGCCCCACCCGCATATTGCTTGGTCATACGAGCGCACGGGAGGGGCAGCAAGGTCATATCTGTAGAGAAGACAAACCTGTTTATGAACTTACCCCTGGTACTCGCATCAATTAAAGACATTCCAAATATTACATTAGGATGCAAGAGCTAAGACCTCTCACCCTATCCATATTGCGAAGTTTAGCAGTCGAGACCTAACCTACGGTCTTTTAAGGACCAGGATGGCTTAGATAAAGTTGCGAGCCTCGCTCTCCGCCAAAATCATCATTGTTTGTTTCTCCAGCTTTCTAAATTCGGCGGGAGGGGCACTGTTTATTTCCGCTCTAAGAGTTTCCTCCCTGTTCTATACTTTTAGGCTCAGCCCCCATCCTGCACCCATCACAGCCAGCCCCCAGGGTAACAGCACACAGACTCGGAGCTCATTCCTCCTTAACCCTTTAAGCGCTCCCTTTCGGACTACAGGATTCGCCTGTGGGCCAGAGCAGGAATATTCCAATATAACATCTACCAGCGTCCTTTGACCAAAAGGGGGTCGGATTTTTCAATGTTTTAAACCACATGTCATCACATAAAAATGCAAGGCACGAGCCTCAGATCAAAGGACATGGCCACTTAGTTTTAAACCGCATTGGACGGCATGGAGCCACCGACCCCCATACCCCCTCTCCGGTCTGGAGAACGCTGTCCTATGCCCACTGGAGCTGTCCTGCCCCCAAAGCCGGCTGCAGCCACGGCAATGGCCGGGCTTGGCAGCCTTGCCCCCGGAAGGGGTGGGGGAGGCGAGACGCACTCACCGCAGGACAAAGAACAGCTCCAGGAGGTCCAAGCGGCGTGCAGGATGGCCAGCCACCCAGGCTCGCATCGGCCTGGGATGCCGCACACTCGTACCTGGGTTAGATCCCGGCGCCCCTGTGCAGCCATGCCGGGTAGGAGAGGGAACTGGTCCGCGCGGCCCAGCAGGGCTATCAAGACGGGTGAAGACTGGTACCCCGGCGAGAATACTGTATGTGGGGGGGCACTAAAGCATGAGCGTTGCAGCCCACAGCACCCCACCTAGCAAGCCCCTCAGCGCCGGGCCAACCGACCAACCCGCACAGGCCGCACGAGATGAGGAGAACGGCGGCATACCCACCCCCACGAAGCCTGAAGGAAATTACCAAGATCCCCCAGATGGGACCCGAACCCACATTCCCTGGTGGACGCGACCGCAGCCTTATCCAGTGGGCCAGATAGATGAAAGGACACCGCCTAACACGCACCCTTTTCGCCACTCCAAACGGGACCCGAACCCGTGACCCCCAGGACGGCGTGTCTGGCGCCAAAATTTTGTCGGAAGTGGGGACATAAGGAAGTCCTTATGGTAAAGACAGAGGGGCCAGGCAGACAATAACAGCGCATTCCTGCCCGAGTGGTGCAGGGAGCACCGGGACAGGGCAAGGTCAGAGCAGCGACGGAGGTCGCGCTTTGCCGCCACACCTCTCCCCCATGTGAGCTACGAGGCGTGGACACCGTAAGAGGGGCAGCTCGCAAATAAATGGCTGGAGATTGCCCTTGTACTATCTCTACCCATTTGTACACCCGTGCTCGATTCCAAATGGGCCAACGGGCCAGGGACCCTGCTGCCGCCGATGTCCAGCCTGCTTGACTGGGTAAACTGGTTGGGGGGGTGTATGCCCCGGTGTGCCCAGCGACCGCTGCTTCTGCTGCACCGACAACTGGCTGGGTCCGGTAGGTAAGCCGCTGCAATGCAGGGGGGGCAGAGGAGGTATTCAACCGAATATGGTGGAGCGTAAATGTCGGTTTAAGCGACGCTCCACCATGCAGGGTCCAGACTAATCACCTGAGAGGTGGGGGCTCCGAACTAGGACTAGCTCACCTAACTTAGATGGACCCCGCTGCTCCTCTGCTCGGCCTGCTGTGGACTCGAAGTTCCACTCCTCCTGCGTTTCCAGACAGCGTGAAACCCTATTGGGATGACCCCTCCAGACGGCGAGGCTGGGAGGGTCAGGGGGGTATACATACCCTCCCTCCCTCCCCCCCTGGGCGTACCGGAAGTGACGCCCACACCCCCACCGCTGCGGGCTCCAGGCGGAAGACCTCTGCAGCTAGGACGAGGGGTAGGCTGTGCCGCAATGGCACTAAAGGGCCGCCCTTTTAGGGGGCCCCCTTTGGGGGCGGCGGGCAGCCACATTCTCTGCTTTTGCCCGAGGTGCAGCTATTCGGATACAAGCAGGGGTTCCTTTTATATGCCTGGACACTACAGGGACGATATGTACTAGTCAGGGACACCTTAGACAGTATACCACTTGTATTATGATGCATATATGCACCTACTACAGGACAGGATGTTTTTTGTCTCAACTATCTTTATCACTAACAGACTGGGCCGGATACCTCTGGATATTCGGGGCAATTTTAATGCAGTACTAGATACCACCCTGGACCGCTCACATCCACCCCTTCCCGGCACAATAAGTGGCACGGGCTAGAAGGATGGAATCTTTCTGACGTCTGGTGCAGCAGTAATGCCAACATGAGAGACTACTCCTTTTATTCATATCCACACACACTGCACTCTCGACTGGACAGATTCCTTAGACCCGCCACACTACTGCCCAGCATTACACATGCCACACATTTAGGGAAAACATTAGCTGACCGCAACCCTGTGTAAATAACTATTATGTGGAGACATATGCGGATGCCGATACCCACATGCCGTTTACAACCCGCACTCTTAAAAGACATAGTATTTTGGTAGACATCAGCCACAACCATAGATACATACTTCAACTAGAGCGAGAGCACCTCCTCTTCCCCGCTTGTGGAATAGAAAGCTTTTAAAGTTGTGTTGAGGGGGACAGCTATAAACACGTTGGTAGGGGCTCGCAGAGAGACGGAAATGGAACTCATGCAGTTGGAGCACAAGCTGGGTCCATTACAAATGAAAGCACTGACTGACACTGAAGCGGAGGATGAACGCGGGGAAGCTTGAACCACACATGCTGAATCACTGGAACGACTTAGGGTAATTGACTATAGAGCTTATCTTCAGAAAACACATGCTGATGCAGAAAAATCAGGCCCCCTTCTGGCTCGCTTAGTACGATCTGACATGACACCCACACCCATCCTGTCTAACCAGGTGCCAGACTGGGGACTGATTGATACTCAGAGCAAAATAAACAGCGCCAACAGTAGTTTCTATATGCAATTATACATGCCCCCCCCGCAAACCCAGAGTCAAATACAGTTTTCCTAAACCGGGCAGCAATGCCTAGAGTGCTGCGGCAGACAGAGAGGTCTAGGGTGGCCCGGTGACTCTGGGAGAGATACTTGGGGCCATTAAAGATTTGGCCAAGAATAAAATGGCGGGATCAGATTGGATTCCGCAATTGAGTCGGACTGGCCACTGGGGAGGGGGTGCGTGTGGAAAACACTGCAGCTGCTTTTGGTACAGAGCACCGATATTGCAGCACTGCTCCAAAACCGACCCCCTGTACCAAAACCAGCCCCCACCCTTCCGGCCCACCGAGAAAATGCCCGGTGCCCGCTATGGCCAGTCCGGCCCTGTCCCTGAATAATGCCATAATAGCAATAGTTTAATTTATATCTGAAACCCTATGCCAGCCCTCAATAACATGCTGAGATACTTCAAGAGTCTGGGAATGCACCCTGCATTCAGACAGCTCACTCCTCATTCTCGCCCTTCACTTTCACACTCACCCTGCACACAGTGATCACAATGCACTCACACTGATCCACATACACTCACATCATTCACCCTGCACTCACAATGACCACACAGCACTTATGCCACTCGCTATGAACTCAAACCGTTCTCCCTCCACTTACCATGTGGTCACATGAGCACACCGCTCACTCTGCAATCACAATGCACTTGCACTCTTCACCCTGTACCTCAACCTGCAATCACACGAGCACACTACTCACGCTGCACTCATGGGACACTTCACTCACCTGTCCCCCTCACTGCTCACTCTGCAATCTCACTCAAACAAGCCCATCACTAAGCATACATTAATTCGTCCCACTCTGCACTTACATGCGCATCCAAATTCATATGGTCACCTCACTCACCCTGCAGTTACTTCTCTCTCCCTACTCTCACACTGTTGCATCGCTCACCGTGCACTCACATGGGCACTCCTGTCACCCACACAGCGCAGAGGGTTAATGTGCCTGCTACAAAGAACATGTACCATGCAGATCACAGAACTGAGTGTGAGTAAACTACGAGTAGCCGTATAAAAAAAATGAAATGTTTGTCAGAAAGGGGCGATAGAGAGAAGAGGTGCATTGTTGGCGAGTGGTAGTGAGAGAATTTATGGAGAAGGAGAAAATGGGGGAGGGGCGCCAAAAAAGACTGTTGCACCGTTTGCGACCAGTGCTAGGGCCAGCCCTGGCTGGGAGTCTTATCCCCCCCCCCCACCCCGAGTTCGGGTCTAGTTGCGCCCCTGTGTGAAGGTACCTAGGCTCTCTTAAACTGGGTAACAATAACACATCATATTTACAGGAATTTAGAAATGGCGCCTGTAACATGCAGCACTAAATGAAAATATGTTATTATTAATTTAATTTTTCTTGTTTTTAAAGCAAGATCATGACTACAAGTCCTGGAGGCAAGACAAGAGAAATGGATTAAGTGCTTCTGTGGCTACGGTGGTTCCCAGCTGTATCTGCTGCATAAACTGCATATTTCACAAAAGAAGCACAATGTTTCTAGCGCAAACGTATCAAAAGTCACTAAAGAGAACGCTAGAGCTACACAGAGTGACAGATCTATCCCGTGCAAAGGTTAACAGGATACCTTTCAGTTGTGGATCGCTAATTGCACTTGGTAAACTGGTACTAGTGTGTTAAACTTTGCCCAAACAGGACCAATCGCTGTTAAAATGATAAAAAAACAATATAATACTGCTACAGATTGCCTGGTGGGGCAGGGGCCCGGAGACCAGTCAGACTATGGCTCTTCAACCCAGGGTGCCAGACTGCTTAGTGGGCTGGGTTCACCTTTCTAAGGTAGGTAGGGACATAACCCTTTGAACTTGCTGAGCACTCTCAAATTATTGGGTTTTCTTAAGCAGAGAGGGCCAATGGTCGTGTAACAACTGGCAGGCAGTGTGACGGAGACACCACCGTCAAACAGCATCATTAAAACATTAGGGCGGCCGGTAGGTCATAGGAAGGGAAAGGGTTGCCATAGCAGTGGCTCTTGGGAGGCCTGACACCTGGGACACAGAGTGGAACCAGAGAGTGCAAAGGGGATTTTGCAAGCAGACACTACACTACCAGCCCAGGGACAGCAGGAAAGGGCCTCGGATGTCACACATCAGTAGAAAGGGAAACCTAGAAGCTGCTGCGCACAACCCGAGCAGCTTCACATCCAGCGCACAGACAAGAACCTGTGGCAGATGGTGCTGTCAAGATGATTTACGGTGCTGCCAAACTGGCTTAAGACTAGTATCACTGATTTAAATGATATATGACCGTATGATTGATTTATGACCGAATTTTTTGCATGACTTATTGAGCATATCAATTAGGGTTTACTGTTGTGATGGTTTATGATAAGGTGATCAGACGTCCTGGATTTCCCCGGACAGTTCAGGTTTTCAGAGGACTGTCCCAGCGTCCTCGCTCTTTTTCTAATTTTAAATACATGTTCCGGTTTTTGGGACATATGCCAACTTATACTTGAAAGCAGAATTAAAAGGTATACACAACGTCACATAATTTATCTTTTTGTTTCAGGCAGCACAGACGTGTTGTATTCCTCTTAGGGTGTCCATAAACGGGCTTTCCAGTATCATGTCCTTATATAGGCACAATTCGCCCTGCCCTTATATAGGCATAAAATCCCAGCCCTTATTTAGGCATTAAACCGTGCACTCCAAATACAGGCATGGTCTCTGACATCCGTCCACCCTAACGTCACAACGAGTTCATGAAGAACAGACCCTTAGGCTGCGGGAGTTTCCCTAGCCCAGGACTATTGATTTCTTCAAGGACTCATATATTATGCATGAACCATTATTCCTTAGGGGGTTCATTCATGACGTCTTTCGCTGTCCGACTCACGTCAATACTAACATTCTTAGGTGCTCTCAGGTATAAATATACCTTCCCTAGCCCCTGTAAACCAGAGGAGACCTCGACTTCAGAGGAGCCCGTTTCCCGGCCTGACGCACTGAGAAGACGCTGTCATCCCTGCATGCAGAGAGTCCAGCTTCCAGTGATCTGACTTCCCTTGCGGGGTGTTGGAGTTCGAGTCTGGCAAAGAGATTCCTACCTCTCTCATTCTTCAGGTATGGAGCTGACAAGGACCTAGAGGGACTCTTGGCATACTAGGCTTAACATACTCTTAGTATACCATAGTAAGGAATACTTCACCTACTTCATACCTCTCCCTACACCTAGGTTAGGTTAGGTACATTGGGGTAGAACTAGATTAGAAATGCATCGTATGAGTACTCGCATTTTTAGTCTGTGTTATTTATGTAAAAGCATATGTACTAAAAGATAATGCTATCGCAGTATTATTTATTTCTACTGCTCACACTGTACATTATTTATCTCGCAAACTGTCTTGTGATCGTAACAGCACATTTTACTTACACCAGAAACAAGACTGTTCAATAAATCTTTTATTGAAACGCCCGTCTATTCTTTCTGTGTAACTTTGAGGAAAACTAAGCATGCACGATTGAGCTGAGTGAAATACTTATCTATTGTTTCCACGACTCTGGGACACGTTCTGATTCTAAAGGGAAACACAGTGGTCATGTTTTGCGGCTGCCAGAAACTACTCCCTTCTTGTTGTCAAGGAGTTTCTAGTGGCCTCTGAGCTAGCTGGCACAAGTAATTAAGTTTAATATACTCGATAGGGACATACTGACCTTAGTCCTATGTCAAACCTATAGGATATATTATTCCAATGCGAAGAGCCTATTAGGGAAATAGGAGCTACACTACATGGCGCCCAACGGTTTGGTAAGGCGGTAATTCAACGTTAGATACTGAGTAACTCAGCCGTGCTTTTTCTCTCAGAGACCCCTACCCATATACTCCAAAAGACGTCTGGAGTGGGCAGGGTTAAGTATCTACCAAGGCTACATAGGGAAGCACCCTATATATTAGCTGTTTGGTTTGCTCAACGTTGAAGGATACAGTGTTCCACAATATTGTGCACCTTATCTTTGTTTCCTTGAAACTTGTTCTACATTTTTCAATCAACAAAATGCCTGACTCCGTGACTGAAACCGGAAACGGTGAAGCTGCGGCTGATCCAGCCCAAGCAGCAGTTTTTAACTTTACAGGTTTAAATGAAACCGAGGAGGGTGTCATAAACATCGCTCCAAACTTAAGAAGAGCCATCACTCTAAAACTTATAAAACATGGCCTACCACCGAGAGGCGGTAGAGCAGTTTTCGTGATAGAGGCACATGAATCCTTTCAGACAGAGGTATTCTATTCATGGGTAATATTTCCTGAATCAAATTCAGTAACACACGTTTCACTTCTACAAAGAAGATGATCCACCAGAGGAATACATTCCTTTCGAGGATATAGAAATTCCATTAACATACCAAGAGCATCAGCTCTGGTTTAAAGGCGCCCTAAAACATCACAAAAACATTACCAGGCTCGGTCCACTAGGTAGACCAGGAGCAACATGGCCGATTCTAGCCGGCTACACACCTCATCCTGACATTGAAGAGATGTCAGACGAGGATTTACTTACTCAACTCACAGAGTTAATAAAAATCTACAGACAATTGGTTCAATATGTCATGCAGACTTTCACAGTCCAACCACCATTAACACTTCCAAATCCAACTCCCCAACAGGGGAATACACTAAAAATTACACCACAGACTCTATACGCAGTCATGGGTAAAATGCCCACAAAACGTGAGCAAATTCCATTCTGGATAGCTCAAAAAATTACTCAAATCGAAGCAGTATTTCCAAATACTAGCCCGTATGAGAAACACAGAATCCTAACAATCAGTTTACCGATGGGGATCACACCACAACTGGAAGACTGCACCACTTGGGGCTCAGTCTTTGCTGCCATCTATACTAAAACACATGGTATTCCATCAATTGCGGTAATACCTGATGTCCTAAAACAAATTCAAAACGAATACGGGGCAGAGCCTGCTCTAAATTTAGGTATGAAATTACTGAAACATTTCGACCAGGTCTCAACAATAATATCTAATATTAAAGGGGAGGCAGCAGCAGTGGCGATCCGCCAAAAATTGAGGGAATTCGATGTTACAGAACATCAAACTGAGCTACCCAGAATAATTGAACAATCTTATGCAGAATTAGGCAGAGATAGTTTGGGTGGAAGACCAGTGAAGCCGAAACTATCTGAAAGTCCTGAGAAGGACTCAATTAAACAAACTCCTACATCTTCTAAAAAGAAGTGGGAGTCTATGTCCCAGGTTCCCTGGATGCTCGGCTACCTGACTCTGACTCCCGAATAGAGACAGCAAGAGGCAAAAGTGATAGGGTCGGGGAGGCCCGTTTTAATGCTGTATATCAATACAGTAGGTGTCACGTATTCTTCACGGGTCATGGGATGGTGTAGGGATAAAGGAGAAGAGTCTTTGGGGCCTCCTTGGCTTCCGGGCGGCAAGGACAGCTGCGGCTTCCTTTCAGCTCCAACAGCAAAGCGTCGCGTTGCTCCGTAGGAAGGGGGGGGAAACAAAAGAGAACCACAGGTCACTAGGGTGTCTCACGAAGGGACACGGCAAGAAGGAAGGGTCGGTGCGAGGGGTCACCCAGACTGCCACCAAACGAACGGTGAAAAAGAAAGAGTGCGGTAACCTCCCCAGTTATCTACCCGTTCCCGCCCCGTGTTAAAGAAAACCCCCGTAGACGCTGACGTACCTGCTCCAGCCACACTCCTCCTGGAGCATGGCGGGGCGCTGCACGGTGTCGTTGGCCTCCTGGCACTGGTCCGGTGTCCGCAGTCGTCTCCTCCGCTTCCCGACCTTTGGCTGGTGCAGACCTCCGTGACGGCTCCTCCGACTCTCCTTTCCCGTTGTCGTCCTCCTCTGGATCTCCAGTCTCGGCGCTCCTTCCGGGTTCCTGCCCAGTCCGTATATCCGTGATGGTGTCACCTGATAGGCGGGGAGGATCCGATGACCCGCCTCCAGACCCAACCTCCGCCAGCATCCAAGTTGGAGTTAAAGGGCCAGGCCAGCCCTGTTTACGAAGGAGGCATAAATCGTCAATGCCCTGTCCGGAGCGTGGGGCCCACCCGGGGACATCGTGACACAACCCCCCCCCCTGGGATTCCCCGATCGGGGGAAAGGGGGTAGCAGGAAAGAAAGTCAGCGTTCCCCTGCTCCGAGCCTTTACGGTGACGAACCTCGAACTGGAAGGGCTGCAGAGCCAAGAACCAGCGGAGCACACGGTCGTTGCACCCCTTGTTCCGCTGCAGCCAGGTCAGGGGAGCGTGGTCAGTGAATAGAACAAAGGGTCTCCCCTCGAGGTAGTAGCGTAGCTTATCTATACCCCATCTCACCGCCAGACATTCCTTCTCAATCGTAGGATAGGCCTTCTCCCTGGGAAACAACTTCCTACTGATGTAAACAACAGGCCGTTCTGCCCCTTCACTGTCGAGCTGGGATAACACGGCCCCGATACCCGCCCCAGAGGCGTCCGTCTGAAGAAGGAAGGGTTTTTGGAAGTCGGGGGCCATGAGGACAGGGGAAGTTGTCAAGGAGGTTTTAAGGGAGCAAAAGGCCTGGCGTTCTTGGTCTGTGGGGGTGCGCAATCGTGTGGGAGAAACAGACTTCTGTAGGAGATCAGTGAGTGGAGCAGCAAGCTTTGAAAACTGGGGAATAAACCGTCGGTAATAACCGACTAACCCCAGGAAAGCCCTGAGCTCGCGTCTAGTAGAAGGGAAGGGAGTGTTCCAAATGGCCTTCACTTTCTCCGTCTGGGGTTCTATCATGCCTTTCCCCAGGACGTACCCCAAATATCTGACCTTCTGGAATGCGAACCTGGACTTCTTCGCGTTAATGTGTAAGTGGGCAAGTCCGAGTTCGTGAAGGACGGCCCGGAGATGGTGTAGATGTTCGTGCCATGAATTGCTGTATACCACTATGTCGTCCAGATAGGCCGCGGCGTAAGACAAGTGTGGTGCTAAGACTTTGTCCATCAGCCTCTGAAAACTGGCCGGGGCCCCATGCAGCCCAAATGGGAGGACGGTAAAGTGGTATAAGCCCTCGGGTGTAGCAAACGCTGTTTTCTCCTGGTCTAGAGGATTTAAGGGTATTTGCCAATACCCCTTGGTGAGGTCGATTGTGGAGATGTACCGGGCCTCACCAAGGCGTTCTATCAACTCGTCAACCCGAGGTAGGGGATACCCGTCTTGTTTCGAGATACGGTTTACCGCTCGAAAGTCGATACAAAATCGGATGCTGCCATCCGGTTTAGGTACTAGCACAATCGGGGAACACCAATTGCTCCTCGAGGGCACTATGACACCGGTTTTGAGCATTTGTGAGATCTCGTTCTGGAGAGCCCGTCGTCTAGCTTCGGGAACCCTATAGGGTTTTTGTCTGACGACCACACCTTCCTGGGTCGGGATGGAGTGTTCTGCCAAATGGGTCCTACCCGGGAGATCGGAAAAAACGTTCTTGTGGCTAAGGAGGAGCTGTTTGATCTCCTTATCCTCCCGGTCTGTCAAGTCTTTGTTTATCAAGGTGTCACGGACAGTGTGGTCGGGACACTCAACCGTGGAAACGCTATGTGTCTGGGCCGGTGGAGGTCCGAGCCATTTTTTTAGCAGATTTATGTGATACATCTGTGTTTTTCGGGGTGCCAGGGTTAGGATATAGGTGGTTTTACTTATCTTTCTCTTGACCTGGAACGGTCCCTGCCATTCCTTCCTCAACTTATGTGATGATGATGGAAGGAGTACTAAGGCCCAGTCCCCTACATCTAACTCACGCCACTTTTTCCCTCTATCGTAAAACTGTTTCTGCCTTCGTTGGGCCTCTGTCAGTGTTTCATGAGCCAGGGTTCTCAATTTGTGCAAACGGGATTTGACTTGGTTTGCATAATCGAGCAAGGCCTGGGCTTCCCGTACCCCCTCCTTTTCCCAGCTCTCTTTTGTTATCTCCAGCAGTGTTCTAGGTTTTCTACCAAAAAGGAGCTCAAAAGGGGACATTCCGAGACTGCTCTGTGTTTGGCTCCGAAGCACAAAGAGTGCTAACGGCAGTAGCTGGTCCCAGTTTCTCCCATCCCCAGTCAACATTTTTTTAAGGGTGAGCTTAAGAGTGCCGTTGTAGCGTTCTACGAGGCCGTCAGTCTGAGGATGGTAGACTGATGTTTTTATATGTCGAATGTTAAGCTCCTTGCATACCTGTTTCATCAGTTTTGATACAAAGGGAGACCCTTGGTCGGTAATGATGTCACGGGGAAATCCCATTCTTGAGAAAACCTCAATGAGCCGTTGTGCTATTGCATTGGTCGTGGCTGCCCTCAAGGGAAACGCCTCGGGGTATCTTGTGGCGTAGTCAACTATGACTAGAGCGTATATGTAGCCGTGGCGAGATTTGGGAAGGGGTCCTATCAAATCCATACCTATTCTGTCGAATGGCTTTCCGATGATGGGGAGGGGATTCAGTGGCACGCTCGGGGGGGACATACGGATTCTTCTTCTGGCATATCTGACACTCCTGACAGTATTTACGTACTTGTGCATGGACCCCCGGCCAGAAGAAGTTCTGCAGTATGGATTGTGCTGTTTTTTCGGCCCCGCAATGTCCGGCTAGGAGATGTGCGTGGGCAAAAAAGAGAACTTGATCCCTGAATTCGATAGGCACCAATAGTTGAGGGTCCACTCCGTCTTTGGCCACCCTGTAAAGCAGTCCATCTTTCTCAAGAAAACAAGGATAAGTCCTTTGTTGGGACTGTTGTGTTTCCTTAGCGGTCTGCCAGGCATTAGTGAGCGTAGCGTCGTTGAGTTGGGCCATCCTGAAATGAGAGTCGATGGCCCAGGGTTCGGATGTCAGGAGGCTGTCATGAGGCCGGCCTGTCTGTGGAGAGGATGACAGCGCTTCCAACATGAGGGTAGGAAAACAGGGGTTGTCTATTCCTAGGATTAAGGGCTCAGGGAGATAAGGCAAAACCCCCACGTCTATCTGGACCCCAACCCCCAATCTTGTTGTGAGAGAAACCCGAGCCAGGGGATACTCTTTCGTATCGCCGTGCACACACCTTATCCTGACCGACCTGTTGGGAAGGAGTGAAGAGGAGGATAGAAGATCCTTTCTCAGTACGGACTGTTTACAGCCTGAATCTAGAAGTGCTGTCATAGGTTGTCCATTCACACAAACACTCACATGGAAAACCGGCCCCGTTTCCTGGGCGTAAAGGATGGAGCGAGGAAAGTAGCTCACATCCATAGGTTCGTCGTCCGTCCTTTCCCTTTTCTTCCTACAGTACCTGGCAATATGACCCCACTCCCCGCACTCAAAGCACTGAGGCCCTGGGGTCGGAAGGGCTTCAGGCTTTCCATATCGGTATCTGTGAGGTTCGTATGCCGGTTTTGCGACTTTCTTTTCCGGCTTTCCAGCAGGTGTCACCCTGGTCTGTCTTTCTGGTTCTCTCAAAGGTGCTCGACCCTGTGCCCTAGAAAAGGAAGTAGCCATTTGTATGGCATGTGTCAATGTTAGTTCTGCATGTTGGCGCAACCACCGTTGTGTAGCGTATGGCAGAGCCTCAAGGAATTGCTCTAAATAAATCTTGTCCATGATCTCCTCTCGGGTGGAGTCTAAGGGTTTTAGCCAACGGTCTGCAGCGTCTTTCAGCCTATAGAACAACGTTTTCGGGTTGTCACCCGGCAGACCCCTTTCTTGTCTGAATCTCAGACGATGGGCTTCTTCGTCGACTCCCAGCCTATCCAGGATGAACTGTTTAATGTGGCCGTAGACTGCAGTCCCGTCTCTGTTGGCCATCTGGTAAGCGGCCTGTGCTTCGCCAGTGAGTAAAGGCGCCAAGTAGAACGGCCATCTATCCCCTGGCAGCCCTTTCAAAGTTGAGAAAAAAAGAAATGGGATCATCGCCGGGTACATATTTTTGGAGAGGGACTACTGTACCAGCCACTGAGGCCGTTCTTCCTTGCCCCAGGGCTGCCACCAGTTGAGACTGTCCTTCGGCTAATTTGGTGAGGTGCTCCACCTGTGTCTGTATGGCGGACGCAAAGACGGCTCTGTCTGCTTCCGCTTGATTGGCGGTTTCCACTAAAGCATGCTCCAGATTGCTCTGTCCCTCCTTCATCTGGGCGATAATGAGTTCCATCTTGTGTCAGATGGTGGTTCACTCTCTTAGACTCCTATCTGGCTCACCACGTTGTCCCAGGTTCCCTGGATGCTCGGCTACCTGACTCTGACCCCCGAATAGAGACAGCAAGAGGCAAAAGTGATAGGGTCGGGGAGGCCCGTTTTAATGCTGTATATCAATACAGTAGGTGTCACGTATTCTTCACGGGTCATGGGATGGTGTAGGGATAAAGGAGAAGAGTCTTTGGGGCCTCCTTGGCTTCCGGGCGGCAAGGACAGCTGCGGCTTCCTTTCAGCTCCAACAGCAAAGCGTCGCGTTGCTCCGTAGGAAGGGGGGGGGAAACGAAAGAGAACCACAGGTCACTGGGGTGTCTCACGAAGGGACACGGCAAGAAGGAAGGGTCGGTGCGAGGGGTCACCCAGACTGCCACCAAACGAACGGTGAAAAAGAAAGAGTGCGGTAACCTCCCCAGTTATCTACCCGTTCCCGCCCCGTGTTAAAGAAAACCCCCGTAGACGCTGACGTACCTGCTCCAGCCACACTCCTCCTGGAGCATGGCGGGGCGCTGCACGGTGTCGTTGGCCTCCTGGCACTGGTCCGGTGTCCGCAGTCGTCTCCTCCGCTTCCCGACCTTTGGCTGGTGCAGACCTCCGTGATGGCTCCTCCGACTCTCCTTTCCCGTTGTCGTCCTCCTCTGGATCTCCAGTCTCGGCGCTCCTTCCGGGTTCCTGCCCAGTCCGTATATCCGTGATGGTGTCACCTGATAGGCGGGGAGGATCCGATGACCCGCCTCCAGACCCAACCTCCGCCGGCATCCAAGTTGGAGTTAAAGGGCCAGGCCAGTCCTGTTTACGAAGGAGGCATAAATCGTCAATGCCCTGTCCGGAGCATGGGGCCCACCCGGGGACATCGTGACAGTCTACTAAACAAAAATCAAACGAGAAACGTTCTCAATCCCGAGGTAGGTCTCCTCAAAAGGAGCCCTCTGAAAGGAGGTATAACCTCAGGAATAGGGATAATTTGAGAAAACCTGACAGGTATCAAGATACTGATACACGTTCCTCTCGTCCCTTTCAGATCTCATCACAGACTTCGGAAAGAAGAGGACGATCAGAACATAGAGAAGAACCCGTGAAATCCAAAGACGACAAACACGCTTCAAAAACCAAAGTAAAACCTCAATTCTCCAAAAAGAAAGTAGCAGGTCTAAAGATCAGACATGCCGAGAATACTGAGAACACAACTCAAGAACGGAGAATGGGCTCAGACAATGCTGGACAGTGCAGCAGAAGTCACAATAGTTCGCCAGAACCTGAAGGAACTTCTGGAGATAGTGGACTTGAATGAGTACATTACAGTTGAGACTGTAGACACCAGGGTTAGTACTCCACAAAGGTTATATGAAATAACACTCCGGATGGAGGGAGACAAACCTAGAAAGGTGAAAGCACTTTTTTGGGAAAGACTATCAAGGGGCTATGACATACTTCTAGCAGAAAAGGACTGGCCACCACAATTTGTCAGGGAGTGCCCACATGGCGAGGACATTATTATGCCTGCCTTCTCCAACCATATTCCAATTCACCTAAAATATACATATGCCAGGAAATGGGCAGTAGCCCAGGCCCCAGCATTATATAAAAATTATGTAGGATGGGATGAGGACTCACCTCACTATAAAATACATCTGAAACATGAACCAACTGCACAACGGCAGTACCCAATAAAGCAAGAAGCTAAAAAACAGGTCAGGGAGATCTTAGATCAACTTGAATACCAAGGGGTGATTGAAACATGCACCTCCTCAATGAACAATCCTTTGTTTCCTGTCTCCAAACCAGACAATACATATCGTCTAGTTTTGGATTACAGACACCTAAACACTTGTTCTAAAACTTTTGCAGTGCAAAATGCACATAGCACAGCATTAATGAATAACATTGTGCGTAAAAAATATAAAACCACATTAGACATCTCAAATGGTTTCTTTTGTCAAAACATAGCACCTGAAAGCAGGTACTTAACAGCATTCTCCATAATGGGGACCCAGCGTCACTTCTGTCGACTCCCACAAGGGTTCAAGAACAGCCCAGGTTTATTCTCAGCGAGGGTAACGGAGTTACTACAAATTTATGACAATGAGGCATTGTCCTATGTCGATGACATATATCTGACAGACGATGACCTGAACAAACACTTGAACAGGGTGAGCACCATTATACTGGGTTTCGCCTCTGAGGGCTACAAGTTCAACTTTAAAAAGTCCAGAATTGCCCAACTCAATGTCCTATTTCTAGGATATGAGCTTTCAAGTGAAGGCAAGAGCTTGGCAGCTAACTTTCTAGAGAAATGTGCGCTGCTCCAACCTCCAAAAACGCTAAAAAACGTACAATCCATTCTGGGTTTCCTAAATTTTGGAAGAACATACATTCTAAATTATGCAGAAAGGGTTAAACCTCTCTACGCATTAATCAAACCTGATTTTTCGATCAGAAACTGGACACAGGAACACACAGAAATCTTGCGTTCACTACAGGCTAACATGTTAGCAACAAATCACTTACAAACACGCGTAAGTCAACGCAATTTGGTGATCCGAATAATTTCGGGTCAATGTGGATTCACCTACTTAACATTTAATGAGGGTGAAAAAATACCAATTGCATACAAATCTCATTTGTACACACAAGCGGAAATGCGCTTCAGTTCAACTGAAAAAATTCTAACAGCAGTTCAAACCGCTGTAGCAAAAGAAAGAGCCTTAGCCCAAGGGAAACGCATTATTGTCGTAACCCCAGTACCAGCTTTAGAAGCGGTCACAAAAGCAAGCATTCCAAATGCTAAAGCATTACAGCCAAGATGGATACAATGGGTTAATTCTCTTGCTGCAACAGATGTTGTATATGTTTTTGATCCAGATTTAAAAACACAAGCATTCCTGCAATATGAACAAGAATGTCCTCTGCCTACTGAAATTCTGCCTCTCGATCAGTACGAATTCATAATTTACACTGACGGATCCGCACAGCCCGCAACAGGGAGTAAGCAAGCTTACAGTGCAGCGTGTGAAATCGTTAAAGGTCGCATGCGAGATGGCATCTTCAGACCTATGGTCACTAAAACACAATCTCTAGGGGATTGTACAGCTCAGCGAGCTGAACTACAAGCATTCAAACTGGCACTTGAAAGTACAGATCGAGAATTCCCCACACTAATAGTGTGCGATTCCTTTTACTGTGTTCAGTCGTATAATGAATATATACAAAACTGGCTTGAAAATGGTTTCAAAGATGCGAAAGGTGGCACAATAAAGCATAAAATGCTTTGGGAACAAGTAGTTCAGTTGAAAAACGAACTACCAAAGGCTCACGTGATTCACACACTGAGTCATCAACGTGATGGCGTTCACGTTGCAGGAATTCATTGGCTGACGAAGCCGCAAAGGGGGCTGTTCAGACGGCTTCCGTAGCTGCGATCACTCGTTCAAAAACAAAAATAGACGGTGAGATAATGTTGGCTGTCAATGCTTCAAGCAAAGGCAGCAGTGCAGCGTTACCAAAAAAGTTTCCACTCAAGTACTCTTATGTAATTGATGCGAACAACGTTCCTTTTGCTTGAATCCCTGGAGTGGGGGATAGGGTAATTCCAAACATGGAACGTAGAGCAGCCTTGATTTATGAAACACATTTGGGGGAGGGTCTGTCACATCAAGGGATCTCTAAAACAATTTTGACGTTAATAGAGATGTACTGGTGGCCTGGAATGAATACAGAAATTCACATATTCATCAACAACTGCTTAGACTGTAAATTACAGCGAGAGAGCCACCAGACACCGTGCTGCGACTGCGGCAACCCAGTTTCAGACACCATTGTTAGACAGCATTAGACTACGCGCCTGCGTCCTACTGGACAAAGGCATTCCCACAAATACTGAATCTAGGTTCCTATGGTTATGGCCTCAGCGCTCAGCTGACGCTCGAACTGTTATAAAAGATTTGCGAGTCTTTATCGGCACATACGCAATAGGCACGCTACATTCTGACCAGGGTCCTGCGTTTAGCTCTCGGGCTTACAAAGAGGCCATGGCCAGTCTGGGCGTTGCATTGCGGTACTCCTCTCCATTCCATCCTGAGGGAAATTCGGTTGTGGAAAGGAAAAACCGGGACATAAAGCAGTCTATAACAGCTAGGGTATTAGGTTCGGGTGATGGGTGGGTGAAACACCTTAATGGGGTCCAACGCTCATTGAACAATCTGCCAAGAAGTTCTCTAGGGGGGGTCACTCCATATGAGGTCCTATTTGGGACAAGAATGTGGGTACCAGACCTTGAACACGTAGGCACAGTGGTGGAAAATAAACTCTTTGATATCAAAGATCGTTTGGCTGTTTTACAGGAACTAAATGAACTAAGATCGAAACAAAGCAACGTGTTCCTACAGCCAACCACTACTGGGGAAAAATCGGCGGTCCCAGCAAGGCCTGCCTGGATTCCAAAAGTTGGGGATCTAGTCAGAGAAAAGATTGCTGACAAGAAGGAATTTGGACCTTCTTACAGACAACCAGTACCTGTCCTAGCAGTTCAAGGAACAAGAACAGTACTTCTGCCGCCCCTTGCTGGAAGAAAGGAGAAAAGATTTGTGTCCATCGACCTAATCAAACCACAGTATGTGGCCAATACTAAATAGTAGGCCTCGTGGACTCCGACCTAGTAGCAGACGCACTCCTCTCGCTACTATCCAAGAGGTTCAGACTGAAAGACTGATAACAATCGAGAATTCAGCTGTAACAGATGGAGGACTAAGCAACAACGCTATGGAACTCATCCCTCTTGAACACCAAGTAACAGTTCGTCCAAATACACCTGTCTACACCAACGTAGCAAGTGATGAACTGGTTCCAGTGATTTCTACAAATCCTGATGCAATTCCAACAATTGACAGAACTGCTTCTGGCTATTTCATTAACTTTGATACGTTCTCAGAAGATCCGAGTGAACCTGAAACGACGCCAGCATCATTGAAATTCAAGCAGCAAGTACAAGACTTTCTTCACTTTCTGAAAAAGACTTATTTGGTTTCTCCATGGATTGAACTCTGGATTACATCTGGACTTTTTGTTTTCCTGTTCTGGCTAGCTTTGGTAACAACTGTGAGCGTGCTTATAAGTGGCAGATACATCCATGTGGACACTGAAAGAAAAGGCGTGAACGTACTTTTGAAACCTCATAAATCTTCCCATCGTGAAGCAAGAGACTTGTCATCAGTGAACATCACAGCTGTTCCTATACAGGATGGTATAGTGTGGGACAAAACAGATTTTGACATCTTCGGCCCGACGGAAGAATTGAACATTCCACATTTGTTTAAAATTTCACTAAGTGATGTAATTACGTCCAGTACCTATTCAGATGATTGGGACTTTGAGACTGTTAACGACATAACGTTTGACTTAGAAAAATCTGCTGCATTTTCTAAAAATGAATATTTAGAGGGTTCATCAGACTATGAACAACTGTATTGTTATAATCACTATGGTCATCATTATTTGCATAAATCTGCATATCCAAGAAATGTGTTTATGTTTAACCAATGGGAGCATTGTCCTACACCACCATACGGTAGTTCAAAAACATTTGCCAACAAGTTTCCATATTTTTCAGGTTACAATACATCTGATCCAGAAATGTTTTACTATAAAAATGTAAACAAGACAGGACTGAAAATTATGTTAACTAATACAAAACAGATTTACTCTGCATTATTTAATGCCCAACAGTCTAGACAGGGTTTCGACTTTTGGAAAGACACAATAGACACCAAAACTGTCTGGGGTACTAAAGATTGGCAAGTGCAGGGGATAGAAGCTTTATTTAGAGCCTGCATCATCCCTGAACAAATAATGTTTTTGAATGAAACTGTCCAACAAACATCTTGTCTTGGATTAGCCAAGATCAAAGAAATGAACACACCTTCTGTACCAACACCTGCCAGTGATAATAATACAAAGGCAGTGGTGACAGTTGACAATATACTACAACTCAACAGATCTAATCCTAATTGGAAAAAATGGTTGATCTGGCCCACAGACACGAATAACTGTCAGGAAAGATTCCTGAATAAAACTCAGGGCTTTACTATTCATAGGCCAGACCCAAGATACATCCAAAGACAACATCCGGGGGTAGTAACAACATACAGTGTAGGAAAATTATGCCTCGATTGGCTGCATAGGTCTACACTACAGGATGTGAAACAACACTTACCCTTACTTAAAAAGGACGCAGACCTTAGGGAATTCTTGCTTGGACCAAGAAAACCGCGTAAAAAATGTTTCATATATGCCGGCATTTATGCTGCCTATAATGAAGCATGGAAAGTATCACAGATGGAGGCCGCAGAACGAATACGTGAACTTGATCGTATTAATTTAGAGAAAACACTCTCTGTGGTCGACAATGGGTTAACAACTTTGTCCTCCAGAATATATTCATTGGATGTTATTGTATCCTCTGCTATCGACATACTAGAACAAGATTTGGCGATGTTACAACAAGGCCAGTCTCAATTACGTTCTATTGTGTTATTAAGCTGGACGCTGCAATCTTTGCGAGCGGGCTATGTGCCTTGGCGTTTTATCAACACAACGGCTCTGTTTGCAGAATACAATCTAACTGATAAACAGATCGAACTGGCACAAAGAAGAGCAAAGTAAACAGTGCTGAGCATTGAAAAACTGGAAAAGTTACCGTTCACAGTGGCAGAAAAACCAGCTACAGAATGGCTTATTCATGGCAAAATAACATTACCTGTGAGTACTTTTCAGTTTCAGTATTGCCTCAGACAAATGCAAGCAGGCAAATATGAAAGGTTGGGTAAGGAATACGTTACGATATCTTGGGATTTACCGTATACATATAGATGTTGGAGTGGGGATCGTGAAGTGTTTTTGAGCGGTACACACTGTAAACATGCACTGAGCGGTTCACTTATATGTCAGGACATTTCTTTACACGGGGCTTGTAATGGTTCTGTGGCAAATTTGTCTTGCCATCAGCAGGGTACACCAGCTGCTGTGATTAATCCAATGTTTGGACAACTTTCTAATGGGAATTACCTCATGTTGAATGTTCAGAGTTGCTGCGGCATGCTGCCAGGCATCCCATATCTAGTAACGGTCAACTCCAGGGTCACTTGCTGTATGCAAGTATTGTTTGCCCCAATAGACACAGTCAGGGAGTCGCCTCTATGGCCTTCGCTGAATGTCTCTTTTATAAGATTTTATACTTTGAGCAGAATGAAAGCCATGCTTTTACAGCAAACAGTGCCTTTGACCTCGGCCAAAGAAACCTATGATCTACAAGTAGCAAGGACTTCGGCTGAGATACAGACTTTAATACGTACAAACTGCCCTATACATTTCGTAGAAATGATAGGACGTATCTTTAACATGTCTGATACAACAGGAATTGTACATGTATTTAAGAGCATCTGTTCCGGTCTGTTAGCACCTTTCCAGGCAATACTTGGAATCATCCCGAACTTTGCACATTCGGTGTTTGGTGGCATACCATTAATTCTAGCACTTGTTGCCGGAATTCTATTTCTCTTCCTGCTATTGCGCTATGGCCAGCCTATTCGCAGACATCACTCCGAGCGCAATGGAGAAAGCTCTCCTTGAACGAAAGTGCCGTGAGCAAATAGTACGGCTTTTGGGCATGACTCGTCTACGGGACCTTAATACAACTTGGTTCCTGTCATTCAGACCAATCTGGCAAGATTGCAACTTACCTGTTCTACGATGCCTGCTATGCGGTGAAGAATGCGTGTTAGACACCTGTCTGACATTTCCATCAGCTACGCCAATGGATGTCGATACTCTGCTGGTCCCGATAACGGCCCATGCTCTGTGTTGCCCCCAGAGGCTACCAATCCTGATGTCAGCATTCATTGAGATCTCACAGACGCTTCCGGCTGCTGCTGAGGTACGAGAAAGATCTACAGGCACACAGGTAACAACGGATGCGAACATTGCTGCGGCAACCTATGCTGGAAGCAATGCTTCCCATCTCTGTGCAATTAATCTACTACACGAGGTGTTCCAACTGACACCGAATACAGTGGATGATGCTTTGTCTATAGAAATAGATGATCTCATGTTTACACCAGACCCGTAAACTGACTCTGATTCAGCATACAGTGTTCCAGAGATGCAGTAACAATTTGGCCTTCATTTTCAAAACAACTTGGAACTCTACCAAAATTGAACTTTTTTTTCCATTTTTTCGAACGAAAATGGCACTTCAATCTGCTTGAAGTAGAACTGGCCTTATAGTACAGACTTTGCGGTACTTCCATGGACACTTAGTCATCTTGTGTGTCTAAAACAGTTCATTAATTTTCATGACATGAAATGACTTTGATTTTTGAGAAACTTATCGATCATTTTCTGTCACATGTAAATATTACTGCTTATTTCATTCCAATTGCATTTATTTTCGAACTTTATGCCTGAAATGAAAAGCAATGCTTCAAATGTACAGTACCTTTTTGCATTCTAATAGGTTTTTTAAATGCCTTTTTTAAATGGTTTTATGAAATATTTTAGCAATATGCGGTACTCCATTTTTATGTTTAGCATTTTAAATGTTTAGCATTTTAGTATTATCGTACACACGAAAGTGGAGTGGGTGTTGTATTCCTCTTAGGGTGTCCATAAACGGGCTTTCCAGTATCATGTCCTTATATAGGCACAACTCGCTCCTGCCCTTATATAGGCATAAAATCACAGCCCTTATTTAGGCATTAAACCGTGCACTCCAAATACAGGCATGGTCTCTGACATCCGTCCACCCTAACGTCACAACGAGTTCATGAAGAACAGACCCTTAGGCTGCGGGAGTTTCCTAGCCCAAGACTATTGATTTCTTCAAGGACTCATATATTATGCATGAACCATTATTCCTTAGGGGGTTCATTCATGACGTCTTTCGCTGTCCGACTCACGTCAATACTAACATTCTTAGGTGCTCTCAGGTATAAATATACCTTCCCTAGCCCCTGTAAACCAGAGGAGACCTCGACTTCAGAGGAGCCCGTTTCCCGGCCTGACGCACTGAGAAGACGCTGTCATCCCTGCACGCAGAGAGTCCAGCTTCCAGTGATCTGACTTCCCTTTAGGGGTGTTGGAGTTCGAGTCTGGCATAGAGATTCCTACCTCTCTCATTCTTCAGGTATGGAGCTGACAAGGACCTAGAGGGACTCTTGGCATACTAGGCATACTAGGCTTAACATACTCTTAGTATACCATAGTAAGGAATACTTCACCTACTTCATACCTCTCCCTACACCTAGGTTAGGTTAGGTACATTGGGGTAGAACTAGATTAGAAACGCATCGTATGAGTACTCGCATTTTTAGTCTGTGTTATTTATGTAAAAGCATATGTACTAAAAGATAATGCTATCGCAGTATTATTTATTTCTACTGCTCACACTGTACATTATTTATCTCGCATACTGTCTTGTGATCGTAACAGCACATTTTACTTACACCAGAAACAAGACTGTTCAATAAATCTTTTATTGAAACGCCCGTCTATTCTTTCTGTGTAACTTTGAGGAAAACTAAGCATGCACGATTGAGCTGAGTGAAATAGTTATCTATTGTTTCCACGACTCTGGGACACGTTCTGATTCTAAAGGGAAACACAGTGGTCATGTTTTGCGGCTGCCAGAAACTACTCCCTTCTTGTTGTCAAGGAGTTTCTAGTGGCCTCTGAGCTAGCTGGCACAAGTAATTAAGTTTAATATACTCGATAGGGACATACTGACCTTAGTCCTATGTCAAACCTATAGGATATATTATTCCAATGCGCAGAGCCTATTAGGGAAATAGGAGCTACACTACAGACGGAGGTCATTTGCATGCTCCCAGCAGAGGGGAGATAGAGTGGGAAGGAGGGCAGGGGAGCACAGGATTGAAGTCCTGCCATAGCTAATGTTAAGTAAATGTAGCAGTGTATGCATTTACACGACTATGTTTACATCGGACCTCCTCATGCGCTGTCTGAAAGAAAAAGATAAATTACATTAGAAATTTCCGACAATTCTTTGCAGGATTATATATGTATATATATATATATATGTGTGTGTATTTTCTTTTTACAAGCCAACGCAAAAACTGGGACAGGTCAGCTATATACCCTACTCATTGTCACACTTTAGTCCTTCTATGTCTGGCCTGTCCCGCTTTTTACTTTTCAGAATCTGGTCACCCTAGTTTATGACCATCTTGTGATTTATGTCTTAACATCAGTGGTCGAAGTCGGCAGGATCTGAAGGGCACAACATGCCCATACTTTCTTAATTTAAGAAAAAAAGTTCCCCTACTTTATTGTGGAAAGCCACCGCCCCGGGATGGTTAATTCCGAGAGTTAAAATGCTTCAACAGAAGAGTGAGGCAAGGACTCTTCTGTGCTGCAAAACTGAGGGATGGGCAGAGATCTAAACAAGCCTTCCAGCCAGGGTACCTGTTTCCTGGAAGAAATGCCAATGTGCCCAACTGGTTATTCTGCAAATTTAAAGGGTGCCTGAAGCTGGTATTGGCTTTAATTGATGGAATCATTTGAAGCTACCTGATGACACACATTTATTCTTTCATACTGGTAGTGCACTGGAGTTATCAGCTGAGCTGTAAAGTGGACAGTTATAAAAAAAACAATTACACTCTGTGCAGTCTGATATTACTAAAATCTATACTTTGGAAGCACTTTAAAAAAAACTTTTTTGCACATTTTGTAGCAGCCTATCTTATACTTTGTGTAATGCAAATAATGACTTGCATAATTAGTGCTTTCGTTCACAGACTGGGACCTAGTAGCATTAAACATACACAAGTCACTATTCTCCAGTGCTTCAACTAGGATTCAGTTCTGTGGCTATCTGGTTACAGACACTGACCTCTGTGGTGCTTTAACTAATAGAGATTTCATACTGTATGCTAGTGCATTTCCGACCAACTAAACTTGCATTTATTTTTCATTAAAGATGTGCCTTATTTTATATGTAGTTACCTGAAGGTGAAGGACTGAAAAAAGTTTCAGATTTTTTTTTTTTTTTTGCCATGTCTTTGACCCCACCCCCAGTCTCACTCCCTCCTCCCACTTTGTGCACAGCATCACAGTTCCCATACTTTTTTGGTCTCGCCTAGGCAGCGTTTGCGCTGTCTCTTCGAGACATGCTGTATTCAGGATAGGACATGAAGCTCCACCCACTTTCTGCCCATCTTTTTAATTGCCTCCTGTCCCTCTCCTTTGTAAATGGTGGCTTTTCATTTGCCAATAGGCTTATTAGTCTTTCCTTAGTACCGCCTTGCCTCTTCCTGTAACCTCCCATGAGGACACCCCCTATTACACGTGTTGTTACTCTGCAGGCTTTTTTTTGTATATTTTTATTGACAGTGGGCAAAATACTCTTTCAAAGCACAAGTAGCCATATGATCGCCCTGCCGGGGCACCGCTTAAACATCTCTTACAATTACATATTGGCAAGTTTAGGCTTATCATGCACACAGAACATTATTATTCCCTGCCCCCCTCTTTGGTACAATGTTTCTGGTATACCCATAGGAGTGAGCTCCTCCTTGCATTGTCAATCCTGCCACCACCTGTTATGGGGGTGGGTCTCGCCCGTGTACAGTGGAGCCCGAGGGCAGTTCCAGGGCTGCCCTTATCTTATCTTTTTTTTTTGTCTTGTGGAGTATTCAATTTACAGATTCTGTCCACTTGTCATTTTACTTTTTTTCCCATTGGGATAACTGAACTTCATAATATAACTGACAGCATCTGGCGGTTACGGCATCTTCCCCAGCATTGTAGTATTGCATCTCTTATGGAGTTTAGAGAGAGGTTTTTGCGTTTCACTTAGTCCCCCAATCCCTATCCCTCTCAGAGGCGCATCAGGCTGGGTGGGGGGCTTGATTGGTGAACCGATTGGAGGAGAGGTCATATTTAGTCAGTAAGGCTGCCGATACAGTGGTGTGTAGGTTGGCTAGTGGTCAGTACTAATATTTATGTTGTGTGCCAGGAGATGTTCCTTCAATGTGGGGTGAGGCCGGATACTGTAGTCACTGTGGAGCTGCGGGGGGGGGGGGTTGGGGAGCCCACTGGTGAGTCACTCTGTGTGGGTGTCAGGGACCCACTCTGTTGCTGTTCAGCGACCCTCCCTCCAGTGCGATCACTCGGCAGGCTTTAACTACAACCTCCGAGCACTATTTGCTGTCCCTCAGTGCTTTTTTAAAAATGTATTTTATGCGGCACGCCTGGCAAGAATAATGGCAGCGGGCCTTTTTTTTTGTTTTTTGGTGGCAGAACCTGGCCGCATGCCTTTCATTTTATGTTTATTTATGTTTTATTTTTACAATGGCTGCACCATGCTCCAGCTTTGAACATCTTAAGCTAAAGCGCGGGTTCCGCGATTGCTTCAAAAGTAAACATACAGAATTTTTTTTTCCTGGATGTTTACTTTTGAAGCAATTGCGGCACCCGCGCTTTAGCTTAAGATGTTCAAAGCTAAAGCACGGGTGCCGGGATACTAACAAAAGTAAGGTAATAGAAAAAAAAACCTGCAACCTCCATTTTTTTTCTTCTATTTATTTACACAGGGCTGTGGAGTTCTTTAAGCAGGAGGGATGTGCGTGGAAACCAAGTGCACGTCCACGAGGAAAAGGCATGCATTGACTGGGTCACAATACAGTCATATATCGGGCGCTCAGGCACAGCTGTTTGCTGTAGATTTCTGCCTGACGAAACATTTCCCCTCCAAAGCTACCCCTGCTCTGTTGGTGTGGTCGAAAATCCAGCCAGCATGCGTTTTGTTTTACAGCCGCCTCACCCCGACAACTTTGTTTTTCCACCGCGTTGGACCTTGTTTTAATTGTTGCAAGAAATGCATGAGCTAAGTAATTAAACGTTCACCTTTTATGTTTATGATGAGGAGACTGTCTGCTAAGGCAAAGTTAGGATATTAATTGAAATTCGACTACACGGTGTCCTCACGAAAAGGTGTTAGGGAAGAAAACAGACAAAAAACTACATGAGTCTCAATAATTTGAGAGCGTTTCCGTTTGCTCTACAGGTCTTTTTAACTAATAAAGAAGTGGAAGCCTAAATTTCCGTTAAAAGTAGTTAAAGTGGCACTGAATAAAGCAGAAGTGATTTACCCCCTATGAATGAATGTGTCAGCCGTTGGTTTTCGTCGAAGTTGGTTAAGTCTGTTGTATCGCGAGATGATGCTGGGCGAGCCTATTTTCTGGGTTTACATGTCCCGGGTGTGTTCTGTGAACCCCGGTGACGTGCGTTGTTTGGTTTTGCCCACGCTGTGCGTGCGCGCATAATAAATTGGTGTACACGTGCGCGAACGGCGTCAGAGCCGCCCGCGCGCCGACACAGAAACAAGTAACCCCGTGTGTCCTGCCTTTCATTCAGCGGCCTACACGCGCTCACGCAAGCGGCCCCGCCTCGCGGGCAGATTATTATTACCGCGCACTCAGCTGACATTGAGTGCGGCAGTAGCAACACAACATTTGGCGACGAGGGTGTGTCTGGACCCCTGTGGGATGGCGGTAGCGGGCGCGCACGTGTTCCTTCGTGCGCGGTGCTCGTGCTACCCCTCACTTCTTCACACATGGTTTGGCCTGAGGTTCCTGAGGGGCGGTGCAGATTCCCCCAGAGGCGTTCAAGAAGGCTGGAAATTGCGGAGAACACCTGCAGGTGTGCAGGGAAGCAGGTGGTACGCCAGTGTCCCCGGTGGGCCCTACAAACAGTGAGTGGAAGTTGTTGGCTGGCAGCTGGCCTGGCCATATTCATCCTCTGAGGCAGCTGGACCTCATTAACACAGTCAAAGCGAGCACCATGGCCCACATCCCGGCGGTTGAGCCATTCGTGGTGGAGGGGGCTCCCTCTGCTCAGGCTCCGAGGTGGAAGGAGTGGGTGGAGCGAGTGATCGTGTTTTTTGAGGCGACCAAGGTGGACAACGCCCAAAAGCGCGCCATGCTGCTACATTTAGGAGGGAAAGATGTTCAGAAGATAGCAAAGACAGTGGCTGAGGCAGCGCCAAAGACCCATCTCACACTCATTGCAGCCCTAAATGCCCATTTTGAGCCAATGGCAAACCGGGACTACGAACGTTTCATTTTCAGACAGGCACGGCAGAAGTCTGATGAATCCCTAGACATATTCCACGCACGTCTAAAAGAACTGGCAGGGACCTGTGACTTTCAGGATGAGACTGAAGAAATAAGGGGCCAGATCATTCAAGGGTGTGCGTCGGCGAAGCTAAGGGAAAGGATACTGGAGGAGTCCGGAAAACCATTGGCGGACATACCCACCTTGGGAGAACAAAAGAATTATCAAAAGCCAGGGCGGCACACATGGGGCCGCTCTTCAAACACCCATCAACATGGAACCAGTCAACGCAGTTGTCAGTATGGCCACTGGAGCCGTGGCTCGCACAAGGAACCCTACCACCACTGAGTCGATGGCCCACACGAGGAGCGTCAGGGTCAAGTCGTGTGGATACCGCGGAGGGCCGTCACACAGACCGTCGGACTGTCCGGCACGAGGGAAGAAGTGCACGGCCTGTGGGAAGTTTAATCACTTCATGAAGGTGTGCAGATCCACTCGGGGACGGGCAGGAAGGTCTCAAGTCAACATGATTCCTGAAGCTCAGGAACAGGGCAGTGACATGGACGATGATACCCAAGAAGAACACGTTGTGCACTCACAGTGGGGTCTGCAGCCGACACCCAGACGCGCCTACCACAATGCCAAATCCTGGTAGCGGGGCGTCCAGCGACAGCAATCATTGACACGGGTGCCACCATAAACATTCTGTCCTGGGAAGCATACAGAGAATTGCCGTCTCCCCCGGCGTTGACAGGCCAAAGTGAAGGTGTTTGCGTATGGCCAAACCAAGCCTCTGCTCATGAAAGGAAAGTTTAAAACCAGAATAACATATGACCAACACGAAGTGGATGCTCAGGTATTCGTGACTGAAGAAGGGCATGGCATGCTACTGGGCTGCAAATCATCATCATCATCATCAGCAGCATTTGTAAAGCGCCTGGTTACACCAACGGTGTGTCCCTGCGCTGAGCAGAATCTCAGAAATGACACGATAGGTAGGTGAGCCTTAGCTGTCATGTTTCAAGGTCTATTCTGGTTTATAATCAGCGGAAGCGTTAGGGATCGTCACCTTCGCGTTTGGTATCCATCAAGAGGGCATGAGCCAGATACTGGATGAATTTCTGAAAGTGTTTGACGGCATCGGATGCCTGCGTGACAAACAAATACACCTGCACATTGATCCTGTGGTACAACCGGTGGCTCTTAGGCACAGGAGAGTCGCTTTTCATCTAAGACCGCTCGTCGAAAAGGAGCTGAGCAAGCTGGAAAAAGCTGGAATTATCGAGAAGGTTAACAATTGACCCTGCACCCGAGAAAGACACGTACTCTTATATATAGATATCCTAGTACATCATGTTGAAACAATAGAACAGTTGAACAATATATTGATAAATAGCTTCCCAGATGAAAATAACAGATGGTCGTGTTTCTTGATTGTAGTTACAATTGAATCTTTTATTGAAAAACACTTTATTCTTTTAAAAGCCCCACACAATTGCTTGCCAACGCGTTTCATCCCTCATGGACTTCTTCAGGGCTAAAAGCAATTACAAAACACTATTTACAATATGAACATAATAAAAACATACAATGCACAAAACTATACAGTTCATTATAGTTCATTATTACACTAACACCATACTGCTATTAATCGCCATCATAGTTGGACATGATTCTCATCCTATTGCTTTTGGATCAACGGGAAGCTATTCAGAATATCACATAATATTTATAACCTGATCATTTTGGCCAAGGGAGGAAACAAAACAAAAAAGTACACAGTCTATTGCCATAAATCATACATCTCGCCTATAGTCTGTTTAAAGGTGCAATATTACTCTGTCTTTTGTGACAAGAAAACAATAACTGGGGTGAAACCATCTTCGATACGGACACCCTTCATTTATATGTTAAGTATATGTAGTATGCTATATTTGCAAAGTTGGATTTAATCATCATTATCACTAGTTCATATCCCGAATCACACATACATATATTATATACATATATGTGATAATATTTACATCCTAATTCATACCTTAATCAAAGTCTGTATCTGCTGATGATATTAATGAAAGTTCGAGCCGAATTTAAAAGCAGCGATGAAGACACTGTGTATCTATAAATGAACAAAATTTAAATGTCGCTATAAGTATATGTTCCGAACAATATTTTACTTTTTCACTGCCAGTCTGATAGATATATTGTTACCAAGGCACATTTAACGAAGCTCTAAACATTAGCATAAATGATATCATTATCGGAGCAACCACAATTAAATAATATCACTGTCAGAGTAAACACCAATGATTTGTGCATCGGACAATTATAAAAGATCTATATCGTCAAATAGTGATGTCCATTCTTCACAGATTCTTATCATAAATCTAGCCTACAACAATTGTGCACATGTTTATAACGATGTTCAAAGTCTAACTCACACCTTAATGCGTGTTAGTGGCGACCAACAAGACTATCAGACGTTAAAAAAAAAAAATTTAAAACCGTATTAAAACCGCAATATATCTATAAATGAAGACATTTTGTTTATTCTTTAACGTACAGGCTCTGAGTATTGTGGTCTCTTCTAACCCCATCTCTATCAGCTTTCCATTTTATGTGAGTAGTGGCACACAAAAACACTTACTGATGATAAAATTTGCGTTGTTGCTGTTTTATTGGTATGTGCCACTAAGCGTCAGAGCGAATTCGTATTTTGCCGGTAATTTGCAATGAACCGGTGTCTCAAGATAATTATTTGCTGTAAAACACAAGAAAAGAAAGACTAACATAGCGCTTCTTATAGCTATGTGGTATATTCATGCACTGAAAAGACACCGCAGAAGTTCTTAATTTCTTAAGTTTTTAAATTCGATAATTATCTTGTATAATGCACCACAACCATAAAAAGTGGGTACACAGAAAGCATTCGTGTACCTCCTACTCTACAAACTAGAGATATTAATCTGCACGTATCAGTAACCAGTGACATTAATGTCACGCACAATAACAACATTAGTTGGTCCTTAAAGCTTGAAACTGTTTGAATTCAAATTGCGGGCATGTAAAGCTGACAGAAAAAACAATAGCGAGTAAAGTCACTTACTGACAAAAATTCTGCGTTATCAGTATTCAGTCTATGTGTACTGTGACCTTTCACAAGAGATAATGTCACACGATAGGTCGGTATGTCCTAGTATATCCAGAAGATTAATGCTGTAAAGACAAAAAAACTGACATTGAGCCTCTAAAAATGGATGCCCAACACTGGCTCATGTGTGCCTTAGATTAAATACTGATTCTATTTATAAACGCATATATGTCCCGGATAAGACAATAGCATACATAAAAACAATTAAATTCATCACTTTGGTACTAAAGTCTATGCAGCCTATCACCTAGCATGTAGATCAATCAGACAACAAAATTGTTGCTGTAATACTTAGCAGGGTTGGCGTCCAGTTCGCACACATAACCCACTTAAGATCACATTTTGCGTGCTTCCATGAATGATTTTAAACAGCTCGCAACCATAAAATCACGCTCTGCAGTTCCCAAACGTCCTATCTCAAAAATTACGTAAAACACCGACTAGGCAGCCCACTTAAAATCGCATTTTGCGTGCTGCCATAAATGATTTTAAACAGCTCGCCAACCATAAAATCACACTCTGCAGCTCCCAAACGTCCTATCTCCAAAATTACGTGAAAACACCGACTAGACAACCCACTTAAAATCACATTAGCGTGCTGCCATGAATGGTTTTAAACAGCTCGCAACCATGACATTTAATTTCGATAGTCATATGGAGAATTGTTCTCCTACTTGGTAAGTCCAAACTATACAAATCACACCCCAATGTCATGCAAGCACACATTTCGTGTGCATAGCGCGTCTCAGTACTCACGGCAAAGTGTAAAGCCCTCTGTGCAAACGCGGACATCTGGTTCATTCAAAATTGTAAAGATCCGATCATTTTTACTGTACGCCATTTATACTGAGACCCGAGTGCTCACATCTGTTGTCATCCAAGTGTGCCTGCCGGTCACATGACCCGCACATAGAGCTGGGCGCCGTCTTAGAAGGTGCAATTTTTCTAAGATTATAATGCTTTAGGTCTAAAAGTATTAAAATAAGGTCAGGTAATGGGATTTTCGAAATTCTAACGTCGAAATTCTAACATCGTCATCTTGTTATTCTCAACCTACCATCAGTTGGTTCCGCAACGGTTTTGATCACATAGAATTTTATGTCTCGTGTGGTGCTCGGCCACATTGTTAATATTCAGACGGGAAAAGGGCGCCATATTGAAGAGTGTAATATTACCATATTGGCAATCCAATGTGCCTGGGAATTATTTACCAAAACACAATTACTGCAATGTTCAAATTTAAAAAGTTCACCAATTTGATTTAGGCATGTTATATAAAACAATTATTAGTCACAAATCGAACATATCATCCATTTTATATTATGCGATACTGCATTGATGTCTGTTACAACCGTGCATCACTTTACTAATGCCACCTCCATTATTGTGGGAAAGCAAAACGCAGAGTTTGACAATGTGACCATGTGCCTTTTTCGATTTTACAATATTTAGAACGTTTAGTTAAAAGAATTAATTATCAACATCATTTGGCATTATCAATAATACCCTGTATCATCTGGCCATTACACAGAGCTAATCCACACTATAACACGTGTGCGGCCAGTGTGTCAGACAAATTGTATATATACAGATCCCAATATTCTTTATGAACAGGTACATCATATCTACTTCATAATCATTAACCACACGGTACGATGTAAAAAACAGGCATATAATTGCTTTTCTTTTGTGTATTCTTGTAGCACCACTTAGAAATCACAATATCAAAATCAGATCAATTCGATCCAACATAGAAAATAAACGAAAATAAACACGGCACTTCACATGTTGTGTCTCAAATGGAACCAGATTATAATAAAGACAGCAATCATCTGATCATATATGGATAATGTTACGCCAATTTATAACAGCGCAGATAGGTGTAAAGATACAATTTCGTCAATCTGAGCTATTAGCAGATTTGAACAGTACACTGTCAGATGTGATCACAGGAAATGATGGAATTCATTATTATAATTGAGACCTAATGTGACCGCCCTCAATCGGCAAATCCACATTGCCTCTGTCTGTCTCAATAAAGTAGTCCTATCCCCACCTCTGACGCTGCCCTTAACCTGATCTAAGGCGTGGAATGTGATTTCTGGTCTATCAGGATGAGTGGTGTATATGTGTTGAGCTACTGGAGAATGCTCATTTTTGTTCTTTATGTCCCTTACATGTTCTTGTATGCGGATTTTTAAACTCCGAATACTACTGCCTATATAAATTTGATCGCACGCACATCTTAGCACATATATTGCATGTGTCGTGTTGCAATTTATAAAAGAGACTATCCAATACTTTTTTGAATTGTTGTCTTGAAAACTGACACATTTATTCAGTCCCAGCTTACATATGCAACAATTACCACACGTGTAAAAACCATGTGGTTTCTCCGGCAACCACGATTGTAATGCTACTTTAGGTTCTCTCACATGGCGTGGGCAAAGCATGTTCCTCAATGTTTTGCCCTTGCGATAGATAACTCGTGGTTTGTTTGAAACGATGTTAGGCGGCAGAGAATTTGATTGCAAAAGATGCCAGTTTTTTCGTAATATATTATATATATGTCCGCTATACATGTTGTATTCTGTGATAAATGAACCTGATCTTGATATTTCTTATCCACCTTGACAGTCCTGACACAAAGGGTGTCCTTTCTGTCTAGTCTTTTAACCTTTTCTTCAGCTTTCTTAAGGCAATTGATATTATATCCTCTCTTTTTGAAATCTGTCTGAATGCCCTTTATGGTTCTGTTGAAGTTGGTTTCCTGGCTGCAATTACGGCGTGCTCGTACCATCTCGCCGTATGGTATTGCCGAGATGGTAGTACTAGGGTGACAGCTGTCAGCGTGTAAAACGCTGTTGCAGGAGGTTGATTTCTTAAATATATCACTCTGAATGTTATCTCCTGAAACGTATAGTCTCAGGTCCAAATACATGATCTCTTGTTTAGAGCTATTGATAGTGAGTTTGACGTTGAAAATATTGTTATTAAGGTACAGAAAATACTGATTTAGTTCTTCATTACTGCCCTTCCATATTAAAAAAAACGTCATCAATGTATCTGACGTAAAATAGGATATTCTCAATCCAGTCACGTGCTCCCGGGCCCCAGGCACGCTCCATCTCATAGAGCCCCATGAACAGATTCGCATACGATGGAGCAAACCTGGAGCTCATCGCAGTCCCCTGTTGTTGCAGAAACCATTTTTCCCCATGCATAAAAGCATTCTGAGTCAGAATCAAGTCTGCCATCTCCAGCAACATTTGAGTATGTTCTAGGTGGCATGCGTTTCTTTTGTATAGGAAATAAGTAAGTGCTCTCATACCTTGATTCCTCTCTATGCACGTGTACAAACTCTCCACATCCATTGTCACAAATGTGAAGACATCAGTTTCCCATTGGAGATCTTCCAATTTACAAAGCAATTCTCTGCTATCCTTTATATAGGATGGGAGGTTCCTAACAAAAGGTTGGAGGAAGGTATCTACATACTCCGCCAGGTGTTCCGTGGGTCCTCCATTTGCTGATATTATTGGTCGACCTGGGGGGAAAAGGCCCCCCTTATGTATTTTGGGGAGTATGTAGATACAAGGGTGTCTCGAATTCTGAGCTAGGAGATATTTATATTCAGAGTCGGTGATCAAACACGACTCCTGCCAATCTGATAATTTGGCATTGATGTTTCTCTCAATTTGTAAAGTTGGATTAGAGTGTAATTTTTTGTAACAGCATTCCTGATTTAGTTGTCGACCTATTTCCGCAGTGTAGTCTATATAGTCCATCAGGACTATATTTCCTCCCTTATCCGCTTCGCGGATCACTACATTGGTATCATCTTTCAAAGATTTCAAAAACAATTTTTCTTCTTTAGTTAGATTGTAGGAATGTTTACACTTGCTCTGGATATTATGTGTTTCCTCTAAGCGGTACAGGTCTTGCGTGACTCTCAATGAGAATTCATCTATTACAGAATTAGTATGACTCGGAGGTATAAATTTGGAAGCATTATGTAAGCCACTATCTATTGTGGTATCTTCCATGACCTCCAAGTTACGTGCAAAATCGACCAAATTGCTCGTATCACCTTCATCATGTAATGTTGCTATGACATGTGACACATTAATATCCGCAATGGTAAAATCAGAATTACATGCATTGTTCACAGAGAGATTACGTACGGACGGATGTTCTGCAAAAAAGTGTTTTAATCGCAATTTGCGTACAAATTTGTATAGGTCCAGGTGCACATTTTCTAGATGTGGTTTCTCTGTTGGACAATAATTCAATCCTTTACACAAAACCGCTACCTCATCTTCACTTAGAACCCTTGAGGACAAATTAATGACATTTAAAGCATTTGTGTTAGTCTCTACATCTTCACTGCCCACATCCTGATTCACAATCTCATCATTCACTTGTTCTGTCCGTTTGCAATTCTTGCTTTTGTGCCGGCCCGTGTATTTTTTGCCACCCCGCCTTGTTCTACTACGTACTTTTTCTTTTTGTTTCCAAGGCGGAATCGTTGGACCGCGCGTAAAAAAACGTAGGTGGGTCCGAGTTAATCATACTGGTACTTGGCTCTTCACTTAGGTCACTTTCTATTGAGGAAAGAGAGATTGAGCTAGAGGATACACTCGGTTCTTTGGCTACATTATTGGGGACTTGGGTCGGCTTGTTGGTAATATCATCATACTTCCTAGCGAAAGTAAAAATCCGCCCTCTCTCATAATCCCCTTGATCTCATTGTATCTTCTGTAATTTTTTGTCCTTCAGATAGATTTGGTAATTAGCCAATTCTTTCTTTAGGATGACGTAATTCTTCTGTATGACATCAGTCATATTAGTCTCATTAATTTCCTTCTCCAAGGATAGTATGTCTTCCCTAATCTTTTTTACTTTGCGTTCGGAATTTCAAATTAAGATGTCCATCATTTTATAGGAGGCATTATACAATCCATCCTCCCATTCCCCCAGGTGGTCGGGGTCTAAATCCTCATAATCTGGAAAAATAAGAATACGGAGACCCCGCGGCATTCTCCTATTTTCCAGATATTTTTTGAGTGTCGCCCCGTCCCACCATTTGGCGAGTTCTTGCTTCTTCAGTCTTTCTAAACGCACAAATTTATTTTTTAAACCTTCAGTCCGTGGTGTTTTTGAGGCTGCCTGTGCAGCATTAATGTCCTGTTTACCAAATAAATCTCCCAATAGTTCCTCCTTGTTGTCATCGAAATCCATATCGTCACGTCGTTTAAGGCTTTTATATAGAATGTGCTGGTAAGCTCAAATTTGAATCTACCAACAAAGAAAGGGGTCAGAGCTTTAAAGATCCAGCACCAGACGTCACTACTTGTAAAGCCTATTAAATCTACACTGTACCTCGGTGCATTGGGTCTAGGATGTGACCCGCATACATCCCAAAAGGGTGGTTGCAAACCACCACTATCCAAGACTAACAATTGACCCTGCACCCGAGAAAGACACGTACTCTTATATATAGATATCCTAGTACATCATGTTTAAACAATAGAACAGAAGGTGCGTGGTCCGACACCGTGGGTGTCTCAGATAGTGGTCGCCAAAAAACCAAAGCAGCCAGGAGAAGTCAGGATATGTGTAGACATGAGGATCCCGAACACTGCCATCAAGAGGGAGAGACACCTGACACCCACCATAGATGACCTAATTGGGTAGCTCAGCGGAGCCAGCTGGTTCTCTAAACTTGACCTCAGAGCGGGGTATCACCAGCTGGTCCTGGATGAACAGTCTCGATATATAACAACTTTCTCCACTCATGTCGGACTGAGGCGCTATAAGCGTTTGAGTTTCGGAATTTCCAGCGCCGCGGAAGTGTTCCAGAACACGATCCAAGAACTCCTTGCAGACCTCCCAGGAGTTGTCAATGTAAGAGACGATATTCTGGTCCATGCCAAGTCTGTGAGTGAACACAATGCCCGGCTCCGACAGGTGCTCCGAAGAATTCAAGAGTCAGGACTAACCCTGCACAAAGAGAAGTGTGAGTTTCTGCAGACGAAACTGCAATTCTCTGGGTACATCTTCTCGGCGGAAGGAGTCGCTCCGGACCCGAGCAATGTCCGGGATATCAAAGAAGCTCCAGCTCCCACCAACATCACGGAAATGCGCAGTTTTCTGGGAATGGTGAATTACTGCGGGAGATTCATCAAGGACCTCTCCTCACTCACCATCCCTCTGAGAGAACTCACCAAGGCCTCTGTTCCCTGGTCGTGGGGTCCAGAGCAAGAGGTCGCTTTTCAAGCCACCAAAGATGCGCTCTCCAGTAGCACCACGTTGCGATACTTTGATCCCCACCAATACACCCAAGTGGCTGTTGACGCGGGTCCCCAAGGACTCGGAGCGGTGCTTCTCCAAAGATCAAAGGAGGAAGACGAGTGGTCTCCCGTAGCATTTGCTAGCCGATCATTGACTGAGACGGAGCAGAGATATTCTCAGATCGAAAAGGAGGCTATAGCCATTCACTGGGGATGCAGGCATTTCCACTTATATGTTTACAGCAAACCGTTTCTCGTCACGACTGACCACAAACCGTTGATCCCTCTGTTCAGGGGGACGGCTTTGAAACCTCCACTGCGCATCGAAAAGTGGATGTTGCAGTTGCAGGAGTATAACTGTAAGGTTGAATATCAGCCTGGGACAAGCAACCCCGCAGACTATCTGTCGCGCCATCCCAGAAAAGCCACCATCAGTGAAATGGAAGAGGCTGAGGAGACCGAAGAATACATCCGGTACATCACGGATAGATCGCGCCCGTTACCTCTCTCCCTGAATGAGATTTGCCAAGCTACGGCACAGGATGAATGTCTACAGAAAGTGGTGGAGGCGATACGTAACAACCAATGGCATCACCTACGAGGCCAGGGAGTCACGTTCACTCAAGACGCCCGAAGGATCCTTGACAGCCTGTATCTGGTAAGGCATGAGTTGAGTGTCGACCCCCATGGATGTCTACTCCGAGGACATAGGTTGGTCATCCCATCCACCCTCGTGGACCGTGTGGTAGGCCTTGCCCATGCTGGCCATCAGGGCATGGTGAGAACCAAGAGTTGAGGACCAAAGTGTGGTTTCCTTTGATGGATGAAAAGGTAGACGCCATGGTAAGATCATGTCAATGGTGCCAGACCACAAGTGAGCCGAATCCTCCGGCGCCTATTGTCACCGAACGAAGGCCGGAAGGTCCATGGATGAACGTCAGCATGGATTTCGGAAGCCTCCCTGATGGGAGACACTCAATGGTAGTCATTGACGACTACTCGAAGTACCCGGAAGTAGAAATCATCTTGTCTCTGAGTGCTAGTGAGGTTATCACGAACTGGAAAAAGTGTTGGCAACCCATGGGCTATTCCAGGAGATCAAGACGGACAATGGGCCCCCATTTCATGGGCAAGAGTTTGCACTATACTTGTCGTCCCAGGGAATATGTCACAGGAAGATCACTCCTAAATGGCCCCAAGCCAACGGTGAAGCTGAACGCTTCATGAGAACTCTGAATAAGGTGATTCGGATTGCTGTTGCCAACGGAGAATCTGTGGAACAGTCCATCTATTCTTTTCTCAGAGACTACCGCCAAACCCCGCATGTCACGACTGGAAGGGCCCCTGGACACCTGTCAATGGGGAGAGTTGTGAGAGATTCAATTCCACATCACCCACAGTGGATCCCAAGAGAAGTGGATGAGTCTGAGGTCCACCAAAAGAGGCAAAGGGCTCACGACCAAGTCAGTGCTCGCCGTCGTACAGAGCACTCCCAACTACAACTAGGAGACCTGGTGTTGGTCCAAGACAGGCACCCGGGAGCAAGTTCCGACTCAGTTTTGAGAAACATCCCTGGCGCATCACGCAGATCCGTGGGACCCAGATAACAGCCATGAAGGGTTTGGAACTGATAACCCACAACGTATCAGCATTCAGGAAGTTTCATGGTGCCCCGGAGCCTGAAGTGAGTCCGTCTCATGAGACCGGAGGGGAGTCCGACTGGGACAATGTGTCTGACGTAGAATGCTCTCCTGGCCGGGCTGAGATCGCCCATCCCGACTCCACTGGGCCGGGCCAAGATCGAAGTGTCGTAGAGGCCACTGCTGTCCCGGATCCAGGTGCTGACGGCAGAAGAGGTGGTCGTCGATATGGTTTGCGGGGCAATTCAGAGCCGTCCTGCAGGCTGAGGGACTTCCACTGCTAAAGGGACTGATCCAAGGTTTGGGGTCGTCAGTGACAGGTTTGAAGTGCCCCACTGATGTTTGGGTAATAAAGTGTATAATTGTTTTTTATTTTTGGGAGGAATGTTGTATCGCGAGATGATGCTGGGCGAGCCTATTTTCTGGGTTTACATGTCCCGGGTGTGTTCTGTGAACCCCGGTGACGTGCGTTGTTTGGTTTTGCCCACGCTGCGCGAGCGCGCATAATAAATTGGTGTACACGTGCGCGAACGGCGCCAGAGCCGCCCGCGCGACGACACAGAAACAAGTAACCCCGTGTGTCCTGCCTTTCATTCAGCGGCCTACACGCGCTCACGCAAGCGGCCCCGCCTCGCGGGCAATTATTACCGCGCACTCAGGTGACATCGAGTGCGGCGGTAGCAACACAACAAAGTCGTCTCTCTTGATATCTGCCGGGACCTCCAGGGTACACATTTGACACCCAGAAGTACCAAGAAAGTCTTTCTTCCTCTCTGGTTCGTTACAGCTAGGACAGGTAAACTAGATAATACTTATAGCTCCCGTTTAAAGCTCTATGAAACAGAAGTAACTAATGGAACATGCAGTGTATAAAAGCACAATTAATTCCTGACGCAAATGGTGATAAAGGCAATTAATTTTTTTACCCAGTGTCACGCATTTCACCAATCATTCCAGTAACCAGGGTAGGTTCTGTAGTATGAAGAGAGAGACTGCAAGTGGTCTCCTATTAATGGAACACAAATTGAGGCAGGCTTGGGAGACCTGGCGGCATCTGAACAGAACAGCACAGACAGATCCCAAATTGGAAAATGGCCACTACGCTGTCCAAATAAAAGCAGCCCACAGCTGATACCAGCTCAGTCATTGTCAGAATCGGGATGGCTGCCTTACCAATCAGACCATGGTAAAACCATCCCTGCCTGTAATGTTAAGGAAGTAAATACACGGCACAATGGGGACCAGTTTCAAATACAGCTTGCAATACGGTACCGGCCCTCGTAAAGGTCCGCTGAAGAGAATTATCGTAAGAGCGAATTACGGAGGACCAGGAATAAAGACCTCAACTGCGATTAAAGCAAGTGGGTAGCGAAATAAGGCAACGGTTTGGAGCATGTCTTCAGCGGGGCTGGTTCTGTGTTTAATAATTTAGTCAACAGATTAATCATTAAATGCACGTGTCCGACGATGACTGCCTGGAACGAAAACCCGTCCCACCCCTTAAAACCAACGCGAAAGTTTCGTCCACAGGAGACGGTCTACAGGCCACCTTAGCGCGTACGTCTTTAAAATAAAAACAAAACAAACTGCGACGGGCTTTCTTCGGGCTACGCCCACAGCCGAAGCTCCGCCTGCGCCTCGTGCTTCCGTTGCCAGCCGTTTCCTAGGAGATGAGTGGTCGCCGTGAGGAAGGCAGAGGGAAAACCGAGGTTTTGACACGGGAAGTGGGATCAGTAGAACCGGAGAGAGGACCCTACGATCCGAAAGACAGTCCGTCGAATCAGAGGGAACGTCTGAACGCCAGGGAGGAGAAGCAAAAGTGGAGAAGGTAGAATTAATTGGAAATTGAGAAATCCGCTTCAGAACAACTTCTCAACAATTTCAAACACTTTTGCCCACTTTTGCGCATTTTGATATAAGCCTGTGTATTTGCGTTAGCAGGAAATGGCGTTCTCTTGCTGTGTTTGCCGGAAGTAGCTCTCTTTTGCTTTGAATACTACCCATTGTGGCATTTGTGAACTTGAAATGGGTGACTAAAATTGAAAATATCTGCTACTTAATTAAAACCATACAAATGATGTAGCAAAAAATAATCCCACAATTAAAACCCTAACACAATTTATCGCTTCAATCATAAAGGCCCCTTTTTTTGTTAAAGAATCTAAAAATATGTTACTCCCAGGTGGAGTGGCATTAAGAATTTTGTTAAAGAATCTAAAAATATGTTACTTCCAGGTAGAGTGGCATTAAGAATCAATTTGTGGCACTTTTGTAACTGCAGTGCCCCTGTGTTTTACAAACCTGGCCACGTATTGCAAATCTTCCCCATTATACAATACAAAAAAGAGCGACAAGTGCAGAAATCAAAATGTAAAAGAAAGATTTTAACTGTTTCCTTTGCTTGCTGTTATATGTTGGGCAAGCGCAAACTATATATGATAAAGGTTCACTTTTGTAACCACATAGCCTCCATTCCATTGATGTTGCATAGTTTTTCCAGCACTGCCTATTGTCACTCAATTGTACTGTGTAGGAAAAGAGAATTGCAAACGTACGCTTCACAGACAGAAGGGTAGGGCGAATCAGATTTTAGCTTTAAATTCCCTTTTAAGACAACATAGTCAGCCGTGACGTTTTTCTGTGTGCAAAGTTTAGATACTCCTCTCCAAATGATATCAGGATTTTCTGGTCAGCAAGATGTTGCCTAAATATAGTTTTTGCAGGGTGGCATTGTAGTCCTCGAGGTGGCTTGCGTATTCTGATGTTAGTATGTCCATTCATGCTGTGTGATTACCCGATTACTTACTATTAATTTTCATTACTCGTCAAAGTCATTGCATCATGAGGGTGACTCTACCCTCTGGACAGAAGACAAAACACAGGAGAATTCTAGTAAGCACTACCCACCCTCCTGGGTACCATATAAGCTATGGGCTTACCCAGAATCCTCCTGACATTTACAAGCAATATCAAAGGCTTGGAGGGGGGTGGAAGGTGTAATGTCCTGCTGGACACGTTCTAGGTTCCGCCTGCTGTCAACCTACACTGCACACCCACCCGTTACAGGTCAGGTGACCCTGCTAATAAAGGGGGCCGGGCGCACGTGCCCTGGGCCAGTTACAGTACCATACTCCATGTGGCGTTGCAGTCATTTACTCAACTTGTGGGCCTAAGGCCCAATGCACTGCAATGGCGAAGAGGCGGGCCTGACCCCGTTTGCTTGCTGGAAGTGACTCCAATGTCCCTCATGGTAAAAGAGGAGCCAGAGTAAGCGGCACCCTCGTACACACTGCCTGCCCGTGGAAGAGGCGCGCGAAGGGCATGGTGCTGATGGCAAAAGCATACGGATCGTCAAGGTGAGGCATGCAGCGCTGCCCAACTACCAGTGAGATCTTCAGGAATAGACTGGTACGGAAATAAGAGGCCCATGGAGCTCTCTGCTAACACACACCGGCTGCACCTCTGCTCCGGGTGCGAAGGCCAACACCTACACGAGCCTCGCCACTGCGACAAGCCTGATGTGGTCACTGTCGCTAATAAGGAGTGCCACCACCACCCTCGCACTGAGCGGCAAAACAGTCAGCAGCCCGGCTCCCAGCATAAAGAGGAGCCGGCAGTGCCCCAGCGACCAAGCCCAAGCAGTGGCAGCAAGGAAAAGGTGAGCACCTACCTTCCGTTCAACAGCTCACCCTGCAAAAAGGGCCTCCATACCTGTCTCAGCTACGCCTGCTGGACTATACGGCCTGGAACGCCACAAAGACACATAGTGTTTCGGTGCGCTACACCGATGCTCCGCGAGGCCTGCCATGTTACGACAGGTGCCGGAGCTCGCGTACAGCGTTTCAGCACCACCTGGCGGCCCCCTTGCCTGCACTGCACCCAGCATCAACTTAAAATAATGAAGGTAGCAGCCGCGACGGAAAAAAAAACCCAGTTCAAAACAACAAGCAAGCAGCCTTACCACCCAGATAATAAATAACCCACAACACAGGTTCGCCCACCTGTTGAGTGCCGACTGTTGGTGCCTCATAGACTGACGGTCAGAGTATGGAGCCATTGCACGAGGCGCCAAGACAACAGGCCGAGAAAGCCACACCTGCATAGGTTACCGTCTCTGCGCCGGCATCTCTGGAGGCCCGCGGCATCAGGAAGGCTGCTGTAGCCTATAGAGGAAACTGAAGCACCACCTAGAGGCGGCTCTTCAAACCACACCCTGAATTGGCAGAGACTGTCGGGAAACGCTGATACTGGCCAGGAGATGACTGCGAGGCCCTCCGGTGGCCACTTGCCAACACTGTTGTAGTGGAGAAGCGCCTCATGCACACCAGCCAGCCTCCCCCCCCCTCCAATGAGTGAGGAGAGAGACATAGACTGACACCCCCAGCGTGGCCCATATACAAGCCTTCCCGCAGCCCCTGCTACGAATAAACCCTACAGCTCTCACACCAGCTTGCTGTGCAGGGAGATTGCCCAGCAAGTAGTGATGCGTTTTTTTCCAGCCGGTAAAGGTTTGCAGCGCCCCATCAACAGCCCAGGCAACCAAGACCGCACCAACGCTAAAGAGGGCCCAAGGCGGCATCAGCACAAAAGGAGGAATGGTGCTCTATGCGCACCTGAACAGCCGCAAGGATGGCAGCATAAGGGAAGCCTGCTGTGGCCTCCAGAAGGTCTGCAGTGTCACCTAGTGCCTGGTCTGGACACTGCATCCTGGTCATAGTAACTGGTGCGAAACGGCCAGTGCAAAGAATACGGAGTATCCCCACAACCTTCATACTGTGCTGCCAGAGAGCAAGCAGCTGCACCCACAACTAATTACCTCATTGACTCGTGGCGGAGGCCCCGACCGGGGTCAACATGGAAAATTACCCACACCAGTATTTGTGTGCCCCCCCCCCCCACTGGCACCGGCATACCCAGCGTCCAGGCAGCACTCAAGGAAGGCTGCCTCAACCACTGCAGTGCCACCTAGCTGTACATTATCGCACTGCACCTGGACAAAGTCCCACACAGGCACCTGCAGCCTGACAGCACTCGAGAGAGACCGTAAGCGGGACTCCACTGCGGGACACACACTGCCAGCAACTGCAGAATCAGAAGAAAGGCACATGCGAGCCATGCAGAGTCTCTGTCCCTAATTAGCAGGCACCAGGACAGTACCCCAATGATGCCTAAACAAGGGAAGAGAAACTAGCTGAGGAGCAGCACAAGTCCCATGTTTGCTGCCCATCAGTTGCAGTTAGAAGGGGGGAGAGACCGATACCCGCGCAAGAAGCCACAAGACGCTCACAGCTGCCCCGACACATCCAGTGCTAGGCGCAGAGCACCCAAGGACACTGCCAAGAAGCCCAGAGCTGCCGCCCAGAGGTGCCCCAGCCAAGAGAAGCCTCAAGTGCCAAGCAAGGTCCAGTGAAGGCGATCGGACCGAAAAGCAGCCAAGCCCATGAAGGTGCAAGGGGAACGTGCGCTGAGCGCACAACCCTTAGTGATTGTTTGACGCCACCTTAAGTGAGGAAACTGCGGCACTCGCCCTCAGTGGTGAGCGGGCATGCCAAGCGCCCAGGAGAGGGGACCTCTCCACAGAGAAGAAGCAATGCTGAAGGCAGCAGGGAGATCCTCTACATCTCCACCGCACCAGCGAAGCTCCACAGTGGGCCAAAAGACAGCACAGTGTCCTCCCTCACACTGCCTCAAGACGGATTCGCCGGCTGCCCAAGACAGGCAAGAGGAGAGTCGCACACGCCACGTGGTCAGCTGCCACTGCAACATGTGCTCAGGCGACATGTGGCCAGACGCCACATTCGTACAGCAAGGAAAGAGTACATCACACGAAGTGACCGTCCCCGCCAAGCATGGCTGCATGGAAGCAGGGTTTTATAACGCAAGGGGGTGAACCCAGACAAATCACTAGGACCTGGGTATAGTACGGTACCAAGAATAGATGGCCCTAGTGGACATAGTATATTAAGACAAACATTTTAACATCACCTGTAGAAGTAATCCAAAAACAATTTAAAGATAAATTCAGTACATTTATTCACATGGAACACAGATTCTCATGTCCACCGAGAATCTAACAAAAGTACATATTCACAAAATTCAAAAACAGTGCCCCACTGGAAAAGGAAGGGTAAGTGTAGCGTAGTGGGAAAGTGAAGGTAAGTGGGAGAGGGAGGGCAGTGAGCAACATATACATACAAATCATACAGAGTGCCAATCCGGCCTGAGGTACACGGCCAAACTATTTACATAACCATAGTGTAGGACACATGAAAGACCTATCACTGTTGTCCACAATGGTGAATGCAGTGCAAAAAAATGTCTATGTTTCGACCCTGGGGGAAATTGTAGATAGTTGGAGATCTTACAGAAGGGTCTTCATCAGGACCAACTGTGGGACACCTGGGGATAGTTAAGGGACCTCCATTAGGTACAGGTGATGTAAAAAAATAGGAATTAATCACTGTTAGTGTTTGTAGGTAAGGAAAATCACCCTGAGACCACCAGGGGTATATGGTGGTAAGTAGATAGGAGATGGGCCCTCAGGCTCCGATGTCAGGAAAAGACGTTGAGTAGTGGCTGAAAAAACATATAAGTACCAATCAGCACACTTTCCATGTGTGGCTACATAAAGTCAAAAAATGGACTGAATATCAAAGGTCCCCAGACACTGTGAATATTCACTTACTTTTTGAAACCGTATAATTAATTCTCCTAGGCTTGAACAAATCTAAATCCCAAGTTTCTAAAAACAAAATAAGAGACAACGTGTTGTTAGTCTCCACCACCTGAAAGCAAAATGCCTAAAGGTTGAAGAAATTAAATGCGTCTGTTTGGGCACAGCGTGGGGCACATACCTGAAAGGAGCAGCTCACATCCGTCTCGCTGTGATGAAGGCGGAGCACTGAGCCACAATTGCTTAAGTACTGGCTCTGCTACGTGCACGTGTTACGCTTCAGTGAGCAGCAGCAGAGTGCTGCTCACCGGGAGCCAACGCGTCAAAGATTTCCTTAAAGCCGATGGCTGCTGGGCAGAACAGCTGAGCCTGGATGTTTACACAAGGATTCCTCAAGTTATGAGTGAAATTCCTGGTAACAAGAGCCTACCGAAAATGGGGCTACGTTTTTACATGCCATTCGGTGTGAACGCGTACATGGGCTAAATAAAGATGGACACCCTTCTGCTTGATAATACGTTCTGTTTGGTGATTGTCGATGATTTCTACAGAAATTCAAACCGGTACAAACGTGAGCAGCTGCTAATGACGGGACAATTCTTACGTGAATATAGTCATATGGTGTATTCCATTCAAACTCCTACATTGGCTAAACAGAATAAAGATGACTCATGCTTATAAAATGCTGTGTGATTGGAGGTTGTCATCGGTTTGTAGAGAAATTCAAAGCTGTAATATGTGAGCAGCTGCCTAAGATGGAACAATCCTTGTGTGAATATGATCATACCTCAATGTGAGGTCAAAACATTACCTAATAAGAGACGCATACATAGGCTAAACAGAATAAAGATAAACACACTCATGCTTATAAAATACTGTGTGTTTCAAAGTTGTCACCACTTTGCAGAGAAATTCAAAACGGTAATATGTCAATGAAGGAACAATCCTTGTGTGAATACGGTCATACATCAATATAAGGTCAAAACATCACTTAATAAGAGACCCAATTAAGACACATCTCCTATACATGTTGAGTTAACACATAACTCCCTGTATTGAGCCAAAGGCCCAGATGCCGTACATTTATATTCTGGGGAGACATGATGCTTAAATGAACAATGTTGAATCCTAAATACATGGAACCCCTATGGCATCTTTATCTATAGCGAGACATATATACTACGTGTATATGTTTCTATGCAACCTGATACAATGTGGATGCATCCATCTATAGGGAGATCTATATACTACGTGTATATGTTTCTATGCAACCTGACACAAAGTGGATGCATCTCACTATTCATTCTCTTACTAGACATGCTAGCTGGGCACTGCTTGCGTCCAGCTCATTAAGCCCATGTCGGATAGTGTCAAAAGTGTGCATCCATTTGCCTTCTCTCGTGTTCAGGACCTGCTGGATGTCGCCACCCCTGATGCCAGGCTGATCTTCTCAAGGACAACCCACCTAATACTGTCTGGTGAGTGATTGGCTGCCTGGAAGCAGGAGCAGGCGCCACAACGGTGCAGGCTTGAGGCGCAAGCACGATGCCCTCGAGCAAAGAGGTAACCTGCCATCCTGGCAGAGGAGCACTGCGAAAACCCCTGAGGAGGGGAAGGGGCCTGCAAGAGGGCCTCAAGGAGAAGAATCACGTCCTACCAACAGGACAGACCTGCGACAGGTCAGCAGCAAAGTAAAGACCGTCCCAAGAACCGGACCTGACCAGCGAAATGTCCATGAGGCGCAAACATGAGACATGTGGCAGGGTGCCACATCCACGCGAGGAACCTGGTCGGAAGGAGGAGAAGACCGTGGCAGGACTCCACTCCACCAAGGAGGAAAGGAGAGTGGCACAACGCCACAGGGCAAACAACCACCTCAGGCGCGCAAGATTGAAAAGGAGAAGAGCGACAGGACAGAGGACTAATGCCAGCACAAGAGAAGGTGTTCATCAGCACAATATTCAACAAATGGAGAGAAAGGGTTATATTTCATAGGGAACACTCCCAGTCCCATTGAGATAAGTACAATAAACAAATGAAGGAGTATACCCCGAGGAGAAAAGAAATCAACGGGATACGTGAAGGAGGAAAAAAAGGAAAAATTAATCCTTTTTAAGAAGACCCCTCACTCACCAACCTAGTTGGTGACATGCTTCATCATTGGGGTCCCACCCGAGTAGCCGAATGCCACCCGGGTGTGCTTCAACGCCTGATTACAGCGGAGCAGGTTTTTTGCGCAACGATAGTGCAAGTGAGTGAGAAAGTGAGTTAAAAATGTCTTTATTGTACTCCCTAAAGTTTAATATGGAGCAATAAGACAAGATTAAAAACAAGGTGTGATACCTGAACAGGTTAAATCGACCCAAGGTACCTATAAAAAGTGGTGGTCTACATGTTTCAACCTTTCTAGGATATTATTAGGTTTTCTTCAGGACCTATGCAAGGACCCGAGCGGTATGCACACGCTAAGGTGCACCCGTCCCTGGGTCACACATGAACCATGCCGTGTACTTACGGTATGACAACCGTTCAGCCTTCTGTGAAAGGTAAAAAATCTGGAAGACAAATAAACAATCACACACAGATCTAGTTATTACTGTGTAATGGCCAGTTCATTCCTCTCGTTCGTATCTACATTGTGAAGCTTATAACGTGGTAAGTATAATTTTACACGCACACCATGCACGTCGTGCAATTTGTGCGCTGTGAGTTCACATAACAGTGGTTTTTTGGGAAACGAACCGGAGTACAAATCCACCCATATTCGTAGTGTCATACAAACAATAAGTATTTTCCCAAGTGGGTGTCACAACGCTCACCTGAAAGTGAGCATACTCTGCGGTGGAGCTATTAAAATACACATGTGCACAACTCGTACTGCTGTACTTGTGCCAATGTGAACAGACTAACAGACATGTAGGAGGAAAAACAAGAATCAAGCTTACTAGAGACTAACTTCCGTCTCGCCCCATGGAAACCGTGGGGGGGGGCTGGTTGTAGTCACACACCGTTGGCGTAAAACATAAAGCAACATTGCGGTTTGAGTCACATACCTTATCTCACAGGTTATGGTCAAGCGGAGCCCACCCGCGTTTGGTTAATACTCACGTCATCAAACCATACCGCCCACCTTCCTACCTAGGGAGACACCCTGCACGGAGACCCGAGGATCCCGCAGTGCATACCCTGGTGGTTTTTAAGCCGGAATGAAATCCGTGCACTTCCTGGAACGTGATGCGTGACGGTGTCACGTGGTCACGTGATGACGTCAAGGGGGCGTGGCCATGAGTGGGTCAATTTCGCCGTACCGCGCGGAGGAAACAGCTTGAAACCTCCCGTGCAGTGTTAGCATCAAAACTTCAGAAATGAAAAAGATTATTAGAATAGGTGTACCGTTATATACCGATCTGATACAGTGTTTCTTGGAGAATTGTCAGAGACGTGTCAGTCTCATTTGTACCTTCTATTGGGAGTGAACGGGCTCAGGTTGGAGTCTCCCTACAAGTAAGATTTGAAAAAAACTTATTCTGGCAAATCATTAGTGACATAACAGTGCATGGAAGTTTCTTGAACACAGAGGGGAGCAATATTGACATTTTACCTCTGCTTTAAAGAATTCCACGGGATACTGTCATTTAACCCATTTTTATGTGTAGACAATCTATAAACCCAGCGTTGTTCTTTAGGTCTCGCCTAGGCAGCGCGCATGCGCTGCTCTAGGAGGGCCTTTAGCCATCGGTCTTCACTTTTCAAGCACTGCACTCGTGCTTGTGGCAACATCCACCTTGCGGGAGCGAGCAGCGGCGCGCCACAAGCACGAGTGCAGTGCTTGAAAAGTGAAGGCTGCGCGCGCACGCTGCTTGTCGCTTTAACTTTCGCGGCCGCGGGGCCGCGCTTGTTTTCCATTGAGAAGTTGATGTTTAACACAGACTGAATTCGGTGACTTCGACGATCCCTTAATCCGGACAGCAGGTGTCACTATAGGATCTCAAATCTGAGCTTCGTTGTCTGCTGTGACATCCAGTCAGCAAGAGAGGACAGCGTTGCTTTCCCTTTCACAAGTACAGAAGACAATCATGATGAGCACCTCTCACGGTTTGCTTTTATCAATGAGAAAAGCTTCCACAGTGTCACAAATGCTATATTCTGAAAAGATTTAACCACAGTCATTTATTGGTATTTCTGTCATAGGGAAGAGCATGGAGAATCAAATAGCTCGTCCGTCAAGGAGGTGATCTCCCTGGTCGATCCGGCTGGAAAAGCGAGCCCAGCGGTTACCTTACCAAACAAAGTGCTCGCCAATGTCTGCGCTCATTTTTTATTTATGGGGTTTGATAATCGCCGCGCTTGTTCCGACTATTTGGAATCACTCAAACAGATTGACAAAGAAACACTGCCACCCTGTGTTCTTCACGAGAAACTACTGAGCATCGCCGGTTATACTAAAATATCCCAAAATGTGCCAAGTGCAGTCGTGCTCTGACACAAGGGCGTGGAGCCGATGCCCGCTGGTTAGGCCCTCAGAGCGCGGCATTCTGGATAAGACTGCTCGGACTGACAGAGCGAATGAGAATGCACTTTAAGGAGACTGCTGTGACTGAAAAACAATTCACGAGTGCGCTTTAAGCACCGCTTTCAAGGTTCTGTCACAATACAATTCACTGCACATTTTTATGTAACTCGTCTGTAAAACAAATTATACTTAAAGTGCTCTTAGCGCCCAGCATTTATGAGGGATTTACAAACCAGAATCTGAGAGAAAGGTTTGAATACGGTAAGTGCTCGAACTACAAATGATAATCATGTTGGAGGTATTCTCGCCACTCCATAGACAGGCTACGAGTTCACTTAGTCAAGTGCTTCGAAGCCTCGAGAGACCCCTCGAAGCCCCCAGTCTCTAGAGACCTGCTTTTGTTTCTTCCTCTCCAGTTTTTAGACCAGGGCGTCTCCCAGCCTTCACGATAAATGAGAGCTGCCCGCGGCCTGGCGGCGTCTGAATGCTGCCTGGCCTCGTCTCTCCTTTCACAGCCTGGTGAACGGCCTGCCCCTCTGGACCGGGGCATGAGAGGTGCCTGCTTCAGGGTGGCAGCGGACGGGGGAGAATCGCTGTGTTTGGGGTGCCGTCCACACACACAGCTGCATGCTACTCGAGTGGCCGCGGTAACCGCAGCTCCGAAGCTTTTTAAGGCTGTGCAGATCGCCACCTCCCCCTAGCAGCTGATTCTGTGTCTCCAGCAGTGCTCAGTGTCCACTGATCCCAGAAGCTGGGGGTCCCCGCAGCGCCCACTGCTGTCCCTTTCTCCTCACCGCTGCCTTCGGTGATACACTGTGTAAGTGAGTGACTCGGTTCCCAGTATGGCCTCCTGCGCTATTGAACGGCGGCTTCCTCTGTGCCACCAGATACCCCTCTGCCGATGTTCTTGAAAGGGATCCCTCGCAGCGCACAGCGTGTATTGCTCTCACTCCGTGCACATCTTTATGTAAAGGTGAGAGCCTCAGGCTCCCGGTTCTCCACGCCCCACCATCCTACCTTTAAAAAGGTGCACCAGGGGCCTGGTGTACACCCACCATGTGCAGGAATCTGTGCATGCAGACCGATGGGTGTGTGCCTTCCCCCGCCAGCAGACCAACAAGGATCATCATGCACATGGGTAAACTGACGGCACCATGTGCACAGATAAACTGTCTCATGTGGAGCCTGACAGCAAATGGAACAGAATTCAGCATAACCGAGCAGGGCACGTTAGAAAGCGGCAGCGGACACAACAAGGGCTGAAAGAGCAGAGTAGCTGGTGCCGAGCCGAAAGTGCTTTAAAGAAGCACGGGGCAAGGCACGTCCAGGCGGCACTGGGTGTTTTGTATTAAGCGCGCACCTCATGTGTGCACTTTTCAGGAGTACAAGGAGTGTACACGGATGAAGCATGCGTTGGATGTACCGACTAACGGCCATGGCCATTGGTAGGAGGGCCTAGGAATTCCATGCTGCTCGTGACTGAGAATAGGATCGGCTGCCATATAATGGAACATTAAGAAGGTACAGAGACCCAGCTGTGTTTTTAACTCTGGGCCAATAAAACCATTACATCCAGCAAGAAGCAAAACCACTGGTTACTCTTCTCGACCAGCCCACTTCCCTTCCTGTTGCAGTCCATATTACCTTAGATTTCTAGCTCTGTCTCTCTCTCTCTCTCTCTCTAGGCCCCACACCACTCCTGCGCCCCCTGAATATGGATATGCCCTTGAGATCACCTCCCCTCAGGCTCCACAGTGCAGCCATGAAGCAGGTGCTCCAAGCTTCTCTCCAATCCCGCTGCAGAGGTTGGGCCAATTAAACGAGCATGGCTCCCCCTTTGCCTTCCGGACGGCAGCTTCCCTTAAAGCCATCCCCGGAGCCACGACATTAGTCCGATGGCCGGCCACCCCCGCTGCCTTTGGGTCACCACGGAACGTGAAGGAGTGCACAAGCCAGAACCCTTTCCACTTCAGCTGTAAAGACTGATCGGCTGTGACAGCCGAGACGACACCAATCTGTTCTTTCATGGGAAAGAACTGTTAATGTGTTCATTCGTTGGAACCTAGGATTGCCACAGCTAAATGAACTCGTTTTTTCACGTAACAGACCGCGTTAGAAAGAACTACTGACATGCAGTACAAATGTAACAAACAGCCAGAACACGTCCCAAAGGCGAGACCTATTGGCTATGCTAATGCCCTGCAACAAACATACAGCATCTGCAGATAAGTCTATCTCACTGCATCACTGCAGAAAATATAGAGCATCCCTGAATATGTCTTTCACTCTGCAGTACTCTGAGAAATTAAGAGCATCTCCAGGCGTGTCTCTCACACTGAATCGGTCCAGAGCGTGAAACACTGCTGACCACACAATTTTGTTAGGCTAGAAAAACGGCCAAGGATAGGGACACTGTCATATCCTTGGTCCAATCCTCGCTTGCCAACAGCAGTAGAAAATAAAATAAAAAAGAAAGAAAGAAATCAGGCGTCCTCAATTTTCCTCAATTTCTAACCTATTCTTCTTCTTCTATGTATGCGACTTGGCAGAGTTTCTTATGCAGCATCAAGTAAACTCTCAGAGGTACATATACAATGTGACAACAGACTAACAAGTTCCTGACATCTTGTATCATGCAATATAAATAGTGCACCTCCAGATATGTCTAAAATATAAAGAGCACCGCAGACATGTCTGTCTCTCTGCATCATCCCCTAAATATAACACTGTGTCAGTAACTGTGATAAATAAGAGTACCTCTGGGCATGTCTATCACTCTGCATCACTATGTCTTTTCACACTCCATCAATATGTTTTATCACACTGCATCACTATGTCTTGTCCAGGGCCACTGGAATTATGAGATTGTGTGGCCGCTGCGATTTTTGCATCATTATAGAGTTTCCGCATTTGCCGCATAATCTGCAGATTTTAACCCCAAAAAAATGTTTCTAGCTCAAACAGTTCAAAGATACTAAAAATGCGACGGCACGTGTTGCTGCACAGTGGAAGGACCTTTGCAAACTTGGACAGATTAAATATTGCTGTATTTGGGTGTTTAATTGGTACTAACGTAATGCAACCAATGCCCAGAGAGTGTTACCAAGTTTAACAAGCATTGGCATGGCCAATAGGTCTCGCCTTTGGGACCTTATAAGTATTTAGTTATGCAGCACAATATCATTGGTGCAACAACATCAACTGTTGCATTGGTAAACACTTATAAGGTCCCAAAGGCGAGACCTATTGGCTATGCCAATGCTTGTTTTCAGATAGACGCTGTTGAGTATGTTCTTTGGTTTTTACTAGTTCTATTATTGTCCATCTCATGTCATTTGTAGTGTGGTTTGCCTGGAGGAAATGCTCAGTGAGTTTAGTTGTCACTTTTTTCACCTGATTGTGCTGCGATGTTCACATATCCTTTGTTTTACTTTCCTTCCAGTCATACCTACATATTGTAGGCCGCATGGGTATGTTATGAGATAGACAACGTTCATGCTGTTGCAATTAGTGTGTGCCCTTTGTGTCCAAACCTTTCCAGGTTCCAGGTTTAGTGTTTTGGTTGCAGTTGTTAGATGGCACGCACTGCAATTTCCACAGGGATAGTGGCCCATGATATTTGGTAGGCCCCATGCGTTCAGTACAGTGGTTATGTTATCTTGTTCCCTTATTCTGGGGCGGGTGTTTACAAGTGTGTCTTTTAGACTCCTCGCCCTCTTGAAGGAGAATAGAGGTTTTTCCCAATGTAGACTCCCTGTCTGGAGAATTCCCCAGTGTTTGTTGATAGAACGTGTCACCTGGTTGCAGACCGTGCTATATGTAGTAACGCATGTTAGTGGTATGTCTTTCACTGTGGTTGGTTTTTCTTCTAGAAGGGCTTCCCGAGGTTGGTTCCTTGCACATTTCTGGCAAGTGTCCAGTATTCTTTTTGAGTATCCCCTCTCAGATAACTTCATAGAAAGATCGGCAGCTTGGGCTCGATAGTCTGAGGTTTTGCTCCAGTTACGCCTCAATCTGAGGTACTGTCCATAGGGGAGATTCTCCCTCAGTGCCCTAGGATGAAAACTCTCAAACCTAAGGAGATTGTTCTTGGCAGTTGGTTTGTGGTGTGTTCTTGTCTCCAGCCTGCCATCTTCCTTATTGAATATGATGTCTAAGAACACCATGGTGTTGGGGTCCATTGAGTGGGTAAACCTTAGGTTTCTGTCACAAGTATTAATCCATGTGATGAATTCCATTAGGATGTTACTCGGTCCTTGCCAAATGGCAAGGACATCATCAATGTATCTCTTCCAAAACACAATGTGTGAAGAGAAAGGGTTGGCGTCGCCTATTATGTACTTCTTTTCAAAATCGAAGACGTAAAGCCCTGCCACACTGGGGGCGAAGGTGCTTCCCATGGAAGTCCCCCTGGTTTGGAGGTACAGATTTCCCTCAAATTCAAAGTAGTTCCTTTTTAGGGCTAAAGAGGCGCACTCCAGAATGAAATGTTTGGGTGTTTTATACGTCCAATCTGTTTCGTTTAGAGCTTTTCTTAGAACTTCCAAAGTGTCATCCTGTGAAAGACTGGTATAAAGGCTCTCGATGTCAAAGCTAACCAGAATCGTTGTCTCATCCACAGTAATATCCCTTAGGAGATTGAGTACACTCTTGGTGTCTTGTAAGTAGGTTTCGGTGTTCTGTACCAGGGTTTTCAGAAAAAAATCACAAAATCGTGATAGGGGTTCAAGAAGAGACCCGATTCCAGACACGATTGGTCTGCCAGGTGGAGGAATTCTGTTTTTGTACATTTTGGGCAGTGTATAGAAATAAGGGACTTTTTCCTCACAAGTCGTGAGAAAGTCTGCTTCCTGTTTTGATATATACCCGCTAACCTCCGCGGAGTCCACCAGGGATTTTATTTCTTGTTTCAATTCCTGTGTGGGATTGGTTGTCAAGGGGACGTAATTTCTCCTATCAGTTAGTAGATGATGGCATTCTGTTTGGTAGGCTACCTTGTCCTGCACTACCACTCCTCCCCCTTTATCTGCCTGTTTTATGACAATTCTGTCACAACTCCTCAGATTTTCCAGAGCCAGATTCTCTTCTTTGCTCATATTGAAGAATGGTTGTTTTGCCTCCATTTTCTCAATGTCGTTCTAGACGGCTTGCTCAAATGTTATCACCTCCACAGGAATTGTGTGGGGTGGTGGTATAAATGTGGATTTCAAGCGCAAGCCCGTCTCACATTGGTCCGGGGTGTTAGCCCTATTGCCTTGTTTTTCAAAAAAAGCTTTTAGCTTTAGCTTCTGAAAGAAACCGGCAAGTTCACAATGGAGACTGAATTTATCCAGTCTAGTCGTTGGGACACAACCTAGCCCTTTGTTTAGGACCTTTTATTCTGTTGTAGTGAGGGGTCTGGAAGACAGATTGGTGACTAAGCCCTGCTGTTGCTTGTCCCCGCCTGTGGGTCTCGTGTTTTGCTCCTCGTGTAGCTCCCCACTGGGTCCTCCTCCTCCCAGTGTACCTGGTTCTGTCCCTTTCTTCTGCCTCTTCCCCTTCTGCCCCTGTCTAAAAAAGTGGGCCTATATGTGTTCTGTGGGAATAGAGGTTGTGGAAATGGTGGTTGCCATCCATACATGGGGTACTGCTGGTGTGGGTTGTAGGGGCCTGGAAACCCACCCATCATTGGGGCGTTGAAATTGGGCCACGTGTTTTGGGCTCTGTTTTTCCCTCTCTGTCTGAATCTCCCGCTACCTGTGCTGGAGCCACTGCTGACCGAGGAGTCATCACCTGAAAGATCTGAATTCCTGTTCGTCTTAGCAGGGGGTGTGAAATCTGGGTCAGAGTAGGGATATGTTTTTACATAAGAGAAACGTTTGAGGTCTTTCTGAAATTTTGGAAGACACGTTATAAGCTTCACAATGTAGATACGAACGAGAGGAATGAACTGGCCATTACACAGTAATAACTAGATCTGTGTGTGATTGTTTATTTGTCTTACAGATTTTTTACCTTTCACAGAAGGCTGAAAGGTTGTCATACCATAAGTACACGGCATGGTTCATGTGTGACCCAGGGACGGGTGCACCTTAGCGTGTGCATACCGCTCGGGTCCTTGCATAGGTCCTGAAGAAAACCTAATAATAGCCTAGAAAGGTTGAAACATGTAGACCACCACTTTTTACAGATACCGTGGGTCAATTTAACCTGTTCAGGTATCACACCTTGTTTTTAATCTTGTCTTATTGCTCCATATTAAACTTTAGGGAGTACAATGAAGACATTTTTAACTCACTTTCTCACTCACTTGTACTATCGTTGCGCAAAAAACCTGCTCCGCTGTAATCAGGCGTTGAAGCACACCCGGGTGGCATTCGGCTACTCGGGTGGGGCCCCAATGATGAAGCATGTCACCAACTAGGTTGGTGAGTGAGGGGTCTTCTTAAAAAGGAATAATTTTTCCTTTTTTTCCTCCTTCACGTATCCCGTTAATTTCTTTTCTCCTCTGGGTATACTCCTTCATTTGTTTATTGTACTTATCTCAAGGGGACTGGGAGTGTTCCCTATGAAATATAACCCTTTCTCTCTATTTGTTGAATATAGTCTAGGCAGTGCACAGCTGTGAGAGTTGATCTTTTCGGAGCTTTTTTTGATTGACAGACATGGGGGAGAACCAAGGTCTATCCTTTACGAACGAGGAGGTCGATGCCATTTTGGCAGTACCTTCCCTCTTTGCTGATGCCAGCATAGCACAAACAATATCACAAACCACAGATTGGGACAAACTAACAGAAATGAAAAAGAATAGGATTAGGACAATATTACATGGCACTATACTAACTGAGTACCTTAGGAACAACACTGCACCTAAGGGCTTACTTGTCACAAACGCACCACGCATCTTTCTCGAAGATCCTGTGTTTAGAAGAGATTGGGCCAGATCGCGTGGCATTGCACCCGCGACTGGATGGTACTAATAATAAAGACAGCTGTGAGATTATCCGAAGCTATGCTGATAGAGATACAACTCACAGAAAATCATATTAAGACAACCATCACAGGATATAAAAGGAAACTGGATGAGTTGAACTAAGAAATTAACGAATATAAGGATAACTTAACCCAACAGAAGGTCCAAAAATTTCAGAAAGACCTCAAACGTTTCTCTTATGTAAAAACATATCCCTACTCTGACCCAGATTTCACACCCCCTGCTAAGACGGACAGGAATTCAGATCTTTCAGGTGATGACTCCTCGGTCAGCAGTGGCTCCAGCACAGGTAGCGGGAGATTCAGACAGAGGGGGAAAAACAGAGGCCAAAACACGTGGCCCAATTTCAACGCCCCAATGATGGGCGGGTTTCCAGGCCCCTACAACCCACACCAGCAGTACCCCATGTATGGATGGCAACCACCATTTCCACAACCTCTATTCCCACAGAACACATATAGACTCACTTTTTTAGACGGGGGCAGAAGGGAAAGAGGCAGAAGAAAGGGACAGAACCAGGTACACTGGGAGGAGGAGGACCCAGTGGGGAGCTACACGAGGAGCAAAACACGAGACCCACAGGCGGGGACAAGCAACAGCAGGGCTTAGTCACCAATCTGTCTTCCAGACCCCTCACTACAACAGAAGAAAAGGTCCTAAACAAAGGGCTAGGTTTTGTCCCAACGACTAGACTGGATAAATTCAGTCTCCATTGTGAACTTGCCGGTTTCTTTCGGAAGCTAAAGCTAAAAGCTTTTTTTGAAAACCAAGGCGATAGGGCTAACACCCCGGACCAATGTGAGACGTGCTTGCGCTTGAAATCCACATTTATACCACCACCCCACACAATTCCTGTGGAGGTGATAACATTTGAGCAAGCCGTCTATAACGACATTGAGAAAATGGAGGCAAAACAACCGTTCTTCAATATGAGCAAGGAAGTGAATTTGGCTCTGGAAAATCTGAGGAGTTGTGACAGAATTGTCATAAAACAGGCAGATAAAGGGGGAGGAGTGGTAGTGCAGGACAAGGTAGCCTACCAAACAGAATGCCATCGTCTACTAACTGATAGGAGCAATTACGTCCCCTTGACAACCAATCCCACACAGGAATTGAAACAAGAAATAAAATCCCTGGTGGACTCCGCGGAGGCCAGCGGTTATATATCAAAACAAGAAGCAGACTTTCTCACGACTTGTGAGGAAAAAGTCCCTTATTTCTATACACTGCCCAAAATGCACAAAAACAGAATTCCTCCACCTGGCAGACCAATCGTGTCTGGAATCGGGTCTCTTCTTGAACCCCTATCACGATTTTGTGATTTTTTTTTTTTCTGAAAACCCTGGTACAGACACCGAAACCTACTTACAAGACACCAAGAGTGTACTCAATCTCCTAAGGGACATTACTGTGGATGAGACAACGATTCTGGTAAGCTTTGACATCGAGAGCCTTTATACCAGTCTTCCACAGGATGACACTTTGGAAGTTCTAAGAAAAGCTCTAAACGAGACAGATTGGACGTATAAAACACCCAAACATTTCATTCTGGAGTGCGCCTCTTTAGCCCTAAAAGGGAACTACTTTGAATTTGAGGGAAATCTGTACCTCCAAACCGGGGGGACTTCCATGGGAAGCACCTTCGCCCCCAGTGTGGCAGGGCTTTACGTCTTCGATTTTGAAAAGAAGTACATAATAGGCGACGCCAACCCTTTCTCTTTACACATTGTGTTTTGGAAGAGATACATTGATGATGTCCTTGCCATTTGGCAAGGACCGAGTAATATCCTAATGGAATTCATCACATGGATTAATACTTGTGACAGAAACCTGAGGTTTACCCACTCAATGGACCCCAACACCATGGTGTTCTTAGACATCATAATCACTAAGGAAGATTGCTGGCTGGAGACGAGAACACACCACAAACCAACCGCCAAGAACAATCTCCTTAGGTTTGAGAGTTTTCATCCTAGGGCACTGAGGGAGAATCTTCCCCTATGGACAGTACCTCAGATTGAGGCGTAACTGTAGCAAAACATCCGACTATCGAGCCCAAGCAGCCGATCTTTCTATGAAGTTATCTGAGAGGGGATACCCAAAAAGAATACTGGACACTTGCCAGAAACGTGCAAGGAACCAACCTCGGGAAACCCTTCTAGAAGAAAAACTAACCACAGTGAAAGACATACCACTAACATGCGTTACTACATATAGTACGGTCTCCAACCAGGTGACACGTTCTATCAACAAACACTGGGGAATTCTCCAGACAGGGAATCTACATTGGGAAAAACCTCTATTCTCCTTCAAGAGGACACACTTGTAACCACCCGCCCCAGAATAAGGGAACAAGATAACATAACCACTGTACTGACCGCATGGGGCCTACCAAATATCATGGGCCACTATCCCTGTGGAAATTGTAGTGTGTGCCATCTAACAACTGCAACCAAAACACTAAACCTGGAACCTGGAATGGTTTGGACACAAAGGGCACACACTAATTGCAACAGCATGAACGTTGTCTATCTCATAACATGCGGCCTACAATATGTAGGTATGACAGGAAGGAAAGTAAAAAAAAGGATATGTGAGCATCGCAGCACAATCAGGTGAAAAAAGTGACAACTAAACTCACTGAGCATTTCCTCCAGGCAAACCACACTACAAATGGCATGAGATGGACAATAATAGAACTAGTAAAAACCAGAGAACATACTCAACAGCGTCTATTTGACAAAGAACAACGCTGGGTTTATAGATTGTCGACACATAAAAATGGGTGAAATGACAGTATCTCGTGGAATTCTTTAAAGCAGAGGTAAAATGTCAATATTGCTCCCCTCTGTGTTCAAGAAACTTCCATGCACTGTTATGTCACTAATGATTTGCCAGAATAAGTTTTTTTCAAATCTTACTTGTAGGGAGACTCCAAACTGATCCCGTTCACTCCCAATACAAGGTACAAATGAGACTGACACGTCTGTGACAATTCTCCAAGAAACACTGTATCAGATCAGTACATAACGGTACACCTATTCTAATAATCTTTTTCATTTCTGAAGTTTTGATGCTAACACTGCACGGGAGGTTTCAAGCTGTTTCCTCCGCGCGGTACGGCGAAATTGACCCACTCATGGCCATGCCCCCTTGACGTCATCACGCGACCACGTGACACCGTCACGCGTCAGGTTCCAGGAAGTGCACGGATTTCAATCCGGCTTAAAAACCACCGGGGTATGCACTGCGGGATCCTCGGGTCTCCGTGCAGGGTGTCTCCCTAGGTAGGAAGGCGGGGGGTATGGTTTGATGACGTGAGTATTAACCAAACGCGGGTGGGCTCCGCTTGACCATAAGCTGTGAGATAAGGTATGTGACTCAAATCGCAATGTTGCTTTATGTTTTACGCCAACAGTGTGTGACTACAACCAGCCCCCCCCCACGGTTTCCATGGGGCGAGACGGAAGTTAGTCTCTAGTAAGCTTGATTCTTGTTTTTCCTCCTACATGTCTGTTAGTCTGTTCACATTGGCACAATGGTACATTGGTACGAGTTGTGCACATGTGTATTTTAATAGCTCCACCGCAGAGTATGCTCACTTTCAGGTGAGCGTTGTGACACCCACTTGGGAAAATACTTATTGTGGGTATGACACTACGAATAGGGGTGGATTTGCACTCCGGTTCGTTTCCAAAAAAACCACTGTTGTTATGTGAACTCACAGCGCACAAATTGCACGATGTGCATGGTGTGTGTGTAAAATTATACTTACCACGTTATAAGCTTCACAATGTAGATACGAACGAGAGGAATGAACTGGCCATTACACAGTAATAACTAGATCTGTGTGTGATTGTTTATTTACCTTTCACAGAAGGCTGAAAGGTTGTCATACTGTAAGTACATGGCATGGTTCATGTGTGACCCAGGGACGGGTGCACCTTAGCGTGTGCATACCGCTTGGGTCCTTGCATAGGTCCTGAAGAAAACCTAATAATATCCTAGAAAGGTTGAAACATGTAGACCACCACTTTTTACAGATACCTTGGGTCAATTTAACCTGTTCAGGTATCACACCTTGTTTTTAATCTTGTGTTATTGCTCCATATTAAACTTTAGGGAGTACAATAAAGACATTTTTAACTCACTTTCTCACTCACTTGCACTATCGTTGCGCAAAAAACCTGCTCCGCTGTAATCAGGCGTTGAAGCACACCCGGGTGGCATTCGGCTACTAGGGTGGGACCCCAATGATGAAGCATGTCACCAACTAGGTTGGTGACTGAGGGGTCTTCTTAAAAAGGAATAATTTTTCCTTTTTTTCCTCCTTCACATATCCCGTTGATTTCTTTTCTCCTTGGGGTATACTCCTTCATTTGTTTATTGTGTTCATCAGCGCAAGCCAGCTACCGGGGTGCAGAGACGTCACTGGAGACAGTTTCGCGGGAGGACCAACCGCAAGCGCGATCTGTGTCCAGGCCCCACGCTTAACATTGCGACCGTCCACTCACCTGTCACCGGCTGCTTGGCATCGATGGCATCACGTCTAATAAGTGCACCTGCCAGAAGATAACTGTAAGTGGCCACGAAGTCCCTCCAGTCCTCCATACTCCACAAAGTCACCTACAGCAAGAGATCGCCGCCTGTTTGCCCAAGTGTAAAATAAACAAATATCATCATATTCATCATCCAGGTGCATCATCACCAAGAACATCGAAGGAGCATCGCACCACCAGAGTGGATCCAAACACTCAAGACACCCAGAGGTCCAAGAGGCACTCCTGGCGCCGTTGGAGGCTAGCCACCCAGGAACCTTCTGTGTGCCCCTGTAAACCTGAAGCCTGTCGAAGAAGCTGTAAACCTGAAGCCTGTCGAAGAAGAGCATACTCGACCATTGGACTATCGACCCTTGGGGTTACATGAGGCTTGGCCGTGGCCCTGTTGGGAGTTCTGCAGCGACCCCTCAGCTCGGCCTACGAAAGGCCCGCACATCCCACGCAGTCTCGTGGCAATCCAGGGACAAGGGCCTCAACGGAGTTCCTGTGAGAGGGGAACCCGAATCGGAGAGATGTGTCGACAGCAGCTCCACGGCAGGCACCGGGAAGCGTGGAGGTCACAGATGGAGACTGGTCACCCCAAAGACCATCTGAGGAAGGCATAGAACCTGAGTCCTGACGGCGAGAGCACACAGACCGAGACACCACCCTCTGCGGCTACATGAGCGATTTGGCTGTGGTCCTGTTGGCAGTTCCTCAGCGACGCCTTCGCGTGGCCCACACGAGGCCCACACAGTCCACACGGTCCCATGGCAGCCCGGCAGGAAGGCCCTCCAGGAGACTTCGGTGGGAGGGGAGTCCAGGCGGGAGAGGCAAGTCAGAAGCTGCTCGGCTATCTGAAACTGGAAAGCATCATCGCCTCCAAGGAAAGCCCTCATCCACCAAGGTCATCCTCCATGTTTGCAGGTTGGCTGTCCACCGGAGCCTGAGCGCCTGCAAGAAGATCTCCACAGTGGACTCCACCACCGCTCCAGATGCACCGATATTTTGAACTTTGTAAATAGGCTCCAACACCGCAAGACCAGGTCGATCTGAACTTCTTTGCCGAGGCGGACCAAAGCTTCCTGACGGGGTGGTCCAGAGCTCCAGCACCGCCCAGCAGATTGCCTGAAGAGACTCATTGGTGCTGTGTATTGTTGTTTGGCTTTCTTCATAGGTTGGACTTTTTGTTTGTTTCTTTTTCATTAAAGTTTGGGAGGGATGTAGTGTCCTGCTGGACACGTTCTACTGTTCCGCCTGCTGTTAACCTAGACTGCACACCTACCCATCACAGGTGTCACCGGTCAGGTGACCCTGCTAATAAAGGGGGTCGGGCACACATGCCCTGGGCCAGTTACAGTACCATACTCCATGTGTCCGTGCAGTCATGTACTCGACATGTGGGCCTAAGGCCCAATGTACTACAGGAGGGATCGTAATGACTGTGATGAGGAAGAGTAAGACTAAGAATATTGAAGATTAACGGGAAGTAATTCATAAAGCTTATACTATCTCAGTGTGGGTGTATTTTGCAATTGTATGCTGTCATTAACAATATCTGTGTTATGTCACAGAATGAGATGCTTGTTCTGTTTGATGTCCTAGAGTGTGGACCTCATGCTTTGGCATGTCTCATAATTTATCTTATATGGCTGTACAATCCCAGAGGCTGCAGGGCAATTACAAGCAGCATTGCAATTAAAGAAAAGGAATAGGTAAGGAAGGAGAGAGTAAGGATGGCAGAGCGAAAGAGTCGATAATAATTTGCAAACAAAGCTATAGTAAATGGCATTTACAGTTTTTAGAGAACATTTTATAGAGGAGTATTTCGTATATATTTGCAAACAGCCAGGAGGTTGGGTGGTGTGCTGAGATGTAAGAGCATTGCAGGTAAAAGTCACAGACAAAAGTGCAGCATTGTCCTTAAGTTTGCATGATTCTTTATTTGGGAGTTTCCAGACATAAGATGATTGGTTACTGAGACCTCACAAGCCACACGATCGGGAAAGCATAGTGGCATGATATGATAGTTTATAGGGCTACAGTGAGTTTTCTGTGTGACAGTTTAAAGTTGATTCTGGGGTTTAAGGGGAGTCACTTGAGTTCTTTATGTACCTGAGTAAACTGATTGAAGTTCCTTATATAGAGAGAGGTATCTAGAGGGAATCTCCTTGTTTTGGGGAAGGTCTGATAGGATAGCAGTGAAAAATTCAACATTGGACAATTCTAGGACTTGCAGAGCTAAGCAAAAGTCATTGTAGGAATAGATATCGATTTTACTTATCAAGTGGAGTTTGTAAATATATGACATCATTATTTGCTTTACATAGATTTGCATGTTCCGGTAAGTGTCCAATGTAATACCATTGAATTTGGCTTGAGTGGGGTTGTTTGTTAATATTTTGTCACAGTATGTGTGTTTACTTCAAAATATTTCAAAATACTTCAAAATTAGTTACTATCAATTGACTTATTGAATTTTCCAGTAGGTTGTGGCAAGTTGGCACTGGAAATGCTCCAGTACTATTGACGTTAAATGTCATATGTGGGCAGCAGTGTGTATTTGCCCCACACCATATATGACTAAAACATTGGCTTTAGAGAGCATTACAATGCTGGAGTTTTAAAGCCACTGATTTAACAATACAACGAAAATGCTTTACCACCCTTTACCACTTAACACCCCTAAACCCTACAAATACCACCCTTTCTGACTACCAACCCCATAACCCTAAAAATAAATATCCTTACCACCTGTAGGAAGCTGGCTCTGTATATGGTATACCACTAGGTGATTATACTGTACACAGAGTCCAGAGATTCCCCAGAAGCCTACAGGGCTCAATGTAAACCCAAAGTGCTCTATTAGTGGTAGTGTGGGCGAGCAGCCTTAGGCCTAACACAGAGGAGTGTAAAACATTTATTGCACACACATAGACCAGTAAGGGACACATGACTCAAAAAGGAGATTCACACCAATTTTAGAAAAATATGCTTGTTTGAGTTTTATTTTAAGCCCAAGATCTTCGGAAAAAGGTAAGTAAGTTTTTCAGTAAAAATACTTTAGTCTTTTAAAAGTTGACACAGTGCAATTTTCAAACAGTTCGTTGTTATCTTATGGAGGAAAACAACAATGCTGTTTTACGGGTAAGTAGCCAACTTACAGTTCCAGTCTTCAGGAGTTAAGGTCAGCAGAGGGCAAGGTTTATGTAAGCACAAAGTCTGCACCACCAGCAGCACAGGGGTGACCGGGTGCAGAGGTCAAATTCGGTGATAGGCCCAATGTGTTTTAATGGAGACTGCAGGGGGGCCACAAAGCAGCACCAAACATACACCACCAGCGACACAGGGGCGGATGGGTGCAGGGTGCAAACACAGCATCTGGCGCCCAACGCTCTTCAATGAGGAAACTCAGTTAGAGAAACAGGCTGCAGGCATCGCACCAGAGGCTGCAGGAGGGAGACTGGCAACAGCAGAAGTAAGTTGAGGTGTTGAGGGACGAAGTGGCACCGTCTGTTCAGTTCACCAAGGCCCAGAGGCTTCGGGTGCAGGGGTTTCCTTTGACTTCAGATTCTTCTCGCCGGAGCCGGTAGCGATTGAGGGGAGTCTCTGGATTCAGTTTGCAGGTGTCATCGTGGAGTCCATGAGGGGGTCAGCTAAGGCTGGACTTGACGTCAGGATCGCTGGAGAACCTGTTCTGGATCAGTGGGCCACCTGGACATGGGCCAGAGGCGTTGGGTGCCGAGTGGGCAGAACTCGCAGATCCGGAGGGCACAGAGTATTTTGTGTAGGTTTCTTGGGGACAGATCCGCTGTCCTTCGGAGTCTCTGGTCTTTGTCGAAGGGCAGGCAGTCTTCTTTGGGTTCTGGAAGTCATTGGCTGCAGGACAGGCTTTGTCTTCTTCGCAGGGTCTTTGAAGCTGGAGACAGGCCGATAGCGCTGGGGCCAAGTCAGAAGATTTCTTCATTCTTCGCTGCACAGCATCTTTTTCGTCCTTCTTAGGTTGGCAGCAACTAGTTTCTAGGTCTGTGGGAGCCACCTAAATACTAAATTTAGGGGTGTTTGAGGGGAGTAGCAGGTAGGGCCAATGGGCACCATACCTGGGGTGACTACACCCTCAATTATGCCACCCTCCTGTGGGAGGGGGCATAGTCCTAGCTCTGATTGGAGGGGTCTCCCCCATCTCCAAGATGGTGGGGAGTGAAAGATGTGCTTCACCTCGCCTCCCCCACCGTAGGGGTGGAGTTGGCAGACGTGGGCACACCTCCTAACCTTCCTAGGTTTTCCCACCGGTTTTCCCACCCAAAGTGGGGGTGTTAACTGGGGGCTGCCATCTGCTGCTAGTAAACACAACAAGATGATGGACGGAGTGCTGAAACTTTTCAACCACTCACCCCCAGTCCAGATATTTGGGTTTTATCCATTGTTCTTTTACTCACTATGCCATCCAAGTTTGGACCAAGTCATATGCAAATCAGTCTTGACCATGCTCCTCATGGGAACAGACCAGCCCGAACTGACAGGCCAGGTCCTCCCTGGACGGGAAACAAACATCCTAGGACCGGTTTCGGAGTATCGCCCCTCATCAGCCAGGCTAGCCCGAATCCAGTGGCACAGCAAGCAAGGGACCACATCTGGGCATACCTTTGGCCACTTAAGGCGAACTTATCAAACACAACAAGATGATGGACCACCTTTTCTGTCTCCACAGGGTCTATTGGACTCTGTATAAATTATCAAAATTGGGAAAAGGTGCAACGCCGAGATGCCCAAAGTGCGGCAAGGAAAAGGGAGATGACATACATATGTTTTTGGAATGTCCTGAGATCCAAGGGTTTTGGCGAGTTGTGAGTAATACTATGTCTGCAATACTTGGTGAGATGATCCAGGTAAGCAAAACTCTTATCTTCTTTGGGATCCCAGAATGTCATGAATCTCGGCCAAATAATACTAAAAAATTGATATTTTAACTGATACTATTAGCCCATAGAGAAATATGTAAGAACTGGATAAAATCTACCCCCCCCAAGCAAAATAGAATGGTTGATTTCAATAAAATATATTTCCCGGTTAGATAGGGCATCTAAAAGTAAGTGGAATGAGTTTTGGTTCCCATACGAGAACTGGGAGAAATCATCTACCTGTATACAGTATAATGCTCGATCGAAATGAATCCTGCCTCCTTATCCTACTAGACCTTTCCTCCGCATTTGACACTGTCAATCATGACAACCTCCTATTCATTCTGGAGCATAGGATGGGCCTTTCGGGTGAGGTGCTGCATTGGTTCTCGTCCTTCCTGCAGCACAGGACCCAAAGAGTGAAAGCGAACCACTCTCTCTCCCAGCCATCCCCAGTCAGCATGGGGGTTCCCCAAGGGTCCTCCTTATCTCCCATTCTCTTAAATTTGTTCCTGGAACCATTAGCTAATGTTCTAAAATCATTGGACATTCGCTTCCATATGTATGCAGACGACACCCAACTCTATCTGAAAATCTCCTCCCCGGATGATATCACCTCACTCAACTCCACCCTATTGACAACCCAAAACTGGTTAACTGAGAACCACCTACTGCTAAACACCGCCAAAACAGAATTCCTCCTCATCTCTCCCCCGAAACATACTCCTATAATCGACCAATGGATGAACCAACTCACCGCCTTCAACTGCTCCCCCCGCACTATCGACTCAGCTAAATCTCTAGGAATTACCCTGGACAAGCATCTGAATATGAAGACTCAAATTAGCAACGTGTGCAAGGGAGCTAACCACCTTCTGAGAAGACTCAGGAATCTCAAACCTTTCCTACCTCAAGCAGATTTCAAGCAAGTGGTCCAAGCGCTTGTCTTGCTGAGACTTGACTATGGCAGTGCTACGCTATGTGGCCTCCCCAAATACACTTTGGCCCCCCTAAAGGCGTCACTGAACGCGGCGGCCAGATTGATTACGGGCACTAAGCGAAAGGCACACATCTCCCCGGTTTTAAAATCTCTAAACTGGCTACCTTACGAAGCTAGAATCCAACTGAAGATTGCCTGCCTATCACACAAAGCCCTCCACTTCAAAACCCCCATCTACCTTGCACAAAAACTAGAACTATCCGGAGGGGGTAGACTGTCAAGGAGTGCAAATTCCCTCCTCTTAAAACCACAGATCTTCCGCAAAAAGAGAACATGCCAACGAGCCTTCTCTGGCTCTGCTCCAAAAATCTGGAACTCTCTTCCACCTGAAATTCGGAGGATCTCTTCAAAGTATGCTTTCAAACTGGAAGCAAAAAGATTCCTCATGAACAAGTTCTTACCTTAACATGAGAGACATTTGTTAGCTCTAAGCGCATCGGACATACCATAGCATTTGTTAATATCCCTGTATATGTTTATTATTTTGTTTTGGTTATGATTTCTGTACATGATTATTGTATTTACTCCCCTTAAGTCATTATGCCCCATCGCCTAGCCCACTCTTCGTTTACCTAGGTGTATAAATGATCTGGTAGAGGTTCACCATCTGATTCAATGCCATTAGACTCCCCATTTGACTCATGGTTTGTTTATTGTTTTGGTATTGGTTTTATTCCTGTATATGATTATTGTACTTACTCCCCTTATGTCACTTTGCTCCATCGTATAGCCCATTCCCCGTTCACTCAGGTTTATAAAGGATCTGTTATGTGTGCACTATGTGATTCAATGCCTATTAGATTCACCATCTTAGCGCATCGGACATACCATAGCATTTATTATTATCACTGTATATGTTTATTATTTTGTTTTGGTTATTATTCCTGTACAGGATTAGTGTATTTACTCCCCTTAAGTCATTATGCCCCATCGCCTAGCTCACTCTTCGTTCACCCAGGTGTATAAATGATCTGGTAGGTGTTCACCATCTGATTCAATGCCACTAGACTCCCCATTTGACTCATGTTTTGTTTATTGTTTTGGTATTTGTTTTTATTCCTGTATATGATTATTGTACTTACTCCCCTTATGTCACTTTGCTCCATCGTATAGCCCATTCCCCGTTCACTCAGGTTTATAAAGGATCTGTTATGTGTGCACTATTTGATTCAATGCCTATTAGATTCACCATATTAGACTCATGTTTTGATTTGTTACCTTCCTTGCCTCAAATTGTAAAGCGCTCTGATATCCTTCGGGATCAAGTTCGCGCTATATAAAACTTTATAAATAAATAAAATAATGATTAGGCCTTTGCACCATATGGCTTGATTACTCCGGAGGTGGCTTCACAGATGTCTGTGTAAAACCAAGCTACCTAAGGTGGGAGATTTGGAAGCAAGGTGTAGAGTGATCCATCCTTGGTGAAGAACAAAAGATCTCTGGCTGGTGCTATATTAAGGGAGACCCCGGAGTATGAATTGTCATCTTTTGTTACAAGGGCAAATGAGGACTAAAAAAAACCACAAAAAAAACCAAGATGATGGACGGAGTGCTGAAACTTTTCAACCACTCACCCCCAGTCAAGAGATCTGGGTTTAATCCTAGCTAGCTGCAGAGGCAGGGTGTCGCATTACAAAGGCGGCATGCCTTTGAAGCTTCCCATTCGAGCACTGTGCTCATCCTGGGGGAGGAGGTGTGACATCTCTGCCCAGGATGTTCATTGTTTCTGATCCCAGAGATCATAGGCTATCGACCCAGGGGTCCAGAAACATGTCTAGTGGTGGCAGGCTGCCTTCAGCCAGTCTGTGACCACACCTGGGTTGGCAGGTTTTCAGGAAGCACCTCTGAGGTGCTGTCTGAGTTCATAGTTCAATAAATCTCACACTGGAATAGTGTGGGTTTATTGAGAGGAGCGGTTTGGTACCAAACACTCCTGGGTTCAGAGAAGCCATCATGGTGCTGGGGAATTCGAGTTGTCGAGTTTCCAGTCCATGTACCCTCTATGGCTTCCCTGGCACTTACAAATCTAAGAATGGGATTAAATATTGTAGGGTCATATCTGCTGATACAGATATGCCCTCACCTGTGGTATAGTGCACCCAGCCTTAGGGCTCGAAGGCCTGCTAGAGGGGTGACTTAGGCAGTGCAAGTTGGCATGGCACACAGGTAGTGTGCCATGTTGACTTTGTCTTTTTGTATGCACCAGGCCATGCATGCTACAGTGGCAGTCTGCAGGGCCTGGCTGAGGGGTCCCTAGGGGACCCTCTCTTCAGTCCCAATGCCCTGGGTACCCAGGTACCATTTACTAGGGACATGTTGGGGTCCTGAAGGGCCAATTGTGGAATAGTTTTAGGGAAGAAGCACTGGCACAGGGGGCCTGGTTTGCAGGCTCCCTGTGCACTTTAATAGAAACCACATCAAAGCCCAGGCAAAAAGTGGGGGCTACCCATGTAAAAAGAGGCACTTTCTCACACCACCCTTTATCACTACCCACACCCTAAAAATATCTAGACCATCTCTAGACTTTAAAATTACCCATACCACCCTTTACCAATGGGTAGTTATAATTAGGTCTGCTTTTCTATAAGAAATTTCTTTTTTGGTTTGCTAATAACTTTAGGGCCGTTTGATGAATCGTCACAAAACCTTTCAAAAAAGTGCTCTTTCCATTTTCCAGGGAGCCCACCCCTGGGACACTGGTTCCATGCCTTGTAGAGTGTGGGCTACCCTGTCCAAACTCTTCTAGACAGGGAACTTGACTAGACTTCTGTTTAGTGGGAGCAGTAAAAAAATGCTACCTCTGCCCAGTGGAAGCAGTAAAAGAAATGCTGCTCTTGCCCGGGCGGGAGCAAAGGAAAGGTTCAGGCTCCTGCCAGCACCCAGTATCGTGTTGGCTTTGGAGCCAGCTGGATCTTCATGGGCCTTGGGGCTCCACTTGCGGTCCCCAGCATAGTATTTTCTGGGTGTCCAGATACCCACCCAGGGCACCTAGAAAACACCATGAGGCCACTATTGACTCGGGAAGGGTATACAACCTCCTCCACTTAAAAATACAGGAAGGCACCAGGGATGGGGTCCTTTAGGGCCCTATGCCTGGTTCAGATAAGGGTCATCGCCCCCCTTTAAGAAAAAGGTTCCCCGGGGAATGGGGTCCCTGAGCCCCGAAGTGGCTCAGGAAGGGGGGATGTACGTCCCCTCCTCTTAATACAAAAGAAAGACCCTGGGAATGGGCCCCTTCTGCTATAAAGTGTTGGGGAGTGGGCTGCACGCCCCCTTCCCAATAATAAAAAAAACCAAGCCTTTGCAATGCAATAGGTCTCGCAATTGGGAGATTTTGAGCTACGGGCATTGTAAATGACAATGCCTTTTATTTATGTGTTTAAAAAACCTTCAATAATAAAAGGCATTGTCATTTACAATGCCAATAGGTCAAAGTTTCTAAAATGCAAGACCCATTGCATTGCAAATGCTTCTTTACAAGCACTCCATGCTGCACTTTCACGTTAATAGAGGCCACACCCCTTTCTTTAGACAAGCCGTGTCTAAAGAAAGGTCCGCAACAGCTATTAAAGTGAAAGTGTGGTATGGGGTGCTTTTACCAAAAAAAGCATTTGTTTGTCAAGTTGACAAGCAAGTGCTTTTTGTTTGTAGAAGCGCCCAGTGAAAACACGTCATGGCGCGCTGAATCTTGCAGGAAAGCATGTAGTGCCTGCAGTAGGAGAAACGCATTAAAGAAAATAGTGCTTACAGACTAAATAAGACATACTGTGTAACATCCGAAGTAAAAGGGCCAGTCCTCATGGGAGGTTACGAATGAAGACAGGGCGGTAGTAAAGAGGGACTCACAAGCCTATTAACGAATCAGAAGTCCGCATTTACGAAGGACAATGACACAAGCCAATGACAAATATGGGCGGACAGTGGGTGGGGCTTCAAGTCCATACTCCAATACAGCATGCTTCACAGAGCAGCGCTTGCGCTGCCCAGGCTAGACCGAATAAACAGGCTACTGAGGGGGGGAAAGCCGTCTAATGTCTTACTTCCCATACAGCACAACTACATTGTTTAAATGAGCCTAAGTCAGAAATTAACTGTTTGTACGAGAGATGAGCATCATTTTGTTTTTCTTAAGTTTTCACAAATGTTGCAGAGCAACAAAATATATCAGGCGTGTATAGATGCAGGTTAGGCTCGCAAGCTGCCTAGTGTCTGACCAGTTGCATATCCCTTTCGAAACAAAAGCCTTGTGCCTTTTGTTGCCGTCACCTTTGGTAACTGGAAAGCCATTTTATGTGAGGAAGATGAAGGCATGAGTTAATGGCTGACAGGATAGCTCAGCGAGTAAAAGCTCGCCGCTGAGAATGCAGCGAATGGGGAGAGGATGAGACCAAGTCACTGGAAAAGCAGGTTGATAAGGTGAATTAATTATTTAAAACATAGTTGTGTCTGTGCAAACGAAGGTAATCGAACCAGTGTCTGCACAGGTTTACACTCATCACTCACCTGGCCTCTGGTATGTTACGGCCAGAGCTGCCGGCTTTGGCAACCAGGTTTGAATCTTGGTGTCGGCTCAACACCCTGTGATTGTGGGCAAATCATTTAATCTCCTCATGCCTAAAAAATGAATATATTGTGACTTTGTGTAAAGTAACTGGTGTGATCATTATGTTTAAAACATTTAGTTACATAAGGGCATACTTGAAACAAACCAATAAAATGTTGTTTTCTTAAACAGCATTGACATGTTACCAAAGCATTAGAACACACACGTATATGGGGGGTTCGGGGATAAAGGAGATAAAGCCAGGTGGAGGCAGTTAAAAAAAATAGTACCAGAATCAGAGCGCGATCAGTGGATGGACACCAATTAAGATCAATTAATCTGTATAAGTCCATGCCCCAGGGAAAGAAAGGCAGTGATGGAGGAATTGACACCTGGAATACACTGCCGAATTAGAATGCAGCAAAGAATAGTGATGATATCAACGAATGGTAAGTAAAGGGCAACCTAAAAGACTCTTTTTAGAGGTTCTATAAACCATAGATCGGCGTCATAGCGACAGCGCGATGGCCAGGCCAGCCACAAAGAGGTCAGCAAATGCACACCTGGAGACTTCTAGGCTAATGATACGTGCCATAGCATCAGATCTTTGGCCCGGTCAAACAGCTGCTCGTGCTCACGGGTCATTAGAAGAAGACATTTAGGCTCCCATAACGGACATGTCGAACCACCAACATGGAGAACCATAACCTCAAAGTTGAGAGCCTAGCTTTCAAGACTTGCACCAAACACACACACAATATGACCGCAATGCACACAAGGTCCATCTTGCTGACCTGAAAGTATATTATTAGGATGGCCTAGCTTTGACAGATGAATTAGAATATCAAAATAAAATATTAAGAGCATTTTAAAACACTTCCAGGTCACTCACACACCCATCCACCCAGGTGCTGCAGGCTGAGACCATTCAAGCATTCTTATCGAAATACTCCCAGAGAGAGTATGCAGGACTGCACCCTCAGTGTGACTCCCCTGAAATGTTATCAGTGCGACACAGACAGACGAAAAGGTTCTAAGAGTTAAGGCAGTTGGGTCGGATGACTGTGAGCAACAGGGGGGAGTGCAGAAAGCATTTTGAAGAAAAGTAGGGACACAGAAGATATCGGAGGAGTAATTGGTGTTTTGATTTGGCCTGGATTGATTTTCACAATGATATGGAATGGCTGAGACGTGAGACTCTTTCTCCCCGCCCCCTGTCAGACACGGTCAGCCGTGCTTGCCTGGCGCCTTCGGTAAAAAAAAAAAAAACAAGGTTGAGTGTACCTCGCTTGTTGCGAGTTCTGGGTATGGTTGCTCTGAGAACTAGGGTTGCAGAAGTGATATCAGAGGAGGGATGACAGGAATTTAACCGGTGCCACCCCGGGATAAAAAAAACTACATAAATAAAGAAGCGCGGCCACATAAGTGAAAGCAGACCGCGGTGTAAGTTAAATAAATAAAGCAGCGCAGCCGCTAAAGTGAAAGCGGACCGCGCAGCAAATTATTAAAAAAACCATAACAACAATGTAAAAGCGGGCTGCGGCGCTGCCAATTAAATAAATAAAGCAGCGCAGCCACTAAAGCGAACCGCGCTGCAAGTTATAAACAAAAATGTAACAACAATGTAAAAGAGGGCTGCGGCGTTGTGTGGGTGGAATAGGGAAAGACCATTAAAGAAAATAGTGCTCACCCACTAGATAACGCAGGCCGTGTAACGAGCCAAGTAAAAGTTCCAGTCGTTATGGGCGGTAACAAATGCAGACAAGGGGGTACCAAGGAGGGACTTACAAGCCTATGTACGGATCATAAGCCAGCATTTACGAAGGACAATGACACAAGCGAATGACAAATATTGGCGGAGAGTGGACGGGGCTTCCAGTGCATACCCAAATACAGCATGCCTTGCAGAGCGAGCAGTGCATTCGCGCTGCGCTAGGCTCGACCTAAAAAAGAGCCTGGTGTGAGCTGAGCAAATGGAGAACAAAGGAAACGCCACAGTTCAGAGAGAAATTATAAAAGGCCACCTGAATCTGTCTCGCACTCAGGGATTTGTATACGATAAAACATTAAGTTGCCATTAAATAAGAAAAACTGTTCTGACCCTCCTTGCTCAACAATGTGTACTTATTTTCTTTTCATTTTTTATTTTTTACCTCTAGTGAACCATTAACCCTCCTCCACCTTCTACTCTCACGCAGAAACACACACACACACACCAAGGGGCATGGAGGCAGATTATGGGGAAAATGCAGAGCGTGAGCAAATGTAGGAAATTAGACCACTTTTCGTCAGGAAACTATCAAACTGACAGACAAATGGCAATTACAGCTGCCTGCAGCTCTATGAAAGGCTTGCTTGTCCTTAGGGTCCCACTTGCACAAAGCAGATGGAGATGGTTTATTATTTGAAATACGTGACCATTACCATGCTGCATTTTTTTCTTCCTGAATCGTTCTTTTGGTTATCACATTTCCCGCAAAACTGCTTTAACACTGACCATTTATTAAAGTATTGACAAAGCTTAAGAGGTTTGTTAGGTCTCGCCCTGAAAGCCAGCGCTTTAGCGCTGGCTCTGGGCGAGACATTTTGTAGTGGGCTTGCAGAAATGCGACCACAACTTTTGGCTGGCCTAGAGCATGCGAGTATGCGCACAGTAACGCGCATTCCTCGCATGCTCCAGGCGCCATATGTCTTTCCTCTCACTTGCTCCTCCCCCTCCCCCACCACAGAGCGCTTCTCGGGGCCGCGCGGCCGTGTCACTTTCACGGCCGCGTGTCACTTTCTTCCCCGCTCCTCCCCCCTCCCCCACCACAGAGCGCGTCTCACACGGCCGCGCGACCAATGCTTGTTTTTTTTGCAATGCTTTTTTTTGCCCCAGACAAGGTCCCTCTGACTTCATAATGGCTTCCCATGTGTGTGTTTGGACATTTTGTTTATGTGGAGCTCAGGTTTTGGAGTGTCCTTTTAGCCAGAACATTGCCCAACTGAATTTAACCTGCTAATCAAGTTTTATTGCTCTTCTGTGTCTGGCCTGTGCCAACAATTCCCGGAGATTATCGCATTTACGCAGCCTGACCCAATCCTACACAGAGGCGGAGGATGGGCTTCTGAGCCCGATGCTATTAAAACATTTATCTCACTAAATGTAGAAGAGTGGGTTAACAGCCTTGTTTACCAGAACCACTTGTTGGTGTTTCAGAGCGTTTCAAATACACGGAGTTCTGTAGGATTGGTTATCTGAATAATATATTCCTTTGTTGGCCAGCGTAGTTCCACGAGCGTGGAATTCTTGACGGATTGGCTTTCCGGTCATACGCATTGTATGTAAAGTTACTGCCGGTCTTTGCTACTGGGTTCTTCTGTTCCACTTTCTGTACAGGAGGAACCAGATTTAAACATTATTTCGTCCAAAAATGGAAAACTTTTTTTGTTTTTTTTACAGCAATCTGACCTCACCACGTGGTTTAATATAACAGTTCCTGAGTTAAAATTCCCTTTTAATGTTTCAAAATTCTTTAAAATCCAAATACTTGCATTTAGTTTACTCGTGGGTAGGAAGACCTGTATCACTTAGCTATTAATTATATGATTTAAAGGGACGTGAATATGTTTGCAGTGTTTTCTGTACACTTGGGTTCTGCAGTTAGGGAGTTGTAGATCACAAATTTAGTCTCTTTGAAGTTCCTTCTGTTATGCTGTTGTACTTAATAAAAATGGCAGCATTCACTGCAGTCCTGTACATGTGCTCGCACACCGCCCTGAGGCAGAGCCAGACTTGGCTAATAGTATTTTTCACGGATGAACGCTTCAACGTTACGGTTCTGCTTGTGAAGAAAGGACTGAAACAAAGCGGGCGAATCTGGTTTCTGTTGGAATGTGGGATGCGGTTTGCTGTTAGTGGGATTACAGAAGAGAGAGGGCATGCATGCATGCGTGTTACATTTGTGGAGCCGTAGGTGATGTTAAGGTCACAAGAACGTAAATCTTTAGCCATGGAAGTAGCTTGGTCTGTAAGACTGTGGGGGGTGGGGGAGGGGGTGGCGCTGCATATTTGCCGACAATTGCGTTGACATGTGATCTTAATAATTATATGAGAGGGATTGAAGGGCCAGTCGAAAGGGAACGGAGTGCGGATTGTGAGGAATACTTAAAACACGGTATTTTGTAACATAGCCATGTTTTAAGACCTTCAAAATTAAAAAAAAAAAAAAAACTGGCGAAATCCTACAGGCCCCTTACAATGTCCGACTGAAAGTTCCTGTATCCAACAGTCTTCTAAATAATCCACGTATGGGAGGGGGGTTGGGGGTGTAACAACCCAAACACCCCGCCCCCAAGCTGCACCCCTATCTTTAGCAGAAATGACTGCAGCTCATATCACTATTTCTGAAAAGTTCAGAGGCAGCTGCAATACCTTGACTAAGTCCTTTTGTGTGTTTTTTGTTTTTGTTTTTTTGTTTCACTTGCACTTTTTAGGTCTCTGCCTGCACCAGCGCTTGCGCTGGTCTGGCCGAGAGTTTTAGTAAGCGGGTTTTGGAAGTGCAAACCCACTGGCTTTCGGCTGGCGACCAGCTTGCGTTCACGCGCGCAGCTGCCATCTGGGTTTCCTATCTCTTCCTCATTTCCTCGTCATGGCTCATTAACTCTCTGGACTCTGATGTTTCAATCGCAGCAGCAGCTCACGTTACCAACTGACGGCCCTGGACTACAGTCACATGAAAAACAACAGCGATTAGCATTGAAATGCAAGCTTTTTTTTGTCTAGTTAGAAATATTGCTTCGGTGGGTTGATTTCACCTTATATCGCTATTTGTTTTATATTGGGAATCACAGCCTAATTACCAGTATTTTTGTCTCACTCTGTTTTTTTTAAAAATATTTATTCGCGCAACGCACAAAGCTATATTTAAGGTTACTTTTTCCGCGTCACTTCTTCACTCTATTTAAACTCCACACCCCCACTCTTATTGTCTCTCTCCTTCTATCTCTCTCCCTCTCTAATTCTCTCTCTACTTAATTAACTCTCCCCTCTCTATCTTTTTAGCCTTTCATTCTCTCTCACCCCTTTATCTGTTTCTCTTTCAAACTCCTTCATTCACTCTCTCTCCCCTTCTTTCTCTCTCTCTATCCCGCTCCACTCTTTATTCTATGTACACCCTTTCTCTTTCTCTCTCACCACCCTCTCTAATTGGGCATTATATCTTCACTCTATCTCTCACTCGGCAACACCACAGCATCACTCAGCATCACCACAGCATCACTCAACGCCATCACAGCATCACTCAGTGCAACCACAGCATCACTCAGTGCAACCACAGCATTACTCAGCACAACCACAGCATCACTTAGCGCCACAACAGCATCACTCAGCGCCACCACAGCATTACTCAGCAGCACCACAACATCACTCCGCGCCACCACAGCATCACTCAGCACCACCATAGCTCACTCAGCGACACCACATCATCACTCAGCGACACCACATCATCACTCAGCACCACCACAGCATCGCTCAGCACCACCACAGCATCGCTCAGCACCACCACAGCATCGCTCAGCACCACCACAGCATCGCTCAGCACCACCACAGCATCGCTCAGCACCACCACAGCATCGCTCAGCGCCACCACAGCATCGCTCAGCGCCACCACAGCATCGCTCAGCGCCACCACAGCATCACTCAGCGCCACCACAGCATCACTCAGCGCCACCACAGCATCACTCAGGGCCACCACAGCATCACTCAGGGCCACCACAGCATCACTCAGGGTCACCACAGCATCACTCAGGGCCACCAGAGTATCACTCAGCACCACCACAGCATCACTCAGGGTCACCACAGCATCACTCAGGGTCACCACAGCATCACTCAGGGCAACCACAGCATCACTAGGCGCCACAACAATATCACTCGGCGCCACCACAGCATCACTCGGCGCCACCACAGCATCACTCGGCGCCACCACAGCATCACTCGGCGCCACCACAGCATCACTCGGCGCCACCACAGCATCACTCGGCGCCACCACAGCATCACTCGGCGCCACCACAGCATCACTCGGCGCCACCACAGCATCACTCGGCACCACCACAGCATCGCTCAGCACCAACACAGCATCGCTCAGCACCACCACAGCATCACTCAGGGCCACCACAGCATCACTCAGGGCCACCACAGCATCACTCAGCACCACCACAGCATCACTCAGCGCCAAGACAATATCACTCAGCACCACCACAGCATCACTCAGCGCCAAGACAATATCACTCAGCACCACCACAGCATCACTCAGCACCACAGCAGTATCACTCAGCAAGACCTGAGTATCATTCAGCATCACCTCAGCATCGTCTCCGCAACAGTCACCACCACCACCACCACCACCTCAGCATCACTCAGCACCACCTCAGCCTGCTCTCGGAATCTGGCATCTGTTGGTTCTCCCCTAGCGTCTGGCCGCTGCTAGTGTTATAATACAGGTACTAGTTCCCAACCTTCACCCTCCGATTGTTTATGCCCCCTCAAAAAAAAAAGCTTTAACAAACAACCATTTCAATAGGCAGAAACAAGTTGCCAGCATTGCAAGAACAAAAGAAAACTGAGGACATTTTTTATTGTAAATACTTTTTTTAATATGGTCGTTCAGTTTTACATAATGCCTTCTTGGTCATATATAAAGTAACAAAAATGCTTCTGACACTTTTTTATTATAACTTTTCAGCATGCTGCACAGCAGCCACACTTCTCTACAGCACAGCTTGAAGACATTGGCAAAGTCAATAGCTCTGGCTAAACACTTATAAGGCCCCAAAGGCGAGACCTATTGGCTATGCCAATGCTTGTTTTTTGTATGCTGTGTGCACTGAGACACACACCATACTGCCATTCATAAAACATGAGCATTGCCAGGCATAAGTACACCCATTTTCACAAAGTACAACAAAAACGAGCATCAATTGAATGAAATTCGTACTTGTAAAGCGCACTGCTACCCCAACTGGGGCGTCGAGGCGCTGTACGCATACCGCTGTGGAACCCTTCCTGGCTTTTCCCTATGAAATGTCCACTCCTGGGCACCCCCAAGGTGAAGCCAGGCATCCCAGCGCTGGTGGGGCCGTTGTGGAGATTAAGCAAGCTATTGCCCAGAGTTGCAGAGTGGGACCCATGATTAGAATAGGCACCGAGGCGAGAATTATCAGGTCCGAGGAAATTGAGCCCAAGACCCGCCGAGGCGGGAATTGAACCGTGGTCCCGGGCCAGATCTCTGCATCAGGGTCTGCCGCTCTAACCATTGAGCCACACTTCTCCAGGAGTGGTGTTGAGGAAGAGTGAAGAGTGTGACGGAGGGAAGGTAACAGAGGGCAAGGAAGAGATAAGGGGAGTGAAAGATGGAGAGAGAGAGAGAAACGGAGAGAAAGATGGAGGGAGTAAGGGGGATGAGAGTTAGAGGGAGTTAGAGGGACAAGAAAAAAGGCAAGACTGGAAGGGGACGGAAGAGGCGCCCTTGGAAAACAGCAAATGTGATGGGAGCGGCGCTAGGAGGTACATGCAATGTAAACAAGAAGAATTTGGAGCAGTCTGACCTCGGGAGGATGATAGGCTGAGCACGCCGTTTTCAGCAATAAATTGGTTTTAGTGTTTTGCTATGGGGCCCTAAGGTGGTAGTTCCTTCCCCTTTAGGTGCCTCTATGTGCCCCCAGTGGCTTAGTTGGGGGAGGCAGTCCTCCCCGGTTGGCACTTTTTTTGGGGGGCAGCGGAGGTGAGCAAGTCGTGTCTGTCGACTACCACCATCCCCCTGCCCCCGAGAACAAGTCGTCCGTCTGAGGCCACCACCCTCACTCTTACCTGCACAGGACAGCAAATGTAGGGGCCGCCCTGGGTGGCAATAGGTCTAGCTACGCCACTATGTGCCCCACAGCTGCAGGCTTGCAGTAGGCAGGAGACAGTACACGTGTTGGAAAGTGGGAGGATCTAGCGGGAGCAAACACAGATGGTGAACAGTAAAGTGGAGTGCAAGGAAACATACGGTGCTACAGAGTAACACATATAGCATGGAACATGGATTACACTTCCTTATACGGCTTAGCCCTGCCTCTACAGAAGAAGTAAATATATCATAATACATTGCTGTTTAAATGTATGGTCAGCGATGTTAGAATGTTTGAATTAAAGCGGCGTCTGAAGACAGGAAATGCAAATCAGTACAGCAACAACAATGATTGGCATAGACACAATGCACAACAAACAAATATTATATATATTTAATCAACAGCAATCTCTTACCAACAAAGGAAATGCTTGTAAATGAAAGCAAACGTAAATATCTATTTACAAGTGAAAGTTAAACGTGTTTGCTCCTTACCTTGCAACTCGCACCTTCATTTAGCTTGTAATTCCATTCTAGCTACAAGACAGTAGAGCGCTGTACTCAATTGGGAACTAACATTTAGTGTACACCTTATTTTCACACAATTCTTTTGGCTTCATGGAAAATAAATATATTGACACTTCTGTGCAGGGGAGAATGTCACACCTCTGAGAGAGCTCACGAGGTGATGTCTAATGTCTGAGAGTGCAGAGCATGTTTTAGCAGTGAGGGAGTTGTTAGAGGGCACAGGATGTTAGTGCTTTATCTCTGAGGCCGTGAGAATGCTTCAGTTGTGTGAGAGTAATAAGAGTGCTGAAGAGATGTCTCAGTTCTGAGAGGCCCTGAGAGTATGGAGCATATTTTCGCTGTGAGAGAGTCGAGAGAGTGCTGAGAAGAATGTCTCGGTCCTGAGAGTCCCTGTGAGAGAAGAGCATGTCTCAGCTGTGAGGTAGTTGTGAGCGCAAAGAAGACGAAGACATTTTTCTGAGAGACCCTTAGAGTATAGAGCGTGACTAAGTGTTGTGAGAGTGCTGAGGAGAATGTCTCTGTTCTGAGAGGCTCTTTAAATCCGAGTGGAAATGGATAATGCGTTTTGCAGCTTTTTAAGCAGCAGGCGCTCCAAAAAGAATAGAAATGGGAGAAAGCCAGCCATCCGCAACAGATTTTTTTTTTTTAAGGAAAAGTATAATATTTTTACCGGTTTCAATTTAGCGAATGGCTGAGACCGAAGGGAGCGGTGGGCTACAACGGGTGGGGGCTCCGGAGACGGTCTTTGTCGGTGCTGAATCGAGTGTAACTAAGCGCCTGGAAGCCTTTCTTCCCGGCCTGTCGACGCCGCCGATCCTGCCAGGCCCTGCCAAGTGCCAGCCGAGGGCTTACTGGAAGTACAAAGGTTGGAATGTGTAGTATACTGAAAGAGGTCGAGTCCAAGTAATTTTCCATGAAGATTTATTGATGAGTAGGTTACATGGAAGAGAGGAATAAGAGAGGAAGTAGAGCGGAAGTAGAGCCCCACCAGGAGCAGCTTCCCTGCTGCTCAGCCCATATACCAACTGACTCAGGCACTCCAACATTCCACATCCCAACATTCTCGCACGCAATCATTCTGGCTGAGCAGCAGGATACCACAGAATGTTGAACGATTTGCCTCCTTGAGTCCAGTGCACACAGGGGCACTGGGGATCCCCAGCTGACCTTGTATATGGTTAGAGGCTGCGAGGAACCCATAATGCAATCCTTTCGCCCTGCTAAACATTTGACAGAAGTGCTTTTAATAAAGAAGTAGAAATAATTCCCAATGTTTTATTTTATTTTTTATTTTAAAAGTTTTATATAGCGCTAGCTAGACCCGTAGGTATCAGAGCGCTTTACATACACACTGTAAAAAAACAAAGGAAATTGCATTACATAGTAGGAAGGCAGTAAGGAAGCAAAACAGAGATAAAAAAATACAACATGAAAAATAGGTAAACAGTGCAGCGGAGGGAGAGTAAACAAACGAAGGTGGTTAACACAGTCCGGTCACCACTATCCTTGAATGTCAAGAGAGAGAGAGTCAATTCGGATATTGAAGTCTAGGTTAGTTGACGTTGGTCAGGAAAGTATTTGTTAAGGAGATGGAGTTTCAGGTCCCTTTTGAAACAGGAGAAGGAGGGGTTGCATCTGAGGACTCTAGGGAGAGCGTTCCACATCCTGGGAGCGTTGCCAGAAAACGATCGGTATTGGGTGGTTTTCTTTTTCAGTTTCGGAGGGATAAGAAGGAGTGAGTTGGAACTTCTCAGCGTTCTGGATTGACCTGCTCTTACCAGTTTGTTGTTCAGGTAGTTGGGGGCCGGAGAGTGAAGGGTTTTGTGTGTGATGCAGGCCAGCTTGTAATTACACCTCGCTTCCATGGGAAGCCAGTTGAGGGAGTTGAGAGCTGGAGTGATGTGTTCAAATCTTTTCACTCCAGATATGAGTCGAGCGGCCATGTTCAGCACTGCCCTTAGTGGGGCTAGGTGAGCTTTTGGAGTCCCTGTTAGGATGGCGTTCCCGTAGTCGATTTTAGAGAGAACTAGGGATTGAACTACTGTCTTGAGGTCATCCTGGGGAAGAAAAGGTTTCAATTTCTTGAGGTATTTTAGTGAGAAAAGAGCACCTTTTACAGAGTTTTTGATGTGGGCCTCCATTGATAAGTTCTTGTCAAGGGTGATGCCTAGAGACTTAACTAGTCGGATAGGACGAGGGGGCAGTTTAGGGCAACCAGATTCTTGAGCCACTCTTGGATTGGTTGATGGTTGCTTTTTGGAGAGAATAGGATTAGTTCCATTTTATCTGGGTTGAGCTTTAAGTGGTTAGCGTTGAACCAAGTTTGGATCTCGGTTAGAGTGACATTGAGGTGTCGGATGTCGCTGGGAGACTTGATTTTGAAATAGATTTGGGTGTCATCAGCGTAAAGGTGGTAATTCACTCCCGCTTTTTCAAGATGATTGTGAGGGGCTCCATGAAGAGATTGAAGAGGGACGGGAGAGGATCGAGCCTTGCGGGACCCCAAGTGTGACTTTTGTTGGCTTCGAGAGACAGGAGTTGATTTTAATTTGTTGCGAGCGGTGTTGAAGGAAGGAGGTGAACCATTTTAGTACTGTGCCATTAATGCCGGAGCGCTTCGACAAGGTCTCCAGAAGAGCTGGATGATTTACTGTGTCGAATGCCGCAGATAGGTCAATAAGGATGAGAAGGCAGGCATCACCTTCATCTAAAGCCTTGTGAATATCGTCAGAGATGTTGAGCATAGCTGTTTCAGTGCTACAGCCTTTCCTGAATCCTGATTGAAAGGTGTCGAGGAGGTTGAACTCATCAATGTGTTTGTTGAGTTGGTGGAGAACGCATTTCTCCAATGTTTTTGCAAGGAACGGGAGGTTGGAGATAGGTCTGAGGTTGTTAAGATCATTAGGGTCGGCCCCTGGTTTCATGAGAATGGGTGTGATTTGTCCTAGTTGAAGGGAGTCTGGGACACAGCCTGAGATGAGAGAGGCGTTGATGATTTTTGTCCAGAAAGGGGAAATGGTGTGGTTGAGTTCTTTTATAATTGTGGATGGGAGGGGGTCCATAGTGTGGGAGGAAGGTTTTAGGTTAGAAATTATACTGAAGACCTCGTTTTCCGACATTAGCTCAAAGTCGGACCAATGCGCATTGTTTTTTAGCTGGAGGCAGACCTGATTGTCCTTGGTAAGAACTCTTTCTGATTGGTCAAGGGTGGTTAAAGGGGGCAGGTTAAGAGGGAAGGAGGGTTTGCGGTTTGGAGGAAGGATTGATCAATTTTTGAGACTTTATTAGTGAAGAAGGTGGCAATTTCTTCACATCGCTCTTTGGTGGCTTTGATTTCGTGAGAGGGAGTGCAGTTTGTTTGACTTTTGACAATGTTGAAGAGTTCTCTCGGTCTGTTTTTCACCAGATCTAGTTGGCTGCGGAAGAAAGACGCCTTTTCACTGAAAATGTGTTTTTTGTATGCCTGCCGAGCAGATCTAAGTTGCGCTAGGTGCAAGGTCGAGGGGTTTAGTCTCCAAGACCTTTCCGTTTGTCTGAGTTGACGCCTTTCGTTATTCAGAGCCACGTTGAACCAGGGTTTAAATTTGGTTCGCCTCATTTGTTTGAGTTTGAGTGGAGCTACTTGGTCTAAAACCTCTGTCATTTTTGAGTTAAAGTGTGTAGTGAGGTCATCGGCCGTCCATGATGAGGGTTGGAGTTGTAGATGGGCATGAATCCTGGATTCAAGTTCGGGTAAAGGGACTTCTTTGATGTTTCTGGTCCAGTGCTTAGGTTTGTCATCACGAATAGGTTGGTGGCTGACAAGTGCATCAATCTTGAACAGAATGAGGTGGTGGTCTGACCAGTCAATGGGAGAAATCGCTCTCAGAGAGACCAGTTCATTGTTGGTAATAATCGCATCCAGTGTTGCACCTTTGATGTGAGTTGGTTCATTGCAGAGTTGTTTGAGGTTGTATATTTCAAGTAGGTTGGATAGGTTCTGGACAGTGGAGTCTTCTGGGTCATTCCAGTGGATGTTGAGGTCACCCAGGAACACGTCTTTTGTGTCTGTCATGGAGAAACGTGTTATTAGGTCTGTTAGTTCTTCGGGGAAAAGGGTACGCTCTCCAGGAGGATGGTAGATGGTGTGGAATTTGATGGGAGTAGTGCCCTTGGCAGTGAGTTCGACACCCAGGTATTCAAACGATAGGTATTCTGCAGGTTTAAGTTTGGTAATCTGTATTCCAGCTTTGTGAATGATGGCCAGTCCCCCCCCCCCCCCTCCCCCAGTTTTGATCGGCCTGTCTTGTCTGATGATGTTGTACCCTGGAGGGGTGAGAATGTCAAGAATGGGCATGGAGTGGACATTGAGCCAGGATTCTGTGAGGAAAGCGATGTCAATTTCTTCAGCAAGTAGAGCTTCAGCAATGTCTGTGGCGTGTTGTACTGCTGATCTGCAGTTTAGGAGCATGCAAGAGAGAGGGCGGGGAGCCTCGATGGTGGGGGAGCTAGGTGGATAGAGGAGTATTGAGCAGGAGGTCTAGGCGAGTGGACAGTTTTAGGGATTCTGTTAGTGCCAACAATAACAGGGGAAAGGACTGACTTCTGACTCAGAGCGAGGTAAGAGTCGTTGATCACATCAGGTTTCAGTACCGAAAGGGGGTGGCGATCCCGGTTGGGTCGAAGTGCCTGACTCGTTGACGGACTGGACGGTCGAGGGGTGCTCTGTGGGGCCATGGGAGAGGTATTGAGGGGGGTATGAGCAAATCTACCCGGGGAGAGGGAGCACGGTGACTTGGTCCTGTTGAGAAGGTCTTGTTGTAAGTATAGGAAATCGGCAGCAAGGGAGTTAATTTTCTGCTCCATTCTGTTCAGTTGCTGTGTTATTGAGCTGAAAAAGTTTAAGGTTTTTGGCAGGGGCCGAGAATGACTTGGGTCTATGGAGGGCGAGTGAACAGGGGTCAGGGATTGGACGGAATCAGTGGGATTAGGAGAGGGGAGAGGTTGGACGCGGGGAGCCGGATTAGTAATGCTCCCATTCAAGGAGTTCAGAGGAGGAGTAGAGGGTCTACTGTCCAAGTGAGGAGGGAGAGAATTTCTAGGTAGGAAGTCAGAGTTCCGGGGAATGTCAATGAGATTAGCGGTGGAGGCAGGTTGTGTATGTGGGTGTGCGACGGCAGAAAGGGAAGTGGGCAGTGATAATAGGGGGGAAAGTGTCTGCTGGATTGGTGAATACGTTGGACATGGGGAAGTCACGGGGGTTGTCAGTGAGGTAAGCGGTGGAGACAGGTTGTGCCTGTGGATGTGGGACATCGGAAGGGGAGTGTGCAGTGGTAGTAGGGGGGAGAGTGACCGCTGGATTGGAGATGACGAGGGACAAGGGGGAAGTAAGGGTCGGGGGAAAAGGGTCTGTGTTGGAGGAATGGGTAGTTTGTGAGGGAGGGTTCAGATTATCAGGGGTCGAGAGGGGAGTGCCTGTGGGGATTTCAGTCGTGGGAGGGCTGAGGTTAAAGTCCGAGCTGATAAGATCGAGATCGGCCTTGTGGTGTTTGTTAATTGTGAGTTTGTTGTTCCTGGTGTGATCAGTTGATGTAATAATGGTGGGTGTTTGGCGGCGGAGAGTAATGATGGGGGTAGTGTGATTGTAGTGAGTGATGGTGGATGTCCATGAGTTGAAGAGAGGTTCTTCAGGGCAGGGAGATTGGATCAGTTCCACGTTATTAGTGAGGGTGGTGGGTGATAGGGGAGCTAGGGTTTGATGGCTCAGTTGAGTTAACGAGGAAAGAAGTGTGGGGAAGTGGCGGTCAAAAGTGGTGAGGTGCCGGTCGGTGGCCTGTATGAGAATGGTTCCAGTTCTGTAGATGGAAATGGTGAGTTCCCCTTTGAAGGTCGGAGAGATGGTAGTGGAGATTTTTTCACCATAGGGAATGATTACTGACTTGGCGACTTTAAGGTGAAGAGAGAAGGTGTTTTTCCATTTAGTCGGGCGATTAGTGTAAAAAATGAAGTTAGTTTTCGTGTTGCCGTTGGTCGCTGTGTGGTAGTTATCTACAATGAGTGTTTCCGGGTGTTGTTTTAGGGTACTGTGCTTGAAGTTCTTTTTGCATTACTGGTCATTTTGTCTGGGTAGTTAATGGACCAGGAGTTGGGTCCGTAACGCACGAGATTCGAGTTCCGGGTGGGGTTAGGCGGGCGCATGGTTGAATGGTAGAAATGCCGAGGCGCAATCAGGAATCAAGCAGTAACCATGCTTTTACAGTAAGCATCATTTGGCCCAAACCAGGAGGACACTCCAAATGCAGGGAGAGTATCAGCATTTTTCAATGCCTGCCATATTGGGAGGAGACAATGTCCACAAGCCAATTCCAGTAACATTCCCATAAGCAGGGAGTGTAGGCAGTCAGCCCTTATCAGATTCTATGGTCTGAGCAAAGATACATTCTCTCTATCACATTTGACTTCTTGTAGCTTCTTTGAGAAATGTTTTTATGGCAGATGTATGAGTAGGAGGCAAGAAAGGTGGCTTTATCCCATTTAACTTTGTGTAACTAGTTGAGAATTATTTATCTGGCAGATGTATAAAAAAGGGCCAGAAGATGGCGCTGAAACCTTATTTGTCTTCTATTCTGGCTTTCCTGTTCTAACAGTGTGCACCGTTTTCGGAGCGATGGGAGCCAGAGTTTATTTGATTTCGGAATTAACAAATGAAATTACCACAGATGACACTCACAAATTGGCAGACCAGTTGATTTAGAAATTGCTTGGTGTAATTATTTTCTTTGAAGCAGGCTAGACAATTCGTGTTACACTGTGCCGCTTTCACGTAATGCATCCATTTGGATAAGGTGTGTCACTCTTAACTTTTATAGAGTTGCCTCGACATGGTCCAGGATGACGGCAGCGCTAGTAGTTAAGGTAGTGGTGTGGGGCTGGTCAGACGTCCTCACGTATTTAATCTAAGATGGCGGGCTCCCGTAGAAAATTGAGTGAGTAGAGGGGCAAAATGCTAGTGGTAATGTGTGGGAGGTGGCGCGATCACAGAACAATGGCAATAGTGAAAATAAACAGCGACGGGCTGGAGGTGGCTACTGGGAGATTAAGTGAACTGGGAGGAGAGCCATGCGCCAAAGCTCAACACTTACCAAAGACATGAGCAGCAACGGGCGCCGAAGCTGAACAAGCACTAAAGAAACAAGCAGGAAACCATAATAAAAACCAGCTGAAGCAGCGCACATCATGCCTGCACGAAGAGAAACTCATTAAAGAAAAGAGTGCTCACAAATTTAAGAACACGTTTCCGTGTAACAACTGAAGTAAAGGGGCCAGTTGGCATGGGAGGTTGCAATTGAAGACAAGGCGGTACTAAGGAGGGACTAACAAGCCTACTAAGGAATCAGAAGCCAGCATTTACGAAGGACAATGACAGAAGCTAATGACAAATATGGGCTAGAGTGGGCGGGGCTTCTATTCCATACCCCAGGACAACAAGTCTCGCAGCGCATGCGCACTGACTCAGGCTCGACCTAAAAAAGGGGAGTCCTATTCGGGTGTCGGGACACCTAAAGGCAGAAGCCCCTTATTTATTATTCACTACTCTTTCTAGGAGCGCCCCATAATGTCCTGCAAGAGCTTTTTTGCTTATTAATGTTTTAAGCTTGGTGTTGCCCCTAAAATAGGGAGGGGCACCACCAAGCATTTTTTTAATGTTGGGGGGGGGGGGGATGGCTGAAGTAAGTAGAGCAGCCCCCCAGCAACATAAAAAAACAGTAAGTCTTCTGGGTCATTAAAACCATGACCCCAGTAGATCTTACAATTTTTAAAGCATTCCTATCTGGAGTTTTATGCTCTTCAGCTGGAGTGCAAGTCCTCTTTGTGGATGTTTCTATGATTGCATCTTGTGGGCAAATAAGTGTTTAAAGAAAGACTCAGAGACATGTTACTTTTTTTAAACACAAAAACAATATGCCTTGAAGTCTTTCCTGTACCATTTTTCAGCTCACAAAACAAAATAATAATAGCTATGTTAAAAGAAAGACTCACAGACATGTTTTGTTTTAAAATAACTTCATTAAACACTTTTATAGTAATCACTGTTATTGAACATTGATTGCATTGTGTGAATTACTGGTATATACACTAGATTAAAAATATTGGTGGTTTTTGGAGAAAGATGATATTTTGGTGTGACTTTTTTCGCAAAGTCAGGAGGTCTACCCGAGTGCAGCCAGGACCTGCGAGACCATTTGCATGCCAGAAGGCTGTGCATTGCGTGGGGTTGGCTGCTTGCACGGAGTTGAACGCAGGCCCTGTGGCTAACCCCACGCTGCACATGGCCAAAGGCTGTGCACGGCAAGGGCTTGGCTGCCAGTGGGCATGAGTAAAAGTTAATTTAGGGCACGAGTTTTAGTTACTTGAGATAACTATAACTAGTGAATTTCAATTTTTGTTTGAATTTAAAATGTTACATTGTCACAGAAATTTTCACCTAACTCTAACGTCACTTTAACCCTTGTTTTTTCAGTAGATAGATAGATTTACCTTAACAATACTTACCATGCATATTAAAGGCACACAAACATACCTGCATGGTAAAGGCATGAATGATGACAGAATTGTAAAGGCTGTTTCACCACCAAAACTCTTGCCTACAAAAGTAGTCTGTTACATTCCATGAAAACAAAACTGATCTGTAGGCTTTAATTCAAAGTAATAACTCTCCACCCTTAAATGCTTATTGACTTTATCATGTGCTTTTCACAGTCAGTATGCCAGGCCTACTGCATTCACAGTAACCTTTCATTATAAACAATCAAGTCTATAGCATTTATCATTGGCATGTCACCATAACCAACTCAAGCCTACTTTACTGACCGTAAGCTTTGTACAAGACAGCCATCCGGCATTCAGTCATAAAAGTACACATGTATACAATATTACAGTTGGCAAAGCAAAGTACTATCTCTCCAAAAAAGCCTAACAGATTATTTCAGTGCATATATTCTATCCCTGTGGTTTGTTCAGGTGAATAACCAACACTAAAACTCTTGTCTAGTACGGTATTCTGTGAAAATTCATGTAACAAAATGCCTGCCTACTGGCTTAAGCACAGTGTAAGAACATTCCATGCTGAAAATCCTGTTGTCTTTAACACATGCTTTTCACAATAAGTAGGTCAAACCAACTAGCTTTGTTGAAATGTTTCATAATAAAAAGATCAAACCTATGAGATCTGTCATGACTGTTTCCAATGAACCGATGATGCCTTTACCATTGGCTTTACATCTCACCAAACACTGGCCAATTCAAGGGCACATAAACTGGCAACATACTGCTTGAAAAACAGTATACTACCCCTCTCAACAGGTCCTAACAAGAAAACCATCTCAGGGTTTGTCAGAGTGGGAGGCCAACACCAAAACTCTTACCTGCTGCGGTAATCTGTGAGATTACATGTAACAAAATACCTGTCTATAGAAAGCCAAAAGGACCCTAAAAAGGGAATAACACCTGCCTCTGATAGTTTGGAGCGGAAATACTCGCTATAAATAAAGAATTAATTCTCAGAACTGGATCGAGCTTCAAAATTAAGCAAAAAGTTGCCCCATATCTTTATCTAATTTCTTTAATATTTATTCAAGTAAAGTAGCAAAATCTTATATGCATACATTGTGACCACTAATAACACGATACAACAATATATTATAATAAATACACATTGTTAGAACTGGGGGTCTCTAGTTGGCAGAGGTAAGTACCTTTGTCCAAATAGGGACCCTTGCTTCTAGTCAGGGTAAGGGGGATACACTACTAAAATAACCCCTGCTCACCCCCTTGGTAGCTTGGCACGAGCAGGCAGGTTTATCTCAGAGGCAGTGTGTAAAGCATTTGTGAACACATACAGTAACCCAGTGACAACACTACAGATGGACACCACACAAGTTGTAGTATAAAAATAAGTATTTTTATATAGACTTAACACAAGACCCAAAACGACAAAAATCCACAATACAATACGGAAAATATGACTTTCAAATGGTAGAAAATAGCTCAGTTCAACAAAGATGATAAATGCGACACTTTACTCTCAATGTACCTTTGGATGCGTAACGCAAAACAAACAAAAGGGTCGCAGGGAAGGTGATGCTTCGATTCCTTACACGCAGTAAGGAGGATGCGTCGGTTTCTTACTGCGGCCCGGTTCCGATGCGATGATGATCCGGTGCGATGCGAGAAAATGGCGTCTTGCTTACGGTGCGACAACGTAGACGGGATGCATGCACGCCCGACGGCCGTGCGGTGACTCGGCGATCTGAGCCGCGACAAGCCCTGCGACACGCTTCTCCGATGATGCGCCGGCGTCCTCTGTGGCGGCGGCACGCTTCTCCGGTGATGCGAGGCGCTTCGGGGCTGCGATGGCGACAGCGGCGGCACGCTTACTCCGCGATGCGATGACAACTGCTGCGGCTGCGACACGCTTCCTCTTCGTTGCGTCGCGCTCCCAGCGACACGCAGTCTCTCAGAAGGCCCAACAGCAGTAGGCGCTTCAATTCCCAGCAAGGGAATTCAGGAGGGGAGCTGGGGGTGAAGTCTTGTATCCCTGAGACTTCAGGCAGGAGGCAAGCTCAATGTTCAAGCCCTTGGAGATCTTCTTCAAGATGATGAAAGCACACTCAGCCCTTTTCTCCTTTCTTTGGCAATAAAGTAACCACTGCAGGCCAACCCCAACAGCACGCAGCATAGGGGTAGTCTCCTCCTTCAGCTTCCTGGTTCTTCTCCTCAGCAAAGGTTCGTCTTGATTCCCAGAAGTGATCTAAAGTCTTGGGGTCTGGGCCCCAATATTTATATTAGCAAATCCTTTGTCCTCTGTAGGCAGAGGGTCCTGTACCTAGTCCAAACCAGTTCTGGGTGCATTCTGCCAGTGCACAACTTCTTCCTTTGTCTGTGTGGGCCAGGGTCATCAGACACACCACAGGAGGTGGAGCCAGCATTGTGGAAGGCAGGCACAGCCCTATTCAGGCCCAGGTGCTACTCCTCCCACCACTCCTCATGCAGATAGGTCTATTCAGCCTAGTGCTGACTCACCCTGTCTCCTGGAGTCCCCCAGCCCCTGTCACTCACAAACCCAGACATACAACACACAAGCTAGCAGAGGCAGGCTGGATGGTTAGGCAAGAAAATACCTACTTTCTAAAAGTGGCATTTTCAAACACAGAATGTTAAAACCAACTTCACAAAAAGATGTATTTTATCATTCTGAGTTCAGGCATACTAAATTCGTTTTTCTACCATGTTCCCTGGGTCAGGATTATAAGATGTTATAATCAAACTGCCCATTCTGGGGACAGGTAGCCTTGCAATAGTGAAAAACGAAATTGGCTGTAATTCACTATCAGGACATGCCACACACATCAGGGCATGTCTTACCTCTTACATACAATGCACCCTGTCCGCAGGCCTACCTTAGGGGTGACTAATATGTAGAAAAGGGAAGGTTTAGGGACTGGCAAGTGGGTGCACTTACCAAGTCGACATGGCAGTACCAGACTGCACACAGTCTCTGCAATGGCAGGCCTGAGACACACTTTCCAAGCTGCTCCGGTGGGTGGCACAACCAGTGCTGCAAGCCCACCAGCAGCATTTGATTTACAGGCCCTGGGCACACGCGGTGCACTGTACTAGGGTCTGACAGTAAATCAAATAAGCCAATCATGGAGTCACTAATCCACCCATCAATTTTCATAGGGAGCACTTGCACTTTGGCACTGATTAACAGTGGCAAAGTGCCCAAAGCATCTAAACCAGCAAAAACATGTCAACAACAGAGGAGGCATAGCGAAAAAATGGAAGGGAGACCCACGCCAATGGTACCAGGTCTAACATGTGTCCCCTCCAGCTGAAATGTGGGGAGAACTACCCTACCTCCTGGGAGTTCTCATCACTAAGGCGGAAAAATCTGGACAGACCATCAGCATTGGCGTGTTCTGTGCCAGGGCGGTGTTCCACCATAAAGTCCATCCCCTGTAGGGAAATGGACCACCTCAACAGCTTTGGATTCTCACCCCTCATCTGCATCAACCATCTGAGGGGCCTGTGGTCTGTCTGAACCCGGAAGTGAGTCCCAAACAGGTATGTTCTCAACTTCTTCAGCGCCCAGACCACAGCAAATGCCTCACGCTCAATAGCACTCCACCTCTGTTCCCGTGGAAGTAACCTCCTACTGATGAAGGCTACAGGTTGGTCTAGACCCTCCTCATTTAACTGTACCAGAACAGCCCCTACACCATGCTCTGAAGACAACAAATTCTTTTGAGAAGTTGGGCCCCTGAAGCACGGGGGCCGTGCACATGGCAGTGTTCAGGGCATCAAAAGCTTTCTGACGGGTGTCAGTCCAGTTCACTCTCTTGGGCTGCTTCCTGGAAGTCAGCTCTGTCAAGGGTGCAACGATGCTGCCATACCCCTTGACAAATCTCCTGTAATACCCGGTGAGTCCTAGAAAGGCTCTCACCTCTGTCTGGGTCTTGGGGGGTTCCCAAGCCAGAATGGTATCAATCTTGGGCTGTAGGGGCGCCACCTGGCCGCTCCCAACCTGGTGTCCCAAGTACACCACGGAACCCTGCCCGATCTGGCACTTACTCGCCTTGATCGTGAGGCCTGCCCTCCGCAGCGCCATCAACACTTCCCAGAGGTGGTGCAGATGTTCTTCCCAACTGGCGCTGAACACTGCGATGTCATCCAGGTAGGCGGCACTGAAATCTTCCAGTCCAACCAACACCTGGTTGACCAACCTCTGAAAGGTGGCAGGGGCATTCTTCATCCCAAAGGGCATAACCCAGAATTGGTAGTGCCCATCTGGTGTGGAGAATGCTGACCTCTCTTTGGCCCCATCAGTCAAGGCGATCTGCCAGTACCCAGACGTTAAGTCAAACGTGCTGAGGTACCGGGCAGCCCCTAACCGATCAATGAGCTCATCAGCTCTGGGGATGGGGTGCGCGTCAGTCCTGGTGAATGAATTGAGTCCTTGGTAGTCCACACAGAACCGGAGTGCGGGCGTGGCACCAGGCGCGGCAGCCTTTGGGACCAAGACCACTGGGCTGGCCCAAGGGCTGTGAGAGGACTCAATCACCCCCAATGCAAACATCTTGAAGACCTCCTCCTTGATGCAAGCTCTCACCCTGTCAGTCACTCTGTAAGCCTTGTGCTTGACAGGAGGATTGTCCCCAGTGTCCACATCATGGACGCACCAATCAGTGACACTAGGAGTCAGGGAAAACAGGTCAGGAAACTGTCCCAACAGTTGGCGACAGTCTTCCCGCTGCTCATGTGTCAGAGAGTTAGAGAGGTTCACACCCTCCACTGACCCATCTTGCTCTGTTGCAGACAGAAGGTCATGAAGAGGTTCTGTCTCCTCTTCCATTCCATCATCTGTTGTTAGGAGCATGCCCACTTTGGACCTCTCAAAATGGGGCTTTAGGCGGTTGACATGTAGGACCCGCAAAGGGTTCCTGGGAGATCGCAAGTCCACCAGGTAGGTGACCTCACTCTTGCGCTCCACCACCTCAAATGGTCCGGTCCACTTATCCTGGAGCGCGCAAGGCTCCACAGGGGCCATGACCCACACTTTCTGCCCAGGCTGAAACTCGATCAGAGTGGCATTCTGATCATACCACCATTTCATCTCCTCCTGGCTAGCTTCCAGATTCGCCTCAGCGAGTTGTCTGAATCGCCTAGTCTGGTTTCTAAAGGCCAGCATGTAGCTAAATACATCCTGGGGAGGTTTACTGAGAGTTTTCTCCCAGCCTTCTTTCACCAGACTCAGAGGTCCTCTTACCGGGTGACCATAGAGCAGTTCAAAGGGACTGAACCCTAAGGACTTCTGTGGCACCTCACGGTAAGCAAACAAAAGGCATGGCAAGAGGACGTCCCACTTACGCCTCATAGGTTCTTCCAGACCCATAATCATGCCCTTCAGGGTCCGGTTGGATCTCTCAACCAGCCCATTACCTTGGGGGTGGTAAGGAGTGGTGAACTTGTACGTTACACCGCACTCCTGCCACAGGGACTTCATATACTTGGAAATGAAGTTTGTACCACGGTCAGACACCACCTCCTTGGGGAACCCCACGCAGGAGGAAATCCCCATCAGTGCACGTCCCACCACGGGGGCCGTCCCTGTCCGAAGAGGGATGGCTTCTGGGTATCGGGATCCACCAAGACCAGGATGAACCTGTTGCCCATGGCTGTCTTGGGGTCCAGTGGCCCCACAATGTCAATACCCACCCGTTCAAAGGGGGTGCTGACCACAGGGAAAGGCTGGAGGAGAGCCTTGTGCTTCCTCCCACTTTTTCCACTTGCCTGGCAAGTCTGACATGTCCTGCAATGAGTGTCTGAACTCTTACGCATCTGGGGCCAATAAAAGTGGGTGACAAGCCTTTCAAAGGTCTTGCCCTGCCCCAGATGTCCTGCTAAAGGCACATCATGAGCCAAACCCAGTAGGAAGGCTCTGAAGCGCTGGGGTACCACCAGCACACGGGCTGACCCAGGCTCAGCAACCTTAGGCTCGCTATACAGGAGACCATTCTCCCAGTAGATCCAATGTGATCCAGACTGATCACCTGCTGCCTGGTTTGTGGCCTGTTGCCGCAAACCCTCAAGAGAAGGGCACTTGTTCTGCTCCTCGCAGAACTCCTCCCTGGAGGGTCCTCCTTCTTGCTACCAATGGGTCAGCTCAGGCAGGTCCCCCAGTTTGGCCACTTGCTCCCCTGTAGGTTCCAGAGCATCCCCCCCAGGTTCTGCTTCCTCCTGGACAGTGGGAACTACGGGGTCCGGTTTCCCGTGCCCCCTGCCTCTTCTCTTCAAGGCAGGCACCTGGGCCACCCTCACAGGCTCCAGGTCCTCTTGAACACCTCTACTGGCTGCCATAGACCGAGTGGTCGTGCACGCCCACTCAGGCAGACCCAACATCTCTAAATGAGACCTTCTCTCCACCTCTGCCCAAGGTGAACTTTCTAAATCGTTGCCCAACAGACAGTCTACAGGCATGGCTGGCCTCACAGCTACTTGAAAGGTACCTGAGACCCCCCCCCCCACTCAAAGGGAACCTGAGCCACTATGCAGTGGCTCTCTGAGTTGTCCGCGGCAACTACTGGGCAGAATGCATTGGGGATCACCTGCTCTTCAGACACCAGCCGACAACTGACAGCTGTCACACTGGCTCCGGTGTCTCTCAGAGCCTCCACCCTTTGACCATTGATGGTCACCCACCGCCTGTATTTTTTAGTGTTATCAGGCAGTTGGGTCCTGGGGACCATCTCACTGTCTCCTAAAGAGACCAAGGACATCGCTACGGGACCCCACCCACCTTGGGCACCCATCTCCTCCCCCAGGGCTACACTAGCTACCTGCCGGGGTGGTGCACCAGTGGGTGCTGTTTTCCCATACAAGGGACATTTTGAATCATAGGAGCAGTGGCCCACTTGATCACACTTAAAGCAGTTCCTGGGCCCCCTGTGAACAGGCTTATCTGTCGGGGCCCCTGGCTTCCTCTCCGGGGGAGGCTGGGAACCTTTCCCTTGGTTCCCTTGGGGATTACTTTGGGGCCCTTTCTGGAACTCCTTCTGTTTACCCTTGCCCCCACTCCTCTACTGGGGACCATGCCCACCTTTGGCGGAGTCTCCCACGTGACCCTTGTGGACCCGGGTGCTCACCCAGCGGTCCGCCTCCTCAGCAAGCTTCCTAGGGTTAGTCAGCCTACTATCAATAAGGTGCTGGCGTAGCTCTGGAAAACAATTTCCTGACAAGTGCTCCCATGCAATCAAATCAAAGAGCGCGTCAAAATCATTCACTTTGCTACCCTTCACCCAACCATCCAATGCTCTGCAAAAAAAGGTCACATATTCCACCCAAGTACTTGACTCCAACTTTTTGCAATTTCTGAACCTCTGCATATACAGTTCAGGAGTCAACCCATACCTAGACATCAATGCTTCCTTCATATGGCTATAAGAATTGTGGACTTCAGAGGGCAAGTCTAACAAGGTATCCCGCCCCTCACTAAGGAACCGTCCCCACAACCCCGCTCCCCAATCCTTCTCAGGGACCCGGTGGGAGGACATAGCTACCTCATAGGCCTTGAACCACTGACCAATATCATCATTCTTATAAAACTCTTTCACCACATCTTTAGGTATATACACCCTGGCTTCAACAGGCATGGACGGTGTGCTGCCACCAGAGGGAGTAATCTCTAAGCTCCTAGCTTTCAACTCCAACTCCCTCAAACTTCTCTCATGCTCCATTTGCATCCTCTTTTCCTCTAGGGCCAATTTCTTAATTTCCAATTCTAACTGCCCACCCATCTTAAGCTTGGTCAGCTCCATTTCATGCACCCTACTTCTCTCCCTGTCCTCCAGCTCTCCTGGGAACAGGCCCTTGGAAGAAACACTGCTACCTGCTGGGGAAGGTGCTTTCCTCCCCCCTGGACCCAATCGCCCATCTAGCTGCCCCTCTGCCTCTTCAGCCCCCTCCTCATGCTCTTCCACATGCTCAGGGGTACTTCTTGCTTCCACCCAGGCCCTCAGCGCCATTTGGTACTCATCCTTCTTGGTGAGACCTGTAGTAGCAACTTTCAATTTCCTGCAGAAGTACTTTAGCAGTTTCACATTGTAACTTTCCAGCTTTTCTTCTTCAAAATCTAAATCCACAGATGCGATGGATGCTGTTTTGCTCATGGTAACTAAACTTGGCAGTTCTTGGCAAAAAATAGAAATCCCAGGAAAAACAATTTACCAGAAATGTATGTGGTTGCGTTTGGTCTGCACTCACTAGTAGTGTACACCAATTACTGTATATGAGTCACAAATGCAAGTCCAGAATCCTCACCGCTGACCACCAATGTTAGAACTGGGGGTCTCTAGTTGGCAGAGGTAGGTACCTTTGTCCAAATAGGGACCCTTGCTTCTAGTCAGGGTAAGGGGGATACACTACTAAAATAACCCCTGCTCACCCCCTTGGTAGCTTGGCACAAGCAGGCAGGCTTATCTCAGAGGCAGTGTGTAAAGCATTTGTGAACACATACAGTAACCCAGTGACAACACTACAGATGGACACCACACAAGTTGTAGTATAAAAATAAGTATTTTTATATAGACTTCACACAAGACCCAAAACGACAAAAATCCACAATACAATACGAAAAATATGACTGTCAAATGGTAGAAAATAGCTCAGTTCAATAAAGATGATAAATGCGACACTTTACTCTCAATGTACCTTTGGATGTTTAACGCAAAACAAACAAAAGGGTCGCAGGGAAGGTGATGCTTCGATTCCTTACACGCAGCAAGGAGGATGCGTCGGTTTCTTACTGCGGCCCGGTTCCGATGCGATGATGATCCGATGCGAGAAAATGGCGTCTTGCTTACGGTGCGACAACGTAGACGGGATGCGTGCATGCCCGATGGCCGTGCGGCGACTCGGCGATCTTCTGAGCCGCAACAGGCCCTGCGACACGCTTCTCTGGTGATGCGTCGGCATCCTCTGTGGCGGCGGCACGCTTCTCCGGTGATGCGAACTTGTAAATACAAAGAACAATGCGTTGGAACAAATACTAGAATAATTAAATGGATAGGAAAATATCAATTAATCCTCCCACTGAGACAAATTCTCAAAGTTATTTGATATGAATGAATGTCACCAACACAAATTGCAGGTCTCAAAAAAGGATTTTTTTATATATTTGGATATATTGTATCAAAGTATTTTTTGGCATACAAATACTCATACACATCAATTACATAAATATATACAAAATATACAACACAATAATAATGAATCTATATATACCTCAAAGTATCCTATACCCTATTCATTAATACAGATGCTAAACCTATGTATTGTAAGCATTCTGTTTTCTAGAGATCGCTCACTATGTCTAAATGAAAGTACACCATGAGGAAAAATACATAGGTCCTCTTTTAATTAATGGTACTCTCTCTCTCTTCTTTATTTACTTTCAATTTATCAAGGGCTTCTCCAATTCAAAAGGTCGACGCGTTTCAGCCCGATTATATCTTGGGCCTCATCAGGACTGGGGTAAAATCAGGACACCTATAATACATAATTACAATCTATTATATACATACTACTATACATATTCAATTACCAAATAGTCTATATACACAACAAGGATATTTATACTGGGCATTAAGTCATTTTCTTAGAGGAGCAGTCCGTAATTTATATATACATGCAGATAGGAATCACTCCAAAATGAGATTTGTGAAAGGGATAGAATATAGAACCATTAGTTCCCCACTGGTGACTCGGTCAAAGTCTTAAAATTAGAAGACAATAGCACAATTATAATCAGAATATTTAGAGTGAATTCTAAGCACCAAGCCTACTGAAAGATTACGTCTGACTACTTTTAAATGTATTCTATATTTTACACCAACCTTTCAAACGGTCCTTCGTGTTTCCACAAAAATGTACAATTTGGCAGTCAGTGTAGAAATCTTTGCCAATGATTCTAGGGAAATATACACACACACATAGAGTCAATCTTTTTAGTATATAACTTCAACCCTAATACAAACCCAATTCAAAGTTTGGATCTCTATATATATTAATTCTTAGGTTCCACCGGTGTCTATCAAAGTCTATCTTCTTTTTCGGGATGGAGTCACGATGACATATTACTTCCCCTGGTGTCACAGATCATGCTTGGAACATTAGTTTCTTTGATGGATTTTGTGGTAATCTACCACATGTGCTTATTGTCGCAAGTCAACTAAGAAATAAATAGCCAAACGTAGGGGCTAGACCCAGATATTTTCCTATTTATATCCTCTCTGCCTCCATATGTCTCCGCAATACATTTGTTCATAAAGCCTCAAACCTAATGTCAATAAATCGCCTTTTCTATATTCCCCAGTTCCTAAATGTATCACGTGTCTATCCGACCCGAGTAAAATAAAGGAAATAACATTCTTACCGCTTGTGTGTATTTGAAACGCTACTGTGAGCGTCGCGGTACGATGAATATTTTGGTCTTCTTATTTCTAAAAACGAGGGATAAAACACATTATGTTCCTCCATCTAGATTAAATCCATTCCAATTTATACCGCATCTCTTAAGGAGGTTTTACCTTATTAGAAAGAATTCGAACGGCGGGCAGTTAATCCGGCTCGGCGTAAGGAAACAGCAATTCCTCCAGGTTCCGGCTCCGTCACTAGATCCACGTGACCGGGCCTATGCATCTTAACGTGTTTTTACGTGTTTTTTGAGACATTAAAAGAGGACTAACGTGGGGGTAGGAAGGCGGTTTCTACGTCCCTACGTAATTAGCATGATGTCTAGGACACCAAAAACGGACTATCGTGTCGGTACATGGATAATATCAAATTCTCTCTTGTTTTCTTTTAAATGAAACAACTATCTATACTTAAAACTTATATGGACACACTTTAAGAAATGGAGGAAAGGAAATTTTTATGACAAATTACAAAAAAGAATAACCACATAATTAAAATCGTGAAACAGTAAACAAGAAAAGGTGTTATATATACCCATATCTATAAAAGTAACACCACGTGATAAATTACTTTCTGCTGCTCCTCATATTCTATTAGTCTTGAGACATGACATTCTGGATAAACATCATACCTGTACAAAGAGAGTAACATAAATAGTAATTATACCATATGATGTATATTGCAATCTAATATATATTACAATCCAGCAGATGTATTACAGTTACAGATACATTTACATAGACAGTCATTATACCATATGATGTATGTTCCAATCTAACGTATATTACAATCCAGCAGATGTATTACAGTTACAGATACAATTATTTAGAATCATGGAAACTATTGTAGAAGCGACCACATTCCATCACGGTCATTCAGACCTCTGGTGGCTGTATGGTATTTTTCTATCAATCTCGCCTCTATATTAGATAGTTTCTCTTGTACATCTTCTTTTGTAATATTTTGTAACACAATTAAAACAGACCAATGTATGTCATTTTCTGTATGATTCTCCATTTGGAAATGTTGCACCAATGGTGCTCCTGGCGTTTTACACTTGACTCTCGATTTATGTTGTAAAATCCGATTCTTTACCGGCTGTATTGTTTGACCAATATAGAACTTGTCACACGGATATTTTACACAATATATCGCATTTTTTGTATTACAGTTAGAAAAAGAATTCAGAATTCAGGAGGGGAGCTGGGGGTGAAGTCTTGTATCCCTGAGACTTCAGGCAGGAGGCAAGCTCAATGTTCAAGCCCTTGGAGATCTTCTTCAAGATGATGAAAGCACACTCAGTCCTTTTCTCCTTTCTTTGGCAATAAAGTAACCACTGCAGGCCAACCCCAACAACACGCAGCATAGGGGTAGTCTCCTCCTTCAGCTTCCTGGTTCTTCTCCTCAGCAAAGGTTCGTCTTGATTCCCAGAAGTGATCTAAAGTCTTGGGGTCTGGGCCCCAATATTTATACTAGCAAATCCTTTGTCCTCTGTAGGCAGAGGGTCCTGTACCTAGTCCAAACCAGTTCTGGGTGCATTCTGCCAGTGCACAACTTCTTCCTTTGTCAGTGTGGGCCAGGGTCATCAGACACACCACAGGAGGTGGAGCCAGCATTGTGGAAGGCAGGCACAGCCCTATTCAGGCCCAGGTGCTACTCCTCCCACCACTCCTCATGCAGATAGGTCTATTCAGCCTAGTGCTGACTCACCCTGTCTCCTGGAGTCCCCCAGCCCCTGTCACTCACAAACCCAGACATACAATACACAAGCTAGCAGAGGCAGGCTGGATGGTTAGGCAAGAAAATACCTACTTTCTAAAAGTGGCATTTTCAAACACAGAATGTTAAAACCAACTTCACTAAAAGATGTATTTTATCATTCTGAGTTCAGGCATACTAAATTCATTTTCTACCATGTTCCCTGGGTCAGTTAGGATTATAAGATGTTATAATCAAACTGCCCATTCTGGCCTATGGGGACAGGTAGCCTTGCAATAGTGAAAAACGAAATTGGCTGTAATTCACTATCAGGACATGCCACACACATCAGGGCATGTCCTACCTCTTACATACAGTGCACCCTGCCCGCAGGCCTACCTTAGGGGTGACTAATATGTAGAAAAGGGAAGGTTTAGGGACTGGCAAGTGGGTGCACTTACCAAGTCGACATGGCAGTACCAGACTGCACACAGGCTCTGCAATGGCAGGCCTGAGACACGCTTTCCAAGCTGCTCCGGTGGGTGGCACAACCAGTGCTGCAAGCCCACCAGCAGCATTTGATTTACAGGCCCTGGGCACACGCGGTGCACTGTACTAGGGTCTGACAGTAAATCAAATAAGCCAATCATGGAGTCACTAATCCACACATCAATTTATCATAGGGAGCACTTGCACTTTGGCACTGATTAGCAGTGGCAAAGTGCCCAAAGCATCTAAACCAGCAAAAACATGTCAACAACAGAGGAGGCATAGCGAAGAAATGGAAGGGAGACCCACGCCAATGGTACCAGGTCTAACACACATCTTTCTTCTATCACCCCTCATCCATTCATTCGAATTCAATCTCACCTACACAACTCTCTCTCATACCACAACCATACTCGTTCCACTAACATACTCAAAATACGAACAAACTGGCATTTGTAGACGTACACAGGAATGTAAGCAAGAGGATGGAACTTAGAATCGTATGTATCTCTATTCATAGAAAGAATCTCTTGTATGCGGAGAGAACATTTCAATGCATCCTATTATTAATAGCATGAGTGAGGTATAACATACTTTCAATTTAGTACATTGATTCTTTACAAAAAAAGCAGTAACACCAATATATTTCAGAAAAATATCATTCTAATATTCCTGTTACGTCATGTGCCTATACCTGTCTATAGCCTGTTAAATAATGTTATAACAATCAACTGTTAAAGGTGTACTGGCTTTAACAATTGCTTTTCACAATTAATAAGCTAGCTGCCTTTGACCTAACGCTTCATAATAAGCAGACCGGACCCATGGAATCAGACATAATGTTTCCCAGTACACCAATCAGGCCTATAGTTTGTCAGCATAACAAACTCAGGCCTACGTTTTGAGCGTAAGGTTTTCAACAAGGCAGCTATCATGCACACAGGCATACTATTAGAAAGGAAAGGAACACAAAATTACAGTTGACTAAGCAAAGTACTATCGTATAAGGTCTATCAAGGGTTCTCAGAGAGCAAACCTTGTATATCCATTGCTTGTCACACAGGGTAACCAACACCAAAACCATTTCCTACTATGGTAATCTGCAAGATTCCATGTAACAAAATACATATCAGTATGATTTAATATATAGTAATAAAAATCAACACTTAAATGCCTACTGTCTTTAAAATATGCTTTTCAGGATAAAATTTAGACTTGGTGCCTTTATCATAAGGTTTCATAAACAGATCAGGCCTATAGCCATTGTCATTGGCTTGCCTACATAACCAACTCAGCCATGTATTGAGTATAAGCTTTGCGACAGGCCAAAAAGTGCAATACTAGCATTCCTTTTAGTGAAAGCACACAAATTCATCCCAATCAAATCTTGTGACCAGGGGAACCAACATGTAGGTGGAGCTTAAGACCCTCTCTCAGTAGTACTCTGAAAGGTTTGTTTTTGTTGATCACATAAGTTCAGGTGACAGTTGCACTGTCAAGCCAGACCTAAAATTGATCTGTATATTAGTGTAGCCCTGGGCATCCCATGCTGCTCTCAAACACAAATTTGCAATCTCAAGTCTAAAGTATATAATGGAAGGGGAGGGTGTTAGGACTGCAATACCTTCCTCGTGGCTGCCCTCCTCCCATTTGTGCTGCTGCAAGAGAGAGACAAATACCATACATTATCTAGTAACTTACATCATTACAATATCATGCGTGCACCCCTGAAAGTTCAAGCTCAGGCAGCTAGAAAAATTATCAAAATGATCACAGGTGCATCGACAGCAAGCTCTTTTTTTTGTGGAAGTACACAACTTCTGCCTAATCAAAACACGTACTTCTGCCTACCAACATGTGGGCGGAGCCAAACCACCTCTCTAGTGATTCTCAGAATTGTCTGGGGACAGCTGCCCTGAGGCCATTGGCATTTCACTCTGTCCTAGTGTGATACTTGTTATGAATATTGTCCATCTGCTCCTGAATTGGTTAGGCCACAGATAACTGACCTGGCATTATATCAGAAGATGTTGTTTTTTTAAGTTTGAACTGAACTCTCATGTGGTCTACTTTTTTACCGCCTCAGTCTAGCAAATGGAGTGATTTCGAAAGCATGTAAAGGCTTTTAAGAGGCAGGAATGGAGCAACAAACTGACTATATATATCTGCATAGCAGGGACTGTTTGGTTGTAGGATTAGGGCCTTGGTCATCTCTGAGCCATAACCAGTGTTTTTTCTTGTACTCTGAATTTGGCAGGTGATCCCATAGCCATGTACAGCCTGTTTGTGACCCCCCGTCGTCTAGTGCCTAGTCGCTCCTTTCACCACAGTTCACAATGGGACAGCTATGCATCTGAAGACTCTGGATATTCCCCACCTGCTCCAGAACCATCCGTCCAGGGGGACCTGCGAATCATTAAAATTATGTAGGTATTGTTGATGTGTGTTGTATGGCTGTACGACAAAATCATATTATGGTTTCCGTATAGTAGACCCCAGCCTTTGAGTCTCATGCCACCTTGGAGCTAGCTTCCTTTGGTGGTGGAGCTCATATTAAGGTTGGCATGCCTGCAGAGTACTCATTTTCTCAGCTGAGCTATTCATGTTTTCTGTGGCCTTGATTTCCTGAACAAAAATCTTTTTTGTCCTTTGCACATTCCCCTGCTTGCTGATTCAGAGACTGTGGAGTGGAAACAATGTACTGCCAGTTCAACAAGCAAGGGACCCTGCTGGCTGTCGGACTTATCAATGGTGTCATCAAGGTAAAAAATGCTCATGTACTCAATGTTGTCTTTTCTTGATATGGCCTCATCAACTTTGCAGTGGTCCATTCATACCTTCTTTCTTATTCCTGCTTAGGTATACTTGGTGAGCGAGGGATCATGTGTCCATATGCTGAGTGACAGTGAAGCTATGGATGCATCACTGCCTGTCACAAGCCTGCGCTTCTACCCACAGAGCTCTACTTCCACCGGAGACCTGCTTCTGGCCACATGTAAGGCAGACATTAAGCGATAGCACAAGGTCACTAGGCATGGAAGGAATAAAAGGGCACAGATTCGGCCTTGGCCACCGGAGGGAGGAGCGAAGGAAACTAGAGGATATATAACACACTACTTAGAGGCAGACACTTATCTAGCCTGGTTCCACATAAGGGAAGAGTGATGAAAATTGGAAGGCACACTGCAAACATATCTAAACCTATGTGCTGCAGATTCGGAACTGAATGAATAGCCGGCCATTCTGTCAAACTGTACCTTTGTTAGGAAAGATATGGTCATGGACCACAGCTCCAACTTTTGAAGAATGCACACAATCCCCCGGCTGGTTTCTCAAATCATTAACAGGCTGATCATTACTTTTTACATTCTCTCTCTCTCTCTCTCTCTCACACACACACTTGACAATCTCACAGGATTTCTCTCCGATTCCCTCTGTTAACCTTTAGCTCTCTGTTATGACTTAGACTCTTAGAGGGAAGGGAAGTTAAGTATGAGGGCACAGCAAGGCTTTACCTGATTTCTGCCTCTAGTTGGGGCTTTTTCTGGCTGCTTGTTCTTTCACATTTGCATGGCAAGCCCTGCGAAGCTGCAAACCGAACATGGCTATGAAGGAGATGAAAGTAAATACATGTGCGGAGGAGAGCAATTATCACAGGTAGTAGGTAGAAATCTGAGGCCAAATGGGAAGACTTGCTGAACAATATAAGGTTAAGGTTGTAAACATACTACAGTAGGCTCAGTAATGGATATTTATTTATTCAGTTGTTTTGCCTAGCACTTGCTAGGTAGCTTATGGCTTCTTTGCTTCATTAATTACCTTACCCTCTTACTGTCTTAAAAAGTAGATTTCTTAGAGCACACTGGTGTCTCATTTAAAGAATCTGGAAGGGATCGGGGACAATTATGCTTAATAGTAGCAAAATTTGAAAATGATTTTAGAATGATCTGTATCATCTTTTTGGTAACTTGCAAAAACTGTTGCGAGAGCTATCTGAAAGAGCATTTAGCATAGTAAAGAGGAACATTCACTGATCCAGCTTTCTCAGGGTCTCAAGGGAGGGAGGAGTGAGCAGTGTGGGTGGTTGGGGGTAGATGATGAGCAGAGGATTGACAAGTATAGACTTGGGCTATGTCAGTTGAAGGAGAAGAGAGAGGATCTGAAAGGGGGGAAATGTGCCATGTGGGAGGTTGGGGGAGCTCTGAAACGGGCCTTGGTCCAGTGGGAAAGGAATGAGGGCAGCTGAGGAAAAGTGACTGGTAATGCAGGCATGCACAGTTTCAACCAGGGTCCTTACAGGAATAGAATGCTTGGGGTCTGGAAGGTGAATACCTGGCTCTGACCCCACCTTCCTCTCTTCATCAGATGCCAGTGGCCTGGTGAAGTTCTGGCACCTCTCCACACAGACTTGCCTGCAAACCATTTCTGAAGACCGACAGATCCTCACTGGAACATTTAATCCTTCTGGGACGTGCTTCTTGACTGCAGGTTCCAGCGACGACATCTATGTTTATGACACAGAAACCAAGAAGAGGATTAACACCTGCAGGCCCAGGTGAGAAGCATGCAGCCAAGGTGAAGATCTTAGTCATAATCTTTCAGAGGAGGAGAGAGTCCTTAATACTGTATATGGACTCCTATTGTAGCTTGGGAGCGCGTATTGCACATGAGGGCTCAACATGAATATGAAGGCTGCGCAAGGCATAGGAGAGATTAAGGAGCAACATAAAGTACCAGACAGGTGGGCGAAGGCAGCAAAGTGGCACAAGTTAAAAGAGTAATGGGAGCAAAGCTCAAAAAGGAAGCAAAAGCTCTAAAGAGTATAATTGACGAGAGAGTAGATATTGGCACAATATGGATTAGGGTTCTGCATGACATAAGATGGAAGAGAGTAGGAACTGAGTTAAACGTGGAATGAGTGAGAGGAGTGGGATGCATGACTCATAAGCAAACCGAGAAGATGCATGGTAGAAAGGGCCAAGGTGCATGAAGTGTAGGAAAGGGAATGACTGATGAGTGAGGGGACAAGATACAAAAAAAATGAGATTGTGGACCGAAGTCCAACATGAACGAGATAGAAAAACAAGGTACAAGACCAAAGAGAGAGCAGTCAAGGCATACGACAAGTTATAGAAAGGAGTTAGACCCAAGATAGAGGAGAGAGAGTGAGAGCGTACCAAGTTGCAAGGTGGATGAGAAAAGTTTGTGAGGCAGAAGAACGATGGAATCCAGTAACAAGAGTGAGAAAAATAAGGCACAAAGTGGAATAGAGAGAGTATGCTGCAAAAACATGCAAGAAACTAGAGTGTGTCCCTGGGCAGATGATAAAGGGGAGTGAGTGCAAACCTGACTATGAGAAGGAACAAGTCCCAGTTCGGTGATTTTTCCTCCTTAAACGGGCTGACGTTGATCTAAAGATCCATTGGAATTACTGAAACAGGCCAAAATGTGTAAGCAGATGTGTGCAATGTCTGGTATCCCCACACTCAGGAAACCCAGTGGGATCAAATAATTGGAGTCACTGACCCAGCTAACATTTTCTAGTAAGAGGAAAAATAATGATTTTTTATAGAAATTCCTCATAAAAAGAAAACACAGGAACTGTATACTCCTTGCCGAAAAATATCTGGGTCACGGAGATGGAAACACAAGGAAGTCCATAGGGAATGAAGATGGGGCTCTGGCATGATTAATAATTGCTAGCATAAGATTTGTGCTCTCTGTGTTAGGTTTTGTACTTTCTCAGAGCACATTTATAGTGGATAATCCACAATCTAGATCTAAGCGCTATATTTCCAGTGAAGACGAAATAGTGCCTTATGTCCCTTAAGTTATTTCCACCCCAATGTCAGCTCGCCAACTGAATGAATGCTAGTCTGTCTGTGGAAGGTTCCTTTTCCTAAATGCCAGTATACACAGAAGAAATTACTCCTGTCAGGTCATTTGCTTGCACTCCACGTAAGGAACATTCTATTAATCTTCTTCGTACTGGCCCTGATTCCCTACAATTGTTATATTCTGTTGCCTTTGTTGCCTGCTTTATCCACTACTTCAAAGTTAGTGATAAATTCCCCATCCTCTAGGACATCTAGGCAGTGGACAACATGTCTAGTTTTAACATGCCAACACACGCAAACATTGGTGTAATCCTATGTTAGTATTTTTTTTTGCACATAAAAGCCAGACCAATTGGCTTGGCTAGTACTTATTTACATTGTCCAGAATGTAGTTCTATGCGGCACGTATGAAAAGTATCTGTCCCTTATAAGCCAAACTGTCTAACAATTGGGCTGTTTGCATATGCAGGATATAGACTTCCCTTGATTTATGCAAATGCACAAGGAATACATGTATATCACCTCACTGAACAAATTGTCACTCTACAGTGTCACCTGAATTTCTTGTATACAAGAGCTGTGCCAGTGCACTGATATTAGTCATTGAAATATCAGTTCCAAATACCAGAAACACGGGTATCGGCAATTCTGATTTTAATTCCTGGTTTGAGTGAGGTGCAGCTGGGAAAGAGCAACTCTTCAGAGGGAGCACAAGAGACAGTTAGCAATGCTAATGATTGTTCCAGGCGGTTGTACAAAGCGAGGATACCAGAGGTATGGTTCTGGATCTCTGTATTTATGTCCCGAATCCGTGTACCTTCCGTAAAAGCCAGAATGTGCATAGATCAGCTTATAATAGTAGGATGACGTCCCTCCTTCGAATGGGAACTGGGCTTTGGGAGGTTGTAGGTATCCAGATATTCCACCATAATGAAATGTGGATCCGCTCCTGACAAACCAACCCTGACTGGTTCTGAAAATGTATTTTCTCAATCTGTGAGCAGAGGCCTGATGGCTGGGAAGAATTCCTTTTTAAAAAGTTTTCTCACACCAGAATGTGTTTAGCATAAAAATATCAAAAGCCCCATGCCCCAGACTGGTACTTTCTACATGTCAAAGAGTTACTTTTGACATATGCTACAGTAGTGTTTTAGGTTGCAACAAGACATACTACCGTGGTAGGCCTGAAGTAATGTGGTGTAAGGTCGAGCGTGACATTACATTTTTATACCTTTGGTGTATTTCCTGTGCATCTGTGCCTTACTTAAAAGTTAAATATGCCATTCTTCTATCCCTCTATTATCCTATTGAATCCAACTAACAGACTCATATGGCCATCGCTCAAATTAACTCATAATTCCCTATACTAATCTACTGCTTATCCTTTTGGGTTCCGTAGTAGCGTGCTACTCGCCGAAAAGCGCTTTGATGACTCGTATGGGGTAGTAAGCGATATATAAATACAATTACAATTAGAAGTTAGCCAATTGTGCACCTTAGAGGTAAGAGCGCGTGCACCAGGAGGCTGAATAGCAGAGATCAGAATAAAGAAAGACCAGTAAATCCAGGTTCATAAACGCAAAGAAAATTGGGTGAGCCCATGTAAAATATTAAGGGCACTGTAGATCCCTCACTGAGATTATTTAGGGTGTGCCTGCAGCATAGACTTGGTAGGAGTTGTCTGCCTGAATGTTCTTTCTCTGATAACACACCATGACTTGAGTGGTACAGTGTCACTCAGGAGGTCCAAATGCATAGTATATCAAGCCAAGCTAGCAAGTGATGATTTTGCACCATGCTGTTAGTAAATTATCCAAGCGTTGCCTTGTTTACAATTTTTCATCAGTGTATTTATAATGCATTCTTCCCTCACAAAACCCTGCTTTTTTAGAAAAAATAACTAAGTGAAACTAAGGACCTGATTACGACTTTTGCAGCAGGAGCGTCCCATGCCCAGACTGCCGACTAGGCGATCCAAGAGCCAAATTATGATGTTGGCTGTCCCATTGACGAAAGCTTGCCCAAATCCCGCCTCCTTCGCCGGTCTTTCCCTCCCGCATCGATGGGGGTCACAGGTTACAGCGGTTGACATCGGTTGACAGCTGGAGTCCAGCCCCTGTTCCCGCAAGTGAGATTACAATGTGCCTCACCGCCAAGCTGATTGTGGCAGGAGCACCTTGACACTTGACCTGCCGGGAAGCGAGATATAAGGTGAGAACTCATCATATATCCAGTTTCTACTCCTCTTCCCGTCACAGAGCCCCTCGTCCAGGTCCTCCCTTCACTGCAGACACTTGCCCACGAAAAAAAAGCACACCGTTGGCGTCAACTCCTAAGGTAAGCCACTTGTACATGTCTTCACTGTTACAATAGTTGTGGACCCGTGCTGTTGGACAAGGTATGTTTTCTATAGGTGAAATACATATGTGTGTATTTTCAGACTTACTTCATGTACATTCACACATATGTATTTGGACTGTGGAACAAACCTTAAAAAAGTGAGGTTCCTAGTGCGATGGTCCACTTCTGTCAGAAGACTGCCGCCGCGAGACCGCCAGCACAACATAAACATCTTAATACGGCTGGCGGGATACACAGGCTTGGCGGCGTTGACTGGCCTGCTGCTGCGGCGGGCCGGCGCTAAGACCGCCAAACTCACAATCAGGTGCCCTGACAGAGGGACACTGACCTAAACGCTTAACAGTGAACATGCAAATACTGCAAGAATATCAGTTATCTAGTGGCTCTAGCATGAAATTGTGGCCACACTATAAGTCAGCAGAGGATCTGTGTGGGTTAAATATGTATGACCATTTGGTTAATGATTAGTGGAATGCGACAGTACACGTATGTAGAACTCCTGTAAATGTTGAAGTCTGTTCACGGGGAGCATAGATGATGATTCCCTATAACAGCACCTATTTGATTATTTACATAATGCGGTCCAAAGGTGCCTGTGAAAAACACCTAGCTCGGCATCAGTGTTGCTACCATTTCAGTGTGTGGCAAACAAATGCCATATTGGTCGCCTTTGTGTTTATGAACACAAGAAATGGACTCACCATCTTGAAATGGTTAGTATCCCCCAAGACAGAACCAGTGATGTTGGAATAGCTAATACCCATGTGAATGTAGGGGGTTCCTGAGTATCTGTACTTGTAATATGTAATGAAATGCCTCTTTTTGCATGATCACCCCCAAGGTTTTGGACTGAAGCTGCTTTTTTTTTTTAACTCTTAAAATGCACTGAGGCCTGTTAACCAGACCTCAGTGCCAGTGCTCTGATTCCTAAAGTGTATTGGCTTATACCCAACTGGCATAAGTTAACTTACTTACTAACTTACTAATGACACGCAAATACTCCTTCAATTGGAATGCCCCAAAGACATTGGAAACTCGCCAATTTTCAGTTGTCTCAGAGCCGTGGATCAATGGACGACGTGGAGCCATCTCAAATTGAATGCTTCCAAAACGGTAATACTCACGTGTGTTGATTGGAAACATTATGACCCGCTCGCTGCGTGGCCTGATGATCTGGGTACACCGCCTAAAGTATCGAAGGAAGTAAGAAACCTTGGAATGACCATGGACTCCAAGCTATTGATGAATGCCCTAGTGGACAAACTAGCTAGATCAAGCTTTGTTACTATAAAAACCCCGCAACAAATCTTCCCCCATTTGAGATTTCCACACAAGGTCCAGGCTACCATCTCCCTTGTTCTGTCCAAACTCGATTACGCCAATAGCCTCTACCATGGATCACCTTTAACGACCATGAAAAGACTACAACGGATTCAGAACTCTGCTGCCAGACTACTCTTACATATAAAACCGCAAGACCACATCTCCCCTGCCTTGAAAGCCCTGCGTTGGTTACCGGTGCCAGAAGATCCACGTTCAAGCTTCTTTGTATCACCCACAAAGCGATACATGGAACAGGACCGCTCTTCATGAGGAATAAAATCACCAAACACTTTCAACAAAGGAACCCCCGCTCTAGAGTGGCACCTCGCCTCAAAATCCCAAGATACAAGAAAAAAACCATGGTTGGCACATCATTCTCTGTTCAAGCAGCCAAACTATGGAACTCTTTACCCCCAACAAAAGATTCATGGATAAGCACCTTATCTTCAGAAAACTACTCAAGAATTTGCTCTTCCCCACATAACCACCATACGCTAACCGAAATATACAGCATATCTCTCTGTATATAAGCATTTATGTGTACTATAGATATGTACCTATATTTGTGTATTGCTTTGTTTAAACGTGTAGAATAATTATGTTTAAAAAAAAAAAAATACATATAGATATTGTTAGAAATGGGGGTCTCAAGTTGGCAATGGTTTGCACCTTTGTCCAAGTAGGGACCCTTCTTCCTAGTCCGGGTAAGGGAGATACACTTCTAAAATAACCCCTGCTCACCCCCTTGGTAGCTTGGCACGAGCAGACAGGCTTATCTCAGAGGCAGTGTGTAGAGCATTTGTGCATGCATACAGAACACAGTGAAAACACTACTAACGGACACCACACTAGTTTAGAAAAATAAGCAAAACTTTATCTAAACCAACAAGACCAATTACGACAAAAATCCAACATACAATACTGTAAAAAAAAATTATTTTGCAAGATAACCTTCAATTTGCAAGAATAGCTGAAAAACACAGTTCTTCCGAGTCAGTAGCTCCATCCGGGGCTACCACGATGCTGAAAACGACAGAGTCTAACAGTTCAAGCCAACCGCGTCGGTACAGGCCAGGTAAAGCGCCGACAGACTCCTAGACAGTACCTTTCTCATTGCGGCTGAACCCTTTGGTACGAGTCGGCCGGGGCATCCATCGCGGTTGCGATGTGGAGTGGAAGCGGTGCAGCGTGCGGTGCCCTCACGGCGCGGTGCAGGCAGCGGCTCGGTGATGGTCGTCCAATGGCGTTGGTGAGGCCAAGGCTTATGGTGCGAAGTGAGGCGGTGCTCGATGCGGTGCCGACAGCTCACAGTGCAGCCGACGGAGCCGGTTGGTTTTCGGGTCGGGCAGCGACTGTGTCGGTGACGTCCGGGCAGAGTGAAGCGAGGCGGTGCGGATTGTGGTGCCCAGAGGACGCGGTGCAAGTAACAGCTCGGTGACGGTCGTCCAGCCGCATCTGCCTTCTGCGGTGCCTTCAGGACACGGAACCAGCAACAGACTCGGTAACAGAGTCGGCTGCTCTTTTCTTCTGCGGCAACTGAAACCAGCAGTTCCAGAGACGGTGCCCAAAAGGATGGTGAAGTCTTTGCTGTCCCTGAGACTTCTTGAACAGGGGGCAAGCTCTTAACTCAAGCCCTTCGAGATACTTTGTCAAGTAGGATACACACACAGTTCCTCTCCTTGGCAGAAACAGCAACTGTAGGACAACCCCAGACAGCACACAGCAAAGGGGCAGTACTTGTCCTCCAGCTTCTCCCAGCTCTTCTCCTTGGCAGAGGTTTCTCTTGAATTCCAAAAGTGATCTGAAATTCAGGGGTCTGGGCCCCACGTTTTATAGTACAAAATCCTTTGTTCTCTGGAGGCAGAGAGTGTCTGTGCTCAGCAAAAACCAGTTCTGTCCTCTCTGGCCCAGCTACCTGGCAGGAGGTGGAGACCGCATTGTCCAAGGCAGACCAGACCCATTCAGGTGTGAAGGAAATCTCCTCCCCCTACTCTGAATGTAGCCCAGGTCTATTCAGCCCAGCCCTGACTCACCATGGAAAGGCAGGACACACCTCAGCCCCCCCCTTCAAGTGGCTGTCTGAACCAAATCCACATCCCCAGCCCCTGTCACTCCAAAGCCAGACAGTCAATACGCAAACCTAGCAGAGGCACACTGGATGACTAAGCAAGAAAATACCTACTTTCTAAAAGTGGCATTTTCAAACACAGAATGTAAAAATCATCCTTACTAAAAGATGCATCTTTAGATTCTGAGTTCAGGCATACTAAACTCCATTTTCAAATCTTGTTCCCATGGGCAGTTATACTTATAAGATGTTATAAGTAAACTCCCCATTCTATCCTTTGGGACAGATAGCCTTTCAATAGTGAAAAACGAAATTGGCAGTATTTCAATATCAGGACATGCCACACACATCAGGGTATGTGCAACCTTTCACATACACTGCACCCTGCGCACAAGGGTACATTGGGCCTACCTTAGGGGTGACTCACATGTAAGGAAAGGGAAGGTTAGGGCCTGGCAAGTGGTTGCACTTGCCAGGTCAACATGGTAGTACTAGACTGCACACACACACTGCAATGGCAGATCTGACAACCTTTTGCAAGGCTGCTTGTGTGGGTGGCACAATCAGTGCTGCAAGCCCACCAGCAGCATTTGATTTATTTACAGGCCCTGGGCACACACAGTGCACTGTACTAGGATCTTAGTAGCAAATTAAATAAGATAATTATGGAAACACTAATCCATAATAACAATTTACATTGAGAGCATACGCACTGATCAGTAAAGGGCACAGAGTCCTAAAACAGGGTCAAAAACAGGAGGCCAAAAAGTAAAATGTCTGGGGATAAACCTGCTGAAAAAGCCAGGTGTTAGACCTGGCACCATTGGCGTGGGTCTCCCTTCCATTTTTTGCTGTTGCCTCCTGTGTTTTTGCTATGTTTTTGCTGGTCTAGATGCTTTGGACACTTTGCCACTGCTATTCGGTGCCAAAGTGCAAGTGCTCCCTATTGTAAATTATTGTAATGGATTAATGACTCCATGATTGGCTTATTTGATTTACTTGTCAGACCCTAGTACAGTGCACCATGTGTGCCCAGGTCCTGTAAGTCAAATGCTGCTGGTGGGCTTGCAGCACTGATTGTGTCACCCACAGAAGCAGCTTGTAAAATATGGCTCAGGCCTGCCATTGCAGAGCCTGTGTGCAGTCTGGGACTGCCATGTCGACTTGGCAAGTGCACCCACTTGCCAGTCCCTAAACCTTCCCTTTTCTACATATTAGTCACCCCTAAGGTAGGCCCAAGGGCAGGGTGCATTGTATGAAAAGGTAGGACATGCCCTGATGTGTGTAGCATGTCCTAATAGTGAATTACAGCCAATTTCGTTTTTCACTATTGCAAGGCTATCTGTTCCCATAGGCCAGAATGGGCAGTTTGATTATAACATCTTATAATCCTAACTGACCCTAGGAACAAGATAGGAAAATAAAGTTTAGTATACCTGAACTCAGAATGTTAAAATACATCTTTTAGTGTGGGTGATTTTTACATTCTGTGTTTGAAAATACCACTTTTAGAAAGTAGGTATTTTCTTGCCTAACCATCCAGCCTGCCTCTGCTAGGTTTGTGTATTCCATGTCTGGTTTGTGAGTGACAGGGGGCTGGAGAGGGCCTTGGCTCCAGCAGTCTGATGGGTCAGGGCTGGGCTGAATAGGACCTGCATTGAATAGAGAGTAGGGGGCGGAGATTTCCTTTCACTGACCTGAGCCCTCATAGAATAGAGAGTAGGGGGAGGAGATTTCCTTTCAGCTACCTGTGCCAGGTCTGCTTTCAACAATGCTGTCTCCACCTCCTGCCAGGAAGCTGCACCAGGGAGGACAGAACTGGTCTTGGCTGGGCACAGACACTCTCTGCCTTCAGAGAACAAAGGATTTTGCAGTATAAATATTGGGGCCCAGACCCCAGAACTTTAGATCACTTCTGGGAATCAAGACGGACCTTTGTCAAGGAGAGAAACCAAGGAAGCTGCAGGAGGAGACTGCCCCAGTGCTGGTTGCTGTCTGGGGTTGGCCTGCAGTGGTTACTCATTTCCAAGAAAAGGGAAAAGGAACTTTGTGTACTTTTATCATCTTGAGGAAGATCTCCAAGGGTTTGAAACTGAGCTTGCCTCCTGTCGGAAGTCACAGGGACACCAAGACTTCACCACCAGCTCCCCCTGAATTTCCTTGCTGTGAATTCTACCTGCAGAGAGGTGCCTGCTGTTGTTCTAGGTACCTCTAGTGTCTGCATGTCGCTGGGAGCTGGAAGCGCGACGCAACGAGGAAGAAGCATGACGCCGCCGCAGCAGTTGCCGTCGCATCGCCGAAGAAGCGTGTCGCCGCCACAGCTGTTTGCCATTGCATCGCCAAAGAAGTGTGTCGCATCACCGGAGGAGCGTGCCACCGCCGCAGAGGTCGCCGTCGCATCACCAGCGAAGCGTGTCGCAGGGCCTGTCGCGGCTTCAAAGTTCATCGATTTCGCCGCACGGCCGTCGGGCGTGTACGCATCGCACCTACGTTGTCGCATCGCATCAGAGACGCCATTTTGTCGCATCGCACCGGATCGTCACATCGCATCGAGGCGCCATCTTGTCGCATCGTCACCGGGCCGCAGTAAGAAACGACGCATCAACTCCCCACACAGTAAGGAACCGACGCATCCACTCCCCTGAGTGTAAGGAACAGCGCATCAACTTCCCTGCGACCCTTTTGTTTGCATTGCGTGACGCATCCCAGGTACTTTGAGAGTAAAGTGTCGCATTTACCATCTACATTGAACTAAGCTATTTCTACCATTTTAAAGTCTTATTTTTGGATTATAGTATTGTGGATTTTTGTCGTTTGGTCTTGTGTTAAGTCTAGTAAAGATTACTTATTTTTCTAAACTGGTGTGGTGTCCATTTGTAGTGTTTTCACTGTATTACTGTATGTGTTCACAAATGCTTTACACACTTCCTGTGAGATAAGCCTGCCTGCTCGTGCCAAGCTACCAAGGGGGTGAGCAGGGGTTATTTAGGAGTGTAGCCCCCTTACCCTGACCAGAAGCAAGGGCCCCTACTTGGTCAAAGGTACCTACCTCTGCCAACTAGAGACCCCCATTTCTAACATTGGTGGTCAGCGGTGAGGATTCTGGACTTGCATTTGTGATTCATATACAGTGATTGGTGTACACTACTAGTAACTGCAGACCAATACGCGACCACATACATTTTTGGTAGAACTTTTTTCTTGGGACTTCTATTTTTGTTGAGAACTGCCAATTTCCTTTCACCATGAGTAAAGCAGCATCCATTGCACCTGAAGATTTTGATTTTGAGGAAGAAAAGGTTGATGTTTACACTGTGCCACAGCTGAAGACCATCTGTAAAAAGTTTAATATCTCTATGAAAGGCCTCTCCAGGAAGGAGGAATTCTAAAAGGCGCTGAGGGCCTGGTTGGAAGCTAGAAGAACCACTGAACATACTGAAGAGCCTAGAGAAGAGGCAGAGAATACAGATGGGCAGCTAGATGGGCCATTGGGCCTGACCGGGGAGAAAGTACCTTCCAGGCCAGGTAGCAGTATTTCTTCCAAGGGCCTGTCCCCAATAGAGCTAGAGGACAGGGAAAGAGATAGGGTGCATCAGATGGAGCTAGCCAAGCTCAAACTGGGTGGGCAAATGGAGTTAGAAAATAAGAAGTTGGCCCTGGAGGAAAAAAGGATGCATTTAGAGCATGAGAGAATGTTGAGGGAATTGGAGCTCAAGGCTAAGAGCTTAGAAATTACTCCCTCTGGTGGCAGCACACCATCCGTGCCTGTAGAAACAAGAGTGTTTATTCCTAAGGAGGTGATTAAGGAGTTCCATAGGCATGAGGAGATTGGGCAATGGTTTAATGCCTATGAGGTAGCTATGACCTCCCACCGGGTCCCTGAGGATTGGGGAGCGGGGTTGTGGGGGCGGTTCCTCAGTGATGGGCGGGATACCTTGTTAGATTTCCCCGCTGAGGATTAGAATTCCTATGTCCAAATGAAGGAAGGCTTAATGTCCAGGTATGGGTTGACCCCAGAGCTTCATAGACAAAGGTTTAGGAATTGTAAGAAACTGGACTCAAGCACATGCGTAGAATATGTTTCTTTCTTTGGCAGAGCATTGGATGGTTGGGTGAAGGGTAGCAAAGTGAATGATTTTGAAGCACTCTATAATTTGATTGCATGGGAGCACTTGTCCAATAATTGTTTTCCAGAGCTACGCCAGCACCTTATTGATAGCAAGCTGACTAACCCTAGGAAGCTTGCTGAGGAGGCGGACCGCTGGGTTAGCACCCGGGTCCACAAGGGTCATGTGCGAGACTTCGCCAAAGGTGGGCATGGTCCCCAGCAGAAGAGTGGGGGGGGGGACAAGGGTAAACAGAGGGAGTTCCAGAAAGGGCCCCAAAGTAATCCCCAAGGGAACCAAGGGAAGGGTTCCCAGCCTCCCCCTGAGAAGAAGTCGGGGGCCCGACAGATAAGCCTGTTCACAAGAGACCTCCAAAATGTTTTAAGTGTGGTCAGGTGGGCCACCGCTTTTATGATTCTACGTGTCCCCTGAAAGCAAATGCAGCACCCACTGGTGCACGGCCCCGGCAGATGGCTAGTGTAGCCCTGGGGGAGGAGTTGAGTGCCCAAGGTGGGTGAGGTCCCGCAGAGATGTCCCTAGTCTCTTTAGGAGACAGTGAGATGGTCCCTAGGACCCAGCTGCCTGATAACACTAAGAAGTACAGGCAGTGGGTGACCATCAATGGCCATAGGGTGGAGGCTCTGAGAGACACTGGAGCCAGTGTGACAGCTGTCAGCTGTCGGCTAGTGTCTGAAGATCTGATGATCCCCCATGCATTTTACCCTGTAGTTGCCGCTGACAACTCGGAGAGCCACTGTAATGTGGCCCAGGTTCCCTTTGAGTGGGGGGGGTCTCAGGTACCTTTCAAGTAGCTGTGAGGCCAGCCATGCCTGTTGATTGTCTGGTAGGCAATGATCTAGAAAGCTCCCTTTGGGCTAAGGTGGAGCGAAGAGCTCATTTGGAGATGTTGGGTCTGCCAGAGTGGGCGTGTGTGACCACCCGGTCCACGGCAGCCAGTAAGGGTGTTCAAGAGGACCTGGAGCCTGAAAAAGTGGCCCAGGTGCCTGCCTTAAAGAGAAGAGGCAGGGGGCGCGGGAAACCGGCCCCCGAAGTTCCCACGGTCCAGGAGGAGGCAGATCTTGAGGGGGATGCCCTGGAACCTACAGGGGAACAAGTGGCCGAACTGGGGGACCTGCCTGAGCTGACCCATTGGCAGCAGCAAGGAGGCCCCTCCAGGGAAGAGTTCTGTGAGGAGCAGAAAAAGTGCTCTTCTCTTGTGGGTTTGCGGCAACAGGCCACAAACCAGGCAGCAGGTGATCAGTCTGGATCACATTGGATCTACTGGGAGAATGGTCTCCTGTATAGTGAGCCTAAGGTTGCTGAGCCTGGGTCAGCCCGTGTGCTGGTGGTACCCCAGTGCTTCAGAGCCTTCCTACTGGGACTGGCTCATGATGTGCCTTTAGCAGGACATTTGGGGCAGGACAAGACCTTTGAAAGGCTTGTCACCCACTTTTATTGGCCCCAAATGCGCAAGAGTTCAGATACTCATTACAGGACCTGTCAGACTTGCCAGGCAAGTGGTAAGAGTGGGAGGAAGCACAAGGCTTCTCTCCAGCCTTTCCCTGTGGTCAGTACCCCCTTTGAACGGGTGGGCATTGACATTGTGGGGCCTCTGGATCACAAGACAGCCATGGGCAACAGGTTCATCCTGGTCTTGGTGGACCATGCCACCCGGTACCCAGAAGCCATCCCTCTCCGGACTGTGACGGCCCCCGTGGTGGGACGTGCATTGATTGGGGATTTTCTCCCGTGTGAGGTTCCCCAGAGAGGTGGTGTCAGACCGTGGTACCAACTTCATATCCCAGTATATGAAGTCCCTGTGGCAGGAGTGTGGTGTACCCTACAAGTTCACCACTCCTTACCACCCCCAAGTTAATGGGCTGGTTGAGAGATTCAACCAGACCCTCAAAGGTATGATTATGGGTCTTGAGGACCCTATGAGGCGTAAGTGGGACGTCCTCTTGCCATGCCTTCTCTTTGCTTACAGAGAGGTGCCACAAAAGTCCTTAGGGTTCAGTCCCTTTGAACTGCTGTATGGTCACCCTGTAAGATGACCTCTGAGTTTGGTGAAAGAAGGCTGGGAGAAAGCTCCCAGGAAACCTCCCCAGGATGTATATAGCTACACGCTGGCCTTCAGAAACCAAACTAGGCGTTTCAGGCAACTCGCTCAGGCGAATCTGGAAGCCAGCCAGGAAGAGATGAAGCGGTGGTACAATCAGAATGCCACTCTGATCGAGTTTCAGCCTGGACAGAAAGTGTGGGTCATGGCCCCGTGGAGCCTTGTGCGCTCCAGGATAAGTGGACTGGACCATTTGAGGTGGTGGAGCGCAAGAGTGATGTCACCTACTTGGTGGACTTGCGGTCTCCTAGGAACCCTTTGCGGGTCCTGCATGTCAACCGCCTGAAGCCCCACTTGGAGAGGTCCGAAGTGGGCATGTTCCTAGCGACAGATGATGGAATGGAGGAGGAGACTGAGCCTCTTCCTGACCTCCTGTCTGCAACAGAGCAAGATGGGTCAGTGGATGGTGTAAACCTCTCTTCCACCCTGACCCCTGAGCAGCAAGATGACTGTCGCCAACTGTTGGGACAGTTTCCTGATCTGTTCTCCCGGACTTCCAGTGTCACTGATTGGTGCATCCATCATGTGGACACTGGGGTCAGTCCTCCTGTTAAGCACAAAACTTACAGAGTGACTGACAGGGTGAGAGCTTGCATCAAGGAGGAGGTCTCCAAGTTTTTGCATTGGGGGTGATTGAGTCCTCTAACAGCCCTTGGGCCAGCCCAGTGGTCTTGGTCCCGAAGGCTGCTGCTGCGCCTGGTGCCACACCCGAACTCCGGTTCTGTGTGGACTACCGAGGACTCAATTCAGTCACCAGGACTGACGCGCACCCCATCCCCAGAACTGATGAGCTCATTGATCGGTTGGGGGCTGCCCGGTACCTCAGTACGTTTGATTTGACGTCTGGGTACTGGCAGATCGCCTTGACTGATGGGGCAAAAGAGAGGTCAGCATTCTCCACACCAGATGGGCACTACCAATTCCGGATTATGCCCTTTGGGATGAAGAATGCCCCTGCCACCTTTCAGAGGTTGGTCAACAAGGTGTTGGCTGGACTGGAGGATTTCAGTGCCGCCTACCTGGATGACATTGCAGTGTTCAGCGCTAGTTGGGAAGAACATCTGCGCCACCTCTGGGAAGTGTTGATGGCGCTGCGGAAGGCAGGCCTCACGATCAAGGAGATTAAGTGCCAGATCGGGCAGGGTTCTGTGGTGTACTTGGGACACCAGGTTGGGAGCGGCCAGGTGGCGCCCCTACAGCCCAAGATTGATACCATCCTGGCTTGGGAACCCCCCAAAACCCAGACAGAGGTAAGAGCCTCTTTAGGACTCACTGGGTATTACAGGAGGTTTGTCAAGGGGTATGGCAGCATCGTTACACCCTTGACTGAGCTGACTTCCAGGAAGCAGCCCAAGAAAGTGAACTGGACTGACACCGGTCAGAAAGCTTTTGATGCCCTGAAGACTGCCATGTGCACAGCACCCGTGCTCCGGGCGCCCAACTTCTCTAAAGAATTCATTGTACAGACAGACGCTTCAGAGCATGGTGTGAGGGCTGTTCTTTCACAGATAAATGAGGAGGGCCTAGACCAACCCGTTGCCTTTATTAGTAGAAGGTTACTTCCACGGGAACAGAGGTGGAGTGCAATTGAGCGTGAGGCATTTGCTGTGGTCTGGGCACTGAAGAAGCTGAGACCATACTTGTGTGGGACTCACTTCCGGGTTCAGATAGACCACAGGCCCCTCAGATGGTTGATGCAGATGAGGGGTGAGAACCCAAAGCTGTTGAGGTGGTCCATTTCCCTACAGGGAATGGACTTCACGGTGGAACACCGCCCTGGTACAGAACACGCCAATGCTGATGGTCTGTCCAGATTTTTCCGCCTTAGTGAAGAGAACTCCCAAGAGGTAGGGTAGTTCTCCCCACATTTCAGCTGGAGGGGACACGTGTTAGACCTGGCACCATTGGCGTCGGTCTCCCTTCCATTTTTTGCTGTTGCCTCCTGTGTTTTTGCTATGTTTTTGCTGGTCTAGATGCTTTGGGCACTTTGCCACTGCTATTCAGTGCCAAAGTGCAAGTGCTCCCTATTGTAAATTATTGTATTGGATTAGTGACTCCATGATTGGCTTATTTGATTTACTTGTCAGACCCTAGTACAGTGCACCATGTGTGCCCAGGGCCTGTAAGTCAAATGCTGCTGGTGGGCTTGCAGCACTGATTGTGCCACCCACAGAAGCAGCTTGTAAAATATGGCTCAGGCCTGCCATTGCAGAGCCTGTGTGCTGTCTGGGACTGCCATGTCAACTTGGCAAGTGCACCCACTTGCCAGTCCCTAAACCTTCCCTTTTCTACATATTAGTCACCCCTAAGGTAGGCCCAAGGGCAGGGTGCATTGTATGTAAAAGGTAGGACATGCCCTGATGTGTGTAGCATGTCCTAATAGTGAATTACAGCCAATTTCGTTTTTCACTATTGCAAGGCTATCTGTTCCCGTAGGCCAGAATGGGCAGTTTGATTATAACATCTTCTAATCCTAACTGACCCTAGGAACAAGATAGGAAAATAAAGTTTAGTATGCCTGAACTCAGAATGTTAAAATACATCTTTTAGTGTGGGTGATTTTTACATTCTGTGTTTGAAAATACCACTTTTAGAAAGTAGGTATTTTCTTGCCTAACCATCCAGCCTGCCTCTGCTAGGTTTGTGTATTCCATGTCTGGTTTGTGAGTGACAGGGGGCTGGAGAGGGCCTTGGCTCCAGCAGTCTGATGGGTCAGGGCTGGGCTGAATAGGACCTGCATTGAATAGAGAGTAGGGGGCGGAGATTTCCTTTCACTGACCTGAGCCCTCCTAGAATAGAGAGTAGGGGGAGGAGATTTCCTTTCAGCTACCTGTGCCAGGTCTGCTTTCAACAATGCTGTCTCCCCCTCCTGCCAGGAAGCTGCACCAGGGAGGACAGAACTGGTTTTGGCTGGGCACAGACACTCTCTGCCTTCAGAGAACAAAGGATTTTGCAGTATAAATATTGGGGTCCAGACCCCAGAACTTTAGATCACTTCTGGGAATCAAGACGGACCTTTGTCAAGGAGAGAAACCAAGGAAGCTGCAGGAGGAGACTGCCCCAGTGCTGGTTGCTGTCTGGGGTTGGCCTGCAGTGGTTACTAATTTCCAAGAAAAGGGAAAAGGAACTTTGTGTACTTTTATCATCTTGAGGAAGATGTCCAAGGGCTTGAAACTGAGCTTGCCTCCTGTCGGAAGTCACAGGGACACCAAGACTTCACCACCAGCTCCCCCTGAATTTCCTTGCTGGGAATTCTACCTGCAGAGAGGTGCCTGCTGTTGTTCTGGGTACCTCTAGTGTCTGCGTGTCGCTGGGAGCTGGAAGCAACGAGGAAGAAGCGTGACGCCGTCGCAGCAGTTGCCGTCGCATCGCCGAAGAAGCATGTCGCTGCCGCAGCTGTTCGCCATTGCATCGCCGAAGAAGTGTGTCGCATCACTGGAGGAGCGTGCCGCCGCCGCAGAGGTCGCCGTCGCATCACCGGAGAAGCGTGTCGCAGGGCCTGTCGTGGCTCCAAAGTTAATCGATTTCGTTGCACGGCCGTCGGGCATGCACGCATCGCACCTACGTTGTTGCATCGCATCAGAGACGCCATTTTGTTGCATCGCACCGGATCGGCACATCGCATCGAGGCACCATCTTGTCGCATCGTCACCGGGCCGCAGTAAGAAACGATGCATCAACTCCCCACACAGTAAGGAAGCAACGCATCGCCTCCCCTGCGCTGCAGTAAGGAACCGACGCATCCACTCCCCTGAGTGTAAGGAACGGCGCATCAACTTCCCTGCGACCCTTTTGTTTGCATTGCGTGACGCATCCCAGGTACTTAGAGAGTAAAGTGTTGCATTTGCCATCTATATTGAACTAAGCTATTTCTACCATTTTAAAGTCTTATTTTTGGATTACAGTATTGTGGATTTTTGTCGTTTGGGCTTGTGTTAAGTCTAGTAAAGATTACTTATTTTTCTAAACTGGTGTGGTGTCCATTTGTAGTGTTTTCACTATATTACTGTATGTGTTCACAAATGCTTTACACACTGCCTCTGAGATAAGCCTGTCTGCTCGTGCCAAGCTACCAAGGGGTTGAGCAGGGGTTATTTAGGAGTGTAGCCCCCTTACCCTGACTAGAAGCAAGGGTCCCTACTTGGTCAAAGGTACCTACCTCTGCCAACTATAGACCCCCATCTCTAACACCAGGTCTAACAGCTATTCATTAGTTCTGCTTAACAAATGGACATATTACTGATAGTTACATTATTCTATGTTTTTAACATGTATGTAAAAGACTGCATACATAAGGGGGGCGTGGCCAGGCGCCGATGGCGTAGGGAGCTTTGATCCGCGCTCCTGCTGGCAATCTCCCACCCGGTGCCATCCTGACTGTAACAGGGGGCCCCAAGACGAACAAAACAACCTCCTCAACCCCTGAAACACGGGGGGTATGAACGGCCCAATAACGGGGGAGAATAAGGTGCAGGAGCAAGCCACTGGGCTATCGGCAGCAGGACTGCGAGGAAAAGCAAAATGGCGCCCGCGACGCGGAGCTGAGCCCGGAGGCAGAACCCTGGGGCAGTGGGGACCCACAGAACGCAGGCGGTAAGCCCAACCAGCGCAGGGAGGTGGGTGAACTGAATCGGGGCCACCTGGCAACAGCAAGCAGTGAGGGGCGAGGGAAGCCCGAACGGCGGAGTTGCGGGGATAGCCAAGATGGCACCGGCGGCAGAGCAGTGAGCCTGCTGTGCATTAACTGAGCACCTGAAGCGTGGCCTGAGGAGAGCTAGCGGCGAGGCCCGCCAGGGAAGCTGAAGCCCTCTAAATAGCACAAGCAAGAAGGGAGCAGATAGAGCCCCGAATTTGCGCAGGGACAGTGGTGGCAGGAGCAAGTAAGCGGGGACACTGGCGATCGCCTTGTGCATAGACCTAGGAGGAGGTGCGTTTTTTCTTCCCCCCTTACCGCACGCAGGGATGATAAGAGAGCCAGCCCTGGGCTGAGGGAGCGGCGGATGAGACAGTGGAGGTCTTCGAGCGAACAGTAGAGTGACAGCAAGAGAGGGGCCTGGATTAACTGGAGAGGTGGGGCTGGTCACTGGAGAAGACACTTCACGAGGGCACAGCATGCCTGCAGATTATCGGCGGCCTGATCCCAGAAACAAGAGACCGGCAGGAGTATAAGAGAGAGGTCACGAGGCTGGGGTCTGATGGCAGTTGGCTCCGGACGGAGCACGGTCAGCAGGCCAATAACACACGGTGAACCGCACTGAACTGCCCGTAGATTCCTTGCTTGGAGCGCAGGGGAGCCCACCAGGCGGAAAGTAGCCTCTACGTCCACTGAGCGAATAAGAGATTCCTCCAGGACAACGAGAACGGGGACACCCAGGACACGAGCAACACCAGAGATCGAACTCCAGAGTGGAAGACACAGATTGCGAAAAGTCAGGAAGCCCTGCCAGGCAGACTCAGCCACAAGGCGGTAGGCGCCATGGGGAAGGTTACTAAACGACGGGAGCCGGAGCAGCAGGACCAGCCGGGGGACGAACCTGGGGGCATAAATATGAAGGCAACGGCCCGAAATGCTGGGAGAGATGCCCCGGAAGACCCCTCCCTCTCGGACATTCTCCGGGCTATAGAGACATCAAGAAAGGCGGTGGAAACCAAAATTGACACCCTCAGAGAGGATCTGGGATTGCTGAGAGCGGACCATTGGAAACTGGCAGATCGAGTCTCAGCAACAGAGGGCGAAGTCCGGGATCTGAAACCCCAAGTGACCACAACTAACCAGAGGCTCACGGACATGGAGAAGCGAGTGCGTGCGCTGGAGCTTAAGGCGGAAGACGCCGAAAACAGAGCTCAGCGCAACAATATACCATAGAAGGCCTGCCGGAAAAAATTGAGGGAAACAATATGATAGCCTATCTAGAACATTGGATCCGCACCAAAGTGGCAGAAGAAGGATTGTCCCCGTACTTTGCTCTGGAGCGAGCACATAGAGTCCTTGCAAGAGCACCCCCACCAGGACGACCACCGAGACCAGTGGTGGCATGCCTGCTATTCTACAAGGATAGAGACCATGTGCTAGGGCAGGCTCGACAGAAAAGACAACTCAAGGTGGACAACAGTATTGTCCGAATCTTCCTGGACTTTTCCCGGGAGGTTCAAAAACAGAGAGCGTCATATGTCACTGTCAAACAGAAGCTACGACAGCTGAGCATACAATATTCAATGGTGTTCCCTGCCAAATTGAGACTGGTGATCGCTGATGGGACCAAGTTCTTCAACACGCCGCAGGAAGTGTGGGAATGGATTGACCAGCATGTTCCACAGGAACGGGGCGACGCAAGGCAAGAGAGACAAGAACGAGGCATGGCCCGCCACAGAGGGAATGGGAGGAAAACCCGCTAGCCTACCCACAGCAGAGAAAACACAACGGGAAAGGGACAGAGCCGTGGCGGCGATAGCATCCCTCAGCGCACACGGAAGACGAGACACCACATCACTGTCCGGGGAAGACTCAGAGCACAGTTCTAGCACAGTGGGGGAATCCAGCCAAGATCTCCCAATGGTGACTCCCAGATTGGCAGATGATATTATTTAAACAGTGCAGGACATGCATGTATGAAAAGGTAATGTTAAAAATGGGGGAGCTGCAGAGAACTGAGCATGTGCTCAGACGAGCCGAGAGGGCCCGAGACCATGGTCTGATATTAGAGTTCTGTAAGCACTGGGTGGAGACTACCCGGGGGGGGGGGGGGGAGGCGGGAGAACGTGGCTCTTCTCTAAAGTGAGCGCCTGTCCCGTCACTACCCGAACTTTGGACAATTTCTATAGTTGCACGAGAGTGCACAGTTTGGATGGGGGAGAGAACCTCACTTGTCCTGGGGAGGGGAAGTTGGGGTGTTTATAAAGTTTTAAGTTGGGGACACTGCAGGCAGTCAGAATTGGAACTGAGCATAGGTAGTAATGGTCGCACCCATCTGCCTCATCTCCCTGAGGACCCTAGTAACGAGGTCAGTAGGGAGAAGGGGGAATAAGTAACAATGAATGACAGAATGACATATAACCTGATATCCTGGAATATCCGGGGTATGCACTCCATGCACAAGCGACATAAAATATTTTCATACCTAAACAGACGCAGGGTTCCCATCGCCATGCTACAGGAGACCCATACCCTGGCCTCGGAGGGCGCTGCACTACACCGGAGGTGGAGGGGCCAGGCTTATTACACCTCGTTCTCAGCATTCGCGAGGGGGGTGCTGATCTGGATACGGGCGAGGGTCCCTTTCCAACACACGGGGCACAAGGTCGACCCAGAGGGTAGATACTTGATAGTCACAGGTAGGCTGGATGGCCAGGACGTGACGCTAATCAATCTATATGGGCAGAACACTGACCAAGTTGCCTTCCTGGAGAGGATGTCTGGTATTTTAGCACCCTATATGATTGGCTCTGTTATTATGGGGGGAGATTTTAACTGCATGGCGGACCCGGACCTTGACCGATCCCACTCACCGCTCCGGGATTTCCCAGTGCATAGAACAGCCAGGGCCTTTAGAGACTGGCAGACCCGTTGGGGACTGGTGGATACTTGGAGGCGCACACATCCACTAGACAAAGAGTACTCGCACCTCTCGCATGCCCATGAACTGCACGTACGGCTGGACACATTCCTATGTTCACCTGACATGCACGCCATGATGCGGGGAGCGGAGTACCTGACACGTACAATATTGGACCATAATCCAATCTTGACAAGACTACAGTGGGTAACACAACACCAACCCATCCCTACTTGGCGCCTCAGACCGGAAGCACTCGAGGACCAGGTATTCCACCACGAGATCAGGGGACAAATCACATCCTAATTCACAGACAACGGCCACTCCACGGACTCTAGGTTGACGGAGTGGGAAGCTTTTAAGGCTGTGATCAGGGGGAGGGGTATGGCAACATTTATTGGGGTACGGCGGACATTACTTACGGATGTGGAAAAGGCAGACCAAGCTTTGAGAGAGCTAGAGATAAGACGCCCTGAACATCTGGAGCTCCTGCAGGAACTCTTGGAGGCAAAGGAGGAAGTGGCAGTTCAGGAGGAACAGTTGAGATGCTTCGACTATAAAAAAATTCATGGACCAGACTCATGCGGAGAGGGATAAGGCGGGCGGATTGCTGGCATGGCTGGCCAACCCATCCCGCAGAGGGAATAATATCATAGAAATAGCTGACCAGGCTAGACACCCCCTGTATAGGCAGGCAGAAATAAATAACAGGTTTCTAGACTATTACAAACAGCTATATAAGAGCTCTGGGCCCCGGGGGGAAGAGGAGATAAGGGAGTATCTAGCTGAGCTCCCCCTTCATGCACTATCAGAGGAGGAGGCAGACAAACTGGGAGCTGACATCTCAGAACGAGAGATTAGAGTAGCCATTAAGGAATTGGCCAGAGGCAAAACCCCAGGTACAGATGGACTCCCTATGGAGTTTTACGCCACCTATGTGGAGGAGCTGGCTCCCAGGTTGGCGGAGTTAAATGCAGCGGCCGGGGAGGAGGGAATTCTGCCACAGACTACCCGGGAAGCAATGGTGATTCCAATACTTAAACCCGATAAGTCCCTCTTGATTGCATGGCTTATAGGCCTTTGTCGATGCTTAATCTCGACTTTAAGATCCTAAGTAAATTACTGGCGACAAGACTGCTTCCACACATGACCTCTTTGGTCCACCCGGACCAGGCGGGGTTCATACCAGGTAGAAATATGACTCTGAACATATGGCGACTTCTCTCTTAGAATTGGGCAGCAGCGAAGAGCGGGAGGGAGTGATCTTCACTATAGACATAGAGAAGGCCTTTGACAGCCTGGAGTGGGAGTTCCTCTATGCTGTATTAGCAAAGATGGGAGTAGGCCAGGGATTTATACGCTGGGTGAGGCTGCTGTACTCTAGCCCGTTGGCCAGAGTGCGTACGGGCTGTACGATCTCAGGACAGTACCAGGTGGAGAGGAGTACACACCAGGGATGTCCCCTCTCCCCCTTGCTGTTTGCCCTGGCCGTGGAGCCGCTGGCCTGTATGGCACGGACTGGCGACAGATACAGGGGGCTGCGACTGGGAGGGCAAGTACACCATATAGCGTTATACGCTGACGACCTCCTGTTGTTCCTGAAAGATCCAGGGGAGGAACTGCGAGGGGCTAGAAGCATGATGGAGGAGTTTGGGGCTCTCTCGGGCCTACGAGTGAACTGGCAGAAGTCTCGACTGTTCCCAATAGTAGTGGACCGGCAGCCGCCTGAGGGCTTGGGAGACTTGAAGTGGGAGCCCCGCTGTTTTCGATATCTGGGGGTAAAGATTTGCCACTCGCCCCAAGATGTACAGGAAGGAAACCTAGGGGGGGCACTGAGGTCATTAAAAGACAGCATGGGGTTCTGGGGGAAATTCCCTATCTCGGTAGCTGGAAGGATTTCCTTGTTAAAAATGGTGGCCCTCCCCCGACTGCTGTATTTCTTCACCACACTGCCTGTGTGGATTCCCAGGGCATGGTTCCGGGAGCTGGACTCGTGCCTTTTGGCCTTCATATGGGGGACGGGACGACAACGAGTGGCCCTGGCAACGCTAAAGCGGCCATCGGCAGAGGGAGGACTGGCAGTCCCGGAGTTTGAGGCATATTACTTGGCAGGGCAGCTGCAGAGATTCACACAATGGATAGCAGGGAGGATGACACCGGTTAGGGGGTGCCCCCTTTCACCCCTGAGAGAGATGAATTACTCCGCACCCTAATGAAAACCGCAAAGCCACAGCACATACACACCAATGACCATAAAGTGATACAGCGGTGCTGGAGCAGATGCCTCCAGAGGACCCGGACTAGACACCATACTCACCGCAATTGCCACTGAAAATGATTAGGGCACTACAGCATGGGGGACAATGGAGGGGTCTGGACGTATGGGTACAGGCAGGGGCAACCAAAATGGGGGACCTGTATAGGGATGGAGAATTGCTCCCATTCGAGGAATTCAGTACTGACTGGGGCATTCCACAGGGCCAGTTTTTGCTCCACAGGGCGGTCACGGGAGCAGTACGCCGACACTGGAAGACGGGCACCCTTGAGCCACCACGACTGCCACATGCGAGTACATCAGTATAGCTGGTGGCATCATAAAGACAGTCACATGCCTGTATAGGGCGATAGGGAGGGACTCTGCTAGGCCACTGGATGAGCTGAGAAACCCCTGGGTGGAAGACCTAGGAAGGCCCCTTGAGGATAAGGACTGGGAAAACATACTGCAGAGGGCACCTAGGGTGTCCAGAAACGCACGATTTGGTCTGATTAGCTTCTATACCCTGCATCGGGCGTACATCACTCCGGAGCGAATCAACCGTTTCTTTCATAGGGACGATGCAGAGTGCCCGAGATGTAGGGAAGTGGGAGCGAATTTCATCCACATGATGTGGAGCTGCCAGGCCTTAACACACTACTGGCAGGATGTGACGACTGAAACGGCCCGAATAACTGACCGAGCACACTGGCACATTGCCTGCTTAACCTGTTCCCTCACACAGCCAAGACAAAAGTCACTGCCAAATTTCAGGACTTGGCCTTTATTTTAGCCAAGCGGGAAATCACCAGTAGGTGGAAGGCACATTCGAATGGCCCTAGCATAGACAGATAGAAGCGGGAGCTGGAAAAATGGGCGGGCTGCGAGGGCAGAGTCTTAATCAGGAACACGACACAAGGTCTAGGTAAAATTGAAAGGGCTCGGGCGTGGGAAGCACTGGTGGAGGAGATGAAACGCAATGACCAGGGATCAAATCAGGGACATTTCAAATCGGGGACATTTATTCAGCGCACAAATCACTCGAAAGTCTCATGGCGCTTGCGGACAGCTCTGAAAGGCCAGCTTGTTTAGTTGTTAAACAGCCATATCTTTAACTTCCTGCAAAAGCAGTTGTGATCTGTGATCGTGCGTAAGTTTGAGGGCAGTTTGTTCCAAAAAGCAGGTGCAAGAAAAGAAAAGGATCTTCCTCCATTTCTAGTGGTGCGGATTCTGAGTGGTGTAAGAAGTGATTCGTTACTGGATCTCAGGGTCCTGCAAGGCTGGTACCAACTTAACTTTTTGGCCCAGTAACCCGGGCCTTTTCCGTACATATTTTTGTGTGTTAAACAAAGAATCTTGAAGCGAATTCGCTTTCTGACAGGCAGCCAGTGTAGAAGTCTCAGGCTAGGGGCCGAAGGGGATCTTGGCGGGAGGTTGAGAACCAGCCTGGCCGCGGTGTTCTGCAGAATCTGAAGCCTTGCAAGAAGGTCTTCATTGATTGAGGACAACAGGGCATTGCCGTAGTCCATACGGTTGATGATCAATCCCTGAACTAGAGGTTTTCTGGCCTCCATCGGAATCCATTTAAAAACCTTGCGTAAACTACGCATCACGCCAAAACAGGAACCAATTATATAGTTGATCTGATTTTTCATTGATAGTTTATTGTCCATATGGAATCCTAAATTCCGTACCGTCTGTTTTGGGATTGGACAGGGGCCAAGGTTCAGTCATGTGACCAGTGCTCATGAGCCTTGCCAAAAAGCACAATCTCGGACTTGCCTCCGTTTAATTGAAGGTGATTTGTGCTCATCCACCTGTCAACTTGGGACATGCAGTCTTTGAATCGCAACTTTGTCTCTGCCGGATCTGGGCCAAGAGTAATCAAGATCTGAGTATCATCGGCATATGATACAACATCAAAGCCGTAGGATCTGATCACCTTGGCCAGCGGGGTCACGTAAAGATTAAAAAGAGTCGGGCTCAGAATGGAGCCCTGCGGCACTCCCATCCTGACTGGTCTACTACATGAAACGATGTTGCCCACCTGTACCGTTGTAACTTGGTCCGTTAGATAGCTCTTGAGCCACTTTAGGGCCTTCCCCCTGACACCAATCTCCCAGAGCCGATGTTCTAGAATGCTGTGGGAAATGGTGTCAAAAGCGGCGGATAGATCTAGCAGGACGAGAATTGAGGACTGACCTCTGTCCAATGCTAGCCTAATGTTGTCTGTTACTTCTACCAGCGCTGTTTCTGTACTATGGGTGGCCCTGAAACCCGACTGAGAGGGATCCAGTAGTTCATGGCTCTCAAGGTGGATAACGAGCTGTTTGTTAACCAGTGATTCAAGCATCTTCCCAAAATGAGGAAGCAACGAGATGGGGCGATAGTTCGAGGGGAGTTTTGGATCTGCAGTGGATTTCTTTAAAATTGGCCTGACTCTGGCAGCTTTCCATATTTTTGGGACCTCGGCCTGCGACAGTGATCTGTTAAATAGGTCAGTGAGGCTATCTAACAGCACCAGTGCAATGATTGGAATAAAGTTTGGTGGCACGGGGTCAATAGGCGAGCCCGATTTTATTTTTTGCATGGCTTTTGCCACTACCTCTGTATTACATTGGGAAAATTCGTCCAAGATATGAAGGGGGCCTGGAGACACGATGGATTGATTTTATAAAAGGTTGTTATTTTCTTGGGGCGGAAAAGAGTTATGAATTGCAATAATTTTATCGTCGAAAAATTTAGAGAGAGAATCAGTCCAGTCCTGCGAGTTGGGGGTTAGTAACTGAGCAGGAGGCGTTGTAAATTCTTTTAGAATTTGGTAGAGCTCCTTACTGGAGTTCGCCGCCTCATATATCCGGTTTAGGAGAAACAATTTTTTTGTTTGTCTGATATCCTCCATGTAGCTGCGGTGGATATTTTTATATGTTTCGCGATCAGTCGGATCTTTACTTTTTCTCCATTTCCGCTCTGCTGTCCTGCAGGAGAGTTTCACTGTCTTTACTTGCTCCGTGAACCAGGGAGCGGCCCTAGATTTAACTTTAACCCTGGTGAGGGGAGCAATTTTGTCTAGCGCAACCGTTATTGCTCTCTCAAAGGAGGTTGCTGCCTGATTGATGTTGGCCTTATGGCTATGATGGAAGGAGCTGAAATGTGTTGCAAAGAGAGGCGAGGTGACTTTACGCCATTGCCTTCGCCATATTGGTTCATTCCTAAAGTCAGTTTTGATCATATGTACTGGAATAACAAATTTTAATAGGTATTGCTCTGTCCATAACAGTGGGGATGGAGATTCTACTGTAATGTCTGAGGAATTTGTAAACAGTAGATCAAGCGTATGACCGGCGATATGGGTGGGACCTGTTACCAATTGGGCTAATCCCAGTGTGCTCATATTTGTGATCAGCTGATCTGTATCTGGATCCTGTAATTTCTCAGCATGATGATTAAAATCTCCTATTAAGAAAAAAAGATCAGAGGCCAATACTTGCGGGGTGCAAATCTCGAGTAGTTTGTAGGAGAAATCATTTTTGGGGCCGGGAGGTCTATATACTAAAGCTCCTCTCCAAGCGCCCCCAGACGGTCCCTCTATCCTGAAAACACATAGTTCTAATTGGTCTGAGCTCATAGTTTCTAAGGAGGTAATACTCATGCCAGAGATAGTGGCTATGAGTAGACCGCCTCCTCTTTTCTCCTTTCTATCCACTCTAGTTATGTTATATTGGGGTGGAAAGGCAGTTACTACATCTGCAGAGGCATGCTCATGTAGCCAGGTTTCCGTGACAAAGCAGATGTCCGGTAATTCCATATCCATGAGGCTCCATATCTCAACAGAATGTTTAGAAATAGAGCGTGCGTTGAAATATATTGCCCTTAGTGGTTTAGGAATTTTGGTGTAGTTTGAATCATGAGATATTTGGGTTTTGCTCAATAAGGCTGCTTCATTTAAACATGATATACCTTGTGCCCTGCTGCTGATGATCTGGCGCTACCACTCCAACAGCGGTCTCTAGACACGGGAGCCCCCTGAGATATGGCCAAGAAGGCGACTTAGAACAAGAACCCGGCGAGGCAAACCCTTAAACTACCAAGGAAGACAGATTGGGGTAGAACAAGGGGAGGAATATCCAAAAGTCACATTACTAATCAATGAGTAGCAAGAGAAGCAACAACTAGCTGAAATGTGATGCTTAAAATGCCTGCAGTGAGTGAGAGGGAGGGGGGAGTTGGGGGGAGTGGGGGCGGGATATATGCATGAATAGGTGATCAGATGACACATACAAGAGCAAATGTGCACTTAGGGATGAAGAATGTACAAGAAACATGCAAAATAATACGAATTAATGATCTGTAATGTACCAAAACGTGAACGACTGACAATGTAGTGAATCAAAGGAAATAAAATGTTTTAAAAAAAAGTGACTGCATACATAAGTAGATCTTTTATCATAACTATTTATCTACAATTGCTTCACTATTGACTTACCAAAAATATATAAAAATAAATAAAATTAATTGAAAGTATAACTACGGTTGAAAGCTGAAGTTTATTTAATGCATCTTTAATCTACATATACTACCTTCCTTTATGCATCTATATACCTTCAATGTAGTTATGGATCTATATATTTATTACTTTTCTTCTAATTCAGCATATCCAATGCACTACCCTATTTTTCACCCTATACCACTCTCAATATATCCTCTACCTCAACTCTCTGACTCAAATGTCAAACCTCTTTCTACTACTCATTCCAATGCACTACCCTATTTCTCATCCTATATCTCTATCAATATATCCTCTACCTCCACTCTCTCATTCATTCCAAACCCCATACCACTACTATAATCCCCAAAATAACCCTTTCTAGACTCTTCCCTACTCTACCCCTCCTTGCATCATCTCATAACTCTTTTACTATTCTGATCCCCCAAAACAAGCCTTTCTAAACCCTTCCCTCTGACTCTTCCCCCTCCTCCTCTCTTTTACTCATCCCAAGCCTTCTACTGCTATGAGCTTCAAAACAAACAAACCCCCCCCAAAATATATATATATATATATATATATATTTCTAAATCCTTCCCTCTTCTATCCCTCAACTATCCTTTTCAATGCAAATAATAGACTAACATGTCCACCCACTCAAATTACTTTCATATTTCACTATACTAATTCACCACGAATCCTTTATGGGTTCCAGAGTAGCGTGCTACTTGCCGAAAAAGCACTTCAACACCCCATCAGGGGTAGCAAGCACTATATAAATGCAAACCTTTTTCACTCTTCTATCCCTCCACTATCCCTCTCAATCCAAATAACTGACTAAACTATCCACCACTCAATTTACTTTCTTATTTCCCTATACTAATTCACCACTAATCCTTTATGGGTTCCGAAGTAGCATGCTACTCCATGAAAAAGTGCTTCAACACCCCATCAAGGGTAGCAAGCGCTATATAAATGCAAACCGTTTTCCCTCTTCTATCCCTCCACTATCATTCTCAATTCAAATAACTGACTAACATATCCACCACTCAAATCACTTTCATATTTCACTATACTAATTCACCACGAATCCTTTATGGGTTCTGGAGTAGCATGCTACCCGCCAAAAAAACGCTTCAACGCCTCATCAGGCGTAGTAAGCGCTATATAAATGCAATTACAATACAGTACAATACTTATAAGTACCTAGTATATGGTACCAGGGGTACCCAGGGCCTGTAAGTTAAAGTGTGCCTTAGAGGCTGCAGCACTTATTGTGTCACCCTGAGTGTGACAAAGTAAAACATTTCTCCCAGCCTGCCACTGCAGACTGGTAGAGTTGAACTGCTAACTCAGCTTTGCCATTTAAACCAATGACAAAGTCCAGACCTCCCTTTTTAATCTATATAAGTCACACCTACAATGCAACTTCGCATTTAAATATATATGTTACCCCTACAGCAGGCCTATTGAGTCCTAAGGCAGGGTGCTATATATTAAAAAGTAGGACATATATTTTCCTATGTCTCATCAGTAAAAACCTCAAATTGTCATTTTTACAGTGGAAAGGCTATTAACCCCATTGACATGTACAGTGTTATGCTCTGACACCTCAGCTGTGCTCACTCTTGAATGGGACGAGCAAAGTTAGTAATTCAAATATTAGTTTTATGAAAACTAACTTTATGCTTTCCAATGGCCATTCGCAGATGCTGTCCACAAGACAGCCTTTTGCGCACCAGGGGAGAAGTGTGAACGACTCCCAGGAAAGGAAACAATAGAGGCCTGCCGTTTCAAAAGGTGTCACCGCTCCCTGGCAGGGTGTGAGCACAAAAAAGGCGAGCTTCAAAGAGGAAGCCGCCCTTGAAGGGAAAATGGTGGACACACACGAGAAGGGCTGCTCTTTTGTTCTTGTAGACAGGTTGCCGTTGGGAACAGAGAGGGGAAAACAGATGCCAAACCGGTTTTCCCCTGGGTGTGTAGCTCCCAGGTAGCCACACCTCTATGGTGAGCTGCCAAGCTCCATACAGAGAGAGAGGGGTTCTGCCATCTAGGGAGTGGGCAGAATATTGCATTCTGGGAAAGCTAGATACCGCACATCACAGGAAGTCATCATCAGACGGGAAAAGACCTAGTAGCCCACTGACTAGTAATCCCTTCATTACCTAAGGGCTCTTTCTGGACATACTTATGGCACCCCTGGCACCCAGAACTCAGATCAGGTCTGCACTGGAGCAGGGACTGAAGAAGGACTGCCCTACTGTTCTCTGGGCCTGGCCATGAGATGCTGCACCTACGCTAGCAAAGAGAGGACTGTATCTGTGATGCCCTGCTTGAGGAAAAGTTGTCCTCAAGCCCCAGATCGAAGAGGTGAACTCCAAGAGTCAATTGGCTGACTTCCTGTTAAAGCTCCAGGACTACAAAAGCTGAAGAAGCCAGCCGTGTCTAGTAAGTAGCCACAAATGCTTGATTGCCACTGACTGCCGACGTGCAGCCTGGGAGTTTGAGCCCTGATGCTAAAAAGTTGTACCGAGTCTGCTGGTCCTGGGAGAGACATCAGAGTGCAGTTTGAACGCCCAAGAAAGACACTAGCCTCCACCAAAGGCAACCGCTGGTTTTGTTGTGATCGAAGACCAGTGGTCCAGTGGCAACTAGACTTTTGTGGACCCAACAGGACTTTGAGGGGCATCGACCCCTGTGGCCAAAGTCGCCCCACCAAGACCGTGGACCAACGCTCCCCCACTGTCAACCGCATTGCATCCTTAGCACCCTACAGCATCTTCAGCACACGGTATCCCTTGCATCAGGACCACTCCATTGATGTCTATGGCAGTTCACCCATAGTGCCTGGAACTGGACTGGAGACTGCTTTGATGACCAGGTAACTGTTCTACAAATCCTTACTGGCCCCCTTGACCTGCTCCCTGTTGGAGTTGGTTGCCCCAAGCGAGCCGGAGTACCTGAACACAACTTTATAAAGTTCTGCAACGTTTCCAAAGTTTTTAGCTAACGGAAGTAGTTGCCAATTCTTGTTTACATTTTAATTGAAAAGCGGTGATTTACAGTTCACTTAAAAATCTATATTTCCGGACAAAGGAGTAGCCAGAAAAATAAAATATCCCCCACTTTGAGCCATACCTCGAATGCCATTGAGTGAGCGAAGTGAGAAAACCCTACCCACACTAAATGAGGACCCTTCATCACATCATCTGTCCATTTATCTCTCCATCCTTTAAGCCTTTCATGCATGCATTCATCTATCTACCTCTTCATGCTTCCATCCTTCCTTCCTTTACCATTTTGTCTATCCAGCCTTCCTTCTTTACTCTTTACTTTCATCCATTATTCTAACTTTCCACTCACACTTCCAGCTGTTCATCCATCCTTTTCCCAGCATAATTCCTTCATTTTCATCCATACAGCATTTCAATCTCATTTTATCACTTCACCCATTTGTCCAAACATCCATTCATCCATCCACACATCAATCTCGCCTTTCCTCATTCCAGCCATTCTTTTCTTCCACCCAACAATACAATGTTGTTTTACATTTCATCCATTAATCCTTTCACTCTCACATTCATCTTTTCATCCTTTTGGCCCTTCCTTCTTGGCACATTTTCTTTCTTCTATTCATATATTCTTCGTTTCACTCTTCCCTCCAACCCTCTCTCTCGCACTCTCTGTAGCCAGTATATTGTGGGCTCTAGTACAAGGAAGGAAATGGGCCCCCGGCTGCTATTTGAATGATAAAATACAGCAACAAACAGGGTTCAGTGAGCCACTCGGGCCTCTGGGTACCAGTGCCACTACATCTGCTGCACCAGTTGAATCTATGCACCATTCACAGTCTTTCTTTCTCTTATCTGTTCACTGTTTGGGCCCCTTTTACTGACTGGCTTCATGTCTGTTATAGTTTTCCCTTTCTTAATTTTTATAAAAGCATTTGCAGAGCTGCAGACAGAACAGGCTCATAAATAATTAGGACAAATTTTGTCAATCTCACCCTCACTTAAGCTGTGAAAGCGGGAGGTTGATGATGCCATTGTCTCTGGAACCCTCGGGTGGACTTTGTTTTGGTGTCTAAAAATTCACTATAATGAAGATCAATATCTATAAATTGGTGTTGGATTTCCTCAATTTTGTGTGGTTTTCTTATTCAATTGTTTTGGTACTTCTAAATGATTTGCACTTGTTTCTTTGTTTAAACCTGACAGCTCGAACCCACAGCTACCCAGGGTTGAGCTAAGGTTTTTACAAATGAACATGATTGGACCCAAGACAGTATTGTGAGTGTATTACACGACGAGGTTGCACAATCACACCATATAATGCACCACTTTTCTCACATTAGTGCCTAGCAGTGGGATCCAGAACTTGTGATTTGCAGTACCGGACAATTAATAAGTCAAAACCTGCTGACAATCTGCCAAGTCAACATCTGAGAAAGAGTTTTAAAAAATTTGGCAAAATCTGAATCTCTGAGGCACAGTTTTTCTAGAGTTTACCAACTTTTAGAAGAGTTTGCAAAGGTTCGATAGTTTGAAAAAATTTGGTAAAAGTTTGTTGAAGTCACATAAAGTTTGGAAAACATGGAGATCGACTTGGCCACCCTGTCCTCATTGAAAATCAACAAGCTGAGGGTGCTCTGCAAGGACAGGAAAGTAAGCTTTGGGCATCTCCGCAAAGAAGGAGGATCTGGAAAAAATCCTTGGGTCTTGGGAAGAAGCCAGAAGAGCCAAAACACTACTTGAAAGTGCGATAATCCCTGATAGTGGAGAAGAGGAGGATGGTAGGGAGGTCATTGAATCAGGGAACAAAGGGGACAGTGGCAGCCTGGCCCCCACCATCCGTTCCACCCACATCTGCGAATGAAAGGAGCACTACCTCAGAGAGTGGGCTAAGGAACCTGGATGCCCAAGTTGGCCTCCTAGAGTTGGAGGAAATGAGACTAGCCTTAGAGCAAAGAAGACTGGCCCTTGAGAAAAGGGTCCAGATGAGTTTGAATTCCCAAGGGCATGGTGGCAGCAACAAAGATACAGAGGTAAATGTAGGGGGAGCCTATGATCCCAGGTTGCCATTAGTATTGTTCCTAAATATTCTGGGGGTGATGACACTGATAAGTGGCTAGCGTCCTGTTAGAGGGCTCTAAGGATGGGGAAGATGGATGCCCATCACTGGGGGTCCCTGTTGTGGGAAATGGTTCCAGCAGTGGGGATGGACAGGCTCTTAACCCTTGTGGATGAGGTGGTAGAGTCCTATCCACACATTAAGGAGGCACTTATTGAGCTCTTTGGGCTCACCCCTGAAGAATACTGACAAAAGTTCAGGAACACACAATGGGGGCAACACAGACATGAGCGGACTGTGTGGATGCGTCAGTGAAGTCACAGTGAGGCTGGCTCAAGGGTAACAGAGTGAACACTTATGAAGGGCTCTACAGTTTTATAGTAAAAGAGAATATACTCACTAACTCTTCCATAGAGACGTTACACCAGCCCCTGGTAGATTTCAAGCTGTCTAGTCCAAGAGAGCTGGGTAAGATGGCTGATGAATGGGCATGCACTAAGGTGCCCAAGAAGTTTCATGGAGGTGATCCTAAGAAAAGGAGATCAGTCTCCCCCCCCGCCAATCTTCAGGGGAAAGACATGGGCAAAGATAAAAAGAAAGAGACCCCTAAAGAGCCCCAAAAGAATGTCCAAGGGGAGCCCAGAGCCACATCATATTCAAAGGAGAGGGTACATGGGAAAGAAGTATGACCCTTCAACGTCAGCGGTGTGCTTTGACTATCAGCAGCCTGGGCACAAGAGGGGAGATACGGTGTGCACCAAAAAGTCACCCACAAGTGACCATCCCAAATGCGTTGTTAGTGTAGGGATGGGGTGAAAGTTTTCCCTGGGAGTTCCAGAGGATACACAGAGGCCACATTCATTTCTCTGGGTGGAGAAAAACTCTTGGCTCACTGGCCTCCAAGTATGGAAAAGTATAGGCGGTGGCCAAGAATCAATGGGGTTGAAGTGAACGCTTTGGGGATACAGGTGCCAGCAGAACAATGGTCATGGCTAAGCTGGTTTCCCTAGACAAAGTAATCCCAGATGAGGTGCACCAGGTAGTCTACTCTGACAATGTTACAAAGTCCCATCCCATGGCTATGGTGGACTTTGAGTGAGAAGGGTTACTGGCCCAAAGAGGGTAGGTATGTCCCCTACCATACAAATGGAGTGTCTGGTGGGAAATGAATTTGAAACCTCTGCCTAGGCAGAGTGGAGAGAAGGACACATGCAGAAATGCTGGGTCTCCTTAAGTGGGTGTGTGTGTCTCTACTAGAGCACAAAAGGCCTTGAGGGAAAATCAAGGGAGCCTGGAAGAATGGCCCAGATCCCTAGTAACAGGAGAAAGGACAGGAAGTCTGGTGAACGACTTTCCAAAGTCCCCAGGCCCAGAAGAAGCCTGACCCTGAAAGGGAGGTCCTGGTGCCTGTAGAGAAGGTTGCTCCCTTGGTACATTTGCCAGAGCTGGCAGAACTTCAGGAAGGAGGAGGTCCCTCCAGAGAGGACTTGAGCTATGTAAGCATAATTGACCCACTCTTAAAGGCCTGAGACAGCTGACTATCAGGCAAGAACAAGGAGATGTATGTGGTACACATAAGGTATACTAGGAGGAGAGAATCCAATACAGTGAGGCAAGGGACCACAAAACAAGGGCAACCAGGATAGTGGTGCCCACCCAACAGTTTAGAGAGTTCCTCCTTAACCTGGCCTGTGGCACCCCCTTAGCTGGACATTTGGGGCAGACCACAACCTGAGTTCTGTTGCTCCTGTGTCACCTGTCAAGGTACTGACAAGACAGGAAGCAAGCCAAAGACTCCCCTATTACCCCTATCTGTTGTGGGGACTACATTGAGACGGTGGGTAGTGACGTTGGTCTCCTAGACACCCAAACATCATCTGGAAACAGATTCATCCTGGTTGTAGTGGACCATGCCACTAGGTATACAGGGGATATACCCCTTAGGACAGTTACTGCTGCTCCTGCTGTAGCTAGGGCCCTCCCTGGAATCTTCACCTGAGTTGGGTTCCCTAAGGAGAAAATCTCAGATAGGGGTACTAATTTCACTTCACCCTATCTGACACCATTGTGGGATGAGTGTGGTGTGACCTACAAACTCACTACCCCCTATCATCCCCAAGGAAATGGAGATTCTCAAGACCCTGAAAGGCATGATCATGGCCCTTCCTAAGAAAAAAAGGCATGATCATGGCCCTTCCTAAGAAACTGAAGGAGATGGGATGCCTTCTGTTTGCCTATAGGGAGGCTTGTAAGAACGGAGTGGGCTTCTGCCCTTTTCAACTCCTCTTTGGTCACCCTGTAAGAGGTTCATTAAGTTTGTTGCAAGAGAGATGGGAGAGGCTACTCAAAGAGCCCCAGCAAGATATTGTGGATTATGTACTTGCCCTTCGCTCAAGAATGGCAGAGTATAGAGAAAAAGACAAACACAAATTTGGAGGCCAGCCAAGAGTGTGTGAAGTACTGGTATAACCAAAAGTCCTCAATGGTAGAGTACCAATCAGAACAGTTGTTATGGGTTTTGGAGCCTGTAGGTCCTAGGGCCCTCTAGGACAAGTAGGCTGGGCCCTATCCCATTTTGGAAAAGAAAGGGTAAGTCACCTATCTGGTGGACTTACATGCCCCAAGAACCCCCCACTGGGTTATTCATGAGAACAGGCTGAAACTCCACAATGGCAGAGACTATATTACCATGCTAATGGTGACAAGAGGAAAGTGAGCCTCTCCCTGACTGTCAGGTAATGCTAAAGATGGCCCATTGGAGGAAGTAGTGCTCTCTTCCACTCTAACAGACCAACAGCAAAATGATTGTCATAGCTTGTTACAGCAGTTTGCTGGGCTGTTTTCACTGACCCCCAGGTCGGACAACTTGGTGTACCAATGATGTGTACACAGGTGACAGCTAGCCTGTCAAAAGTAAAATTTATAGGTTGTCAGATCAGGTCAAAGCTAGCATCAGAGATCAGGTTGCTAAGATGCTAGACATGGGGATGACGGAGCCTTCTAGTAGTCCTTGAGCCAACCCAGCGTGCTGGTAGCCCAACCAAACCCAACCCCAAATGAGGGAAACCTGTGAAGTGATTTTGTGTGGACTACACAGCTCTAAAGGCAGTCACTAAGACTTATGCCCACCCTATCCCCAGAACTGATGATCTCATAGACAAGTTGGGAGCTGCCAAGTTCCTAAGCACATTGACCTGTGTTGGACCCGGCCCTCTCTGCAGGGTCTCCCCCAAACCTTCTGCCTTTATTCTCCTTTTTTTGCTGAATTTGTTTTTGTTGTCCTTAGGACCCAGTGCACTTTACCTCTGCTAACCAGTGCTAAGGGTCTTGTTATGCTCACTCCCCTAAACATGGTTACATTGGTTTACACCTTATTGGCATATTTAATTTACTTATGAGTCCCTTGTAGAGTGGGATAGCATATTCCTAGGTCCTGTAAATGAAATGTTACTAGTGGTGGTTGCTTCTAAGGGGCGTATGAGCATTACTCCCTTGTCCCCTCTGAGGTACCACATGCTGTACTGTTTATTATGTTCCTTATTTGTTTTTTATAGTATCTTATCCACGGCGGCGCTATTTGGGCAGGACGTTGGGCGTAGCCTATCTGACTGATTGGCAGGCTTGGAATAAACTCAAGTGTGCATGTCGGGTTGGACAGCTCTCTTACTGTGTTCAGTCCGGCATGCGCAGTTCTGCCTTTTGAACCTGCACTGTGTTAGGCAGCCAGGGGAAAGGCAGCGCTGCCACCAAGTCTCCTTCGGAGCGCTGGCTGCATCTGCTCCAACCAATCCTTGCATGGCTCTCATGTAGTTTACTACTATAAACAGCATGGTAGCAATGCAGGCATTGGCTGTGATGTGATCACCAGCTTCAGTCAAGGAAGAGTGTGTGGGGGCGGGCATATTAAAGACCATGGCCAATCATTGTGTGGCTTTATTTGAAGCCACACAGTGATTGGTCATATTCTGTCCTTTGCCCGTGAGGACGGACAGCCCCGTAAATCTGTCTAGGCAAGCATGGAGGAAGAACAGCCGCCGAGTCAGATTATGAGGGTGAGCCGCATTTTATGAGGGCTTAACTTTTGGCATTATAAAGAAACATTTTCACTTATAAATTAAGCAAGACCTGTTGGCTGTGTCAGTGATTGTTTTCTTTCTTTCCCTCAGTTGATTTTATGACTTGTAAAAATGGTAAATATTTTGTATTTTTTTCAATAAAGTATTATTGCACTGTCATTTCAAAGAAGAATTAACAAATAAATTGCTAGTTTAAAACGTGCTTTTCACCTTTACTGCAGGCAGTTCTGTGCTGCCGCTCCCGCTCCTATTCCAGCAGCATGGTGTATTTGGGTGCTTCCACTGTTCCATCATTTTGTGGCAAGTTAGCTCTCTCGTTGTTTATTACAACCCAAGAGTACTTCAATAGGCCGGCGCTCCCTCTACCTTGGAGGTACGTTTGTTGTTATTCCAGCAACAACTCTAATTGGACACCTCTGAACAAATTTCTGGCGTTTGAAAATTTGCTGTTCTTAGGATTTTGTCCCTCCCGGAAGAAGATGCAGTTTTATGGTTTGAGACTGACAAGAATTCATCTGCCATATGACTTATAGTCCAGAAGCCCACCCCATTTGTTTATTGCCAGTGTGCTCGATGCAAGTGCTGTACAACCGAGCACCCTGTTTTGGGAAACGCACATGCCCAGACTGTGCTTTGGTTGACTGTCCTCTGACAGGTCAGCTGTGCCCTGACTTGTTGAAAAAAGTCTGTTAATGTTCACCCTTCGTCTTCTGCTCTCTGAGTCTGTATCTCTAACAGTCGCCCGGTAAATCACCAAAGCTAGCGTGAAGGTCCTCTTGACCTGCTCCCTCCTGGAGTTGGTCGCCTAAAGCTGGCTGGAGTACCAAAACACAACTTTATAAAAGTTTTACAACGTTTTCAAAGTTTCCGCTAACCACAGTAGTTGCCAATGCGTGTTTACATTTTGAGTGAAAAGTAGTGAATTACGTATTAGTTAAATATCGAAATCTCCGTAACCCTCGGGTGGATTCTGTTCATTTTGGTGTCTTAAAAATTCATAAAAATATGATCTATTTTTATAATTTGGTTTTGGATTTCTTTTGTGTTGTGTGGCCTTATTTGATTGTTTTGGTACTTCTAAATGGTTTGCACTTGTTCCTTTGTTTAAGGCTGACTGCTCAAAGCCACAGCTGCCCAGGGCTGATTTAAGGTTTTTAAAAACAAGCCTGACTGTACCTAAGATGGTATTGTGAGTGTATCACACAACCACACCATATAATACACCACTTTCCTCACAAAATACAATTGTTAATCTGTCCAAAACAAATTACAAAAATGAAAAACAAAATGAAATTGAGGAAACAGAATAATGAGGCCAAGCCTCATAAATTAATATTAGCCTGGCCACATAAAGGAAATTTAGAAATATGAAAGTTAGAGCCACCATCTTAAAAGGTAAGATTGATGGAAACCAAGTGTGAGGTGTAACCCATTACTTATGTGCTTGGAGAATAATACTTGTCTCAACACAACATTATCAACAGGAATTAACAAAACTTCCAGAATGAATCCTTACATATCTATCCATGTATACATATGTGATGTTTGAGCACACTGCAGAATAATCAACAAAAGGATCATCATTAAAAATTTATCAAAGCCAAGTTTAATATAGTTCCTCTATATATATATATATATATAGCACAACGAGTAACCGGCACAGTAAACAGTGAAAATTTCAAAATGTTGTCAACAATCAAAATAGTTTCCAAAATTACTGTACATGTATAAATTTCTATGCCAGTACTTAGATAAAAACACCATTTTAGGCATATCCCTCAACAAATAAAATAATTTACATATAGTCAGAAGAAATTAATTCCACAAGGCTCACCATGAGCAGTACCTGGTCGAGATTATAAATTCCTAAACTTGATTGGCTCAAACGTTCCGTCCATCATCCCCTTTTGTATCGCTTTGGTCGCCCTTAGTTGGCGGGGGTATGCCCAGACGTGGGTCCCTTGCTCACTTTGCCACTGGATTCAAGCAAGCCTGGCTGATGATGGCTGAAATGCCAGAAACCGGTCCTAGGATGCTTGTTTCCGGTCCAGGGAAGACATGGCTTGGCAGTTCGGGCTGGACTGTTCCCATGAGGCACAGGGTCAGACTGATTTGCATATGGCCATGTTTGAACTGGGGTGGTGGAGTGAGCTAAAGAATGATGATGGATTAAACCCAGATCAGTTGACTGGGGGTGAGTGTTTGATTGGCTCAAACGTTCCGTCCATCATCCCCTTTTGTATCGCTTTGGTCGCCCTTAGTTGGCGGGGGTATGCCCAGACGTGGGTCCCTTGCTCACTTTGCCACTGGATTCAAGCAAGCCTGGCTGATGATGGCTGAAATGCCAGAAACCGGTCCTAGGATGCTTGTTTCCGGTCCAGGGAAGACATGGCTTGGCAGTTCGGGCTGGACTGTTCCCATGAGGCACAGGGTCAGACTGATTTGCATATGGCCATGTTTGAACTGGGGTGGTGGAGTGAGCTAAAGAATGATGATGGATTAAACCCAGATCAGTTGACTGGGGGTGAGTGTTTGATTGGCTCAAACGTTCCGTCCATCATCCCCTTTTGTATCGCTTTGGTCGCCCTTAGTTGGCGGGGGTATGCCCAGACGTGGGTCCCTTGCTCACTTTGCCACTGGATTCAAGCAAGCCTGGCTGATGATGGCTGAAATGCCAGAAACCGGTCCTAGGATGCTTGTTTCCGGTCCAGGGAAGACATGGCTTGGCAGTTCGGGCTGGACTGTTCCCATGAGGCACAGGGTCAGACTGATTTGCATATGGCCATGTTTGAACTGGGGTGGTGGAGTGAGCTAAAGAATGATGATGGATTAAACCCAGATCAGTTGACTGGGGGTGAGTGTTTGATTGGCTCAAACGTTCCGTCCATCATCCCCTTTTGTATCGCTTTGGTCGCCCTTAGTTGGCGGGGGTATGCCCAGACGTGGGTCCCTTGCTCACTTTGCCACTGGATTCAAGCAAGCCTGGCTGATGATGGCTGAAATGCCAGAAACCGGTCCTAGGATGCTTGTTTCCGGTCGAGGGAAGACATGGCTTGGCAGTTCGGGCTGGACTGTTCCCATGAGGCACAGGGTCAGACTGATTTGCATATGGCCATGTTTGAACTGGGGTGGTGGAGTGAGCTAAAGAATGATGATGGATTAAACCCAGATCAGTTGACTGGGGGTGAGTGTTTGATTGGCTCAAACGTTCCGTCCATCATCCCCTTTTGTATCGCTTTGGTCGCCCTTAGTTGGCGGGGGTATGCCCAGACGTGGGTCCCTTGCTCACTTTGCCACTGGATTCAAGCAAGCCTGGCTGATGATGGCTGAAATGCCAGAAACCGGTCCTAGGATGCTTGTTTCCGGTCCAGGGAAGACATGGCTTGGCAGTTCGGGCTGGACTGTTCCCATGAGGCACAGGGTCAGACTGATTTGCATATGGCCATGTTTGAACTGGGGTGGTGGAGTGGGCTAAAGAATGATGATGGATTAAACCCAGATCAGTTGACTGGGGGTGAGTGTTTGATTGGCTCAAACGTTCCGTCCATCATCCCCTTTTGTAGTACTTAGATAAAAACACCATTTTAGGCATATCCCTCAACAAATAAAATAATTTACATATAGTCAGAAGAAATTAATTCCACAAGGCTCACCATGAGCAGTACCTGGTCGAGATTATAAATTCCTAAACTTTAGGACAAAATCAGTGCCAACATCTCATCAGACATATTTAGGCCTGTATCCACCATTTTGAAAACCTGAATAAATTGTGCTACTAATCGTTGTAGTGGAGACTCCACATCCCCAACCTTTTTGTCTGCTTTAACTTTGGCAATTACTGTCCCATACAGGTTATCGGGACTGTGCCGTGCTTCCATGTAATGTGGTACCAAAGCTGTCAAGGCTACCTTACATGTGACTGGTGTTGGATGATCCATTTGCGTATTTGGTGGGTAGTGCTCCCAGTAGAGGTTTTTTGGCAGGGAGGTGATTGCAGAAGCGACGCTGTCACAGTTGCAATTGCTAAAAAACGTTTGGCTATGTGCAGTACCATTCATGGTATCTCTTTGCTATTAATTGTAAACGGGCAAACTGAATGGGATACACATTCGTAATGCCCAGTAACCTTGAAGATTCCACAATGTTTTCTGTGTGTTTTACTTGCTGAGATGTTAGCCTGAATGAAGAATTGCCTTAAATGCGCCCCTTTTATGAAGGAAAGCATAGGTTTTGGAAGGTCTGTTTGTTTCAAAACTGACCAGTGTTTCTTAATAGATTTTCGGATCTTACTGGAAGCAGGACTTTACGTCATACTGCATGTCTGTCTTTGATCCTCCTTCTTATCCTTAGGGACTGACATTGTTTTGCTAGGGGTGAACCAGGCCTATTTAAGCGCCTGTTTGACCAGTTTCCTGGGATACAGCCTTTCAGTGAGTTTGTTACTCCCCATTGTAGCATTTCAAAGTAATCTGTTTTCATATAGCAACTCCCTTGGCAGGGGCAGGGGCCTGCAGATATTGAAAAGCCTTCTTGTTGGCGATTCATCTTCCATTTTTTAAATGGAAAAATAAGAGGAGGAGGAGCTACGCAGTGCGAGCGAGTGCGTGAGCAGCAGGTCGGGAGGCACTCACCTCGCCACGGCTCGCCCTCAGCTTTCTCCCCGGGACACTGGGATCTCGAGCCACCTGGATTAGAGAGAGGCCGGAACTCAACCTACCCGGCCCACGGTTGTGCCTTCGAGGTTGGAGAGAAGGCGACCACGAGTGGCTGTGGGTGCGAGGACCGCCGCTGTTAGTTGGCGGCGTAGAGAGAGGCGCCGGGCGTACTGTGGTGGCGGTCTGGTTAGAACCAGGTGCAGCTTGCAGTCCAACCCGGTAGCCCCACGCGCCCAGATCCAGCACTCGTTAGAGTCACTCACCCGGACTCAGCTCAGTCCAAGGGTGTTTAAAAGAGGTTAAAGAGAGCGCAAAGGAGTGCCAGGAAAAAACAAAGGGCATATTATTCCACACTCTTTTTTTAATTTTTTTTATTTAAAAGTGCACTAGCCCCCTTACCAGCACCCCAGTCCCCCCACCTCACTACCTCACCTTCCATGCAACGGCAGGACAACCAAGGAGGAACCAGAAGGACCTAGAGGTACAGAGGTGGGAGGGGGAGGGGCAGGACGGTTTGAGGAGTGAGGAGAGACGAGGTACAAGGTCAGAAGGCTGATTTAGTAAGTCCAGAGGGTCAAGCACTGCAGCGGAGACCTGCAGGAGAGCAAGCTGAGGCCGCAATAAGCCGCTATAAGATTAAAAAATAAAAATAAAAGCTGACCCCCCCAAAAGTTCACGTAAGCAAATCCATCACAGTCTCAGTGAGGTATAAAGAACAAGGGCAGAATGCGTTACGGAAAAAATAGAGGAATTGCAGCCCAGGGGAAGAAGCAGCAGACAAAGAGAGCGAGGCAAGAGTCTTGCTCAGACTCTACATCAGAACCAGAGATGCTCCAAAGTAGTGGAAAAACGCAACGAGCCTCGCCACAAACAGTAGCAATAAAAAAGGAAACGACAGCAGTAACGGCAGGTACAGCAACAAAAAAGGAGGGTATAAGATAACGGGTTTTCTAACAACAACAAAAAGTTGCAGAGCTAAGCCCCACGAAAGCGATACAACCAGCAGAGTTGGAAGTAGATAGTCGAGCAGCAGCATGAAACGAGAGCACCTGCCGGCCAAAAGATCAAAATCAAGAGGGAACATTCACTGGCCCAATCTCGCCAGGAGCTGCATCAACAAATGCAATAACGGTACAAGCAGAAATCCATAACTCAACCGTCCAAGAGGTTTACTTGTCTCAAAATCTAAAAAGCTGAGACGGTTTGATCCCGAAGACAGACACAAGGGAGAATCCTCAGACCAGAGCAGAAAAACAGAAGTTACAGGAACAACTTCTCATTGAATTTGGTGGAACATTATCTCAATCCCAAGACGTCAAACAATGGAGGATCAACTGCCCAGGGATACTATTACAAAACTCCCAAGTAGAGGTAGGGAGAGAGAAGGATAAATCAACAATCAATCTAAGCGCCTTTGCGATAGGCAGTAGCACCCCACAGGATAAAAATAGTTTCATCTATGGAAAAACATCGCCATCAACATTGATCAGGAACATTGAGCAAAAGGAGCGAGGGGACATAGGTTTAATCAGAGACTACCCAAGAACAGATAAAGAAAATCAGGATCAGATAGAGAAGGATACAGCCAACACTTGGGGGGCACTCTTGACAACCATGGACGCAATGTCGACAGTCATATACCATCAAGCAGATAAACCGGATCTGCAGGTGGATCTGTTAAACATCTTGGCAGTTCACATAGTGGGGATTGACAAAAAATTACAAGCACTGATTGACCTGATTCAGAGAGCCCAAAAACACAAATATACACAGCAAGTAACATACTGTTGTGAAATTCTAGGAGACAGGCCGGAAAGTTTGACATCACTTCTTACTGACATCTTGACAGAAGTAAGGTCACGAGCAGCAAGAGTGCCCCTGAGACAAAGAGTTCAAGAATACGAAGCAGAAGAGTCAGTAAGGTCTAACGATAAGCATACACCTCTAAGAGAACGTATTCCTACTAGCCAAACTTCCCCCAGTGTACACATAAAAGAATCAAGGGAAGGTTTATCCTTTCAACAAACGATGCCCAAAACCGGACCCCAAAAAAAGGAACGCGGAGTCACAAATGTGGAGGCGATAGAACAACAGCCAACGAAAAGGGAAAAAAAAAAAAAGACAAAGAAAAGCACGAAAGAAGGGAAATGTATTGCAACAACAAAACATATGGCAATTATTCACTCAACACTCAAAGAAGCAGACATCAAAGGTGGAGGCACCAACAAAGCTGGAACAGGACATTATAGAAACGTCGCAGAAATCCACATGTGGGCCTCAAATCACAGCAAATAACGAGCAATTAAAAAGCAGCATAGTGGGAAAATATAAGACGAAACGGTCCCGGCTTTCAAATTAAAAACAATAGATTATAATAAGGGCGGGAAGGACCGGCAGCGAAGAAAAGAGGACAAAAATAAAGTTACAAGGCAGCAAAGACGGGAAGAAAGAGAAGAACGGAGAGTATCAATACATAAGGACAATCAAAATTTCAAAGAATATAAGGAAGTGAAAAGTGCAGAACTTAAATTGAGATGTATACGAGCAATAAATGAAGACAGAACAGAGGTAAAACAAAATGAGGTAAAAAGCGGTCAGTGTGAAGAGGGCAAAATACGACAAGATCTTAACGCAATAAGGAATACTTACCTGGCGAGGCAAAAAACAAAAGCGGAACCTAAAAAAATAAGCTTCTATTAATGCCAAACTATGGGGCCTATTACGATGGCGGTCGGAAATCCTCCCCGACCGCCATGGTAGCGGGAAAAGACCGCCCGTATGGACCACGACATCACCGCCGGTCGAATTACGATGACCCGCGGTCGAAATCCGACCGCGGCGGTCGGATCGCGGGCCTTAACATTGCGGCGGTTGCTGCTGCCCGCAGCACCGCCGCGATGCCGAAAGGAGCATGTCCTGCATTTCCCTGCACTGCGTGGCAGGCACTGCACAGTGCCTGCCACCTGGTACAGGGAAATGTAGGGGGGGACCATGGGTACCCCCCCCAGTGCACCCCCCCCAACACATTGGAGGCCCGCAACGGGCCCCCGGAAGACAATCTCCGCATGCCTTTCCATGGCGGTTTGACCGCTGAGGAAAGGCTGGCTACCGCCGGCATCATAATCCTGCCGGCGGAGCCTGCTCTGCACCGCCACCATTATCCCGGTCCTGCTCCGTCCGCCAGGCAGGAGTGCAGATGGCAACCGGTGGAAAAGCGGCGGTCGGAATTTCCCACCGCCGCGGTCACCACCGCCATCCTAATTTGACCGGCGGTTTTCTTGGTTGCGATCGCGGGCGGATGTCCACCGCCGGTCCGGCGGGCACCACCGCCGGCCCGTCGGTGGTCATCCGACCGCCATCGTAATAGTCCCCTATGTGTCAAGAGGACCATTCGACACCCTTAATAGAGGCACAATATTAAAACTAATAAAGGACCTCGCTCACATTGAGTCCGCAGATATGACCTCAGTGTAATTCTTACCTCATCCTCTCAGTAACAACAGAGAGGCAACAATGACAAACTGGGCCACAAAGGAAATAACAGATCAAATTCTGAGAAACCATAGCATCTTCAAGGCATGGGGGATAGGGTTACAAATAATCAACCCCCCCCCCCCCATTACCCAGGTCTATTGCTGCCCGAAAATAAAAGAGGTTTCTCAATCCTAAAGGGAGCGGTTAAAGCAGATCCTCAGCAGAGGAATTTCGAAAATTTTAAGATCACTAAGAACTCGAACAACATCCAGGACACGGACCAACAGGAGTACCAAACCATAAACTCTAAAAAACCCGGAAGGATCATGGGTGCACAGAAATCAAGCAATAATACATTCCTGACAAAAAGAAGAATGCACCAGTCATGGAACAAGACTGGCTAAACATCTGCTCCTGGAATATCCACGGGCTCGAAAACCTCCTACAACATAATGAAATCATGGAATTCCTACAAAATTACGACATAATCCTGATGCAGGAAACATGGTCTCTAGAACCAGTATACATCACTGGATACACCGGACATCATGAGTTGGCAGAGAAGACGTCAAAATTTGGGCATTCCAAAGGGGGTCTTGTCCTTTTTTGCTCATCAAACTTCAATTGGCAAATAGAACAATTAGAAATAGGGATAAACTGGATTCAGGCGTTAAGAATAGCAAGGCAGAAGGACCACAGGATGTCGACAGCAATTATCTTAATAAATGTATACATACACCCCAGAAAAGAGTCGAAAGAGAAGCACATGAAAATCTTATACAAAATACTCAAAATAGTGCAGCGACAATATAAACAGGCATTTTTTATTATTGCAGGAGATTTCAACACAAATCTATGTAAAAATAAGAAGACGAAAAGTCTGCATCAAAACGGGAACACTTATAGAACCGAGCTGGAAAAGCTTGGCTTAAGGCTCCTGAATGGGAATAAAAAAGGGGATACACCAGCTTCTATTACCTTTCTAAGTGGGAACAAGTGTTCAACATTAGATCACATGTTAGTAAGTGAACGTGCAATGAAACAGGTATGCCATTTTCAAATTAGTCCCCGCATGGAGAGTGATCACTTTCCCCAAATTATTCAAATAAAGTACAAATCCGAGCTGAATCACACAACAAAAGAGTTAATATTGTCTCCAGACACATTTAACTTAAAATGCTTGAAATGGCGGGGAAAAGGGATAGAAAAACTGATGGAGGATGTGTATTTACATGCTGGCTCATTGGACACAATAAAAGATAACCAAGAAAATAGGGATAAGGAGCAAACAAAAGAGGGGGAACAACAAAAAAAATGGGAAAGTCTAAAAAACATGTTACTAGAAAGATTCTCAAATCATAGAAGCATGAACACTCCAAACAGGAAATACAAAGAGGGAACTGGAAAGCAAACCTGGTATACTAGGAAGCTACAAAAAGAAAAAATGCAAATACTGCAAGAAACAAAAAAAAATTCAAAACAGTCAAAACAAGGAAAAGAGGTGATAAAACTATATTATGTGCACTAAGAACACAGTATAAAAAAAACTGCTGGGAAGAAAAAAAAAGATACCAACAGGAACTGTGGAACCGACTACTCATCTCAAGCAAACAAAAGAACAGCAAAACGTTTTAGCAACAGATAAACAGTTTGACTCTAGGGGAGACACGTCGCCAAAATGCAGGGATAAATGCAGCAATGTGGGAAAAATATGTTTGTGAAATGTACACCGAATCAGAGCCTAAAGATGTGCGGGACCAGACGGACGGAGATAATAAAACGAACATTTACCAAGTAAGACAGGCAACAAATGTTAACAACAAAAGAGAAAACGCAAATATAATTTACGGCAATGTAAACCCATCACCGGTTGTGACCGCTGAACATCTTGAAAAAATCATAAATAGACTAAAATCAGAAGGGGCCGCTGGACCAAACGGCATTCCCAATGCTCTTTTTTAAAGGGAATACAACTTATTGGGCACAATATTTCACCCCACTCTTTAACGAGCTATATTACACGAATAACATCCCGGAATCATGGAAAGGTAGTATTTTCCAGACAATATTCAAAAGCAGCAATCCCTCAATACCAACGAGTTACAGGCTAATAGCCCTTATCAACGTTCAGGCAAAGCTCTAAGCAGCCTGTTTATTAGAACACCTTAAAGCCTGGTTAGAAGACATTACGTTTTTACCCCGAATGCAAACAGGGTTTAGGGCTGGTATGGGGACATCAACAAATTTAACAGTCCTGGCTCTATTAGCTGAAAAGGCCAACAAAAGGAAAACGCAGCTATTCCCGGGTTTCATAGACCTCAAGTCTGCCTTCGACCGGGTGCTGTGGGAGCACCTATGGAAAAAATGGCAGCATGGGGCATACCAAACAGCATTTTGAAGGCAATTAAGGAGCTCTACACAGGAACCTGGGCTCAGGTCAAAATAGGAGACGGAACGTGTGCAACTAACAAACTTTATACAAAAAATTGATTAAACAGGGGTGCGTTTTAGCTCCATGCTTATTTAATATATACCTGACAGATCTTGCAGAAGCACTAAGGAATATCAACTCGCATCCGCCAAGTTTGGCGCACGAAGAAATAGAATATCTTCAGTATGCGGACGACATAGTCTTACTAAGCCAAACGCCTATAGGACTACAGCGCAGCATGAAGGCCCTTTAAAAGTTATATGGACAAGCAAGGCTTAGAGCTCAACTTGGAAAAAACAAAAGTAGCACGGCTGGTAGATTCAACAAACAAGAAGCATTCTTGGTTCTTAGAAGGGAAAAAAGTGGAGGAAGTCAAAACATACAAATACCTAGGATTTATTGTAGAACATCAAATGAAAGGAAAACAACAGATAGAATCAATGCAAGCGAATGCTTGATCTCAAAACTACGGTTTTAAAATCCTAAAGAAGAAATTGAGCTGCCCTTCATTGGGACATCTGTTAACAGTGATGCGCACCCAATTGATGCCAACGGTGACATATGGCTCGGAATCGCTGAAAGGACGAGGGGAAGGCATTTTAAACAAATCTCAAACAAGAGTATATAAATTGGTGTTCAACATTCCGAAATCGGCACCCCCAGCACAAGTGCGCTTAGAATTCGGTCTGGTGAACCAAAAATATCAATGTAAAGGTGAATTTGTAAAATTATGTTGGAGACTCCGCGCTTCCGATAAAGGATCCATCAATCATTTGTGCTGGCAGGAAATAGAGGAGCAAAAATAGAATAACACAAAAGACTTGTGGGGCCAACATCTAAACCAGACCATCGAGGAATTAGGAGTACAAGAAGTTTGGTGTGCAAGCATTGGGAAACAAGCCTTTTATCAAGTAATAAAGATTTCAGTCAAACAACTCTCATATTTAATAGACAAGAACACCTTTTCGCTAAGACGACATGCCCGGACAGTGATTAATTCGTACAAAAAACTAATGCCCCAGGAGTATCTCACAGCTCATTTTTCGCAGTCAATAAAACACTAGTTCATGCAGAACAGATTTGTAAAATGGAAAACAAAAGATCTAATCCCAACTTGGAAGGACCAGACATCAAACCAAGAATGTCGACTATGTAAATACAAGAAAGAAACCCTGGTACATATTTTTTGTGTCTGCCCACAGTTCTTGAAAGAAAGAAAACATTTGCTGAAAGAAATTTTCAGAGATCTAAAAATCAGATCTTGCAGGCAAGCAGTAATTTTGTGGCTAAGCGGAGCCTCATTACCCCTCATTTGCCAAGGTGTAAAATTTGTAAAAGTAAATATAAAAGCAATGGAACAACTAACATAAGGCACTTGTACTATAATAAAGAAGTACCATTGGGGAACAAGAGCTGCAGAATATGTAAGAACAAAGTATTATTGGTTAAGTTGCACAATGCACCAGCACTTTAAACCTAGGGGATCAGAAAAGGCAAAAGGGAATAACGGTCTTAACCACAGAAAAGAAATTTAAAGAGGAATTAATTTACACACCAAGTATGGAAATGAAATTTGCAAAAGGCCCTTGTACTTAAATCGATGGGACTATATAAGGCATCAACCAAATTGCACAAAGCTCTAGCTCTTTAAACCATGGGAATTTGAAGGAAAACAACTACATCTCTAGATAAGCAATTTAAAGAACATTCAATTTGAATAATAAGTATTTATGTGGGAGGCTATTAATGAGGAATAGATTAGTGGTTTAAAAGATAGCCGTTGTGACAATAGAAACGTAAAATAGGATTTAATGTCTTTTTTGATAAAAGTGTCTGTATGACCTTTTAGAGATTTTAAATATATCCTTTTAAAATGAAAACAACTTGACAAAATGGTCAAGGGCTACATTTTAGAGTGGTAGTAAAGAAACTGTTTACGTTTATGACAAGCAGTGAACGTTTGTGTAATGGTTTTTATTGACTAAACACTTAATAAACATTATTATATTATTATCATATAACAACTCCCAATCCTGGAGGAGGATGAACTTGCCATGTGGGAAATTCTCTTTCAGTGGCCAGGAGTAAAATATAACAAAGTATTTCTATCAGTTGTTTTGATGTACAAAGTAGTATAAATCCTGTCTTCTTCGTGGAAGACTTCTAGGTCAAGAAAGTAAATCCTGTGTTTATCCTTCCCACAGTTGAACCTGATAACTGGAGCTCTATGATTGATCAATGTTTCAAATGCATTCACTTCTTCCTCTGATATCACCCCAATATCAAGAATATATCATCAAAGTATCTATACCAGATCGTGATCTTATCTCTGAATGGATTACTCTCTGTATAGATACACTTATTCTCAAAGTATGCCATAAAAATATTCACCAGCTCTGGGGCAAAAGGAAATTCCATTGCAACACCTTTGATTTGAAGGAAGTAATCTTCCCCAAACAGAAAAAACATTTTGAGAGTGCATTTGTGCCAGTTCAATGATGAAATTCGTAGGGGCATTTTTATGACCTCCTGGTGTCAAAAATATCCTTTAATACTGCCAATGCTTTCCCTTGAGGAATGTTCATGAAAAATGACTCTACATTATAAATTACCAGAATGTCCTGATCACTATTAAATGATGTATTCTCGATTAGATTGATAAAATGCATGGTGTCCCTTACATATAATTTGATGGAAGGAATGAATGGCTTCAAGAAGCAATCAATGTGTTGTGTCCTGTAAAGGTAGTCACCAGGAGCCAGGTAGAGTTTTCAAGTCTTCTTTATTATGTCTCAGTCCAGGTTACACGAATCTTAAGACCAGCCAGTTCTAGTGTGGTACCAGCCCCACCAGGAGCAGCCTGCCTAGCTGCTCAGCCCATCTCTAACTCACAACACACATCCACTCAGACACCCAGGCATTCCACGCATCACAGCCACACCAACATTCCGTAACCAACTCACACTCTGGCTGAGCAGCTAGGAGCAGCAGGGCTGGAGTACATGCAAATACACATTAGTAGGGTATAACATTATCCCTTTTCCTTTAAAAGGAAACAAAAAGTAACAATATATAACTATAGGAGAACTATACACAAGAAAAGTGAGTAATGGTATGAAGCTCAAAGATGCAGCAATAAAAACAGGACATCCAAGAGAGAGAACCATTAAAACAAGAAAGGATGGTAAAGATAAAGCATACAAACATTTGAGCAACAATATCCACCATCCTCCCCATGCAAAATTATAAAACAATTAGAAGCGTAAGCAAATAGTGAAATTGTGTAGAAATACACACTGTAACACTAGTAGCAAATACTGTAAGAATATGAAATGTGACGCAAAGGGCAAAACACCCCGCAACACCAATCTCAAATGTAAGGGAAGTAAGATGTAAATGGGTCGTCACCCATAGAAACGCCCGTGTAGGGATGTACCTTGGTACTGCGCGCAACTGTAAATGGAGACTAAGTCCATATCCCAACCCAGTGTAAGGGTTAACCTAGGTCCAGTGTAATTATGGGAACTAACTCATGGCCCAACCCCCTTGTAGAGGTTACATACCCCCATGTAGGAGTAAGAAACAGTGAAATGTAATGGGGAATTTAGCCCACAACCATCCCTTGTGTACGGGAACAATGTGATAACCACCCACAAGAACTCAAGGAAGACCCATCCTAAGAAAAGCGTAAACCTGTGGCATCACGACATTTGAAACTGTTGCAAAGCTAAAACTAATACAATTCCATTAACTGTAGAGCACTGGTGCACTGTGCCCCACGCCGGTGAGCGATCTCTCACCCGAGTTGTGGTAGGGAACAGACACCCTTGTGTAAGGGAACCAAGAAAAGAACATGCCTAAAAGTAGTGATACAAATTGGGGAAACATGGCACAAGTAGTGACTGTAACAAAGTAGTTTTCTTGCTTAAAAGTAGCGCATCAGCAATAAGTCCACCAAAAGTAAACATTTGAAGCAGACTTCATTTTAACGTAAAAAAAAAAAAATAGCAAGCACTGTAAAGTAAACATTATGCAACGTATAGTCTGATCTTCACTGTTGAAAAGAGCAGAGAATGCGCTTTCCGGCTCACAAACAGCACTGCAGCAATATGCCACTAAGTTAGTCCGATGATGAAGCGTATCCGTCGATAGGAGACCCAGATAACTGACCATGCTTGCATCAGATGGTCACCATAGTTCCTCTACTGTGTGCAAATGTATTATCGAGGACATGCACACGCACAGCAACCATAAACAAATGTACTAGTAAAAGCGGGAGTCTACTAGAATCGTGCGCCGCACTCGGCATCACGCGTGGGTTCGTATCCCATCCTCGTCGCCAAAATATGTTGTGTCCTGTAAAGGTAGTCACCAGGAGCCAGGTAGAGTTTTCAAGTCTTCTTTATTATGTCTCAGTCCAGGTTACACGAATCTTAAGACCAGCCAGCTCTAGTGTGGTACCAGCCCCACCAGGAGCAGCCTGCCTAGCTGCTCAGCCCATCTCTAACTCACAACACACATCCACTCAGACACCCAGGCATTCCACGCATCACAGGCACACCAACATTCCGTAACCAACTCACACTCTTGCTGAGCAGCTAGGAGCAGCAGGGCTGGAGTACATGCAAATACACATTAGTAGGGTATAACACAATGTATTGGAAAATGGGTTCATGTAGGAAACCAGAGCTGGACGTAATCAGTCTGCCTGGTGTATTTTCAGGATTTTTAAGCACTTTAGGTAGTATGTAGAACACTGAAAACCTTGCTCCCTTCTTATTGAGGAATTCAAATTCATTAGTTGTTAACCAACCAGCGTCTTTTCCTTTCTGTGTGATTTCCTTAATCCTTACCTATATCTCTGTGATGAGGTCTTCTGGAAGTTTTCCAAAAGGTTCTATGTTCATCAGGTGTCTCGTTTCTACTTTTTTAAATAGTCTCCAAGGTTCAGGATAACAACACCTTCTCCTTTGTCTGCCTTTTAATTGCAAGTTCACATTTGGAGGATAGGGAGTTTATGGCCTCAAATTCTTCACATGTGAAATTGGAATTGATTCAAGTTTTCTACCCCAAAATCCTGTTGAGGTCTTTGAACACCATTTTTTTCAAAAACCTCTACCTCATGAGGTAAATTGTACAGGTCTAGGCAAACGGTGTATTGAGTTTTCAAACCCAAAGCACTTTCACCTATAACAGTTTCACAGCCCTCAAAGTGTCTTTAGTCTGATCTTTCTGAGAAATTTCAAAACCTCACTTCTTATTTCAGTGGGGTTCCTAGACCTTGTGGGTTCAAAGTACAGTCCCTTGCTCAGTAACGAAGTTTCGCCATTAGAGAGAGTATGGTTCAAGAGGTTATAGATTTGGAGAGTCTCACCCATCATCTCTGATATGTTTGTCATCTGGTTGTGAGCCATTTCGTCCCACCTGTTGGAGCTCTCTGATTCCCTATCCCTCTTCCTCTGTTGCCCCTGTTGCCTCTTCCTAAAAAAAGGCTGAGGTACTCTTGATTAAAGGACAAGCTCCAAAGCACAATACAAAAAAATGTAACAACAGTTGTACACAGAAATTAAAATAAGACAAACTAGCAAGACCCCTATTTCTAACTGTAACCAGCTAAAAAAATAGTACTGTGTAAGACCAACTATAGCTGAGGTATAATAGGCTAGTAGCATGGTACCAAGAGGCGGATGAACTTGCCGAACAAGTAGAGAAGTCTCAGATTAATCCGGGTGTGATTGGCAACCATTCCTAATCTGAGTGCTGCCTAGAAATATGTTCTTATTTGCAGTGGTCACAAATGACATGATTCACCCTATTTCAAGTGCCTGAAATTTGGATATCAGCCTTTCAGGTGCAGTTAACTATGTTGCAGAACCATAGTGTTTTATTGATAGCATTGAATTAACAAAACATAAAAGGCCTTTGGCATTGCTAAGACCTGAGCCTCAAAAAGATGTGTTTATCAAACATCGCTACTAAATTGCATTCTATATTTATTGGATTGCGGGCGATTTGGCACAAGGGAGATGGACATTCCAGGAAATAAATGTCCACCTGAATAATGGCCCTACAGAAAAATTGCAGATTTTTCAGCATTAAGGATAATATTATGTATCTACTTCCAGGATTTAATGTTCTTGAGATAGAAATTGTGGCGAAGTGTGCCAGCCATCAGGTGGAACCAGTAGATTTTGTGCGTCATTGGCATATATTTAGTACCACGACCAGAGACTACAGTAATCTGTTCAAATAGGTATTACATAGGGATTTAAAAAGGCAGAATTCTGGACACTGCTGACGGTAGCAAGAATTAATAATCCAATTTTAATAACCCTAGGAAGAAATTCCGTTTTAAGTAAGGTAAAGCTACCAACCAATCCTTTCTTTTAGATAATCCCTCTTTTCCATTCAGGTACACAATTAATGATCTGGGTTCGGTAAACACAGACCTAATGAGCATAATGTGAGTCATTGTCTCTTTGAGTACAAAATCTTTGGAGTTGTGCAATGTCATTGAGATTTGTCTCTTTTCAGACAATGTTGCAGATGTGGCCATAGGTGCAGAGCCCATCAATGCAATCTACCGTTTGTTAATACTTTCCACAAATCCTTGGATATGGTCGGCTAGCAAAAGACAAAATAAGCACATTCTTCATCTACCTTATGCATATCTAGCTCTCCTCCTTAACCAATCCTTTCAACTTCTCTTTTCCCATACTTCACATTATCTGTATCTTTTATCTCCCTTCAGCCACTCGCTGACCGTCATGAACGGACACCGCTCAAGGATCTTCACCATCACCTTTCATCCACAGAGTGAGGACTGCTTCATCTCTGGGAGCTGGGACAACACTGTGCAGGTGAGAGTAATGGCAGGGCATTGGGATGGAGGCTAAGTTTGAGAACACAAGTGATTGGAGAGGAGAAGACAGAGGGGGCTAACGGAGGAGATGAGTGCATTTTTGAAGGAAGGCGCAAAAATGAGGACATCAAAGGGTATAATGTAATGTACCGGACAGATTTTTTAGGGTTCTTTGTATGGCATGCTTTGTAGTGCATTCTTCCGTCTCATAGTCTATCCTTTTGTTTTTTTCATAGTTCTGGGATGTTAACAGCCGGCACTCCTTGAGGTAAGATCTTCATGCTTCCTTGGCAGTAATAACCTCCTTTCTGGGCTTCCTTAGCTTTTTCTCATAGACCTTCGTATCCTTTTACCTTTGATTAGGAAGATATTTGGGCCGCACATTTGCGGTGATGCCCTGAAGTTTCATCCCACCACCAATCAGCTCCTGACAGGCTCCTGGAGGAAGCACCAATCACTACAGGTAAGACTGGCTGCGCCTTGATGGCTAAGGAGTGAGGTATAAAGAGAGATGGAAGTGGGGAAGTACCATGTCAGGGGTGTCAATGAAACACTACATAAAGGCAGGAGGGGGAGTGTGCAGCAGGAGAGCAGGTTGAAGCAGCAATGATGCTCAATGGGTTAAAGCTGAGCAGAACTACTCTCAACACCATCCTCATCCATATGATCTAGGGCTGAGTGATAATTTTGCCCAGTGCCACCCTACTAAATGTGGACAGAAGGAGTGTCTCTCCGAATGGCAGTCATCAGGGGTATGATGTTCAGTGCCCTGGCGCTAAACACAGTATCAATAATGTTCTTCCCCCAAATACCGAAAGGAAAGCCAGAGATAGTGACAGTCAGGCCCACTCGACCAGACCATGTTAATTTGTTTTCAGGCCTCCCTAGTGGAAAGAGTCGCTTTTTATTCCAATTAACCCTAAGAGCAAAATAATCCCCAAATGGGGGGCGCTAGAGGGTGCACGGCAAGATGGCTGCGCATTAGTGCAGATCTGCCGGCCGATCCGCAATCCGATCAATATCCTGACAAAATACGGCAGATTGGAAGCACCAAAAGGGACGCAGAGATAGAATAAGCAGCCCCGGACAGGCGTGAGACTTGCTGGCTCTGACAGGCTCCTGGAGGAAGCACCAGTCACTACAGGTAAGACTGGCTGCGCCTTGATGGCTAAGGAGTGGTGTATAAAGAGAGATGGGAGTGGGGAAGTACCATGTCAGGGGTGTCAATGAAACACTACATAAAGGCAGGAGGGGGAATGTGCAGCAGGAGAGCAGGTTGAAGCAGCAATGATGCTCAATGGGTTAAAGCTGAGCAGAACTACTCTCAACACCATCCTCATCCAGAAAAGATTTTTCAAATAGTTATACACTCCTACTTAGATTAGGATATTTTTGAATCAGCCAAATGAAAACAACATGTACAATAATTTTCAGGTAGGAGGTGTCAGACCCCATTCAGGGGGCATAAGGCAGACTGGAGCTACTGGGCTACAACCGCAATGATTGCAGTTGTTTGCCACTGGTGTCCTGGGGTCTGTCTTACTAATTGCTCTACAAAATAGGCCCAGTACATCCCTTTCACACTTGACTGCTTGGGTGGCGAGGGTGAGCAGCCAAATGCTTCTCATGGAGGTAGTGTGGGGTCAACAACTTAGGACTCGCCCGTCAAATACCAGTGCTTATCTGCAGAAATTCTGCTGTGAATCTGGCGGGCCGGAAAAACAACATGGCGGCCGTGGACGTCTGTGGTGAAATGAGCTCGCCCCGATGAGCAGCTGCGGACTTACTCTATCAAGTGCGGGTGTGTGAGCGGCGAGGTGCCTGCATTGCCTGCAGGGCTTGATCACAGTAAGAGGGAGATCGGGACCCGACTCGCAGCCCGGCGCCGATTACAACTGTGCGGAGGCCTGCCCGGATCGGGGTGGCGGGGCCTATCCTGATCGTGAGGCTGATCGGGCCTGCCCTGTGGAACTTTTGGTGTCACTGCTGGGGGCGTCGGGCGGCGGAAAAATGCCAGAATAGCAATACGCCCTGCGGAGAATAATATCGGTCTGGGAGGTACGAGCTGCAGCGAGGAGCGGGAGCGGTGAGCTGATCCGGCTGTCGCGCTTGGGCCCGGGAGGGTTGGGACATACTTGCGGCATGTGCGTGCTATTGAGGCCTACAGCCCTGATCGTGCTGGGGGACTGCTACGACTGTGCAAGGTCCGTAAAACAAAAAGCTTGTTGAGGGAGCATGCGGAGCTAAACTTTGAGAAGACACTGAGGATATAAGGGCGCAATCTACTATTGGCAACACAGAGGCTGCAGCGGAGCAGAGTGTACACTAAATCTGGTGCTAGATAACTGCAGTGGAAGCTGGAGAGAGTGACCGGTGCCGGCAAGCCAGGTGAGCAGGTCACAACCTATGGTGGCTGGGTGGAAGCTACAGATAGCTGGGCCCAGTTGCTCTGATACCGGGTCTGGCAAGGCGGTGGACTATAGCTGTTAACAGAGGATTGCGCACAAGGAGCTATGTGGCGAGATCGCGCCTGAGCTGAGGTGCTACCGAGGAGGTGCTGTCTGCACTGTATGCAATAGCAAGTGGAGTGGGACCGGCGGACTGAACAAGGGCGAGTGCATTCGGCCCGCGACATAAAAGAGCCAACAAAAATGGGGAAAACTGACAAGTCCAATCCCGTCTCACGTTCGAGATGCGAAAGCCGGGCAGGACGCAGTCGAAACACGGATCGGACTCTGAGGCGGATGCCCCAGCGGTAGCTGCCCCCTCCCTGGAAACGACACTTTTGGCGATGCAGCAAAGCCTCCAATCAATCGATGGCAAGATTGACGCCCTGATTCTTGAAAGGACCATATGACTGCGAAGCTGGAAAAACAAAACACCAGACTAGGGGAGGTGGAACAGAGGGTCTCCACAGCTGAAGATGAACTGCATACGGTCTCAAGTAAATCCTTGAATATGGAGAAGGTGTTGGCGATCATACAGGCGAAAAATGAAGATTTGGAGGCGAGGTCCAGAAGAAACAACCTAAGAATTACTGGGCTGCCAGAATCGACCAACACTGGCAAAATGGAGATCTTTGTGGAGGCAATGATTAAGGACATATTTGGGGCTGACAATTTATCTCCGATGCTAATAGTGGAGCGTGCACACCGCTCACTAGCGGCTCGTCCGATCCCTGGTGCAATGCCGCGCCCCATCATAGCTCGGTTATTAAACTACAGGGATCGGGACTCAATTCTGCGAATGGCCAGAGAGAAGGGCTCCATCAGCTATCAAGGAAACGCACTGGCCTTTTTCTCAGACTTTACGACAGCGGCGCAGGCAGCCAGGAGAGAATTTGTACCAGTTAAAAATCTGCTGATGACAGAGGACATTCCTTACGCCATGCTGTATCTGGCTCGTCTTAGAATTGGCCCAGAGGGTGCCTCCAAGATCTTCACCAACCCAAAAGCTGCACTAGAGCATGCCAAAACCTTGAAAAAACGCAGACGAGAAACCTCTAATGATCCTGAAGACGAGGAACAGTAAATCTCTCAGTCTGCTGTGCCGTATACGAAGTGAGAGGCACTGACCTGTAAGGTGCTCCTTGTATGGATATGTCTAAACTGTGAATTCAGTGTTTGAGGGCTGCACCTGTTCAAGTAATTGTTGATTTTATTGTTGCTCTGTAGTCCTTGAAATATGACTGAGATAATATACCGCCAGGATGGGACAGATCAGCCACCTCCCGGACTGTTGGGAGGCAAAGTGCACTCTAGCGTTCCCTGATGGGTGTGCCCGGTTTGGTTACTGTGATACTATGTTTATGGGGGGGGGGGTTGCTTTTGTTTCATGGGGATGTCTTTAGCAAGTTGGGGGTGCTGAAGTGGGTGGGGGGGATGGAGGGGCGGGGGGCAACGGCAGGTGCGAGACAGTGTGGGTGCAGCCTTTAGAAAAATACAATTTCCGTCTGTGGAATGGGCGGGAATTAGCTACTGTTGACATGTCATTTTGCAGGTCTGGGTAGTACTGTAAAGCTTTTAACTTGGAATGTGCGCTGGCTTAATAACCCCCCGAAAATGTGTTCTGTGTTAGCCTATTTAGATAGGCTGGATGTGCAGATCGCTTTCCTCCAGGAAACGCATCTTACCAAATATACTGAGAACAACGTGGGGGCTCGATGGTCTGGGGTGCGAGTGGCGGCATCGTATTCCTCTTACTCTAGAGGTGTGATGATCTTAGTTAAGAAAGGCACACCGTTTACTATGATTAGGTCTGAGGTGGATGAGCAGGGCAGAGTGGCCATAGTCATGGGGAAGCTGGGAGGCACAACAGTATTGTTGGTTAATGTATATGGACCAAATATTGATGATCCTGCCTTTTTTAATGATGTATGGCAACGTATTTCTCTGTTGCCTCCCGCAGTTGTGCTTTGGGGCGGCGACTTTAACATATGCATGGATACTAGCCTAGACCGCTCACGGGGCGCAGTGGGTCGTGGGAAGCAGGCTTCACAGGTATTGTCAGATCTAATGGAAGCTGAGGGTCTTAGAGATATATGGAGACTCCGAAACCCCACAGCCAGGGAGAGCACATTTGTCTCCACAGTGCACAGGTCATGGTCCAGGCTGGACTGCTGGCTGGCATCCGAGGAGGCATGCCCCTGGACGGTCACAATTAGCCACTTGGCAAAAACACTTTCAGATCACTCCCCTGTGATGTTGGAGCTGCGTGTCCCCGGGTGTGCCAGACCCCCGTTTCAGTGGAGGCTACAGCACTCCTCCCTGACTGACTCAGTCTTCCGTGATACAATAGGGAACGCCATTAGGAACTATTTTGTAGAAAATGAGGGATCGGTCGATAGTGCAGGGACACTCTGGGAGGCTTTCAAAGTGACCATACGGGGGGAGTGCATTGGGGCGCAGGCGGGAGTCCTGAAAGATCTTTGACACAGAATCCGTGGGTTGGCAGCGCAGATCACCGTGCTGGAGCGGGAGTATGAGTTGAACCCCGCACCAGCAACACTTGCCAAAATCAGGGACCTGATTTCAGAACATAACCAAACAGCCGATCAAGAGATCCTGCATAGATCTAGATGGTGTAAAGCACGCTATTATGGGGAGGGTGGTAGGCCAAGTCGCTCACTGGCTCAAAAGATTACAATGCCGAGGGGTCAGGAACATATTGTTGAGATGCTGGATGGGGATGCTGTTGCACAACACTCTACATTGGACATTAGTAAGATACTCATAGATTTTTACTCCGAACTATATGGGGATTGACCCTTGGTTAGTGAGGCAGAGATCTCCAGTTATCTGGAGGACATCGCGCTTGGGTGGCTTTCTGAGGGCCAGAGAGAGTATCTGATGCAGCCTTTGATGTGGAAGACGTGAAGGAAGCTATAATGTCCCACCCCACATGCAAAGCCTCAGGCCTGGATGGGCTACCTAGTGAGTTTTGTAAGGCCTATATTGAGGAGCTGGCACCAAGATTGTTGGATGTATAAGTTGAAGCATATGAGACGGGCATGCTGCCTTCCTCTCCGAAAGAGGCACTTATTGTCACACTGTTAAAGCCTGAGAAGGAGGCGAATAAATGTGAGTCATATAGGCCCTTGTCCTTAATTAACATTGACACTAAGATTTTTGCGAAAATAATTGCGAATAGATTGCAGCCACTAGCCCCAAAGCTGATCCTCCCGGATCAGTCGGGATTTGTCAACTGTACACAATTTGTGAACCATCTTCGCAGTGTTAAACTATTTCGATTCAGACTTCCAGGCGGTTGCGGTGCTGCTAGATGCAGCAAAAGCCTTTGATTCATTACAATGGGGGTATATGTTTACAGTTTTGCAAAGAATGGGCATGCTGCCATTCTTTCTGAAATGGGTGCGATTGTTGTATGCTGTGCCAGTGGCCCGACTGCGGGTTAATGGGTGGATTTCAGACGCCTTTCCAATTAAGAGAAGCACTAGACAGAGATGCCCCTTATCCCCGATGCTGTTTTCTTTGGCGGTTGAACCCTTGGCCTGCAAAATCCGACAAAAACACGCTGATGCTGCTCTCAGGTTTCGACATCGACCACTCACTGTTTCTTTGTACGCGGACAATATGATGTACGTTCGTGAGCTAGCCACGCATCTCCCGGCCCTGCTGCGTGAATATGTGGTATTTGAGAGGTACTCGGGTCTGGGAATCAACTGAGCAAAGTCCACGGTATTCCCGTTGACTGATGGTACTCGGGAGACTACGCTGGATTTCCCGCTTTCCTGGTCAACCGACCCGGTGAAGTACTTGGGAATATTGATACATAGGGACCCGGAGGTGGTTCTGACCATGAACTTCGGGCGTGCCATTACTAAAATCATGGAGCAAGTTGCATGCTGGACCCGTATGCCCCTCTCAATTGCAGACAGAATAGCAGTTGTAAAAATGACTATTTTGCCTAAGCTTCTTTATCTATTTGTCAATATCCCAATACGACTGAATGTGGCACTTTTTAAAACACTACAGTCCTGCCTACTATCACTTGTGTGGGATGGAAAGCAGCCAAGGTGTAGTTGGAGCACTCTAGCGCTACCGTTTGATCGAGGTGGGTTTGAGGCACCTGACTTGTGTTTGTATTATTTGTGCGCTCAAGCACAATTCGCACACTACTGGTATTTCCCACAGCGTTACCTTCCACACACTGCTGTTGAGGCGGACACTGCACATCCGACCCCGCTAACTGCCATGGTCCTGCTGTGTCGGGAGGGCGCTGCCAGGAAGGAAATAAATTCGGTCAAATGCACTGCCTGGGCGTGGAAGACTCTTGCCAAACGTGCTCGGCTGGAGTATATATATGCCCCTGCTATGCCGATCGCTGCGCATCCGGGTATCTCTGCGGCCCAGGAACAGGGGGCCTTGAAGGTACTGCAGATGGTTGGGGTTACAAGGCTTGGAGACGTGTACTCAACTGGCTTCTTTAAGCTTTTCGTTGATTTTCAGGCAGGTCAAACGTATAATGCAATGCTTGGTTTTACAATCTCAAGGGTGCGCCAGGCGGTTCGGTCCATGTACCCTGAGTTTCCCGCAGAGCCAAAAACCCTAAAGGCATTGCAAGTTGTACTGGCCGGGGAGGAGTGCAGGGGGCTGATCACTAGATTGCATAACGCTTCCCAAAGGGAGAATCGGCTGGCAGACCCCCATTCGCTTGAAAAATGGAATGCTGTGCTTGAGACCCCCTTGACTTTGGAGGGTTGGGAGTTCTGCTGTGAGATTACTGGTCGCCTGACCGCTAATTGTAATCTCCGTATTATACATTTCAAATACTTACACCAGTTGTTGTATAACAATATCTACCTTGTTTACAAAGCGCGCAGTCGCAATGCACTGGGGTGCCAAGACAGGCCCCACTCTGCTGAAGTGGATTCGTGAATTGGTGTATTGTAAAGAACAAATGGGGATATATGCCGAAGAGCTACCTGTTACCTCAAGACCAAAAGATTTCTGGGCGCCGCTTTCTATGTTTCTGCTTGAAAACCCGGACCTGCGCTGAATTGTTTGGAACAATTGCCTAGATTGGCCCACTCTGGCCATCATGGGCAGTTTCAAGGAACGCCAGAAAGGGATTGTCGTCCCAAAGGATCGTATTACTGGTTTTAAATTGCCCTCTTTTAGGTTTACTAAGTCGTTCTACACCTGGATTCCTAGATATTTAAAAGAGCGGGGCGCCCAGTTCAAGCCCACAGGAAGGTCCTCTGGGCATTCTGCCCCTTCTATCACTGGGAAAACATAAGTTTTGGTTTTGTTTAACTTTAGGCATGCCATTACTGGATATTTGTCCAGGAGTTCCACCGCCCTTGTCACACAATTCCTCCCCTGCCCCAGATATAATAATATGTTCTCTTCCAGGGGATCCTCATCAATAGTCATAAGCACATGAATATTCCCGCCCATGCGCGGGACCCCGGAAACACATCACATATATGTGAAAACCATATATGTAGCTCTATATATATATATATATCCATATATATATAAAAACACACAATGCAGCCTCCCATAGACATGCTGAGCAATGTTGCAAGGAATTCTCATGCACATAAACATATTCCAATAAAGCAGGGAGAAAGAAAGCTTTTGAAAACTGCTTTAATATACAGCAGAAAACACAATCGTGCAAGGAATAATGAAAGAAACATTGCCAGCACATAGGCTGCATTGTAGAAACATTAGTGTAGAAAGCTGAAAAGCTAACTCACATAAACACTCAGATAAACTGGCACCGTGCCTTTAAGGCAGCCATGACCCCTAGCTTCCCATCATTCCTCAGGGGTGACAGTTAGGTCAGTTGTTCTTTCCGGCTCCTTCGGTCAGGACCCTGGTTACTTCAGCTCTACCTTTTTTTTTTCTGATTTCTGTCAGAAAATTCTTCAATTTTTGAGTCAAAAACCTTTTACTTCGACGTCTTTTTGGTGTTGAAGTATTTCTCTACTGTTTTTTAGAGAGTTGAGCATTGTTTTTCAGTCAGAATGCCCTCTCTTTTTGACCCTTGCCCTTCCTGTGGCAAGAAGAAGGCTAAATCAGACTCCCATTCTGTCTGTATTCTATGCCTTCCTTCTGAACATAATCCTATATCCTGCCAGCATTGCCAGCTGCTGTCCAACAGAACTCTAAAGGACAGGGAAAGGATTCGCCTCCATGGGCTGGCTGAGAAGAGAAAATCACCTTCTAGAGACAAGCCTCCGATGAAGAAGAGGAAAGAGAGCTCATCTAGAAGTAAGATTCCAGTATGCTCTCCATCGGCGTCGGGCTCGGCGCCTCAAATCCATTCATCGGCAACGAAAACGTCGACGAGAAGACCATCGACGGCGGGCTCGCCGTCGAGAGAACACCGGTTGTCGTCGAAGAACGCAGGTACGTCGAATCCTCCGCCGTCGTCAACCCGGCGACGATCGGAGTCGAGGAGTCGCTCTCCGTTGGTGCGGGCTCGCCCAGCGTCGAGAGGCAGATCGTCGTCGCCGTCGATGCGGCGTTCGACGTCGAGACAGGCTCCGCCGTCACAGGGTCACCAGCGATCGGCGTCGAAGCAAACATCTCCGTCGACGTCAACCAGGCGACAGTCGACGTCGAGACACGCCTCGTCACCTGAGGCTGGACACTCATCGCCTCCGTCGTCGTCCAGGTGGCGTTTGACGTCGAAGGCAAGATCCTCTCAGACGGCGAGGTATTCGACGTCGAGACCAAGAGTGAAATATACCAAACGTCGTTCGACGTCGAGACGGCGGTCTCCGTCGACGTCGAGAAGGTCAGCGTCGAGAGAAAGATCGACGTCGAGACGGTTTTCTCCGTCTACCTGCTCATCGTTGAGGTCTCCTGCACGCTCAACGTCGAAGGCGAGGTCTATGGGCTCCAGACATTCGAAGCACACTGAGAGGTCGACGTCGAGGAGAAACTCACCAGTGATGGTGACACAGAGCAGGTCGACGTCGAGACACTCCCCATCGACGTCACATCGCTCATCAAGACGCCGATCACGCTCCAGAAGCCGCAGAGAGTCCTCTCACTCCATTCGGAGCTCACCCCAGACGGTTGCGTCATCACGCAGTGCTTCTGTTCACTCGCAGGAGCCTACAAAATCACCGCCAGGAGGTTCTCCAAGGAGACAGCGATCTCCTTCCATCCATCTCTCTCCCAGATGGCTTCAACCTCTCCATCATTGGCAGGCAGGGCCCGCAGGTCACGCTCAACGGCCTACGAACTATTCCAGTCCGCTGCACAGATCACCATTGCAGCGTCTTGTGCAGGAAGTGGACAGATCACCCACCACTCGGGCCAGGGAACACCGAGGCAGATCCCCTGAACGCAGGTCGTCTCAGGGACATCGCAAGAGGCGGCGTACACCGTCTTGGTCTTCCTCTTCGACACATTCATCCAAAAGGGATTACTCACCTACCCTGACGGATAGTCCTCCCTCCAGAGTGTCGCCTCTTGATGATGTGAACACTTTTCATGATGTTCTCACCAGAGGGGCTCAGAAGCTGGGCATCACCATGTCAGCTCCTCAGACAACCAAGTCCATCATTTTTGAGACTCTCCATCAAAGGTCTGCGGCTAGGCCATTGCTCCGTTTGGTCCCTGGTATCATCGAGCCGGTAATGGATCTCTTCCTCGCTCCAGCATCGGCTAAAGCAGCTCCAGCTCGGATCCTTAAAAAATATAAGCCAGCTGCATCGGATCCTCTTTTCCTTAGATCGGATCCACCTCCGGACTCTGTCATTATTGCAGCAGCGAAAAAGACGCATGCGGTTGCATCTTCCTCCTCCGCTCCTCCGGATAAAGAGAGTAGAGCACAAGACTCTTGGGGACGGAAGGCTTGTGGCTCTGCAGCGTCTTCTCTGCAAGTGTCCAACGCTGCGGCTCTGCTGGGTCGTTATGACAGGTCACTATGGGAGTCACTGGAGCGCTTCAAGGACAAGCTCCCAAAGGAGGATCAACAGGACTTCTCTGAAATCCTTCAGGAAGGTGCTCTGGTGGCAAACCAGGTAATCAGCACTGCAGCAGATGGTGCGTTCCTGGCGGCTCACTCGTATGCACATGGCATATGTGCACGACGATCTTCCTGGCTGCGCCTCATAGCGTTAAAACCGGAGGCGCAACAACGCATCCTGAATCTCCCTTTTTCTGGCACTTCACTGTTTGGTGCACACACAGATGAAGAAATGGCGAGGATGAAGGCCGAGTTGGACACTTTAAAGGCTGTGGGCCTAGAAAAGAAAAAGGAATTTAGGAAGAGATACCGGCCCTACAATCGGAAAAACTACCAACAGAGGGTTCAAACCCCTCAATGGTCACAAAACAAACAGGGCAAATCCCAGTATCAAGGCCGCCGTTCCTCGAGAGGAAGAGGAGGACATCAACAGCAGTCCTCCTCCGCATCAAAAACTCCAGGAAGCAATGAGTTTCTGCTTCCTCTAGCACCGTTGCACACTCCAGTGGGAGGAAGTATCTCAAGTTACATTCAAGAGTTGCGCAACATAACCAAAGATCAGTGGGTGCTAAATATACTAAAAAATGGGTACACACTACGTTTTTGTGCGTCCCCAAGAGACATTCCTCCGGTGAATTCTCGTCATCTACATATAAACCTCCTGCGTCAGGAAGTGTCGACCCTTCTCGAAAAGCGAGCAATAGAAGAGGTCCCCCATGCACACAGAGGAAAGGGAGTGTACTCACGATACTTCCTTGTTCAGAAAAAAGATCAACCGAACAAGTTCAGACCAATTCTGGATCTACGTTCTCTGAACAGGTCCATCAAAAAGGAAAAGTTTCGGATGTTGGCGCTCCACCAAATATTCCCACATCTAAAGAAAGGCGATTGGATGTGTTCGGTGGACCTCCAAGATGCGTATTTTCACATCCCAATCACAGCACGACATCGCAAGTTCTGGCGATTCACGGTGGGAACAAAACATTACCAGTTCAAAGTCTTACCCTTCGGCCTAAAATCAGCTCCGAGGGTATTCACCAAATGCATGGCAGTAGTAGCGGCAGCATTACATCGCCAAGGCCTGTTCGTATATCCATACCTGGACGACTGGCTGTTGAAGGGATCCTCTCCTCAAATGGTGCAGGAACACCTTCGCACCTGCCTAGATCTCCTTCAGCGCTTAGGCCTGCATGTCAACCTGGACAAGTCGATCCTTCAACCAACTCAATCACTCCACTATCTGGGCGCCAACCTCAACTCCGACCTCGGAAAAGTGTTTCCTTCGGAGGAGAGATTGTCATCAATGAAAGACAAAGGCAACATCATCCTTCAGGCTCATCAGCCGTCAGTAAGACAGGTGGCTTCTCTGCTGGGTTCGATGGCCTCGTGCATTTTTCTCATACCCAACGCCAGATTGAGGATGAGACCGTTACAGCAAGATCTCGAGGACAAATGGGATCAATCCTCGGGTCAGTGGAACGACCGGATTATCCTCTCTCCTGCAGCAAAGAAGTCCATTCTCTGGTGGCTGCAACCACAGAACCTTCTGGTGGGAGTCCCTTTTCACCAACCTCTGCCAGAACAATCCCTGATCACGGATGCATCACTTCAGGGCTGGGGAGCGCATCTGGGTCATCTGCAAACTCGGGCAGATGGACCAACAGAGAACAGACGTATCACATCAATATGCTGGAACTGCGGGCGGTTCATTTAGCCCTCAAAGCTTTTCAACCGTCAATTCAGCCCGGATCGCTCCTAGTGCAAACGGACAATACAACCACCATGTATTACTTGAACAAACAAGGTGGAACACGCTCTCGCCCTCTGTCTCTCGAATCCCAGGCGATCTGGCACTGGCTGCTAGCCAGGAACCTATCGATCACGGCAATCCATCTGCCGGGAGAGCAGAACGTGCGAGCAGACACCCTCAGTCGTCACTTCCAAGAGCAAGAAGACTAGGTGCTCAACGACGAAGTGGTGGCAGACATCTTTCATCAATGGGGTCATCCTTTCATCGACCTCTTTGCAGACGATCAAAACAGAAAATGCCACGCCTTCGCATCCAGGTTTTACCGACCAGGAACGAGGGGGAATGCTCTTTTGATAGATTGGTCAGGGACGTTTGCATACGCCTTTCCACCCCTCCCTCTAATTCCGAAGGTGGTGGCCAAACTTCTGCAATCCAGGATGAGGATGATACTCATAGCACCGGACTGGCCTCACCAATGGTGGTATCCGGACCTGTTGCAACTCTTGGTTCGCCCGCATTGGAGACTTCCGTGCAGGCCGGACCTTCTCACCAAAATGGGAGGGAAGATTCTGCACCCCAGCCTTCCCTCGCTCAGCTTGACAGCATGGCTCCTGAAGTCCTGCAGTACGGACATTTGAACCTCCCTCAGGACTGCATGGACATTTTAAGGGAGTCAAAGAGACCTTCCTCAAGATCCTCATACTCTCTTAAGTGGAAAAGGTTTTGCTTGTGGTGTATCCGTAATGGTTGGAGGAGGTAATCTTGCTGTATTTGCTCTATTTGGCCAAATCTGGTTTGAAATATTCTTCCATTAAAGTGCATTTGGCGGCTATCACAGCATATCGTAAATCACCTAACCAGCCTTCTTTCTTTCAGCTTCAGGTGGTCAAGGACTTCCTGCAGGGGTTGAAAAAGGTTTATCCCCTGTTCGACCTCCTTCTCCTCCTTGGGAGTTGAATTTGGTCTTGTCTAAATTGATGGGACCTCCATTTGAACCCATTCATAAGGCTACATTACAACACCTTTCTTGGAAAGTAGCTTTTCTAGTAGCAATTACATCAGCACGCAGAGTGAGTGAAATACAAGCACTCTGTTCTAAAGAACCCTATACGGTTTTCCACCATAATAGGGTGGTTATGCGAACTCACCCTTCCTTCCTACCCAAGGTTGTGTCGGAGTTCCATGTTAATCAGACGATTTCTCTACCCTCTTTCTGTCCCAGTCCTACCACTCCAGCGGAAAGGTCTCTTCATTCGCTAGACCTCAAGAGGGTTCTCAAATTCTATTTGGATGCAACAAAATCCATTAGAAAAGCTGATCAATTGTTTGTAAACTATGGCTCTGTTAGAACAGGCTTCCCAGCTTCTAAAAGATCCATTTCAAGATGGATAGTATCTTGTATAAAGTTGGCATACCAAATAGCAAATAAGCCTCTGTTTGCCTCCCCTAAAGCTCATTCTACTAGGGGCAAGGCTGCTACGATTGCATTCTTACATAATGTACCGATGGCCGAGATTTGCAAGGCGGCAACTTGGAAATCGGTCCATATGTTTACCAGACATTACTGTCTGGATTCTGACTCCAGGGCAGATACCCAAGTGGGCCAGGCCTCCTTGAGGAATCTGTTCCAATGCTAATCTATTGGAGTCTGTATAGGCCTTATGGCGTTTATGTATCTTGATGGTACTCTGTTTACTCGCCCGCAGGATGAGGGGATGGGCTTGCTATTCTATTCATGTGCTTATGACTATTGATGAGGATCCCCTGGAAGAGAAGGATAAGTTACTTACCTGTAATCCTAGTTCTCTTCCAGGGGTATCCTCATCAAAGTCATAAGCAACCCACCCGCCTCCCCGGGCAAGTGAACATGATACATACATCTCTTTGTAAAATGGTCTGCGGATATCCGCAAAGAACAACTGACCCAACTGTCACCCCTGAGGCATGATGGGAAGCTAGGGGTCATGGCTGCCTTAAAGGCACGGTGCCAGTTTATCTGAGTGTTTATGTGGGTTAGCTTTTCAGCTTTCTACACTAATGTTTCTACAATGCAGCCTATGTGCTGGCAATGTTTCTTTCATTATTCCTTGCAGGATTGTGTTTTCTGCTGTATATTAAAGCAGTTTTCAAAAGCTTTCTTTCTCCCTGCTTTATTGGAATATGTTTATGTGCATGAGAATTCCTTGCAACATTGCTCAGCATGTCTATGGGAGGCTGCATTGTGTGTTTTTATATATATATATATATGGATATATATATAGAGCTACATATATGGTTTTCACATATATGTGATGTGTTTCCGGGGTCCCGCGCATGGGCGGGAATATTCATGTGCTTATGACTTTGATGAGGATACCCCTGGAAGAGAACTAGGATTACAGGTAAGTAACTTATCCTTGTTGGCATACAGCGAAATGATATGCTCTTGATTCCTTCAGTAGCATTCCATGTGACTCTCCTACCTGTCTGAACAGTTATGTCAGGGGTTCAATAGCAAGGGCAAACAGTAAGGGGGATAGCGGGCATCCCTGCATGGTGCAACTAAAGATGTCATATGGTCTCGAGATCACCCCCCCCCCCCGGTCTTGACCCGTGCTGTAGGGTGAGAGTACAGTATATTGATCCATTTTACCCATTTTTCTCCTAGCCCCATTTTGATCATTGTGGCACAGAAAATCCCACCGCACAGAATCGAAGGCCTTCTCCAGGTCCACGGACATTATCAGTGCCTCTGGGTTATGGATTCTATAGGGATGATGTAGGACATGAAAAAGCCTTCAGATATTGGCCGATATAGCCCTTGATGGTATAAACCCACTCCGATCTTTATGTATAAGTGACGTCATGTGCGGTAATATTCGTCTTGCTAAGGCCTTACTCAGGATTTTAAAATCCGTGTTTAACATTGACAGGGGTCTAAACTCGGATACTATTGCTCCCGCTATTTTTGTTTTCGGGAGGGGTATCACCAATGCATCCCTGGTGGATGCCGGCAGTAAATTGTTCTGCCACGCTTCCGCATACAGTGCCTCTAGTTTGGGGGCTAATGCCTGTGCCATTAGCGAGTAAAATTCGGCTGGCAAACCATCTGGTCCCGGTGTCCTCCCGTATGCCATCTCTTGTATAGCCTCTCGTATTTCATGAGCTGTCACCGCTCCCCCAACTCCCTCTTTAGTCCTGGATCCAGAACTCGTAGTAGAAATGGAGCCAAAAAAGCACTCAGGTCGTTTGCCTGTAGTATTGGCGGGGCCTCGTACAATGTTTTATAGTATGTGCGGAACTCATCATTAATATTATTGGGGAGGTATAGTATTTCCCCTTCTTCCATCCCAATTTGCGTTACTGGTATTCCCCTGCTTTCCGGTTGGACTAACCACGCCAATAATCTGCTTGCCTTTCCCTGTTCCTCATGCACTTTATTATGATATTTGTGCATATCTACTGTTCGCAGTCGCTCGAGTGTCCCATTATACTCCCGCCTTGTGTTTTCTGTGTGTGGGTATTCTCATCTGTCAAGAGGTTGCGCCCCTGTTTATGAAGCAGTGTTCCTAGTTGGGTTATCTCCTTCTGCAAGTCTTTTCTCAATCCCACTGTGGCGCCCAAACAGTGACCCCTCATTACCACCTTGAACTCCTCCCATTCTGTGGCCCTAGAAGTGGTCGAGCCCTGATTATATCTGAAGTACTCCGCAACCTTGTCCTCTAAGGATTGTCTGAAATAATCATCTGTTAACAATTTCGTGTCTAGGCACCACGTCGGCGTGGCTGTAGATTTTGCCAACAGTTGATAGCAGAGAAGAAGGGGATTGTGCTCAGAGAAGGTGCGACCTAAATATTCTGTGTGTATCATTCGACTCGTTAGCGTGTCTGTGCATATGTACAAGTCCAGTCTTGTATGTAGGTTATACAAGTGTGAATAGTAGGAGTAGTCTCGGGACTGCCCATGCTGTAGTCTCCAGATGTCATCGAATTTCCACTGTGTTAGCCAGTTCTTAAATCCCTGCACTAGGTTAATGGCTACTGTGCCATGTAATGGGCGGTGGAGCGGTCCAAGTCGATATTGGCTATGCAATTAAAGTCCCCACCTAAGAGCATCTCAACCCCATGCAAGGTGGATAGAGATGCAGACAGTTTCTCTAAGAACGGCAGTTGATCATGATTCGGGGCATAAACACTACCAATACAATTTCCCGTCCTAGTAGCCTACCTCGTACCAATACGAATCTGCCCTCTGGATCCACCACTGTGCTCTGCATCCTAAATGGGGTGCTGGCTTCTATCCAGATCAAAGCCCCTCTCGAGAAGAGTGAGTAAGAGGTCGCATACACTTGTCCGCGCCATTTTCGTCGTAGTTTAGCCCCCTCCTCTGCTGTCAGGTGGGTTTCTTGCATCATGACAATGTGTGCCCCTCGTCTGTTAATATAACGATGAATTTTCCGACGTTTAGCTGGCGATCCTAGTCCGCGGACATTCCATGTCAGCATTTTAAACTGTTGGGGAACTCGCGCCACGAGGTCACAGCCATCCCCCCATGAATTGGTGTCTCCTCCCCTCCCCCCACGTCCCCTCCTCCACACCACATTAGTAGTAGCACCACAGGACAATCACTAAACTTTATAAACCAATTACTCCCCCTCCCTTGGGCAGTGTCGCAACGGCCTGCCGCCCAAACCTGTAACAAAAGTAAAAAATAAGATAAATAGACGACTATTGCCATGTGCGTGTGGGAGTCAATCTAGTTGGGGGGTGATCAATATGGCCTTTGAAGCAAGTTAACCCTGCCCAGGCTAAATTTTGTATCTTTGCAGCAATTCCATTTGCACTGAGCCCTCTCAAAATGTATTGTACGTTACCCAACCAGACATCGAAGTCAGGATTCTCTGCTGCAGTTCCTTTTAGATCTCAAAAAGAGTCCCTGTTGCCTATTCTCCACCATTCCTTTCAGGAGCGCTCCCACCACCCGACATTGCTCTTCCTATTCCTCCCCCACAGTCCCAGTTGGTAGCACTTATCTCTTTCCCGGTGCTTCAAATAATATCGCCCAGCGATCTCGGCGTCACCACCGGCAACTGCACATCACTCTTCATTGATGCTCCAGAGTCCGATCCTTCCGTTTCGTGGTCAGTGGAGACGTTCGTTCCTGTTACCTTCAAGGGAGATGACATGGCCTCCGCCACTGCTTGCAGGGCTGCACGACGTTCTCATGCCGTTTGTGACAAGGTAGGTTTCTGTATCGGTGGTCTGTGTGTTGCTCGTCTTAGCCGTCTACTCTGTGGTTTGGGGCCGGTTGGCTCATTTTTCTACCGACCCGCTGGCTGCTCACCTGTTCTGTACAGTTCTAGCCAGTCCCATACTTCTTTGGGGATTCGTAGAAGCGTGCTTTAACATCTATTTGTAGTCTGAGTGTGGCCGGATACTGCAGCGAGTACTGTATGCCTTCCTTTCGTAAGGCCTTCTTAACTTCTAGGAAGAAGGAACGTTGCGCTTGAACTTTTGCCGTGAAGTCTGGAAAGACTGATACTTTATTATTACCAATCGTGTGCGGGCCATGATTGCGGGAGTGTTGTATTATAGCGTCTCGGTCTCTATAATATAGCAATCGTGCCACCACTGGGCGTGAAGGTCGGCCAGGCACCAGAGGCCGTGACGGGACCCTATAGGCCCTCTCAAGTTCAAAGAACATCGAGAGTCCTTCCTGCGTCACTGTATGCTGGAGCCATGTTTCTAGATACAGGACCATGTCTGTGCCTTCTACACCATTTGGCATTCCTACCACTCTGATATTATTCCGTCAGTTTCAGCCTTTAGCGTCCTCAGCCCTCCTTTCTAATGTCACCACCCTGGCAGCGAGGTCAGTTAACTGGTGTAGTGTGGTTTTGTGCTCCGGTACCAGCTCTTCCACCGCCAGTTCCACCTCTTTCATCCGATCCACAAGTTTGTGGTGTTTCGCTTGCAACAGGCCAAGACCAACAGACACAGTTCCTATGTCCTGTTGCAGGGTAGCCTTAGTATCATCGATTGCTGCTAGTATTTTGTCTAGATGCAGGTGGGTTGATTGTCCTTGGCCGTCAGTTCCAGTTTGCGTGTTCCCAGCCATCTAAGAGCAGTTCCCTCTTTCCGGTGAGCCGCTCCCTTGCTTAGGTTTCGTTTTCCCCATGTTGTCTTTCTAGGAGATACTGATTTGATCCGGCTGCAATACCCACAGTTGTGGGGGTTCCCAGATGTCTCGGTTCTGTGTCTTCCCTGTGGTGGTAGTTTCAGGGGTGCCCCAGTGTTCCCCTCTTGCACCTCCGGCTCCAAGGATGATTGCTTTAGTCTCTTTGTAACTGCCAGGTACGGCCTGTGATCAATGCGGAGTGAATGTTCCTCCAATTGTGTCCTACAGGTTCTGTGCCCACACGTATGTATGACTAGTGTGGTAGAGTCACTTGTTCCAGCCAGTCTTTCATGTCTTTGTTCCGTTCCCCTATTAGAAGTTCGCCAGATAGGCCTGAGCCTGTGCACTTAGGTAGTGCTGTGGGTCTAGTCCCATTGGTGTGCGTTTTCGGCGCCGTTTATAGCCGGATCGGGGGTTGCCCCCCCCAGGTGCTCCAATGTCGCTGTGCGTGCGATTTTGTGGGTCTGCGGCCCCTCCCTAATTGTTCAAGTTTACCATTTCTATGTTCGGGTTGAGGGAGTAGGTCTATCTCTCCTGTTTCTTCATATCGTCGCACTCCTCTATTCTAATCTGTTGCTGTCTTTGGCCGCGACCGCCCTTGAGGTTGTGGGGATCCTCTGGGGCCTGCTGTTCCTCCACCACCCCTCAGGTGCCTACCAGTCGGCCATAATGTCTGGGTCCCCCATTGGTTCTTTCCGGGCTCGGCGCACATCTCTTACTGGGCTCACCCCAATTCTGTGCTGCGTCAGTCTCCCGCGGTCAGGCCTAGCGCCCCCAGGGCTCTGCTTCGTCATCGGGCTCACCTCTTTACCCGGGTCCGCCCTTTTGCCGGCTCTGGGATTTGCTTCACCCTGCAGCCACACTGCTGCGCGCTCCGAGGAAGTCCGCCTCCTGGTCGGGCCGTCTCTCTTCACCTCGGCCCGTTCCGTGTTGGGTCGGCGCATTGCAGTAATCACTCTTTACGTCTTCGGCGCGATGTCCAGAGCTCCTCCGCTTGTACGACCTTCCGGTAGGCGCCGGCAGCCGTCCGTGTTCTTGTGGCCTGCGTTCACTACGTCGTCACTGCTTCGCCGCACTAGGCCCCAGATTCAGGAGCCGAATCGTGGTCAAAAGAGCTTCCGATCACCTTCAGGGACATCCGTCCCCCACCCCCCCACGGACCGCGCTCACTTTTTCGCGATAATTTGTATGTGCATACATGATATTCAAGATTTTAGGACCTGGGCTGATACGGAGCTCCTCACTGAGCGTCCGTTCCGGTTGCCATCTTGGCCACGCCCCCACAGACATGCCTTTTAACATCAATGAACATGTCGCTGTCTTACAGGAACTACAAGACTTCCAAGATGAGCACTCAAATGAAATTTCCAAACGTTCAGGCACTGATAAAGTGAAAGTGCAACCAGCAACTTCTGGCTGGATTCCTAAACTTGAGGATCTAGTTAAGGAGAAGATTACTGAAAGAAAATAATTCTGCCCATCATACAGAGCAAAAGTGCCAGTCCTTGGCATTGCAGGTACCAGAACTGTGATTTTGCCTCTGCTTGCTGCTTGTAGAAACAAACAGTTTATTTCCATTGATCTCTTGAAACAACACCATGTGGCCAGACCTACATAGTAGGCCATGAGGGCTACTTGGTAGTTACCGGTCTCCTCTTGCTACCATACAGGAAATACCTTTACAAACATATAATAATACAAATATTGTTACTCCTTGGTTGGGAACTTCAGATGCTGACGTTTTACTACTCCGGGACACTCCTCTGAGTAGCTGTGCGCGTTATAAGAGTATATAACATAACATAACTTCTTGTTACTACTGCTGATACAGGATGCACATCAGATGTGAATTTACAATTTTCCACTGCTACTGCTAACAACGAAGTTGTATATTATCAACCACGTTTGGAGGTGTCTACCAGTTCTCCATTACTACATGAGTTTCCTGTTTTTGCACAGACTGCCTCTGGCTACTTTGTCAACGATGATTTTTCTTCAGATGCTTTGCATACTACACTGTATGGTGCACATGCATTTTCCTTTGGCTGAAACAAACTTACCAGATTCCTCCATGGTCCTATATATGGATTTCCATTTTGCTGTTTTTCCTATTCCTTTGGATTGTATTTGTTACGCTATTTTTCTTGCTTTTATATGGACATTACCTTCCAGAATGCTCTGTTGTAGAACTGGTAGCCTCATTCTTCTTCAAATAAAGTGCGAAGATACCTGCCCCTTTGCGAACATTTATGCATTCCCTGTCTCTAATGGAATTGTGTGGGATAAGATCCCATTTGATATTTTTGGTTCTATAGAAACTCTGCAGATTCCTTATGTGTTTAAGGTGTCTATGGACAATGTTATTACTTCTGGATAGATCTCCGATGAGTGGGATTTGGACACTGTCAAAAGCATGCTTTCTGAACTATAATCTTATACAGTATTGAAACTGAAGATATGTATTTAAATTCAGTTAATTTTGGTTATATGTTTTGTTATCATCACTATACCCATCACTATTTACAAAGAGCTTGTACTCCACGTACAGTTTTCAATTACACACAATGGGAACATCGCCCCACACCACCAGTGGGTAGTTAAAAAAGTTTGCATATTTTTCTGGTCGCAATCCTTTAGACTCCGTTTCTTATTACTATAATCTTACCCTCTCCTCAGCGAAGAAAAATATGCTGACCCAGGCTAAATGAATCTATTCAGATTCATTTATTTCCCAGTTGGCCGTGCAAGGCTGTGAATATTGGAAGAAAAACAAACATTGCTTTGAAATCAATTTGGGGAACACAACACAGGCAAGTTAAGGGCAGTGATGCTTTATTTAGAGCTTGTCTGTACTGTAGACAAATGATTTTTCTGAACAAAACTGTGCAGCAAACTACCTGCCTAGGTCTGGCTAAAATTCAGAAAATTACCACACCTTGCTTTCCCTCTATTGCATGTTTTGATATTTGGAAACACCTTTCAAACTTTACAGAAGAACAACTCAATAGTATGGCACAGAATGGTACATTTAATTCTTTTAATTTCAAGTACAGATGCGTGGTTAGTGTGGCCAGTTACACTGATGATTGTAATGCACATTTTTCAAACTCCTCAATGGGTTTTAAAGCTAACAGACAGGACCCCCGATACATGAAGTCTCAACATTCAGGGGTGGTTACCGCCTATAGCATAGGGAAGTTATGCCAGCAATGGTTACAGCATTCCACCTTACCTGCAGTTAAAGAACGTCTTTCTCTCGTTTCCAATGACTTGGTTTTACAAGATTTATTGTTGGGTCCTAGGTCACCGCACTCTAAATGGTTCATATATGCCACTTACAATGAACTGTAGAAAAGTTCTCAGATAGAAGCTGCTGAATGCTTAAGACAAATTAACAGGACTAGTTTGGAAAAAAAGTATTGGCTATTGTGAACAATGGCATGACTACATTGTCAACTTTATTCTATTCTTTAAATAATATTGTGTCATCTGCATTCAATATAATACAGAATGACATGTCTCTCTCAACATGGGCAAAGTCAGCTGAGATCAATTATGCGATTGAGTTGGACATTCCAGGTTTTAAAATTAAACCATGTGCCTTAGAAATGTGTGAACGCAACAGAATTGTTTTTGCCTTACAATTTAACACACACAAAGGCTGATGGCAAAGAAAAATGGGACATACACAATGCTACACATGGAGTGTTTAGAGCCATTGCCTTTTACAGTAGCCGAGACACCATCTGCTGTTTGGTTAATCCGTGGTTTTATCACACTACCAATTTCAACATTTCAATTTACATCTTGACTGAAACACTTTCAAGGAGGAAGATATGAGGTTTTAGGGGAGAGTCTTGTTCTTGAAATCTGGGTTTTACCCTTCGATTACAAATGTATGAGGGGGGAAACTGAAGTGTTCATTAGCGGAAACAAGTGTGAAACTTCTTTCGCCTGCTCACTAGTTTGTAAAGAGGTGACCCATCATGGAGCGTGCAGTGCATCCATGGCCAATTTGAAGTGTTATCTGAAGGACGTCCTAGTCTCCTTAATTGGTCCAGTGCTCAATTTACTTTCAAATGGAAGTTATTTGATCCTCAACTACCAAGGTTGTTGTGGGATGAAACTGGGAGGGTGCCATACATGGTAACGGTTTCCACGGTTAAGACTTGTTGTAATAATGTGTTTTTTCCACCAACACACAAGATTAGGGAAGTTACCGTTTGGCCCTCGATTCAAATTTTTAATATTAACTTTTATAAGTTAAGCTGACTGAAAGCCTTATTGTTTCAATAGGACGTTACATTAACATCTGCTCAAGAGTCGTTTGAACTTCAAGTTGCAAGGTCTTCCTCTGATGTGCAATCGCTATTGCGCACAAACCTACCACAGCATTTTGGTGAACTTGTACACCGAATAATCTGATAGAGACTTCTGACTGCAGATTCCTTACCTTTGAATTCCCCAGGCGTCAGGCTGGATCCGGAAAGAGGGCAAAAATGGTTCAGAGGTGGAAGCCCCAGGCTGAAGCACTTCGGTCAAAAGATTAGTCCTGACCTGCGCGGGAAGGGTATGCCCAGACATGGGTCCCGTGCTCAATACGCCACTAGATTCAAGCTAGCCTGGCTGATGAGGGGTGATGCCCCGAAACCAGTCCCAGGATGCTTGTTTCCGGTCCAAAGAGGACCTGGCTTGGCAGTTCGGGCTGGCCTGTTCCCATGAGGAACATGGTCAAGACTGATTTGCATATGGCCTGGTCCAAACTTGGGTGGTGTGGTGAGCAAAAGAATGATGGATTAAACCGAGATCTTTGTGACTAGGTGTGAATGTTTTCATTGTTCAGCATTCCGTCCATCATTTGTTCCTTTTGCGTTAATTTCTTAGTAAGCATTAATATCATATTATTTGTACACTCTGTACAATGCTAGGCATGTAGAATGCGATGTCCTTGCATTTACTTTGTCCGGTTGGAGACAGCTCCAAGGCTCCAAACTAAGCATCGCATGGGCTCTGCACCTTTGACACAGTGCGATTGGAACAGTACTTTATTATATAAACAGTCTCTGTGCCACATTCGGCAGAGGAGCACTTTAGCTGGGATTGCCCTGGAACGCGATGCACTGTAGCTGAGATGCAGTTCTGCTGACTCAGACCTCTATCCTGTAAAGGATGATAGCCTGTTCTACACAGGCCGGCTTCCTGATACATCATACTCGGGTATGGGGTGCTAGGCTATACCAAAGGATCTGGCAAAGGGTACTACCACTATGCTCTCAATAGTATAGATAGTGTTAGGTAGGAGTATAATCATATAATCACATAGTAATGTTATCATGGTTGAACTGTTTATCTTTCTCACCCTTCTTGCAATGCTGGTTACAATGCTTCGTTTCTTCTGCCTAATGATTGCAGCACTTTCTTTCTATACAAGAATACGATTGTTTCATTAAATGCTTGAAAAGCCAATTCATATATTTCTTGTGTTTACCTTGGGCATGCAAAAGTAAACAACGAAAGGGTAGGATCTGTTTCCACGATTTCCTTGAGGGAATAAAGAGTGGTCATGTCCGAGGTTATTGATGCCATCTGGTACCCTAGGAAGGTTGGGTTTAGATGGGGCACTGTGAGCTAGTTAGGAACCATGCCAACATTTTCCGATGATATATGTGAATTAAGTTCCCATATTCTGAAGTTTATTTTGTCCTGCTACACCGTCCTACATAATTTGTAGGAACCATATAACATTAGAGGTGCTGGAAATGTGGCTCAACAGTCTTTTCAGGTCACAGAACCACTCCTTGAGTGCAGGTGCATTACTCAGAGCTTGTCAGCTCAACTAGCTCAAGGGAACCTTATCAAGCAAAAACAGGGCAGGAGCACACTGCCTTGACATCCCGGCACCCAGCTCACTTAGATGCCTACTGGTAAATATAGTGCATGGTAGCACCTACTTCCATAAAACAATCTTTTGTTTTCACCATGCTGCTGGATTACTGATGGCTGCGACCCTACCCGTCACTCTCAGTTGATTAGTCTATTATTGTTGTGCACAAAGCTGAATGGGAAAGCATTTACAAATGCTTCTCTGTTTTTCCTTAACAGAAAAATCACCTCTTATCACTTCCCCATCAATGTAAGGTGAATGTAAGGTCAGCTTTGCAAAGAACAATGTGTGTGCTCCTAATCAGCCCAGGAACATTTGTATACCCATAGTCCTTTGCAAACTCATCTTCTTATTCAGGCAGCCATCTTTTTCAACTATCCAGTGTACAGTGGATTATGCAAAACATATACAATTCTGTACTCTGCAGAAAACAAGTACACACTTTATGTACAGTAACATGTGCTTCATTTAGTGAGTTTGTCCTAGCTGTTTTTTAAAAACATGTCTACAGTTTCAGGTTTATCTATGCTTTTTCTGGCCTCTGAAAGAACCTCTTTTCATTAAGAGAAAGTTCTGCAGGATCATTAGGGGTATTTGCATTAAATTTCAATGTTGTTTTGCATGTCTCTAACTTACAGGTAAAATGGGTATACAGCAGTCTCTCCCTGCTATACCATTTATACTATTCTACTTCTGTGAAGGAAAAAAATGTACTTATGTATACTTCTCATAATAAAACGTGTCTCAATTACTCATTGTATCCAAGTTGTGTTTTAAAACCTATCTGCAACTTGAATTTTACCTCTGTAGGGCCTCTGGAAGACCTTGTTCCATAAACAAAAAGATTTGCAGAACACTATTAATTATTTCAAATTTATTTTGTATGTGTATAACCAAATGGGAGTTGGGATTTAAAATACTGATCCTTAAAAAGAGACGAACTATGTTGATGATTTTGCCAATGGTGGATAATGCAGCCTCTCCCCTTGTCACCAATCTGTTACTCTGTAGGAAATATTAAGAGTGCACTTCAGAGAATCTGTTGTAACAGAACATATTTATTTCTAAACATTTGTTAAATATACTTTGCTAATATTTAATTTGCATGTATACACCTGGGTTGAAGTCAACTCACCACTTACTAGCAGGGCTCATTTTGCGTAGAACTTTTCAGTGTATCTGCACGTAATTTAACTGGATACAGTACAAGTAAACATCAGTTGCAAACCTTCACGGTAAAGTCATTTTGAGCAAATTAGGATTCAAAGGACTTAGGGGACATACATGCTTCCTTTTTTGCGGACCATTTTAATAAGGGTCTAGTTTGGGCTTCTTCACCCTTTTACCTTTGACCCCATTTATCCCCCGACCCTCACCAGGACCCCTCAGACCAACGTGCTTACCCTCAAAGTTGCTCATTACAAGTTTCAATTGTGCACACAGTCCAGAAGAGTGTGCCCCCAAACATTTTGGTGCAACACACAGAGGATAATAATTAAAGCGATCATCAACCTCAGATCAACACTGTTGTCAGGGGCATGAACCCTCACTTAAACATGACAAAGAAGATGATACAGTTATTGAACTCCAACCACCTTATTGCATGAGCACGATCTCTGTCCTCTTGAAATGTGATTCAAGTTATTTTTGTTTGATAATATGCCAGTCAAGGCAAAACAAACATTAAAACTTACTATCTACGCAACATATAAAATAATTACTTTTGTTATCTCCCCTATATAAAACAGCTTTAGAAATGATTTACAGATACTAAATTTACACATTTTAAAAATGTAAACATACATTAAAAATATGTTCTATGTGCAAATAATCCTATAGCAAAGTGCAGTGCACAGTGTAAATCCATTTCTAAGCAAGCAGCATAACAGTAATTATTAATAGATATGTTATAGCATACACCCAATCTTCAAGTGAGTGAGATAAGGGTACAAACCAATGAACGGTATACTCCTAATTGTAATTTCAAGCTCGTGACATCTTCCTCAAACGTAAACTATGATTCATAAACCCTAGAAAGTAGACTACTTGGATATACAACGGATGTAGTTGTACTTTCCCTATGCTAGTGCTCTTTGGAGAGGATTTTTCGCCTTCCTATTACATAACTAAAATTATGTACAGAGCCAATCCAATGTCATCATAATCACTTCGAAAAATGTCCCCAAACGGTAACTAAGTCAGATATTAGCACAGTTCATTAAACAGGTTAAAAGATCAGCGACGTTTCTAATATTCATTTGTTTAAAAACAGGAATTAGAAATCACTTCCTTTCCTTTAAGAAATATGTGCAAAAAACCGGAAAATGTATTATAGTAACAGAATCCTCGCTACAGAAGGGGCATGGTGCTATATTATCGGACCTTGGAAGTTTCCAAAATTTAAAGAAGGCACTTGGCCCATACGCAGCTTCAACATCCACCTTCTAACATTTCTATCTCTTATATCTTTTAAGTATGGTTGTAACATTCCAGTGAATTTACCTTTACACAAATATGTAAGATTCTTTTTACTCTCACATTCATTTAAGTCTGATTTAATAGCAAGCTCTTTTACCAAGATTTGTTAGTAACTTCTTTCTTGAAAACGGAGAGCACTCTGCTGAGATGATGGTTCCTCATGGGTCAATCTTCGCCTCAATATTCCCAAGATTAACCACCCATGGTACATCCTTGACAGACAAGAAATCATTTTTTATCATATGATTTAATATGCTTCTTGTAGATGTCAGGATTTGATACCAATAATTAATTATTCTGTAATAATACTTACATTTTATATTTTTAAAACCAAGGTCTAGCCTTAATGCAACGTTCACTGACCCATTTGTAATGTTTTTTTTTTTAAAACAGACTTTATTGGCATTTTACTTGTATGCATTTTTATTATCACAGTGTCAGGATATAGATGTACGTTCTCAGGTTACATTTCTGTTCTCTCTTTTCTGTTGCAACAAGACCTCAAGAAATCCAAAAATCAACTCCCTTCCCCTCCTCCCCCTGACGAGTCGCTTATTTGCAGTTTAGTGTCTCTAGCAGTGTATGTTCGTATCTTCTGTTTTGTTCCTTGCTCTCATTGGGGCAGGGAAGTTCTCGTTCCAGTCTCCCTAGACCCATTTGTAATGTTAAGCCATCTTTTCCAAATATTGATCTCAGTGTACTTAGCATGTTTTAAGTCCATATAGGACCAAATTCACTAACATCATATTAGACGATTCTCGTAAAACCTCAACAAACTTATGAACAAATTCCATATCTAACTGAGCCAAAGCACCAGCAATGGCTGTGCAGCTTCATTTGTAAGCCTCAAAATGACTTTTAAAGAAAGAGTATTTCTAAAAGTATTCCCAAATACTTATATTCAGAGACAGTTTCCAGCCGTTGGCCGTTCAGTCACGGTTTCAAACTTATCCCTTTAGTGGTTTTCATGAATACGATTGCTTTTGGTTTGGTTACATTTATTGTTAAATCATTCAAGACACAATATTTAACAAATAATTAAATTGTCTTTGTAAACCAACTGGGGTAAGATCAATTCAAATTGTGTTAGGACACTTGCTCCTCTCTTAGTTTTGACGGAAATGTTCTGGCCCTTGCTAGATAATTTGGCACATCTGAAATATATATACAGAAAACAAGAGAGGTGCCAATATGCATTGCTGTCTTAATGTAATTATTGTAATGTTGTTATTCTTATGGTTAATTAGCCTTTGTATTGCACACAAACAGCCATTATTATAATATAGCATGTAAGGTAAAATCTAAAGTCAAAATAACTAGAAATGTTAAAAATAAGGCAGCAACGATATTCCATAAATTTAAATAAACACATTTACACTGCCTTGAAGGCACTGGTGCCGAACCGACAAAATGATTTTATTCAAGATACTGCAAAGTATTTATAATGCATTCTGATGTAATAGGCTGAAGTAGCTAAAGAAACTGGCTCTTCACTAGCCCCCCACCTAGAACATCCATTGCAGGCACTTCTTCCTGGCCAAATATAGAGGAAAGCACCTTAGCATGACACCGAGTACCTATCCCAACCTATCTTGAATTTTTTTTAAATCCTTACCACTTCCAAGAGTAAGCCTTAACTGCAAAACACGACTATCCTTGGCAAGTGAAGTAGGATCCTGCTCCAGGGACCACTATGAATGCTCATTGTTTTTTATTTCTATGTTTTGTGAAATTTTGTTTCGTATTGTTTTTTTTCTTCTTTGCTGATATCTAAAATAAAGAAAATTACCTCCATAATTGGAATCTCAAGTCCTAGCTTAGAAATCTGCCTTCCTTGGGCACTGGTGAGTCTCATTAATGGGTTGCTGCGGACTTGTCCATCTGCACAACCTTTCTCGGGAAACCATTAGAGCAATCAGGGGTGCCAATCACTTCACTCCTCAGTGAGCTATCCTTTGTTTTATTTATTCAGCAACAGGTCGCTATTTTGGCACCGACCCCTCTCACTCTTAACGCCTCAAGGATGTTATGGACTCTCAACGATATAATAAGAGAATTCAGTTCGAGTTTTTGACCAAAATAAGCGGCGTGACTGCTTAGGTGTGGCGGAGGTATTAACAAACTGCATATCTGTGATATCATCTAAGACTCCTTAAGCACAAGGTCTAATAGAAGGAATAGCTTAAAGGTTTGAAAAATAAGCAGTGTGAAGACCATGAGCAACAGAAAACCCTGTATGAGTGCTTCTCCAAGTTCAGACAGCTCAGGCATAGAAAATGTCACATAGGCCCATATGTTCTTTGGTGTTCTCACTATTCACTCTAGAGGTTTTCCTAAAAAATTCCCTGCCACCTAATTTCACCAGGATGAAAGCCTCCACCCGCCCCCAGTGAAGAAATAAACAGCACTCCCAGAGGTCCATGAGAGACCTCAGAATGTAAACTCTGCTCCAATAAATCTTCTTGCCAACCCCCAGACAGTGTATTGTGATGAATACCAGACAAAGGTCTCCTTTCTTCAGGTAAGTACACTAATTTTTATGAATCCAGAGCTTACTTTTCAGCCAGAAGAAGGGTATCTTATAGCAGGCTTTCTCGTGATGTGTCAGGTCCCAGGCTTGCAATGTGCCTGGCTTTTGAGGTGAGATTTTTATAAAGCTGGTTAGAAAGTTGCTAGAATCTGTAAGTATGAGTCTGGTCTTTCAAAAAAGTTAGACGCTGTTTCAGAAATAGAGATCAGAGCAAAATAGTTACATTTGCCCACTTTTGTGCCTAGGTTTTTCAAATCGCTTTACCATCACCTCTTGGCTGTGAGGTGATATGTTAGGTAGTAGACACACCTACATGACTGTACCTGTGGTGGTTGCAGATCAATAATGGTGGCTAAGGTTCACCTTTCAATCAGAACTTTCATAGTGAATAAACAGTGATTGCAGTGACCTTGTAGTTCATCACTCACTCTAACTAGACAATTCAATGACTCCTTCAGCTTGTGGCAGAATTAGCATTTTGCAGTGTGATTGTTTCTGTTTCCAAAAGTAAAACAGCTTATGTTCAGTGCATGTTTTTGAAGTTCCCAAATATTAATTGGGTGACCATGAGTTGTAAGTCTAAATTAGTGCTGATGAAATATCCAGATGATTGACATTTGGGCAATGAAACGTATTGGCCATGATTTAGAAATAGGTGAGTGACATCAAATAATTGTTTTTTTGTGGTATGTGGACTTACTCTCATCGACATTATCTTGCCCGTCTATCCCCATCTGTGCATCCCTTGGGATTGCACAATGCAGCACAGCAGGTATTGGCAGGGAACCACAAAACTAAGCAGAGGGGAGATGCAATGATATTGGGGGAATTCACCATAAAAAACGGAATGTAATCCAGGATACCAGGCGAAGGCTGTAAAGCAAAAAAAGGAACAAGGAAGCAGGTTGCAAAATAGAGGTGTGCTACAGAAGCCATTATGGCTTCATTTTCACCTTTCGACCTGCCTTCTTACAGCTTACCCACAAAGCTGCTCTTCCACAGTAAAAGCAACAAGCATTTGCAATGCAATCGTTCTCGCCTTTGGGACCTTTTACATATTTAGCTATGCACCACATTAGCCTGGGTGCTGAAACATATACTGCTCTTTAACATGGAGGGAAAGTAAGCACCAAACTGCAGAACGCGCCTGGTATGGGAACACATTGAGAGAAATACAGCCTATCAGCAGGAAATTGTATTGTCCAAAGCTCTGTTTTTAATATAAAATCAGCCCCTTCGGTGGTCATATCACTGAAAATACAAGATTTTAAATTTAAAAAAAATATTATTGTCTACAGGTGCTCGTTGAATACAAGTTTCTATGGCCTGAAATCTAGGGAATGCTAAAGTGATTCTGGTATTTTAATGACCTCTGCTGGTCGTTGTCTATCAAGAAAGTTAAATAGAGGCAGTTGCCAGAAAAATAAAAAAAGAAAGTCCTTAAGCAGAGAGCAATTCTAGTATTTTACTTACCTCTACTGGTCGTTTTCTATCAAGACAGTTAATTAGAGGAGGTTGAACAAGCAGAAAGCAATTCTGGTATTTTACTGACCTCTACTGGTGGTTTTCTATCAAGACATTTAAATAGAGGCAGTTCAACAGAAAAAAAGTACCTGAGCAAAGGCGGAAGCAGACAAGTCCTAGGGCTGATCTCCAAATCCCACAAAGTAGATACAACAGATCTTCCAGACAGCTCAAGCGCTGTCTAGGCTCGACCTAAAAATGGTCCAGGGAAGGGTGGCACTAATGAATAAGGTTGGTAGGGAGAAAACCGCATTTGGCCACAATTTCCTCACGGGCAGGACACAGGCTTGCTGTATGCGTTGGTGAACTAACCTGAGTGAAATGTCCTAGAATTATTTTCAGTCTGGTAAGGACACATATCACAAGATTAAAATATTTTCCGGGGCAAACTCTCCAAGCCTTCCCTTTATCTCCCATGACTCCTCCGTGTATAGAAAGTCAGATCTGTATGTGAATATGTGATAGGGTCAGGTGCAATCAGTTGTACTACATTGAGGAGGCACACCAACACTCAATTTAGAGCCGGATTACAAGTGGCCCTTAAATTCTGATAGGTTCGGTAACAGGAGCTACTGGGATGACTGAAATTTCAAGTTTTTGTTTTTTGTACAGCAAATTTGGCTGCTAAAAGCAGCCAAAATCTTCAAGCAGCCAAAATCTCCATTTGAAAGACCCAGAGTTAAAAGGAGGAAATCGATAGGGAAACACTGATTTCTGCACAGTATTTTCCAACAACTTGTAATTCCCCACATCCTGAATTAACAGTCATCCTGGGGTAGGGAAATTACAGGAATTTTTCTTGTAATCTGGCCCTAAATAGAGATAGTAGATTAGGAGGCAACTGAATGGGGAAAGGTAGCTGTTTGGCTGAAGATCTGCCTTAGCCCATGAATTCATAGCAAGCAAGACACCAGTAAGGTAACATAAAATGTCTAGGTATTTGTTGAAGATGAAAGATCCCGGTCTTATGCCCATGAGTAGCTGTCTATGTTACCCAAAGGCTGTTTTAACAGTTGCACATCATTCATACAGTGTTGCTCAAATAGCACTGTTCAAAACTACATTCCTAGTGTGGGAACCTTGAAGGATAGTCAAGATAAATGTTTGCTTTTATATTTCCTCAGTTTCTGTTATTCTGAAAGCATTAAAATGGCCAGGCTTCACCTGGCTAGTTGAAATAAGCTAGTTGATTGGTATTTCGAGACGATGTAATCACATTAATATGATTGTCTTATGTTGATAAATGATGTAGAGTTTGGGTCTCATTATGAGTTTGGCAGACAGGGTACTTCACCACTAATGTTGGGGATTACCTTGTCCGTCAAACTCTGTCCCCCAACTATATTTTACATCTGGTGATCTGTTAGGTTCCTGCTGTGAAGGCCCAGAGATCACCTCACGGCCGCGTGCCCAACCCTAAATCAGGTCCTTAGGCTTTCTACTGTTCTCTTTTTTATGACACAGGAAATAATTCTGATGTCTGTAGCTAAATCAGTGCATTAAACTGCTGGCTGTATCTTGATTTGGGCAAATTTCTTATTTTAGACACACGTCACTGCAACCTAGTCAATATTAGTGCTCCAATAATCCCAATGAGCTAGCAGTGGGAGCTATCGACCCTAGCAGGATTATAAGATCCGCAAGCACTGCTTTGATGTTTTTCTTCTGGATACTTCACTCTCAAATGCTGGTGAAATCTGGAGAAAAAAGACAATAACACATTCCCCCCGTGTTGTTTCTGTAAAGCTTGTAATCAGGAGTAGTTCCTCGAAACCTTGGAATTACTGATGCCTGCATTATCAGTAACTCCGGGGCATGGAAGGAATACCAGGCCAAATTCTGGCTCACTTGTGATGGGCTCCACAGAAGATGGTGATGCAAAGGAACGTTATAAATACTCAAGTTCAATGTTTTATACATACTCACAATGCAGATATCTTTGCAAGGTTTTGCTACACTCTAAGTTGGTTTATTTCTTACCATTGTCTGGTCACTGTATGGTCGTATCAGATTAGGAATTTTTATAGCAAGTGTTGCACACAACATCGGTTTTTTTCAGGCCAAAGTGCTGACTCTTCAGCAGTCATATCAGAGACATTGCAATTTATATCTTGCGCTGGATAAACACTGTATAGGAGCAGTATGTGCCAAGGAATCTTTACTATATCTGTGTTTTTATGCAGGACCAGTGCATACTTTGTGCTGGTGATTGCAGTTGGTGTGCATTAGTACTCATTTGTGGAGTCTTGGACTCATTTTGCATCAGGCATTTACCCTAAGCAAGTGATAGGAGGCCAGAAAACTGTGACAATGGGAAAGAGCAGGAATGAAAAAGAACCTGCTTAAGAAAGACAGAGACAAAGTGTAGAGAGGGTGATAAAAGAAGCATTAGATGCAGTCAAAACTAGGCTTCCAAGGTATTTGTCAACCAATGTATTGGGCTGCCCCGGCAACTAAGAAAAATTGTGGGACTCTGCACTATTTTATAATTAAGGACTGACCAAGAGGATATGTCTGAATACTAGAGGGAAGAAAAGCCCCACTTGTCTCTTGACCAGCAACTATTAGGCTTCTTAGGGCTTAGGGCGGGACAACAGATTTGGAAACCTTGTTCAGCCATAAACCCAGTGAAGGCTTGTATTTCTTGCTGAGAGAGCTTGGGATAAGACAACAGGTGGGAAGCACAGAAGTAAACATGTTTCTGCTTAGAGCAATGTTTACTTCTGTTTGTGCTCTTCCATTGCAACCACTGAGGTCAGAGATTGCAAAGGGGGTGCAATGGGTGCCAAGTGCCAGATGTACAAAGCGTCTTTCAATTCGCAAATGAGCCGATTCTGCGAATCGATCCATTTGCAGTAGTAGTAGTATATGCTTTGTTTCGACAGACTTGTGTCATAAAAGCTTCGTAAAAATTTTTTAAAAGACAATTACAAAAGTGCGAAATTGACTTAAGATACAAAATGGGCCAAGACAATGTGCACAACTAGTTTGAGAGAATGCTCATATGCACCACAATAAATATTACAGTTGTCAAAAGCTACAATTTAAGATTTATAAAAAGATCATGGATAAAAACATGAGTATTCAGATACAAAACGTTTAAAAACCATTTAGAAAAAGAAAAAAAATGCAGACACATCGTCCTGCCTTATGCGGTCATCATAAGAAACATAATATGGTACCCCGGGAACGTGCACAGTAGAGACATTGAAACCATCTTTCAGGTGACGGGTAGTCTAATATAAAGTGTCAGTGCGTAAAATGTGACCTTGTTAATGGGTTAGACAATCATTGGGTACTGCGGAAGTTTCTTTGCTGCTTCACTGCCTCATGCGCAAGGATTTTAAGCCTCTCTTGTCAAGGCTTTTTGCCTAATTAACCAGGCATGGCTAAGAAATTTGGCCACGCCACACACAGAGGGCTCTTGGATCTGACCTAAGGATACGCAGAGCGACCCGATGGTCCAGTGTGCCCAGTTGGCGGCAGATAGGTTTTAACCATTTGGACCTTGGTGCTTTGTATGCTGGACAAACAAACATGACGTGGGTGACACACTCTAGTGGGGCTCGGCAACAGGGACAGTCTGCTGATGTCTGTTTGGATAGGTGCCACTTTGCGGTTAGTGCGCGGACAGGAAGCGTGCCAAACCAAAAGTGCATGTACCACATCCTGTCACTCGGTACCTGGATTATGTCTAAGTAAGGCTCAAGGCCTCTAGTCTGCTTGGGCAAAAAAAATTCTTCCGTCAGTCTGCCTACATTGGGCTTGCTAATTTCCTGGCTGACCACCCAATCCGAATACGTCCGTTTGATTTCCTCTGTGCTTGGTGGGTCTTGCCTATCCCAGTGTCCTTGGAAACCCAATGCTATCAGAGTTTTCCTGATGTCTGAGGTCCATTTTATTTTGTGATCGACATCTAGGTAGATGACCACTGTAAGTGCTTCGGCATATTTAAAAAGTTCAGGGGTCCACCTAATGCGAGCCCAGAAGAGTAATGGGCGCAGTTTTGCTATGTCTCTGAATGACCGTCTACCCATATCGAACATTAAGGGTATCAAGGGGGTACTACGGGGGAGCAGCACCAAGTTCCTCAGGAACTTATGTTCAGATCTGGAGATGTCATCAACATTGTCAAACCCCCACAGCTCAGCTCCATAGAGAGCTGTGCTGACTGCTTTGGCATCATAAACCGTGAGCACCGGTGCAACTGGTCTACTTTGCGAGGAACAATGTTCTTTCCCTAGTGCTCCGGTCACACGTTTATGACCCAGAAGCATCTTGGCTAGGTGGGGCCTCCATGACATTTTGTCTGAGAGTCTGACGCCAAGATAGTCAAAGGTCCTGACTCTCTCCAGGTGTGCCCCGCCCAGCACAAGATTGCTGCTAAACGATTTATGGGGGTTGAATGTCATGAACTTTGGTTTTTGTAGTGTTAATAATCAGTCCCTGGGAATCACAAAAGGTTTGAAATCTGTTGAGCAATCTGTGTAATCCTGCTGGGGTCTTTGACACCAGCAGGGTGTCGTCAGCGAACAGGAGCGTCGGTACCTCGTCGCCCGCCAGGGTTGGTGCATCTGCTGGATCTTCTTTGAGAAAGTTAACCACCCGTTCATATAAAGAGAGAACAGGGTGGGTGCCATGACACAACCCTGGCGGACTCCCCTGTTGACAGGGATCCGCTCCGTCAGCTGGCCTTGTGTACCCCACCTCACCTGGGCACAGTTACCCTCGTGGAGCCGGACCAGGAGATTAAGAATGAGGGGAGGAATGCCCATATCTCTAAGCACTTGCCACAGGTTGTTCCTGGGGACCAGGTCAAAGGCAGTCTTTAGATCGATAAATGCGAGGTAAAGACTGCCCTTGCCGATTATCACTGTCTTCCAATATATGAGGAGCAGCCTAAAGACATGATCAATCGTTCCTGTACAGGCCCTAAAGCCAGCCTGATACTGGGAGAAGATATCTTCATCTTCTGCCCATAGTTGGATTCTTTGTAGCAGCACTCTGCCGAAGACCTTCTGCATTACATCTATCAGACTAATTGGTCTGTAGTTTGAGGGGTCTTCTCTTGGGCCCTTCTTATAGATTGGAACCACCTCGGCTCCTTTCCAAGATCCCGGTATTGGGCTGCCACTGGCGATTGCATTAGCGAGAAGAAGGATGTAGTGTGCCCAGTTTGTGATGTCTGCAAGAAAAAGATCTCCGGGCATGCCGTCTGGCCCGGCTGCTTTGGCGGGGACAATTTTCCTTATTGCAGCTTCGATCTCAGCCAAGACAAAGGGCTCACTGTTATTGTCAATGCTGTGAGGGTCAAGAAAATCATATGACTCCTCGAGTGGCATAGTCTCCGGTGCGGAGTAGAGCTTCTCGAAGTGGTCGTACCAAGCATGGCTTGGAATATAATTGGGAAGTGGGCAGACATTATTCCTATTGCCCTAGGAGACTAAGGTCCAAAATAGGTTGTTATTCTTAGCTAGACTTGCTTCTTTGAGTTCCTGCCAGTGTGATTTGTCCCATATGTTCTTTGCTTGGAGCAGAGCTGCTCTATAGTTCTTCCTAGCAGCCCTAATCAGAGGGCAGTTCTTATCTCTAAGTGCTGTGGCTAGGAGCTGCCGTTTGTGCCTACAGTCTTTCATGTACCACGAGTAAGGCCCTTTAATAGGCACTCTGGGCTTACTGCTCTTGCTCGGGGCTAGGAAGTATGCACCTACTAGTTCCACTGTGCAAGAGTGGACATTTGGGACGTCTGCCAACCCCCGTGGGTCCATGACTGAAGCGCTGAAGTGCTCGAGGCTAAGACTTGCCGGATTCCAGCAATTTTGGGTTCCTGTGGTGCGACCTTGCACCACTTCAGGTATCTTTTACAATTGGAAGTGGCAACTTCTCTGCTGGTGGTTAGTGTTTGTGCGCTCTCGGGATGGCATAGAGCGACCCACGGGGATTTCATGTTAACACAAAGGGGGTTATGGTCACTGTCAATGGTAGTGCCCACTTTCATGTCTATAAGGTCTCCCCAGAGCCTTACATCGAGTAAGATGTAGTCAATGCGTGAGGGGCAACTGACTCTGTTGTAGGTGTTGGCACCCTGACTATCCGATGGAGTTCTCCCATTTGCTGCCCTCAGACCAAATTCTATAGTGAGGGCATTGAGTTGGAGTGCCAACTGTGTCCATCTTTTGACAGGAGGTATGTTGAGCCGGGGTGCGGCACATTTCTTGTCATCCTCCTCAACCCCCATCAAGTCCTCTGTGTCCAGGGGTTCGAAGGTGCAGTTGAAGTCTCCTGCTACCACGACTCTAGAGTGTGGCGAGCAGCTAGCTAAGGCTTCTTCCAGAGCTGTGACTATAGGCGAGGGTCTACCCCCTTTAGTCCCCCTTATGTAGACATTGAACAAGTCGAGGGTACCCCCCCCCTAGGTCCCCTGATGGTAAGTCTCAGGATATCCGGGCTCGGATTTAGTTGTAGGGTGATTTGGCAGCCCAGGGCAAGGCTCACCCAAATAGTCAAACCCCCTGACGGGCGTCCTCTCCCCGTGGTGGTTGCTGGTGAGTGAAAGCACGCATATCCTGATTTATGCAAAGGGAGCAGACTCCAGGTCTCCTGGAAAATGCATATGTCAAAACCCTCAATTAGTTTGTTCCAGTGAGGGATTGGCAATGTTCTTTTTAGCCCTGCCACGTTCCAGGATAATATTTTCAGTTGATAGCATGGGGCGGGTCCTGGTGCAATATTTCTACTTGAGGTGCGTTGGCTGGGCAGGGCTGAGGCATTAGGCAGTACCTGGAGGTCTAAAGGTGTCGGGGCTTCCACTTCCTGGGCCCTCCGGGTGGCAGTTAAAAAACAATTTTGAGACTTATCCCCCCATGGTCTGTCTTTGGATGGCTCAGGATCAGTGCATGGGGATGGGATGTTATGGGGACTAGGCTTGGTATTTGGGAAAATGGTATGTGAACCAAGGTACAGTTGACGCTCAGACTGTAGTCAGTCGATAGCCTCCAATGAGGTTCCTCTGTCTAATGGAATAGGTGATTGCATGGTGGATTGCCTGCCCCGTATGGCTAGCAGAAATCGCCTGAGCTGTATGGAGGAGGTTTCAGGGGGGCAGGTGCAGTATTCCAAGGCGAGGAGATTTTCGGCCAAATCGGCCCTGCTCATAGTGAGCTCAATGCAGTCAGATGGTTGGGATGGGGACGTACATCTCCAAGCCCTGGTAATATCGTCCTGTATCACTGATCGACAGCCCCTTCCGTGGCGAATCTAATGAATGGCTTTATTGGTCAGAGAGAGAGAGTTTTCAGGACTACTCTTAAAGCCAAGCTTGGGGACATTAACCATAAAGATTTTCAGAGGGTGGAACAAATAAGGGGTATCTAAATGGTTCGTCTGATGTGGAGCCTTCTTTAAGGGGCGCTGTGCCAGAGGTGGAGTAGCGGGGCTAATGCAATTTGCGGGAACCTGGGAGGCAACTGTACTATAAAGATCTTTAGGAGCCCTGATTTTGGAGTTATTTGGGCGATTGGCTATAGAGTAAGATGAGGTGTGCCTATGGACTGAGGTGACGTGGGGGTGGTAGGGGCCATGGCCCAGGGTACCCCTGTTCTCAGTGGCAACCGCGTGCGCCACGTAAAGTTGTGGGTTGTGTTCTGTCAGACTGTTTACACGCTGCTGGCTGGGTGACTCCTTGTGTAGTATTGATTTAACCAGGGTGGTATGGTCTACAATCGTGGATCTCAAGGTCCCTATCTCAAGCCTAAGCGTGTTGATAAGCTGGAATGTCTCCTGCGGTTCTGTATTGTGCTCAATATTGGGTCCTGCGGTAGGCATAAGAGGTGGCTGAGGCGGTGCCTCGCTAAAATCATCGGACAAGCCCGCCAGTGGTAAGAACCTGTTTGTGCAAGAAATTGCAGTTCCCAACTGGCAGTCCCTAGTACTAGTACTAGTGGGAGAGATGGAGAGATGAGAAGCCCTCACAGGGTCTGCTGGTGTTTTTGGCGATGCATCTTTGTTGGGTGTAGGAGTTCCCTTTCGAGGGGGTTTTTGGAACATAGCTGGCATGCTGGTTGAACATAGGGGGTTAGTGGTTCTAGGAGGGGGTTGTGGGGGTGATTGGCCTAAGGTGTCGAGCGTGGTTTGTTCAGCCTCTAGGATACCTTCACACTCACTAATAAGAGTGTCTATGCGGTCCAACACGCAGTTACTGCCTGCGTGTTTGAGTTAATTCCTTGCCTTCTTCCCCTTATCAACCCGACCATTGCCACTGCCTCCTCCTCCAGCACCCTCCATTGTTTTCCATTTACCCATATCTAAATATATACAGCACAGTTATTGATATAAAAAGAGATGACAATAAGTAACCAGTTAGCTGGTGCTCAAGGCGCTGACAGAGAGATGACGGCAGACAAAGAGAACAACTACACTGATGGATTATTAGTTCAAAAGCCCGTGCTATAGGTTCCAGTCAGCAGATTACATCAGTTTATCTGCGCATAAGGTTTCCCCGTGTAAAATGAAGAGTTCCCACAGTACCTTGATAAGCAGAAGACAGTCTGCGGCGATGATCGAGAGCCAGATGAAAGAGGGGTGGCCCTGCCCTGCCTCTTCCTGGCGATGACGGGCGCGGCCCGAGCGCGCCCCGCGCTGCGATGAGCATTGGCGCTTTTCAAGGCACAATGGTGGGAAGCTCCTCCCTCCTGGGGGAGCAAGGTACCCTGGGGCTTGGAGTCCCCGCTGCTGGTGGCAGGTTGCGGCAGTGTGACAGTGCGTCCCGCGCTGCGATGAGCGTTGGCGCTTTTCAAGGCACAATGGTGGTAAGCTCCTCCCTCCTGGGGGAGCAAGGTATCCTGGGGCTTGGAGTCCCCGCTGCTGGTGGCAGGTTGCGGCAGTGTGACAGCGCGTCCCGCGCTGCGATGAGCGTGGGCGCTTTTCAAGGCGCAATGGTGGGAAGCTCCTCCCTCCTGGGGGAGCAAGGTACCCTGGGGCTTGGAGTCCCCGCTGCTGGTGGCAGGTTGCGGCAGTGTGACAGCGCGTCCCGCGCTGCGATGAGCGTTGGTGCTTTTCAAGGCACAATGGTGGGAAGCTCCTCCCTCCTGGGAGAGCAAGGTACCCTGGGGCTTGGAGTCCCTGCTGCTGGTGGCAGGTTGCGGCAGTGTGACAGCGCCTCCCGCGCTGCGATGAGCGTTGTCGCTTTTCAAGGCGCAATGGTGGGAAGCTCCTCCCTCCTGGGGGAGCAAGGTACCCTGGGGCTTGGAGTCCCCGCTGCTGATGGCAGGTTGCGGCAGTGTGACAGCGCGTCCCGCGCTGCGATGAGCGTTGGCGCTTTTCAAGGCGCAATGGTGGGAAGTGCCTCCCTCCTGCGGGAGCAAGGTACCCTGGGGCTTGGAGTCCCCGCTGCTGGTGGCAGGTTGCGGCAGTGTGACAGCGCGTCCCCAGATCCATTTGCACCCACAAACAATAATTTTGGTATGTATGAAACCTAAACTGCAATTCGGTAACGGGTTATTGAATCGCAATTTGGGTTTGTGACAAAATACCGATTCGGTATTTGGAAGGGGCTAATTTAAGGCATCCCTTCCAAATACCGAATCGAAATAATTCATTAATGTTTTGAGACCAAATTCCAGTCTCAAAACATTAATACTACCGACTACAAACATCTTGTGGTAACCCATTCTTAAATGGGAAGAAGTCCCCTTGAGACCCTTTTCCCCTAGTGAATGTCAAACAAACAAACAAACTTTTCTTTTAAAACGCAGGGAAACAGGCTTCATTTCATTAAAAAAAAGTTGTTTTTTAAAAAGCAATCACAAACATTTTGGTTTGCTGATCCCAGCAAGCCACCCTCCCTGTGATGCTGCGAATCATAGTGGAGCAAACAAAAAAGTGATCAATGGAATGCTTGAATTAATCTCAGCCACTGGTAATTTCTCTGGCCGCATCGCAGTCCATCCTTATTTTGCACACCATTCCACCTCAGTTTGGGCTCAGCCATATGCAAATCAGTCTTGACCCTGCTCCAAAGGGAACAGCCCATCCCAAACTGCCGGGCCAGTTCCTCCTTGAACCAGAACACAAGCAACAAACGACACGTTTTGCCCTAATTAGGTCTCATCAGCCCGGTATACCCTGGCTCTTTTGACATAGTGTGCACGGAACTCACGTCTGGGCATACCTGTCCCACTTGGAGCAACATACTAAAAGTGATTAAAGGAATGCTTGAATTAATCTCAGCCACTGGTAATTACTCGGGCGCATTCCAGTCCATCATTATTTTTACTGCCACCTCAGTTTGGACCCAGACAAATAAGCAAATCACTCTTAACCCTGCTCCAATGGGAACAGTCCAACACAAACTACCAGTCCATGTCCTCCCTGAATTCATAGTGGGTCGCAATTTGCGACCTACCTCAATAATATTAATACGGTAGGTTGAATTGCAACCTATTTCGAATCTGTAATTTGCAAACCGACTTATTAGTACATAGGTCGGTTCACAAATTACAACACTGGTTGCAAAAACACTGATTGGAAATCGTGACCAGTATTTTGCAAACCGTTATACATACATCTCGCCCCACATTGCAAGCCAGTCAGTCGCAGCAACTAATCTGGTGACTCTTAAAAATGCTCCATGTCACTGCATATCAGCGTTTTGTCTGGCTTTAAAATGTATCTTGTCAAAGTGACTTTTTTTAAAATTTATATTAGGGTAGGATTTTATGTTAAGTAGTGTCTTAGCCAAATTAATGAGAAATTCACAATCTGATTTATCCATTTTTATACTTTTTCATCAATATTTTTAGTTGATTTTCTGTTTCTCTTTTAGATTTTTATTTTTTTTAACGAACATGGTCTTTTATTATTCTACAGGTGAACAGTGCCACAGCACCATCTAAATTTGGACAGTGTATAAATATTCTTTATTAATAAAATAATGGCAAGTAATTATGGACAGTACTTCCTGCATACTGAATAGTCTTAGGTGGCTGGGAAACTCCAATTGTGCGTCTCACTTTGGACACAAAGCACCTTAGTCTGAAGCCATCCATGGTAAGCAAGCTTCCAGGACACCAAGACTCTCCAGCACTAGAGAGAGGGTAATCCAGACTCTGTGCCTGTTCAGTCCTTCATCTTTCTGCTGAGACTGCCATCAGGCTCTGCTAATTTTGTGTCAGTGGTGATGTGGTTTTGTCGGAAACCGTTGAGGATATATGTAAAAATCAGAAGAAAACACCCATAAGCAATAAAAAGAATGAGTCATGTTGTAAGGGGATGGAAGAGACTAATTTGTGCAAGGGTCTGTGATCGAGACCAGGGAAACCATATTTCAGAAGACCTTTGAGGATAACTGAAATACTATTGCACTGTAATGGATCAAATACAACAAATTGAAAACAGCCAATGCCGACACCTTGCATTTATGTTGAGGCTCCTGTAGAGTTGACTGTAAGCTCTGATTTTCCTCTTCATTTTCAGATCTGGGATCCTGATACTGGTGAGGTGATTCAAGAGATTCCAGATGACTTCCGAGGACATTCACGGGTCAGTATTTCTTGTGTGAGTTATAAACCTGATGTTGTGATTCAAGAGCTGGAGAAGAGAAAGAGAAGAAAGGAATGTGACAACCTGTGGCTGCCAGCCAATATGGATATTGGGATATGGTCCACCAGAAATTTAACCTGTCACCTTTGAGTCTGAAGCTGCATGGCATCATTTCTAACATGTTACAACATAGCTCCAGTCCCTCTGAGGGATAAAAGACACATTAAAACTGCACGTGTGATGGACTGACCATGAACAATTTATGCTTTTCAACTGGTGAAGATGGTGTACCATGTTCTGAAACTGATTCCCTCAGCTCCTTAGAAGAGTGATGTACAACCTTGGCCAAAGGCCCGTTAGCCAGTGAAGATCCCAAGCTTGTATTCACAGTGTAAATGACAGCAAAGGGCCTGCAAGACTTCAAAAGAAGATGAGCATGTAAATATGTAAACTTTGTGAAAAAGACACACTTCTGTTTGGGGAAGTTTTAATAGCAGTTTGCACTTCCTTTACCAACTTTTCTTGAGAGAGGGATTATCAGTGTGACCTCCTTCAGAATTCTTACTGCTGTCCTCTTGGCTCAAGGAGACGAAGGTAGAAAAACACCAATTAAGGCACTAAGAAAGCTGTGCATGGTGGTAGAGGTAACATAGGGGTATCTAAGAGAGGAAAAAGCAAATGTGTTGCAGGAAAAAAACTGTCATAAAAACACACAAGCAAAAATAGAAAAAACCAACCAACCAAATCCTAACATAAGAATTCTATCTAGGGGGTGTGGCCAACCACCAAGCAAGATGGCCACACTAACCGAGCTCCGCAGCAGCCAGACATAAAACCTCCCTACATCCCCGCTAACATCTGTGCAGCGCTGTTTTACAGCGGTGGTCACAGGCATGCCTGGCGACCGATCGATTACAATTTGAGCCGCCCAGGGCCAAGCTGAGATAGAGGGGCCAACGCCGACCCACAGGCCATGAGAAGGAGGTGGCGCACTCCTGAGAGGTGCGGAGTACGAGGCGCGGCGGACAGACTGGTACCAGACCTGCGGAGTGGAGTGGAGTGGAATGACTGACCGAAGCTCTGACACTGCCTGCCTGGTTGAGAGAGGAAGAGCGCTGGTCTGCTGATGATGGGTGGTGAGGTGAGGGCCGCCCGGTAGCAATTGCTGAGGCCTGGTCCGAGAGGCCTGGGAGATCCCGACAGGGAATGGATGCCTTTCTCTTCCCCCCCACATGGTCTTTTCCCTCTCCCATACCTTCTTCCTCTCCGGTCCCCCTCACTCTCCCAACCCGCGGGGTACGGCGCTGCTTCTCGGCGGGACACATCGCCGAGAGAGGATCTGCGGAGCCGGCGACTAAGTGGAGGTTCCCGCCGAAGTCAGATAGGTGAGGTGTCTGGTGGCACCCCGTGTGCGGACCTGGGGGAGGTAACCACATGGGTCTGCTGATTGCCCGTGCCCCCCCCCGGAGGGAGGATTGGACATCGCTGGCCTGCACCGACCGTGCCACCAAACAGAGGTGGGGCCCAAGGGGCTGAAGCAACACATAGTCCTTGTGTGCGGACGCAGATTTAAACCAGAAATGTGGAAAGTAGAACAGATCGAATTGGGCCCTGAGTGCTATATAATTCGGGCATGGCTCTCACCACTCGAACTCCCCCCCCCGCCCCCAATGAGCCAGGAAGGGTGAAGATCTACTGGCCAGGCTGAGTGTTGCAGGGACTTGTGGCCTGCTGGCATGGTCGGGTCCCCTTGTGGGTGAGCTGTTCCCACAGAAGGGCCGGCTGGCATCGTGGATTTCTTGGGGCCCCCAGAACGGAGACCGGTTTCCACGCAGTAGACGCTACACCAGTGGAGAGCCCCGGGGAAGCAGTGGGACGCCCTGCCTATCTCCTGATTTGTCAGGGCAATAGTCAGAAATTGTGGGGCCAAACCCACGCAATCCAATAAGCTCGACAGTTATGCTGTTCTGATGTCCACAGAGGGAGAGTCCTCTCTACATGCAGGGAGCAATGCTGGTCCCTCCACTCAGATCAGCGAAGAACCCATGCAACGTGAAATAATGGCAACAATAAGGGACCTGAGAGGGACATTGTAACCCAAGTTAGATACAGTCTTGAGAGATGTGAACATACTCAGAACAGATGTCAGCAACATTGCAGACAAGGTGAAGATGGCGGAATCTCAAATCAACGGTCTCCAGTCCATGACAAAACGCTTGGAGGAGCAGGTCCAGGCCCTCACCAAAAACACTGCGACACTTACAGCGAAAGTCGCCGACCAGGAGGGCAGGTCTAGGCGTAATAACATCAGGGTTGTGGGGGTCCCGGAAGGAACTGAAGAGCCTAATGTGTTCCTAGAAGATGTGATACTTAACACTCTCCGCCCGAAGAGACTTTGTAAATTCTTCTCAATAGAGTGAGCACATGGAGCGTTGGGCCCTCGACCAAAACCGGGCACCCCACTGTGCACGATAATTACCAGAATATTTAACTATAGGGACTGAGACGCAATCCTGCAGGCGGCTGGAGCCCATAGTGACCCATGTATCAAAAATGCGACAATTAGATTCTTCACAGACTTCACCTTGCAGGTCCAGAGACGGAGTTTTGAAGCAGTGAAACAAGCCCTACGTGAAAAAGAAATAAAATATATGATGCTCTACCCAGCCAAGCTACGGGTCATCAGCGATGGCGAAACATGGCATTTCAATACTCCTAAGGAGGCCTGGGATTGGGTGGAGGGATGGGGTTCTGCTCATCGAAGAGGGACAAGATCTAAAGGAACTCGAGGTCCGGGGGCAGAGGCAACACTCCATCAGAAGGGCCCCCGTCGACCCCCAATCTTCGGATCAGCTGGTGGACACGTTAGTATAATCCTATGGGCCTATGCTTATCAATCTGTTGACGCTGGCTAGACAGGTTATTGGATTGGTGGTGCCTGTCTGACCAAAGGGTCCCTTGTGGTTTGGCTCTATGAATCAGAATATATAATTGCTGGACAATACCCCAAAGTCGGGCGCGGGCACTAGATTATTGAAACACGATCCTTTGATCATTTAGTCTTGTTTATTCATATATGTTTCACATTGGTGTGTGCTGCCCGCCCCTAATATGTTATGTTATGTACTGGACAACAGGCACTCTACAAGTTGGGGGTTGGGCCAGTTCTAGCTCACAAGGCAGGATAGCAGGGAGGGGGTGGTTGGGGGTTTCTCGAGGCATGCTATATTTTTTTAGTTTTTTGTTCATATTATTGATGCATCATTACAGACTTACTCTGGCGGCTGGACTGGGGAAAAGTGAGGATGTCCTGGGGCGTTGGTTGCCCGAGCCGAGACAGAGCTATCCCTGTTGGGGAGCAATTCCATTCCTACGTTCCCTGCGCTAGAATAACACAACATCTGCACAGAGACTTAAATATTTGATCTGATAGAGACTTCTAGCTGCAGATTCCTTACCTTTGAATTTCCCAGCCGTCAAGCTGGATCTGAAAACTTTTGCTGAGCAATACCCTTGCGCGCGCCGTCGGGTGGCTCCATTCAGTTCTGCGCAACATCGTCTGAGTCGTTCACGTCGGTTATGACGTCGCAGTGCCTATATAGGTGCCACCCAGGCACACGGACATCAGTTCTTTTCTTTCTGCTCCAGTTAAGCACAGATCCGGGAGGAGCTGCCCCTCTGTCGCTTTTTGACAGTTTTTTTTTTTACTTTTGTCAAATTCGGAAGATTTTTCCAACTTCGTGTGCGAGGGATGTCTTCGAGGAAGACAGGTTTCAAGCTGTGCGGTGCTTGCCACTGCATGATGTCGGTTACCGACCCCCACCTCATCTGTCTCTGTTGTCTCGAGTGCAACCGCGACTTGAAGTTGTGCTCGGACTGCCGAGCCATGGCTCCGAAGGCCTTGAGGGAGCAGGCGATGAAGCTCCTCACGGCCCCGTCGAGCAAGACTCCGCAGAGGTTCTGGTCCCGATCGAAGAAGATGAGGTCATGGGACCGCTCACCGAGCCCTTAGTCCTCTTCATCCCACTCAAGGTCCTCTGGACACTCTGGGAGGAGGCACAAGAAGAAGTCCCAGCGGACTGCATCTTCGGCTGTCATCCGTTGATGAGAGAGGTAAGGAGCACCGATGCACCTAGGCACGGTTCCGCAGAGCTGGAGCCTGGGTTGACTTTGTGCCTCCCTCCCTTTCTGGGAGCCGGAGCGACCCCCGCTCAGATAAAAGAATTTTACTAGGCCATGCGCCGTGTATTTGAGCGGGCCAACCCGGCTGGTGAGCCCTTGGGCCCCGCGATGTCGGAAGAGGTCTCATCTGGTTTGACGCTGTCAGCTCTGGCCACGGCGTCGGTGGATCCATCCGGGTCGACGCTGGTCGTGCCAACGCAACCTCCGGCATTGGACCCGAAGTCGGTGCCGCCGGTGCCCACCGGTGCTGCCAGCCCCATCTTCATCTCCTACGACACGGAGTCGAAACAACGCTGATTCCGATGTCAATTTAACCCAGGGGTTCTATGTTGTCGCCTGAGCACTTTGAGGATGTGCTAGGCTCAGGAGAGGAATGGGAGGGGTCTGTGGACCCTGTGAAACACCAGGATGACTCCACGGAGCAGTTGGACTGGTATGGGGAACTTGCGGAAGCCAGTGGACTGGACACTTCTCCAGATTCTGACATGCTGTCTCCGCCAACAGTGGCGACGGAGGAGGGGGCATCCTATGCCATGGTGGTAAAAAGGGCAGCTGAGGTCCTTGAACTAGAGTTACCCTCGGTGCAGGTCAGGACTAATCTCCTGACCGAAGTGCTGCAACCCGGGGCTTCCATTTCTGAACCTCTTTTGCCTTTAATGAGGCACTTACAGACGTCCTTCTAGTCATGTGGTCCAAGCCTAGCACAGGGGCCACTGTGAACAGGATGGTTGCAAGCCGCCCAGCACCGGGTGACCCGAAGTTCCTCAGCCAACACCTCACCCCAGAGAGTTTGGTGGTGTGGGCCTCTACTTCCCAGCCCGTAATCCCTTCTGCCCCTTTGGACAGGGAATCCAAGAGGTTAGATGCATTTGGGAAGAAATTGTTTTCTTCCTCCAGCCTGGCATTGCGGTAGGTGAATACTGCTTGCTTATTGGTCCGTTTCTCCCACTCCCTTTGGGAAACGGTTGCGCAAGATCTCCCACAAGTCTCCTAGGATGCCCGGGCTGTGTTCTCCCAAGCGGTCAAGGATGGGAGAGTTGCACCAAAATTCACCATTCGGCGTGGCCTAGATACAATGGATTCACTGGGCAGATCGATTTCAATGACAGTGGCCTTAAGGTGCCACACCTGGCTTAGGACAACTGGCTTCTCGGGCGATGTCCAGGCCAATCTGATGGACATGCCCTTTGATGGAACCCGCCTTTTTGGGGAAAAGGCAGATTCAGCCCTGGTCAGGTTCAAGGACTCTGGAGCTATGGCCAGATCCTTGGGCCTCTCCTCTACTCCTCGTGGCTAGTCTTCCTTTAGCTCCTTTCGTGGTAACGGAAGGGGTTTCCAGCCGCGGCAGCCCTATCTCAGCCACCGTCCTTCACAGACTGCCTAAGCTGTGCGAGGACGTGGACGCAGTGCATTCTGATCCAGGAATGGAGGCTAGAAGTCGTTGGCCACCCTGCCCCTGGCAGCCGCAGCCTCCAAGCACTCCTAGTCTGATTCTGCAAGACCACACTTCCCTAGTTGGCGGGAGAATTCATCACCATCTCCCCTACTGGAGATCCATAACATCGGCAAGTGGGTCTTGCAGATCATACAGGAGGGCTATTCTCTGCCTTTCCTTTTTTTTCCTCCTCCCACTCTACCAAGTCAGGAACGGCTGATGGAGGATCATCTGAAATTACTCCAGGAGGAAGTTACAGCTCTCTTGGCTAAAGGAGCTATAGAAAGGGTCCCGGTTTTCAGAAGTAGGCAGTGGTAGTTATTCTCGCTACTTTCTGATTCCGAAGAACAACAAAGGGTTGCGGCCCATTTTAGATCTTCGGACCGTGAATCTCTTTCTCAAGAAGGAGAAGTTCAAGATGCTCACTCTAGCTCAGGTCTTGTCTGCCCTAGACCAAGAAGACTGGATGGTAGCGTTGGACCTGCAAGATGCGTATTTCACATCCCCATCCTTCTGAGCCACAGGCGTTACTTTCAGTGTACCGTGCTCCCCTTTGGCCTACCAGTGCCCCTCGGGAGTTCACCAAGGTAATGGCGGTGGTCAAAGCTCACCTGCGCAGGTTAAGGGTGTCAGTCTCCCCTACCTTGCCAACTAGCTGTTGAAGGCATCGTCACCCCAGGCAGTCGTCTCCCTACTTCAGACTACGGCAGACCTGCATTCGGTGGAGTTCTCTATAAACGTGCTGAAGTCACACCTAACTCCTTCTCAGATGCTCCCTTTCATCGGAGCAGTACTGGACACAGTGCAATTCTGAGCAGCGAGTCCAGGATATTCAGGTTATGATTCCGATGTTTTGGCCTCTATCCTGAATATTGGTGAGAATGACTCTGAGGCTATTGGGCCTCATGGCCTCCTGCATCCTGCTGGCAAAGCATGCCAGGTGGTGTATGCGGGCTGTGCAGTGGGACCTAAAGTTCCAGTGGGCACAGCATCGAGGGAATCTCACCGACATGGTCCAGATCTCGGAAGGAACTGCGAGAGATCTGCAGTGGTGGTTGACGGAACCGTGATTGGGTCAACAGCAGACCCCACTTCCTTCCCCAACTAGAATTCACAGTGGTGACATTTGCGTCACTTCTGGGATGGGGTGGCCATCTGGGAGAGGTGGAGATCAGGGGACACTGGTCTCCGCCGAGTCAGGGCCCCACATAATTCTGTTGGATCTCCGAGCGATTCAAATGGCATTGAAAGCATTTCTTCCCTCTTTCAAGGGGAAGCTAGTGCAGGTGTTCACGGACAACACCACCGGCATGTGGTACTGCAACAAGCAGGGCAGGGTGGGGTCGTGGACCCTTTGTCGAGAGACCCTACGTCTCTGGTCATGGCTGGAACAGCAGAGCATAACCCTATTGGTTCAAGACCTGGCAGGTTCTTTGAATGCCAGGGCGAACGAACTCAGCTGTCAACGCCTAGCGGATCAGGAATGGCGTCTCCAGTCAGAGGTGGCGCAAGGTTTCTTTCAGCAGTGGGGAGAACCTTGGTTAGATTTGTTCGCCTCCGAAGAGAACACACAGCGTCAGCAGTACTGCGCCCTGGAGTTTCCGAGGCGGCTATCGCTCGGCGACGCCTTTCGTCGCGAGTGGAGCTCAGGCCTGCTGTACGCCTTTCCGCCCATACCACTCCTGCCCAGGGTTCTGAAGAATATCAGCAGCGACCGTGCCCAAGTCATTCTTGTGGCTCCGGAATGGGCAAGGAGAGTCGGGTATCCAGAGCTTCTGAAGATGAGCATCGATCCTCCGATCAGGCTGCCCTTTCGGGAGGATCTTCTGTCGCAGCAGCAGGGCAGGGTTCTCCACCCGAACCTGTCAACTCTCGACTCCATGCTTTGCGATTGAGCGGCGGCTGTTGATGGCTTTTGACCTTCCTACCGGGGTTTGTAATGCTATTTTGGCGGCCAGGTGGCCCTCCACTAAGAAGGTATACGGCTGCGGTTGTCAGAAATTTGTATTATACTATACAGAAAGGTCTATTGACCCTCTTTCTGCTTCTCTTTCTACTGTCCTTCTATTCATTCTAACCCTTGCCAACAGGGCTGTGCTTTGGGAACTCTCAAGGGTTAGCTCTCTGCTCTGTCTGCTTTTTTGCGCCTGCCAGACCAACCCTCTCTCTTTATGTCTCATATTGTACATAGATTTCTAAAAGGGCTGGTTCACTTGTTTCCACCCACACCCTTTGTTATGCCACAGTGGGACCTTAATTTGGTTCTCACTTACCTGATGTGTGCTCCATTCGAGCCTCTACACAATTGTCCCCTCCGGCTTTTGACCATCAACACAGCCTTCTTAGTGGCGATTACATCAGCCCGGAGGGTGTGTGAGTTGCAGATGTTTCTTTGCTCACCTCCCTATCTAATGTCCTTCCCGGACAAAGTAGTGCTTCGCACCCGGGCTTCTTTTTTTGCCAAAGGTTGTGACCCCATTCCATCTGAGTCAATCCATCACATTGCCCACCTTCTTTACTCCTCCGCGTCCCTCTAAGGAAGAGGAGCGTCTCCACTGGCTGGACCCAAAAAGAGCATTGTCGTTCTACCTTGACCGCACAAAAGAGTTCCGGGAGGACGACCAACTCTTTGTGGGGTACGTGGGACCAAAGAAGGGAAGGGCAGTGCAGAAAAGGACCATCTCTTGCTGGGTCATTCTCTGCATTAAGATCTGCTATGCCCTGGCAAAGAAGCAGCCCCCTGAGATAAAAAAGGGCCCATTCCACCAGGGAAGAGTCTGCGACTACGGCCTTGGCTCGGAGTGTCCCATTCCAAGACATCTGTCAGGCAGCAACGTGGGCATCATTGCACACGTTTGTAAAACACTACTGCCTGGATGGTCAGGTCCGCAGAGACGGGCACTTTGCCTGCTTGGGCCAGCAGAAGTTTCTAGTTTAAAGCATTGGTCCGCAGCCCACCGCTGGGATGGTATGGCTTGGGTATCTAATTCAAAGGTAAGGAATCTGCAGCTAGAAGTCCCTATCAGGTGAACAAGTTACTTCCCTTCGGTGACGCATTATCTGGTAGAGACTCTATCTAGCTGCAGATTCCTTACAGCCCCACCCATGCCTCCCCGCTTTGCGGACTAATATTGTAGGGCTAGGGTTACTCCCCCTTTCATCGCCCTAGTTTTGCACACGCCTGCGTCAGTTACTTCGTGGCTCTGCGCTTCTGGCATGGTAAAAACGAAAAGTACTGCCATCCACGTGCCTGGGTGGAGCCTATATAGGAACCGCGATGTCATAACCGACGCTGCCGATGACGTCACGCGGTGCCGAATGGAGCCACCCAACGGCACGCGCAAGGGGTATTGATCAGCAAACGTTTCCGGATCCAGCCCGACGCCTGGGAAATTCAAAGGTAAGGATTCTGCAGCTAGATAGTCTCTACCAGATAATGTGTTACCGAAGGTAAGTAACTTGTTTGTCATGGAACGTTAACGGGCTGGGTCCTAAGATTAAGCGTACCCTGGTCCTTCAGTATTTATGGAGACAGGCTCCGAATGTGATATTACTTCAAGAGACATATCTTAAGGGCACATGTTACAAGGCCCTAGCTAAATTTGGGTACACACAGATAGCTCATTCAGGTTACACAATAGATTCAAGAGTGGGTATATTACTCAGAAAATCGGTTCCCTTTACAACTCATCGTCCTTGGAATGACCCACAGGGTAGATTTGTGGCAGTAACAGGAACCTGGGAGGGTGGGATGATAAATCTCTGCTCCCTATATATCCCCTGTGCCTGCATGCAGGGACTCTGCCGGATGTTGGTGTACTACTCTTAGCTCTGCCGGCTGGAACATTAGTCCTGGGGGGAGATATTAACGATGTTATGGCTGTCGTCCTTGACAAGGTTAGTTCAGCTGAGTTGGGTGGGGGCAGGGGTGCGCTGCCTCGTTTAAAGGAGCAGTGGGGCTGGTCGACCTGTGAGACAACACAATCCCTCCCTTAGGCGCTTTACACACTAGTTATACCCGCTTGGACTTTCTCTTCATGCTTACTCCATTGGCCGGGCTATATCGAAATGCGACAATATATGCGAGGGGTATCTCAGATCATTCACCCGTGGGGGTACACTTACAGGGACCATCAAAGTCCATCCCATTATTCCCCAGAATTGACACCTAGTATCTCCAAGACAGGGAAATGAAGAATAAAATCAAAAATAGGACTACCCAATATTTTGAAGAGAATCAGGGATCAGTGTACTCCCCCTGTATACTTTGGGAAGCCTGTCAGGTAGTGGTTTCCGTGACCAGGTCCTTGCCCTCATAGAATATGAGGCCATTGAAAAAGAGGTTTTGGCACTGAAGGAGAAAGCTGCGTTAGACAGGTCGGAAAGGGCTGGCACATCAGCTGAGGCTAAAGCAGAACGCTCTCTGCGCTCTTGCGGAACATAGGGCCAGATAGTATGTCCTGGTGACACAACGTTGCTTGTATGATGTTGGTAACAAGGCCGGCAAACTCCTGGCCTGGTTGGATCGCAGAGATCGAGACAGGGCTTGGGTGCTAGAGGTTCTGGTCATCAATGGGGTGATGTGGAGGACCAATACAGACATAGCTGAGACGTTTGCCACATAATATGAAAATATATATGCGTCCCCGGACCCGGAGTTGGAGGTAGATAGTGCAGCACTTTTACAGACAATCGACCTGCAGACGCTAGCACAGGAAGACAGAGAGGGCCTAGAGACAGACCTGACGGAGGAGGAGGTGGCAGGTGCCATTAGGGAACTGCGTCTGGGAAGGCAGCTGGCCCAAACGGCTTGCCAGTTGAGCTATTTAAGTCTGCGAGGCCGGGGTGGCCAAACCTATGTTGGCCATGTTCCAGAAAGCCCGAGAGGAGGAGTGCCTGCCAAGGGACCAGCGCCTCGCCACAATCATTGTTCCCCACAAGGCTGGCAAACCACCATCCCAGTGTAGTTCATATAGGCCAATATCCCTCTTCAATGTGGAGGCGAAGGTACTTTCCAGGGTACTGGCGACTAGGCTGAGATGGGTAATTACATCATTAGTGCATTGAGATCAATCGGGTTTCATGCCTCATCGTAGTACCCGGCTCAACTTCCGATGCCTATATGGGGTGCTGAGCCAAACCGAGCCGCATTTCTCAGAGAGGGTCGCTGTGTTGGCCCTCGACGCTAGGATGGGTGTTGACAGCATATTATGGAGTTACATTTTTGCTGTACTGCCTAGAATGGGCTTTGGCCCAAACTTTTGTGGATGGGGTAGGCTGCTATATCGGGGACCCCTGCCACAGGTGAGGGTCAATGGATTAACATCTCAGAAATTTCCTCTGGGCAGGGGGGGACAAGGCTGTCCCCTGTCACCTATGATTTTTGCACTAGCTCTTGAACCGCTCAAGGCATGTATATGCGGGGACCCCCTAATTAGGGGATGGTCGCGGATTAGAGGAACTAATATCGCTGTACATGGATGACGTTCTCCTCTCTGTAACCCCCCATATAGCTCAGTTAGCCGGCTGCTCTAAATATTTGAGGAATTCTGCGATCACTCGGGTTACCAAATAAATTGGTCCAAATCTGTGGTTTTCCTGCTCGCTGGGGGAAACCCATCTTCCGTCGGACTGTGAGGCTGCGATTGTGCAAGATGTGTTCAAGTACCTGGGCATTCATATTACCCGAGATCCGCAGGATTTTCTCAGATTGAATGTGCATCCTCAACTAGAAAGACTGCACAGTGACGTAATCCACCGCACAACCTACCTCTCACATTGATGGGGAGGGCGTCACTCTACAAGATGATGACCCTTCCACGCCTACTGTACAGATGACAAAAACACACCATTTTGCACCCCGATGAAGATATTTAAAAAGCTAGACCAGGAGCTGCAAACGCTACTATGGCAGGGTTCAGCCCCTCGGATAGCGTTGTGTAAATTGCAGAGGGGTGTGTATGAGGGAGGAGTGGGAATCCCCAAAGCCCGGCACTACAACTGGGCGACTCAATTAACAGTGATCAATGACTGGGTGTTGGTGGACAGGTATGTGATGGACCAGGGGAACTATGAATCAGTTCTTTATCAGCGCCGGAGGTAGAGTACTATGCCTCCACATATGTGTTCGGTGGTCAGGGCCTGGTGGTAGGCGTTGTGCTACCTGGGCTGGCAGATGAGATTGAGGGAACGGACCCCACTGTGGCACAGTGACTTGTTAAAAGAGTTGGGGGGGCTACAAGGCTTCTCACAGTGGGAGATGCTTGGGATTGAACACTTGAGGGATATCTGGAGAGGGCAGGCTATGATATATTTTGCCATTCTTAGGCAGGAATACGACATGGCGCATTACAGATACTTACAACTGGGCCATGCAGTAAGTCGCCACATACGGGAGGGAGAGATCGTGCCAGATTCGTCTCCATTGGAGGACCGACTTATAGAAGACCCCATGCCTAACAAGGGTATTTCACTGGTATACAGGAAATTACTAAATAACTTGACAAATGTAATGCTACATCTGCATCAGAAGTGGACAGAGGACCTCGGTGACAGACGAAGAGGAGTGGGCCGAAGCATTACAAAGTCCTAGGGAAGTAGCCATCAGGACTAGATTTCGCTTGATTCAGTTGCGAATCCTACACAGATCTTACTATTCCCGAACCCTCCTTTTTAAAGTAGGGAGAGCACTGTCCCCATTGTGTCTGCGAGGTTGCGGCCAGGAAACAACATTCTTTCATATACTATGGTCATGCCCACTCATTCAGTCATTCTGGGTACAATCACAGAGGCGCTGGGTTGCGTCATATCCGGAACAGTCTTAATGAATGCAAAAGAACTACTGCTGAATGTATCTGGGAAAGAACCTAGACCCAGGTATCATCACATCTGGGCGACCCCAGCAGTGGGAGATGCTAAGAGAAACATTTCCCAGGCATGGGGTAAGCCGGAACCTCCAACAGTGGGGGAATAGATGTCAGATATGGACTGGTGTCAAAATGCGGAACGAGTGGTGTATCTGGGATGGGGATGCCCAAAAAAGTGGGAAAAAGTGTGGGGGGTGGCTTGGAGGGAGTTTAGAGGGGTTTAAAGTTTAGATAGCATGGAGAGGGATAGATAGCTCACAGGGCATTGTAGGTTCTTTGAATTCAGATTGCGTGCCTGGGAAGATTTTGTAATATTGCGACAAAATGTGTTGGCGTTTTGTGGATGTTTACCGATTGTCATTTCACTATGTAAGAAACTGGAAAATGTATACATTACCCGTACAAGCTGTATGATGCAAAATTAATAAAAGATTTATTAAAGAAAAAAATAATTCTATCTAGAACTCTGAAGAAAAGACTAGCAAAAAACCTAACTCAAGGATTCTAACAAGAACATGGATAGCAGAAACAAGGGAATGAGGTGGGTAATGAGCACGCCAAAGACGAATCCATGAACCCCTCCCAATGACCCAGAAAATAGAATAACATATTCTTGTATTTGTAAGACACGTAGGCCCTTATTCCGAGTTTGTTGGAATGTAAAATTTCCTAGTTAGTGTGAAGGTAAGTTACAATTCTATTGAGGACACAGAGGCGAGGATTATGCTTGCTTTCTTCTGTTTCTTTTTCTCAGCAGCCATAAAAAAAACAATAACCCAATAACACTGACAGAGGACTCAATTTTGCATGAGTCTTGAGGACAAAATTCCAACCAATAAGCATACATAGAGAAATCCACCAATCAGGTCTCCATCCATGTCCAGAAAGTAGCCTTCTAGGAAAAGTCTTTTCTCTTTTTGTACGTAACACACTCATCGGAATTTAAATCAATATTTCTGTTTCTGCTGCGACCCTGTAAGAAGAGGAAGAGTCTCAGAACCTTCCAACATTGCCAAAAACCTCAATAACAAAAACAACGTATCAACATCATGAAGTCTCTTTATGATCTAAGTTAAAATCATGTACTTAGACCTATGTAGTCGTATCATCCAGAGGGTCGGGTCAGAAAACAGTAGCATACCAAAAATGGGTGGGATAATCCTCACCTTCGTGTCCTTAATAGAATCGTAACTTTCCTTCATGCTAGGTAGGACATTTTGCATTTTTTGTGGGGACTGAAGGTGCAGATTATGCAAGTTAAATTTATTACAAGAGATGCAACTCCCATTACTGGCTCAAAGTAACATTTTTTTTAAAAATAGAATCAGACGTCCAGTCAGCAGCTCAGACAATAATCTCTATTCGACAGCCTTAGAAATGCGCTTTGTATGCCATGGCCACTCATACCGAGTAAGCCCAAAAAATAGAAGTATATATGCCTGCTTTAGACATAATCAATTTTACACATTTAGCTACTGTAGACGAGATGGGTTTTCAAGGTTTCTTTATTGCTATCAGCAATTGCTTGGTGCCCAAAGGCCTCAGTTCTTCCGTCCTTGCTTCATACTCCCTGATGCAACATACCACACATAACTTTGGGCTGCCTTGAAAAGCCGGGTAATGGACCACCCTGGTATGCGATTTTGTGTTCTGGGAAACACTGAAAGTGACTGACTCCTTCCGGTGAAAAATGTCTATAGACGTTATAATGTTTGATAATGAAGAGGGCTAGGAAAAATTGCTTTAATGGATGTCGCTAGCAGTTTCACCACCCTCGCCACTTATTGCAACAAGATTGTGCCCTGGGATAGTGAATTTCGCAATTGTTTGCGAATCAGCGCCATCTTCCACTGAGGAAGCTGAAGGATTTGTTACACCTAGTTGATGACAAATCCCAGAAAGGCAATGCTTTGCTTAGGTTTGCACACTGACTTCTGAGTGTTGCTAATGAATCCCAGATCTTGTCAGAGTAACCTAGACAAAAATAAGTCTTGACAAAGTGGTGCCCTGCACCATGTTGAGAAAGAATATCGTCCAGGTAGATGATGAGTTTGACTCCACTGGACCAAAGGAACTCTACCTCTGGTCTAAGAACCCTGGTGAAGCACCAAGGCATGGAGGAGAGTCTGAAAGGGAGAGCAACGAACTCATACACCTGATGCTTCCACCTAAATTGGAGAAAATGCCTATGGTGGGGCAAAGATTGCGACTGTGAAGTATGTGTCCTTTAGGTCTAGCCTTACCATTCAATCGTTTGGCAGCAAAACATCTGTTAGATGGTTGATGCCCTCTGTTTTGTAATGATGGTACACCATCTACCCGTAGAACTCCTGAAGGTTTATCAGAAGCCCTAATCTTTTTTTCTGGACCTGGAAGAGATTGCTTAGAAATCCCCTAGAGTGAAGGGAAGTTGGAACAATAGCCGCTTTGGCCAGCAGACTCCGTACACCCGATCTATCACCAGTGAGTCTTCCATTGAGAAAAGCAGAGAGGTAGGTTTGTGGGTCTGCACCAGAGTGCCATAGAACTCTATACCAAAACCTGTCACCATCTGGAGAACCCAGACATTCCTCTTGGCCTCCCTCCATTTGGGAAGAAAAAGTGCCAACCTACCTCCAACTTTTTGTAAGGGAGAGGGGGTCGTCCTTACCTGAAGGTCATCTTGGCGCATTGGCGATGCCCATGAATCCTCTCCTTCCTCCACGGCCCTTCTTGACTCCTCTGGTGGGGAAGAAGATGCCACACTTTCACTGGTGGGCCTTCTGGCCTTGAAATTTCTGGGAGGATGGAACTTGCAGGTGGGTGGAGCGCCCCCTGCCTCTACTGGCCCCTCTGAAAACCTTCTGGCCAAAGATTTTTTTGATTGACTGCTGAGCCTTGTCCAAAGAGAAAAAGGTTGTTACAGAACGCCTCAGCTCCTTGATAAAGGGATCCCCGAAGAGTCCCCATTCCACGTCGTTTCTGTGGTGGGCAATTCCCCTAACTTGGGGTTCGTTTTTATGAGGAGAGAGCAGCATCTCTCTGTGGATACGGCACAGTTTGCATTATCCAAAAAACAGATGGCACGCTGTTCCCAACCTGACAGGACGTCAGGAGTGATTAAGTTGGCAGTATCAAAGGCTTCTTCTGCCATATCCAAAATCTTACTCAGTGGGACTGAGACATTCAAAAGCTTGTCCTGGCATGACCACCATGAGGGGCCAATGACTTCTTAGGGTCTTTGATAAACTGCTATGAAGGTAGCCATCATGCCATCTATCTCTGGGGTTCTGTGCTATTTCCCCTTCCATAAGTAGCCACGGGCATTCCGCTTTCAGTCTACCCCCACCTCCTTATCCAGAGGTTTCCGTACACAAGAGCTCACATACTTTGCCACTTTGGGTGCTGGTGTCCAGTCCGGTGAGCTCATCTGGGCATACCTAGTGCACCTAAGGCATCAAATGCAAAAGCAACTAGCTGATGGATGGAATGCTTGAATTAATCTTAGTTGTTTTTGCAATTGCCGCCCTAAGTGCGCTGGGTATGCCCAGACGTGGGTCCCGGGCTCACTGTGCCACTGGAACCAAGCTAGACCTGGCTGAAGAGCCCTAACTAGGGCAAAACCAGTTCTTGGTTGCCTGTGTTCCGGTTCAGGAAGGACCTGGACTGGCAGTACGGGCTGGCTGGGTTGAGACTGATTTGCATATGACTGGATCCAAAGTAAGTTGGGATTGTGGGCAAAAACCGATGGATTGGGATGCGGCTCGAGCGATTGCAAGTGGCTAAGATTAATTCAAGCATTCCATTCATTACCTTGCTGTTTTTGCATAGATTTTGCCTTGGCCTTATCCACTTTCTTTGAAACACGCAAGGGTTCAAAGGTCACATGGTGGGCGAAAAATTATAAATTGTGATGCAGCCTGAGCGATTGCCAGTGGCTGAGATTAATTGGAGCATTCCATCCATCACCTTGTTGTTTCTGCAATTGCTGCCCTAAGTACACTGGGTTTGCCGAGGCGTGGGTCCCAGGCTCACTGTGCCACTGGAACCAAGCTATCCCTGGTTGAAGAGTCCTAACTAGTACGAAACCGGTTCTAGGTTGCTTGTGTTCCGTTTCAGGAAGGACCTGGCCCAGCTGTTCAGGGTGGACTGTTCCCATTAGGAGCAGGGTTGAGACTGATTTGC